>BGZK01000129.1:0-708240 GCA_005406025.1 Eumeta japonica
AAAGCTCAGGGTGCTCAATAGCACGCAACATTATTTCAAACCGGATTATGGCTACCAGTTGAATGCCGATTTAATACTGATATGTATGTGCGTTTTACGGCTTTTTATAAGATATCATGGCAAAGGGCCAATTGATTTTAATGTTCCAATAGTTAATATAAAGTATTATAGAATGTTTTATTAATAAATATATCATTAGGTATAAATTTAAGTAAAAAAAATGAAGGTCCACGGCGCCATGTATCCGGCCTGGCAATATGTGTGTGGCCCATAACACGGCACCGTGGGAAGGATAGATTATCTTATTTCGATCTGTAATTATGGGTTAATGGGTTATACTAACTTTTGACTGGGTTAGTATATCGAATATACTAGTACCGCTACCTTCACTCGTATCTGACTGATCTTCATCATTATACTGTGAATAAGCAGCTTCCGCACTTGAGCAATCACTTTCGTCCAAACTTCTATCAGCCACGGAAACCGAAGAATTATTAGTAGAAAAACGTTTCGACGGACCCGGCATATTACTCATTTTGGCGCGAAAATTCGTATTCTTTACAAGGTTCTATAAAAAACAAATAACACGCGAATTAAAATCCGTAAACGGTTTTTACGAGATTGAAAAATCATGCGTGTGGCTGTACAAGCAATACGGCTCTGCCTCGAAAGCTAGCGGCAAACTAGCGCTTCGAAATAAACGATCGCGATCCATGGCGCCGTGTGCTCAGCGATCTGTCTCTCTACGGCGCCGTGAGCGTGGCTTAGTATCATTCCACAGCGACGTGTATTTGGCACCAAATGGGTTAATGTTTAATAAGGCACAGGTCCAATAATATCTAGAGTATTGTTGCCACCTATGGGATGGGGTACTCAAATACCAGTTTTGGTCTCTAGGCCGCATCTGACGTCACGCATGTCGAATCGTCAGTGACCCTGTAGTATCCCGTCAACTTGATCTCGTTGGCTTTGCGAAGAAACGTTGCGGTGAGTGTCCTGAAGAATTATTCAACCTTGTTCCTGCGATTGAATTTCGTCATCATTTCGCTCGTCAAGAATACCATCACCATCATTTTGATGGCTAGTGTTCTACCATCATACACTTCTTGCGACATTTTCTGTTATGTACGGTATAAATGTGGAATGATTTACCACCAGCGGTATCCCCAAACAACTACAAAGGACGGTTTTGAAGAAAAGAGCATTCTCCTTCTTTACGAGATCGCAAGTGACTCTCTTGGACTTGTGGGTGTCCATGGGCGGACGTGATCATATACGTTCTGGTGGTGGCTACGCTCCTTACCTCTTAAACAGTATATATAAAATGTGTTTTATTGCTTCAAAAGCAGCCGTTAGCGTAATTTACAAAATAGGGCCTTAGTATCTTTTACAATTAAATTATAAAATTTATAGCATAATTTAGAAAAAATTAGAATGACATGGCATTTTAATTTATTCATAAACTTTGCACAAGTAAGAAAATATTCTGTAAGATTCAAGAAAAATAATAATCGATATAATTTCAAGACAAATAAAATGTATTCACTTGTTATTAGTCGACTATACAAAATCACGAACTAATTTAAGGAATTGATGATCTGGTCAGGGTCGCAGGCAACCGTTCGTTACAAATGGCGCAGAAGCGTATATCGTAGAAATCTGGAGAGAAGGCTTATGTTCAGCAGTGGACATTCTGTGGCTGAAGTGTTTGTATGTATGTGTAAATACATGTAGTTCGTAATAAAATGAATGCCTGTGTTTTCAGCGAATGGCAGAAGTACGCACTGATGCAATGCACCATGAAATTAGTTATTATCTAAAGTTATTGAAGCGCTGTGCAAACGACATATACTAGTCTTGATTTCTTGTCTACTTATATACTGAAATAACACATGAGATTTGCGTTGGCCCAAGTTGATGAAGGGTATTTCTTTCTCCTAATTGAACTAAAGGAATTCCCGTAAGAGAGAAACTCGTAGTACAATGTCTAATATTTTTCACTGTGAATATTGTTTATTACGCCAAATAAATTAAATTTATTATGTGCATACATAAATACGTACTTGCCTTTTTTAGACACACACATATATACCAGTCGTCAGCAACTCGCTTCGTTGAACGTAAATTAACATTCAGCAATAATTGTTTGTTATGATTCAATGGTGCCCGTAGTTTCGCTCACATCATTTTTAATGTTAAGACTCCTCGTTGTCAATTCTGATCCTAATTACAGTCCTCTTATCTATGTTAATTCTGGTTCAATTGTTTCATTGTCAGATCCGACTCCGGTCCCGCTAGATCAATAGCAACCTTGATGTCAATTTTAAATCCTATTAAATTACATAATTATAATCAAAATTAGATTATAATTTAAAAATATCCTGAGAAATATACTTTAACAATTTTTATATTATAAATAGCCTATAACCATCTACAAACGATTTCGTGTCGAATGGTCAAAGCACCATACCAATAAGTTCTGTAGTTTTTACGTGATGCCTGATATATTTGTAATGAAATTGGTTATTCTTTCAATGTTTTTCTTTTCATACTTTCACTGTTTTTCTTTCCATCCTTCCACCGACATTCTGTCACGCAATCACGTAAAACTACTGGACGTATCGGCACGAGACTATGACTAATCTTTTTGTTTACTCTCATAACACATAAAGCCAAGCGACGAAGTAACCTTGAGATAGCTAGCATATGTTTAAGCGAAATACTTCTCTCACACTTGTACCTAATCCTCGGGACGGTGAGGTCTATAAACACGAAACTGGACAGACAGTTTGTTACACGACAACATGGATATCCATTAGGCGATGGATTTTTGAAAATTTAATTCAACTCTTGTGATGGGATAAAAATTATACGGAAGTAGGTTATCGTAGTTGATAGCGACACGTAAATTAATTTATATTCATCTTCTATTTACATATGAAACATAATATATATATCGGCACTTTGAGAAAAGATTTAAATGTGATGGAAGTTTAAGAAGAACTGTCATTTTGAAATTGACAATTGAGTTTCTAATTATAAATGAGATATAACGTGTTTTAGCCTTTTGGAAAATGATCCTAAAAACGAAACTCCACAATGTGTTTGTCCGAGAATATCATATTTTTTGGAGTTAAAATATAAAGTAGAATCTATTAATGCAAATAAACTTTGGGAAATTGAAACCAGTAGTAGAGTTTGTACACTGAATTCGAAGTACTTGACATGAAAAACCACATACAGAATTTCAGTTAAATCTTACGTCATTACTTTGTAAAAATCAACTTTAATGGAACTGAGTGGAGAGTTTAAGATTTTCGAAACAGGTATCACGAGTTGTTCTCCTGCTGAGTTAAACGTTATACGGGATGGATTTTATCACGCATCTTCTCACAAAGATTCATATTTCATCCCTTTATAAAACAATTTTCCCAAATAAAACATAAACATGAAATAGTCGTTTTTAAGAGAATTAATTTAGAAGATCTAAGTACAAATGTCGTACTGAAAACCTTAGAACAGCTGATGTGTAGATACTGCGCCTACATTAGCAGTCTGGACAAGCATTTATTAGGATCATGTCCATATAACTTTATATCAAAGGTGAATGGAACACATTGAAAAATCGGAAACTAATTTAATAATACTGTCCGACCTTTACTTCATTGACAACATTAAGTGTCATTTTTATGTAAGTGATTAAACAAATTCTTTAAAAATAATACATCGTAGAGCCGGTTCGTACGTGTCCAGGCGCAGCGCAGACGCGGCGTATGGCTAGGTGGGCGCCGTTTGATATTATATAATGCCGAAGCATTTCGTAGGATTATGTCTACATTGTTTCATATTATTTGTCAGAATATTTTAAAGATGTATTTTGTTATAGTTACTTGGGCAAAGTTATTCTAAAAAAAGGAGATTACGAATATTTACGAAAAGACGCATGATAAAATTCAACTTAATTAGTGTTTTTTAAAGATAAATCCTAAGCGTGGTAAAATGTAAAAGAAATTTAAGATGAGATTTCTGAAATAGTTGAATTTTAAGGCAGAATGCAGTGTAAAATTGCTATTCAGACATGCTCACGTAATAATGTTAAATATGTCCCGAGTTCTGAATTTTATAGAACAATCGTCTTTAATCCCTTCAACTCGTAATATCTTCAAGAAGAAGCAGGACGGGAATGAGGGGCGGGAAAAGAACACTCAATATCTAGAGAGTAGAATGGAGTCAAAATCGTAATCAGGGCGAAGACAAAAGGAGTCCATAACAAGATAGGGATAACAACAGACAGTAAAACCAAGAATTTTATAAGTAAGGGACAAGATCTGGGATAGGATCATCATTGCAAGAGATACAGCTTAATGCAAAAGCAGGCAATGAAGTGCTCATGGGCACGCTGCAAGGAAAACTAATATATAGACAGGATTTCTAGTAATACTTCACGATCCCGTTAAGATGTAGTAGAGATGGATCATCTGTCAGATGACCTTTATATGCAATAGAAGATATGTGTTTAATATACAAAATATTTCAATACGAGTTATTTGAAGAAATATGGGGAAACAAAATTACGGGAAATAATAAAAACTGGCCAAGAGTGTTACATAGAAATGCTACAGATGAAGAAAGTACGTTGTTAGACTTTTTCCACGTTTCTCGTGCAGAATAGATATAAGCGCATTAGTCGCCTATAACCAGAAAAATAAGTAGGTATGTCGACTATTACTATTAAACTAATGTAAGCTAGAGTGCACCAGCAAAAGAGTGTAACTTTGTGGCACTTACGACTTTTTAATGAAAAGCGCAGTTTTTCGGGAATAACTCAAAAACAGTAGAATATCTGACCACGTTCAATGTAATTTTCCTTGATATTCATTAAGCGTCACCTTCGTTATATTTTTCATATTCTTTAAACATACGGTTTAAAAATAGAGGAGGGGCGACACAATTTCGGCAACTTTAGGAGCGATTATTTCTGAAATTATTCAAGTAATCAGAAAAATCGTTAAATTATCTTAAATTTTTTTAAAAGACTGTCGAAATATTATACCGTTGATGTTTGCTAAAAATTTATTTTCAGAATCTTCAATGCATGTATGGAGCGGCCTACTTAGATTTTTGTTATTTAACAACTTAACTAAATAGCGGCTTATACAGGATTCCTATACTACAAATTTCATCAACATAAGTTTTGTAGTTTTTGAAAAAAACGCCTGTGACATACGGACGGATCGACGGAGGGACAGAAATGACGAAACTATAAGGGTTCCGTTTTTGCCATTTTGGCTCAGAACCCTAGACTTTAAAATATTTTTAAAAGAATTATGAAATATGTGCCACTTATTAATGTTTGCTGAAAAAAAAATTTTTCATCTTGTTACATGTATCGATTTCCCCCCCTATAAATATTTATTTTTGTTATTTAACCACCAAACTAAGTAGCGACATAAGGACACCTGCTTTACATCAGATGTGTCTTCATACTTTTATAAAATTGTGACATGGGACGGATGGACGGACGGGCATAACGAACGATAATGATTTCGTTTTTGGCATTTTGGCTCGGAACCTCAAAAAAGCAACGCAATCAATATTTTTTTGGTAATTTTAATGTAGAAAACAGTTGTTTATGACGCATTTCAAGTGTGATTTCTATTACCTACGAAATAAAGATATATTTGATTTGATTTGATTTTCCTTATGCATTTCCAGGACCGGTGAGAATGTAGTATTCTATACTCTCACAAAATACGGACGTGACGTAGCAACTACCGCTGTTGCGTTTTTTCTAGTAAATAAGACTTCCGGAGACCCACTCTCCCTTTCCCCCTTCCATCAAATTGATCGTCCTCCATTCGATATCCTATTTCCTCGTAAGTGACCGGCAATGCACTGGTGACTCCTCTGATTTTGCGAGTCCATGGGTGGCAATGACCATATATTGTCTGATTGCTTGCGAATTTTCTTACTGTTCGAATATACTGTAATAAATAACAACAAAAAAAAATATTTGAAATTTGTGAAGGTTTGTATACATAATTATAACCGTCAATAAAACAAAAATAACGTTTACGTATTTACGCATTAACGCGATAAAACTATACACTTTTATAACCTTTACCTTTTTAAAATGAAAGAAAATTTTCTGCAAAAAACACTGATCTACTTCACATCCACTGTTTTTTAAAACACAATTTCAATGCATTAACAAAAAGTGTGCAAAAACCGCCATTGCTTAAAAAGTCATATCATTGTAAAGCGTAAAGTAATTTCTAAGATTTTTTTCTTTTGCCAGTATCTGTCTAAACAGTGCGTACATAATTGTTTCAATAACTCAATCGTAACATTATTTGACCAGGAACGTGCTTTTAATATATATTTATAGCCAAGATATAATCTCCGTATAAACAATGGAGGTACACAAGTTCAGCTTCCATTACATGAATTGGAGCTTCTGATAAAACCACCTATAATCCGTAATGCCTGGTTTTGTATTTTGTCTAATTTTGCTACATGACATTTAGCACTATTATTGAACAGAAAGCAACCGTAATCCATTCTGCTCCGTATCAAAGATAAATACTAAAGTCGACTATGTTTTAAGTGCACTCCCCATGATGATCCAGATAAAACCTTCAACAGATTTAGGAATTTGGTACAATTTCGCGTTACCTCATTAATATGTTTGCACCACAGTAGATTTCTGTCCAACCATAAACCCAAGTATTTTACACAATCTGATAAAATTAATGATGATCCATCAATTGTTATATTTGGTAACATTCTTCTTTTTCCTCGACTAAAGAGGCATAATTTAGTTTTATTACTAGACAGTTGTAAATCCAATTCATCTAACACTTGGACAATACAATTTAATGAAGTTTGGATATGAGATTCACATAGTTTGATGTCCTTATCTTTTATAAATTACAAAGTCGTCGGCGTATTGTGCAATACATATATTTTGTGCTAAGAAACGGCAGATTTTGTATGTGGCTATATTAAAAGAAACGGTGAAATGGATCCCCTGTGCTAGTCCTTTGTTTGTTCTTCGGGTGATTATTGTCTCTCTATCATCAGACCTGACTTTTAAATATCTTTCACTTAGGAATGACCAAAGATATTTGCAATACCTACTTCCAACCTGTAATTCGTCCAACATACTTAGTACACTTTCGATGGCAACATTGTTATAGGCATTCTCAATATCTAAGAAGCAAGCCAATGTTGGCTCATTTTCTGAGAAACCTATTTGAATATATGTGACCAAACGACTTAGACAATCTATACATGATTGAGATTTTCTAAAACCAACTGTGTAAGGAGATAATATTTCATTCTTCTCCACATACCACTCTAAACGTCTTAATATCATATTATGAAAAACTTTACATATACATGACATCAAAGATATAGGTCGCAGTTTAGGATCTACGGAACCGTGATTAGAGACTTTTGATATAGATAGAATTAAAACATCGCGCCATTGTAATGGGACAATACCGGATTCAAAATCAAATTATATAGCTTTAAAGAAATCTTTTCCGTTTATCGGAAGATTATATATCATACTGTATGTAATTTCATCATCACCAGGTGCTGTATCTTTCTTTTTAAACAGCTCTTTAGCTCTGTTATAGTAAAATCTGATTCTAATGTATCATTTCTGGATGTAAGTTTGGATCTTTATTCGTTATGGAATCTGGAGTGAGACAATAACAGTTTTTCCTGTTTGTTTAAAGGAATAAAACATCTTTGCTTTTAATACCTTTCATCCATCTCATTCTTCTCCACATTTCAGATGCTGTCGTACTTTCATCTATTGAACTACAAAAGTTATGCCAGTGCGATGACTTGGCTTTCCGTATGAGTTTATAAGCTTCTCGAGTTTTGATTCCAGTACAGTCAGATTGTCGGGAGTTGGATTGCGTCTAAATGTACTAAGGGCTAATCTCCTCTGAGCCACTGCCTTTGACATAGACTGATTCCAATAACTCTGAGGTTTGAATTTCGATTCCGGATCTTTACATATTCTTATTAAAGGAATACTGACTTCTGCAGCAGTTTTGAATTGAGCTAGTAGGTAATTATACATTTCCTGTACGTGTGATGCGTCAATAAATTAAAATCACCAATTCTATTTACATCAAATGACGCTATTAGGCTACCATTGAATGCTGTCCAATCAATCTTTTTAAAATTCCGTCTATGAATATTTTTATCAATTTTAGGAATGTTCGTAATTAATTCAATCATTAAGTGATCACTACCTAGAATTTCATTCATAACTTGCCATTCAAATTCTACAGCGATATTAGTGGAGACAAACGAGATATCTGGCGATGTTTTTTGTAGGACTCCGTTAAACAATTTAACTCTAGTGTCTGAACCGTCATTGAGGAAAATATAACCGTTTTCTAATCAAGTGTCGGAAAGCTGTTCTCCTTTCAAGTCTGATCTAGAAGACCAGTTACTATAATGCCGTTAAAGCCACCACATATTAATGTATTGTTTGAGAAAAGTGTAAATAATTCGTCCCAGTCCCAGCCTGTGTTCTGACAGAGAATGGACAATACATTGAAACAATGTTATGTATATATTGACAGTTATACAATCTAATGTGAACAACTTCTACATCGGCGTGTTGCAATTGAATGGTTTTCAATTCACTTTTAATTGAACTATGTGCAAGTATTGCCACCCCACCATAAGAATCATTTCTGTCCTTTTTGTAGATGTCATAATCTCGTATATATATATTGTCGTATGAATGTAACCAAGTTTCATTCAATACAGCCACATGGATTTTTTCCTTATTTAGAAACTCTTGGAAACTTTCCAATTTGGGCTTCAAACTTTGTGCATTCCATTGCAGAATATTAATGCCAATATTTTTAAAATGTGTATTAATCATAACTTATGTTAAAAATGTCCATAATTGTCTCAAAGATTCTTTAACCCGATAGATAACTACTTATAAAGACTTTAATTTCATCAAAGGTAATCACAAGTACGGCACAAATTTTTTCTTCCGTCGATTTTTGTGACATCCAAATAGCGTAAATTTTTGCCAGTAATTTCTTTAGCTCGAATCTTTTATGTTTAATATCTTCGCTATCTGTTAAACCTTTTAGTTTATCTTCCGTTTTTCCACATTCATTGATATTTTCTTCTGCATTTTGAACCTCTATTTTTTTTATTTTCTCTTTCCTGGACTTCTTACTTTTCTTTTTTAGAACCACCTATTCCGTGTCTCTTATGTTTCTTTCTGGGCTAGCTTCTCTGTAGACTTCAGCATTTGTAAGAACTTGACTATATGTTGGGCGGATAGTGCTATTACTTGTTTGCATTAGTACCTCCAAAGATTGAGTTATTTTCATCGGGTTTTTCTCTGACTTGTCACTACTACAATCTGGAATGCGTTTCTGTAGGTAATATTTTCTCTACTCATAACATTACGTATTTATTTTTCTTTACGAAACATTGGACATGATCTGTCTAAGAAAAAATTAAGGTCTTTGTAATTAAGGCACTTGAATGTTTTTAAATCGCAATTAATATGTTCCGAACTTCCGCATTTAGGCCATAATATTTTCTTCGTTGGGCATACTTTGATAATATGTCCAAATTTCCAACATCCGGAACATTGAGTTACAGGAAAAATGTAATTGTGTACGGCGAATTTGCATTCATATGCGGACACATATGTAGGTAACGTTTTACCTTCAAAACATATTCTCACACTTTCACTTTCAACCCATTTCCCATTAAAGTCTAAACGTTTCAATTTTTTATTGCTAAAATCTTTATTTCGCTTTTCATAACCGTTAAAATTTCCTCTTCAGTGAATTCTAAATCCACACCTCTTATCTGTCATAGTAGTTTCTAAAGTTTTCCGACAGTTATACCAACTCAAGCTGTTTGAATTTTTCATTTTCTACCAGTTTAATTGCATCATTATTATTCTCGAAGCAAACGAAAACCTTGAAGAGAGATTTGTATTTAGTATTGCTCATATTACAAATATTTTCATTTCTTAGTAATTTTGCCAAAGCCATTTGTTTGGGTAATTTTTATTGGACGTAACGCATATTGAAAATAAAATTGGAATTTCGGCATCTCTTCTGACCTAAACTTTTTTCAACTTGATACTGATTTAAAGAATCACTTCTTAAATAACGTTTTTGTTTCTTCTTACCTTATAAAACCTTCTTCACTATTCGTATCTTCTTCACGTTCTTTCCGTTTTTCCGACCTGATGTCAGAATTCTGAGAAGTCAGAGCCATGCAATCTCTCTAACTCCAAAAACTGATTTACTTTCTTTTCTAATGTTTGGTTTAATTTCAATTCACATTCTTTTACTAACTCCGTATTACTTTTATCATTCCCGTCCGAAAAGTTTTTGTCATCCATAATGAGGGTAGATCGTAAATATCACAACAATAATACAAGCGCGCGTACTCTGCTAATGAGGCCTAACCTTACGAGCGGTCGCGAGAGACCGAGTCTGTTGAATTAACTAAAAAAATAAGTTTTGTGTTATTAATTACTCTAACAGACTACGAGTAAATAATTAGTAATTAGATGTTATTTTTGTGGTATAAAATTTTATTTTTGATTGATCTTTAAATATTTTTTTTATATATATTTATCTTTAGTTATTTTATATTTGGTTTCATAATTAATTAGTAAATTATTTTATAATAGAAACTTTAGAAATCGTCAAGGTAGAATACTCATAATAGAACACTTATAACACTCTCTATTTTGAGCATTATTTATTAGTTTGTAATATGATCAAAATAATTCAGCTGCAACGACTTTTATTTGTTTTAAAATCCATATTTTGTTTACACGATATAAATACTTTTTTAAATTTATATGCGTCGTGACTTTTTTTCATAGTTGCAACGTAACGTAAAATTTGGAACCTACAGGTTCCAAAATTATTTCACGTTTCGAGATATTTTTATTATAGCCTTTATTGCTGAAACTAAACTAAACATTATTTATCTAACTTATATATATACATTAACACATCGGTTATCCTAAGTTTATGAGCGTGTCTTGTGACACATAGGCCTCTTCCAGCCTTTTCCACTCCTCTCTGTCTCTAGCTTTTCTTGACCAGGTAGCCTCTCCAATTTTTCTTATATCATCCATCCATCTTTTTGCCTGCCTGCCTCTTTTTGTGCTATCGCGTGGTTGCACTCCATTAAGATTTTGGTCCATTTTATTCTCTATCTCTTGTCATGTGTCCTGTCCATCTCCATTTCAACTGTCGTATTTTCATTATATCTTCAACCTTGTTATGGAGCGTATATCTTCTGATCTTAAGCGATCTTTTTTGTAACGCCTATCATGCTTCTTTCCATGCCCCTCTGACATGTTCTCAGTTTTAGAAGATGTTTTTGGCTCCGCGCCCAAGTTTGGCAGCCATATGTCAGGCATGACAGGACACATGAGTTGAACACTCTTCTCTTCGCTGCTATGGGAAAGTGTTCGCTTTTGAGGATCTCTTTAAGTAACCAATATCTATTCCATGCACTAGCTACTCTTTTTTCGATTTCTATGTTTGTTTGGTCTCTGAATGCAATTATTTGTCCTAGGTTTGTATAGATTCTCATATATTCGATATTTGAATCATGCAGTGTTTTAGCTATTTCTTCCCTGTTTGTTATAACCTTTGTTTTAGATCCATTCATAGTGAGATCTACTTTTCTGCTTGCCTCTGTCAACTGTTGCAGCATATGTTGGAGCGTAGTAGCGTTATCAGTAATTAAGATTAGGTCATCCGCGAATCTTAAGTGGTTGAGTTTTTCGCCGTCTATGTTTATGCCATCTTTTTCCACTCCAGATCCCTGAATACACTTTCCAGAAGGTTGCAGAGAAAGCTTTTGAGATAGTGGGTCTCTTTACACACCTTTAGCTATTTGAATTCTTCACCAGATTTCTAATTTTATTTGTGCCGTGCTTTCCTCATATATGTTTTTACAATGCGTATGTATTTTTTTGGGAACTCCCTTGCTCACTAAAGCCTCCCAAAGCGAGTCGACATACTGAGTCAAATGCTTTGCTATAGTCTACAAATGGCTATATAGCGCTTTACCATACTCTGCACACTTTTCTATTAATTGTTTTAATGCATATGATCAATGTAGAAAACCCTGTTCTAAATCCTGCTTTGCTCTATTTGCTGCTGATCAGATTCAGGTCCTGAACTTGACGTTTGAGATATAATTCCCATCAATTTTCGTGTATAAAGTAGTTATTTAGTTATTACTGCTTTTGTTATACCTATAATACATAATAATAAATATTATTAAAAAAAAAATAAAATACGTGTTTCGAATACATCATTTTATAATCATAATTATGAATTGGATGTGCTTGTAGATTTGGGATCTAATATTATCTTTTTGTAACTTCAAGGATATTTTGATGAATTTACCAAATTATTTGCCTCCGCAATAACTTATTTAATTTTTTTGGGTAAACTATCTTATATATTATGTTAGCCACAATGCTTAAGTTTTTCGTTAAATTAATGTCAAAATATTGTACACATAAATGATAATTATTGTACTTATTTCAGAAATAATAATGATAACTGTATTATTTGTTACTCCGATTTCACAAAAGGTCCACGGCAAACACTGTCTCCTTTATTATTCGAAACGAGATTATTTGTTTCAAATTGATATGTTTGATGAAAGAAACATTAACACCCGATTGACTATAAAATCCGTATTAGCCGATAATATAATTGCCAGAGATGTAGGCAGATAATTGTTATTGTTCTATGAAATAAATGAATGAATGTAGACCAAAGTGCAAATAATTAAACTGTCGTGGCTATGGTGAAACAGCAGCAATGCATTTTTCAGTATGATAAGTGAAACGGAACAAGAAGATATTGTTGTTGTTTACTTGTAGTTGTGCTGTAGAAACATAATTATTTAATAAAATAATAACAAACAACTCTCTATAATCAATGTTTTTATTATTTCATGAACATATGTATTAGATCGGGGAAAAAGTTTTTCTGGATTTTACGAATAATAATTTGAAATCTCTTTGACTGTGCTGTTTCTAACTGGTTAGTTTTGATATAATTAAATAGGTGATATTTAAAGAAAAAATAAATAAAACTAAAAACGGAGTCCCGCCGCTTTTCTATTGTTTTTCTGTCCACCAAAATGTGTGAATTTAACATAAAAATTAGACACATTTTGAAGTTTCATTACAAAAAAAAATTGTGATGTTTATGGACCTAATGCAGTGTCGGTAAGAGTACCACAAAATTGGTTCAAACGTTTTTAGTTCGGTAATTTTGATGTCAAAAATGAACCTCGCTTTGGTCGACTTGTTACAGGCATATTAGTTCTAAAGAGATAGTTAAAGAGCTGATTATTGACCATAAATTAGTATTGACCCATTTGAAAAAACCTGAATATACAAAAAACCTCGATACTTGGGCCCCATACAAGCTCAATGAAAGAAATGTAATAAGTCGTATACTCATTTGCGATTCTATATTGAAATACAATGAAACCGAACCGGTTTTGAAGAAATTGATCATGGTAATGAAAAATAGATTACCGAAAAAGATCTTGGTCAAAAGGCAAGCAAGCTCCACAGACTATAGTGCAACCCGGATAACTCGCAATAGGTTGATTGAGCTTTTACCGCCGAGCAAAACCATCAAATCGGATCTCTACTCCGAACATTCGATGAGCCTCAAATAAGAAATAGAGAAAAACCGGCCAGAATTGATGAACAGAAAGGGGTGTGATTTTTCACCATGATAATGCTAGATCACACATATATTTAGCCACTCAGCAAATATAAAGAGAGTTTGGTTGGGAAGTCTTAATGCGTCCACCATATGGCCTTGACCTTGTACCCTCATATTTTCATCTGTTTCATTCTCTTCCCAATTTTTTAGGTAGTGTTAGGTTAACCTCAAAAAAGGACTGTCAAAATTACTTGTTGCAGTTTTTTGATCAGAAGTTCCAAAATTTCTACAGCAATTGGATTATGTTACAATACCTACAAAATGACAAGTTGTTGAACAAAATTAAACATACGTATACATATCAAAAATTATTTTGATTTTGTATGTAAAATACGAAAAAACTTTTCCTCCGACCTTATATATTCGATAAATTTTAAAAAGTTGCGGACGCTAGACGGTGCTAATGTCGTGCATATAGCCAATAACAGTTAAACATTCTAGCTTAAACGTCAATAATTTCAGTTCAGCCGTAGCAGGAATTTTTTCTTTATGGTATATTAAAAAAACGGTCGGAATAGTAGTACGATTTTGTGAAGCTGTATTTATCGCTTTAGATATTTTTGGGCAACACGCATTTGAGTTTATAAATTATTCATTGTTTTAGGTAGTTTCTGAATGGCTAATACTTAGTGTCTGTCTTCGAGCGACGCCTTCTCATTGGCTTATCTTGAATATTCAAGGAGGCAATTTAAGTTTATTTCAAGTGCTACAATGGTGCAATTATTCTACTAATAGAATGCCGGCAAATACTTCAAAATCAAACGTAAACTGGCGTCTCACGACTTTAAGACAGATTCACCACAAAGAGTTTGTGTTTATTTAAATGATAATTCTT
This sequence comes from Eumeta japonica, assembly GCA_005406025.1. Lineage (NCBI taxonomy): Eukaryota > Metazoa > Arthropoda > Insecta > Lepidoptera > Psychidae > Eumeta > Eumeta japonica. The sequence goes on from BGZK01000129.1 coordinate 14,638, forward strand.
CTCGTTTTATTCACCTTTATAATATGTGCAGAATATTATCTTCAATGTTAACCTAACAGATGGCTTAAAAAGTTGCTTTTATTAATATAAAAGTAGGTTAATAAAAGATCGTATTAAATAAAAACAAAGCTATGCGTGCGTGAGTGGTTATTATCAGCAGTATCAAAATGTTCATAGTTGTGTGCTAATAGTAACGCCATTCTGTTGGTGGATCACCAACACCAATGTATGTAACTATTCATTTTTCTAACATAACATAACTAATAACTTTAGTGTAAATACGGTTTATGGTACTAGTTTTCTATGCAACATAATTCAAGTAGAATAAATAATTTTATAAGTTTTTTGAAACAATTAAAATTTAAGTCCATTGTTCCAAAGGAAACGCGGAGAGTGTACGTCTGCAATTTTTATGTTACTGTCAATTATACGGCATTTTCGTCTGGACTATAGATCAAAGTTCTATATTTAGAATACACGGTACGTACGTTGCAACCTTTCTTCCATGGCGATCTCGCAGTTCCAAACTGGTTCTTTTTAACAAGGGCCTATGATCTGTTTTACGCAGACTTAAACGATTTAAAGCCGCAGTCTGGTGAAACGTTTACGAGTGGGCTTTTTACGTTTTTACGTTATTGCTTACAGACCTCTGCGTGCCGTAAAGCGTAGTAATTTTGCGTTAACTTTGCGGCTCATTTCTCGAGACTTTAACTATTGTGTTTTTTTTTACGATTCACAGTTACCACGGAGCGATTGTCGTTTTAGCGCCTTAAAGTGTGCATTCGTCGCGCATGGCCCTCACGAAGTGGATACAACTTCTATGCTCGTAACAGGACTGCCTCCATTTGGTTTGTGATGTATTTTGAAATTCTAAAATACTATTTTATTCAAAAAATATGAGACAATAAACATTTTTGAAACACAATAAAGTAGAAAGTTGAATGTTTAATATCGTAAATCAAAAACTTCTCTCTGCCTATAAATAAAAAGCATATTTATTAACCCCTATGTTATGAAAAATCGCACTCGCCGTATATTACGTGCTCTGTACGAAGCAAATCGTAATTTTCGTTTTCTACATCCTTTTAATGTTATAACCGCAAAAGTTTGTGAGGATGAATGAATGTGACATAAATATTCTTTGACATAAATACCGAACGGATTTTGATGAAATTGTACGTAATGGAGCTTATACGTCAGTTTAATATATAGACTGTAATTTATAAAAATACTAGCTTTTGCCTGCCGTTTCGTTCGATTGAACATAGAAAGAATTCCATAATTTTTTTTTATAATGGTTTTCTATTTGTATCGTTAATGTTCAAAAGAGGCTTCAGATCGACAGCGGCCAGGGGTTGGAATTAAGAGCAGGACAGAAAACGGTATTAAGAGTGAGAGCGAGATCATTACATAATAAAATGATTGAATAGTACGTTTGCTTTGGTGTTGGGATATGAGTTAGTTTTGCGTGGTATTGAACCGAGAGCGGAACCGGGATTGGGATCAGAACAAAAAGCGGAACCGAAATTAGGACCGTGGGTGATGTGATCGGGCGATTTACAAAATGTAGGAATTCGTCATGTATCCACGCGGCCGGAGCCGCGGCAGAAAGCTAGTAATTTTATAAGGGCAACACAGAAGTAGACTAGCGAGGCGCACGGGTGTCGTGTGCTAAGAAGTTCGCAATTTTGCGCCGGCCGCTAACGACCGCCGGCGCTGGGCGGCGGACGTCATTAGCGCGGCGCTCTCTCGACTTTGCATCGACCTCGCCTACAGAAAAAGTCACTTTCCTCTGCCCTTTTCCTCGAAGTAGTTCACGTAATAACTCGCGTGTGTAAGAATGTACTATAAGTATTACGTATAACACTAGTTCAATCAATAGATTTTTTTAAACTGTTGCTATTGTTTGTGGATTCTAATATAAAATTTTGTAAATGCATACTTTAAGATTGTATATTGTTTTTCAAGTTATATACTTTAATATTAAAATTAAGGTCAATCGAGTGTTTCTTTGTTTCTCTGTTTATCCTATCACATTTTACTTTTTTCGGAGGCTGTTTATAGTTTAACATATTTAATGACTCGGTTTAGAAGTGCAGTGTTCCCAGTTAATATTAAATTAAAATGCAATGTGAAATGTCATTAAAAGTAGTAGTCCCAAGGTTTTTATTAAGAACATGTTCTGAATATTTTGAGTCTTGTACTTGTCTTGATTACTTCTAAGCTGTAGGTAACTGGGGGCATAGCTTGTATTTAACCATTAATTGACACTTTCAAATTTATGATTATTTCATGACATTCCTTCGTAACAAGGAGCCACATAAATCCGCTCAATCTATGTGTACTGAAACACCTTTTTTTACATATTGACAACATTGCAAGACATTTTTGAATTTTATGTCCTAATCAGCAATTAACACACATACGTACTAACTATTGGTTTTCTAAAGATAGAATTGCAAAATAGTAGTGTCAAACCTAAATATTATAAGTTCATGACTTTTTTAAAACAAAGAATATCAATAGGTAACCAACCCTATTGACTATTCAATCACACACATGCTAACTACACAAAAAAACTCTTATTTCGTTGATGTGTTAACTTTTTGTGTATGGGATACCTTTACTTGTGTAATTTTTTATATTTAACTGTTTTTTTATACTTAAATCAATTACAACCAAAAGCAAAAAATTAATTACATTTCTTACACATATTAATACTGTTAAATAAATGTTGGGTAGGTGTTAATTAATCTCCACTTATAGAAATTTAAAACCTTTATTTTTATTAAGCAAAAACTTAAAACTGGTATTGCGCAATTTTCGAAGATAATATTTCATGCATATAACCAGCTCGATTTCTTAGACTTGTGTTTTTCGTAACAGTTTTGTATTTGATTGTGATTATGTATAGTTTGGTTTGAAAATATGTATTTTTAAGTATCTTGCTTGTTCAACTTGAGGGAAAATTGATTTAAGAGTAGTGTATTTTTTCTAATGTGATGATTTTTAAATTACTAATTTTCAAAACATTAAAAGGTATTTCAAGCATTATTTTATAACGAACAAAATTAGGACATCTGGATTATGTAATTAATTTTGAATTTGAATTTGCCTTACAGCAAATAATCTTGTTTAACATAAATGGGCGGCAAACGTCATTTCTGTAGATATTGAGATATATATAATAAAGAAAATCAATTATCAATTATCACAAGAATCACTAAAAACAAAATACCGGAGACTCGTGAAAAAATACCGGAACCAAACCTATAAGTTTTTTTTTGTATTTTGTATTTCGTTTTAAATCACTATGTTTAATGTGAAATTATTTTTTGTGCCTCGCCTGTCCACCTAAAGCGGTTAAGTTATTAAAGCCTATAGCTTCCATAAATTCACTCGTCCCACAGTGTCAGATGTCTCGCGAAGTCGTGACGCCAGTCGTCCATCACATGCGTCGACGTGTTCCCCGTTCGATTCACAGCGTTACAGTATTCGGCCACTCTTAAAAATCTGTTCGCGGTTGTCAGGATTAATGTAAACGTAACGGATGGATTCACTTTACGCCGTTTCTATTTCCCATCCGATATGCGTAGCGACGAAAGCGCGGAATCTTTTAGCGCGTTGCGTTAATTTGATTCGCACTCTGAAAATGTACGTCCACACCGGCCACGATAGAAGGCGATAGGGAGCAGGTACGGCGACGCCGTGCAAGCACACGGCCAGCGTCGGTCCGAGCCCGAGAACGCAGATCGCGAGGGGGCTCGCTCGGCGAGGCCGCGGCTGTTCGATGCTCGTATTTATAGAAAAAGTAAATTCGGCGTGAGAGTCGTCTAGTGCGCGAAACGACGCGCTAACGGAGCAGTTGCGGCGCGTCGTACCGGTTTTCCGGACGTCTGTAAGTTTAAGGCCGATGCTGCGATTTGAGATAAAAATACGGACGGCGCCTTTGATCTCTCCACTCCGTTCCGATAGATTCGGCAGCATAAGCGTTTCTGTTGCACGCCAATTCTAAGTAAAATTTTCTCATTTTGATATTTATTGAGATGTTTGCTACACAATTTCTAATGTGACCGTTGTGGCTTCACTCAATATAATTATTATCCTACATAAAACGCGGTCGAGTAAATTCATTTTAGTTAATAAACAAGAGAAGCTGCCAATACATACACACGTACAATTCGATTCGGAAGACGATATCCCTTACGGGGACATTTTTCGGTGGGCGTAGAAAAATCTACTAACAGTTAACAAGACGGGGAAACTTCACCACGTCCAATCTAGTTCGTCGCTTACTTCTAAGCCATAAAAGTTCGTACGAAATCGAGATATTAGATATATTTAATTATGACTATATAGCCTTAAAGTACAACAGCGGTATTATATATCTCGAAGTAGTAAATCACATTTCCATGCACAAATACGATACGACATTTGTCAAGAATTGCCAACGCGTCTGCGACCGTACTGCGCGCGGGACACACGACACGACGCTCAGGCGTGTCCCTGGGGCTCTAATTACATGTTGACATGTCATTTCCTTGTTATTTGGAAACACGAGTCATTTTGAAAGATGTCCTTGACTTTAGTAATTTGGCTTTAATGTAAAATATCAAGTATTATTTGCGTATTGAATATAATTAAACAAATACTAACAAGAAAATCTTCTTTATCTGTATTTGTTAGTATTAGTTGAATTTACTGAAGATTATTATATAAAATATTTATTGAATATATTTTGAGTCAATTATGAGTTATTTGGAATTCGAAGTATCGGGTTGTCATTTTTTTTTTTGCATCTTTAGTGAATGTCGTGTAGTGTAATCGAGGAGAGAAGAAGAGGGGACTATTTTATGTAATGCCTCAAAAAAATATTTCGTGTGACAAAGAATATTCTCTGCAAATATTTCTATCCTAGTTTTTTTTCAGAAGAATCTTCATCGAGGTCTTTACTGAAATCTCGATCATTTTACCGGGTCTTAATCAGGACAATCGTCAAAACTAAGACATGGAACGGAAGTTTTATTTTAAAAGTGACTTTTTGTTAAATGTCATTTTAAAAAGTGATAGTGAAAGAAGCTCATAAAATTTAATATTGTTTGTTTTAATCAGTCGATGACAACGAAACAAACACTCAAGTTTAATCCGATTTAAGTCTTATATTTTACAGAAATTGTATTTTGAATTGATCAAGTGGCTTTTACCTGATGCTGATATATAATATTAGGTAACCAGTAAAATGACGTATTTCATGACATCTTAAGTTCAGGGGCCTTATTACCTAAGAGTAGAAATCGATTGCGATTCCGGAATCGATTTGGGAGTCGAAATTATTGGGTACAATAAATGTTATTGTTATACGCAATCCTGAGCGACTTTAAAGCTTTAGATTAAATTAAAACTTTGCACACTTATCGAGGACCGGTAACTGCACAATAATATGGTATAATTGAATTGATCTGATGATGGAGCCAGATGGTAGACATAGGAATTCCATAACGGAATAACATATCAAGGTCGTATTTGAGCTTGTTAGAGTTGTCTTGAGATATATTCTTACCATGAGTGATTTTCAGGGTTGGATGATGGAGACGGAAGGTAAGCGCTAGCACTCCATGATAGAACACCGTAACCTAGTCGTATGTGTTTTTAATAGATTTTTTTAAGTGCTTTTTGCCTTAATTGGCTTTCAGGGTCTGATGATGGAGCCTGCCGGTTCCACCGGAATTAACATATCATAACGGCACAATATATCCTAACCGCATTTGGGCTTGTTGGAATTGTCCTGAAATGTATTTTGACCACGATTTACTTTCAGGGTCTGATAATGGAGCTACCAAACTTCCAGCTCCGTTATTAGACCCTGAAAGCCAATCATTGTCAAAGTGTATTCCACGTCAATATCAACAAGTCCAAACACGGCTAGACTGCGTTGTTTCGTTATGGAGTATTAGAATCTATCTTCCGGCTCCATCATCAGACCCTGAAAATCACTGCCAAGCTCAAACACGACTAGGATATGGTATTCTGTTATGGAATTCCTGTGCCTACCTTTTGGTTCCATCATCAGATCAGTCCAATTATACCATATTATTTTAATGTCATAGGTCTTCGATAAATATGAAAAGATTTTATTTAATCTAACGACTTACAAAAAAAATAATTATTCACTTTATACGAAATACGAATGACAGAAAAACGATTGTAAACGCTTGAGAATCGCTATAGACCAGTTCTCAATTTGACAAAGTAATTTTCGAATAATTGCGAAATCGTGATCCCTAACGGTTTTTTAATTCAAATATGAGATTAAACTTCATTATGATCATTTAGTGATTTCATTGTAGAGGCCACACTGTTAATAGAAAGACAATTAGCATTTCGAAATATCAACTTGGGGATTACTAAAATAATTTTAAAATCATGCGAAATTAGAACTCGATTACTATTAGATAATAAAGCCGCAGGTTTCTTTTTACAGTAACCTTTGGCCCGCTTCTCTGCCCGCTTAGACATAGAATGGCTTTTCTTTATCTTTCATATCTAACGGTCACTCCAAATCACGTCCAGCTCTCGATTTCGATCCCGTCTCGATGTAGATCTCGATTTTGTCTCGGATTCAATTGAGATGAAATTATCCCATAGAAAATCAATCGGCATATATAAACGATTCGTCCCACGTTCACGCGAGTGAAGTCGCGGGCATAAACTAGTATCTGTATAGTATAGTTTAAATGTTATTCTAATGTTGCATTACTGTAAAGGTTTATTAGAGTCTGTTCAGTGGTTTTGTTAGAAATAGTACGAAATATCAATTTATGCTCACAAACTTTAGCGTTCATGCAATATTAAAAACAGCAAGATGGAAAACATCTTAATTAGCGTGCGGTATTATGACGTAATAAAATGGACTGAAATCCGGTTGATAGTGTCTAAATAGTGTAATGAGTTGTTTGATTGGTTATTATTCAACTTATAACGTGTTGATCGGTGTCCAGTAGAAAGGAAACGAAGAATGGAGTGTTATTAGTAGATGCACATCACAACTATCATGCATGTGCATGATAGAAGACACACATTTTGCCGTCTAGTTTAATTGAAATAATGAATAATATATGATAGTGACTGTCAGTACATTTGAAAATATACGATTTTTAGTGATCGCTATAGGGCACACTGATAAAATGATTCACATTTAAACGATTTACATGGCAAGTTTTAAAACGACAGCGACACACGGCCGTCGATGCAGATGGATGTCGCCGCAGTCATCGAGAGAAGCGGCCGTGACGTGCGGTGAGATCGACAGGCCGGCGCGATAGTTACGTTTCGATCTTTCAGACAAACACGACAAAGAACTAACTATACGAGGCTTGTTTATTTACGCGAGTTACGCGCCGACCGGACGCAATGGCCGCTAATTCCCCGCGCCGATCGCCGGAGACTTCCCGCGGCGCGCGGGCCGATCGAGGACGCGTGCCCCGTCAGCGAATCAGCGGTCGGTGCGTGCGTCGGCATATCGCATTCGAGTCGTCGCGTCTCTCGTGTCGCCAGCTCGAAAACTACTATGGTATTTTGAGAATCGCACAATTTTTGTTTTAAATGTCATTTCGATGACAAGCGGCCGTTTTTACTAATAAGCTGGTATTTTTTTAAGAGGACGCGAGGGCGTCACGTATGGAAATATATTTTTAAATGTGCTAATTATTTAACTCGTCTCGCTTCGCGAGAGCGCGGGTCGCGTACGTCCGAGCGAGCGGAGGCGAGATGCTGAAAACGCTGTACGCCGTAACTGTTCCTAAACGTGTCTTTTTGCTGTCGCGTCGAGCGGCGTCGGGCGGTGCCCATCGCGCGCAGGCAGCCGCAGCCGTCGGTCGGTCGCTTTGTTCGAGAGCTCGGCTAATTTCAATATTGACAGTGGTGTCGGCGCGGCGCGCGCGGGGCCCGTGACGGATCGCCGCGCGTCGGCCCGTCGCCGCGTCCTCGCAAACAACTGAAAACATAAAACAAAGTAGGATTACCGTTGTGTGACGAAGTTGTGCTCAATGTTGGGCCACGTTCGGCCCCTAATTAGCCTTCGTTTCGTAATAGTAAAGTATGTTTCAAACGAGTTGGATGCCGTTCGGAGGTGTATTCAGTTTTTGCTCTTGAAAATAACTCGTCACGTAAACGGTCACTCGTTACCGCAACGTCGTTGGATCTACGCTGTGAAGTAGTTCCATGTTTATTTGAAAACTCAATAACACGAGTGTTGCGCACTCGAACCACAGCATTTGATATAATTGTATGTATAATTTTATTAAAAATAACTAAAAGAACATGTATTGGTTAAGAATGGTAGATATTAATTTTAAATGTAAAAATCCTTGTCTGGTCATAATATTTGTAAAGCGTGTACGGAGTGTGGGTGTCTATCTGACTAGTATACACGTCGCGTGTAATTAGTATAAATGATCTTTAAACTCACTAAATAAATTATAAGACTACAAATTTAGTACACGTCGATAATAAATTATACTAAGTAAGAACACAAGAATATGTAATATACATAGGGTTATGTACTAGAAGGATTGAAATATATAACAATAATGCGGATAGTAAAGAATTATATCGGTATCGATTCCGCGTCTCTGAAAGGTCTGTTCATTAACCAGATAACAAGATTATGTTTTTATTAAACATATTAAGACGTCTCGATTCGTGCGTAAGAAGCGTTTATATTAAACGAATTTTTGACGTGACAACGTCTTAAATTAGGTTGCGACTGGGAGTCACTTATGAAAAAGGTGTAACGCTCGGTAACGTAACGATGAGTCACCGAACGAGAGAGCCCGCCGAATGCCTTGCGTCTCTCTCCCACTCAACTATGATCGGTCTGCCGCGCGCGCAGCACTAGAGAATTAGTGCATAGCTTGCAAATGTATTGCAAGTTATTGTATGTATATTTGTATATAAATACGTATGTATGTGTAAAGGTAAAAATAAAATTTTGTTAATATGAAATTCAGTGCGAGATTCTTTGTATAAATTAATGTTTTAAATATAATTCTTTGTATAAATAAATGTTTTAAATTGTTACTATTATTTCATCCTTCTTCCTACTATACGAATGAATATTCACATTAAAATGATTTTACCATTCAAAGTCGTTGTCACGTAAAACTTTCGCCCGTATACCGACTTTACAGGCAACCAAATTTTTATTTAAAAAATCAATCTCAACCCTTAGATAAGGATGTTACGAATAATCTCTTTCTAAATGCAATTACAAAAATTAGAAAATTTCAGGTTCTAACTTTTCATTAACAAACAACAGTACGTCAATATTGTCCTCAACAAGTACCCCTGCCTCTCTATAACAGTTTCTATAGTTAAAGAAATAAAAAACTTTTGAAATATTCTAAATGTTTTCCTAAATTATTGTCAATAAAAACTGTAATCGTTGTCGTGTGATACTGTCTGAAACATTTTCTGAGTCACTATGCTAATGGCAAGTCGCACCGAAAGAAAAAATGCCATTGAATTGAATTCAAACAAAGTTGAAAGAGAATTATGCTGTTGAATGACGCTTATGTATAAAATTTCCTCCCAAACGTCTTAAGATCTTACAAATTTTCCCTCGTCTGGCTTAAGATTATGAATTATTATCGTTCATAAATTATGTTAATTCGGACAATCATAATTTTGTTAATATATAAATACTTGCTTTCTCTACTATACTACTCACTTCATTCTTACACATTTCTATGACACAATCAAAATATCTGGTGACAGTAACTCAACCACTCCTAATTGCTTATTTGCTACGAGTAACCACTCGTAACACGTAACCAATTGGGCAAGTTTAAAGAAATTTAGCTAATTGTCTCCTGTGCGCCGTCTTTGGTGTGGTGGTTAATTTAAGACAAATTTGGATTAGAGTATACATTTTAATAGTATGTAACCTATAAAAATAAAATCCTTTTGGTGCTATGTTTGTGTGAATCTTTGAATAAATTGGTAATGGTTGCTTTCCCAGAAGAAACTTCACGTAGAAACACTTCAAAAGGCTGGAGTCACCCAAATATTTATTTACTATTATTATCATAAGCTCAAGATTATTTTTCTGAAGGGTAGGCAGAGACTATAGATTTGCACTTGGTACGATCTTCACACGTCTCTTTTGCTTCACTGACATTCATCCATTTTTTTATTCGGGCTCGTCGGTTTTGGGTGCTTCAAGTTTTGCTCTTTTTAAATATGCCATCAATTTGGTCTGCAAAGTATTTTTTAGGGTGACCTTTGTCTTACCTTTCTGTCACACATATTTTTTTTTAAGGATTTCTTTTGTTAGTGTACTTTCATTCTTCCTTTCCGTATGGCGAAACTACCGCAAACATACATTTTTCTATTTTAGTCGTTCCATCTTCTTTAAAACCACATTGCTCTGTGCTATCACTGTTCTTGAAATAACTGTCTTTTGTGGAAGTTGAATTTTTTGCAAGCTGAAAATTCATTCAAACATCCTTTGAGATGGTTCTAAATAATTTATGGCAAAAGGATGATAATTAAAAAAAATAATAATTAGAATCGTCCATCTTCCTCTCGACACATGTATGGCTTCCAATTCCTCAGATATAAAGCTTTTTAGTTTATTTATTTAGTTTATTCTACATCTGTTGCTAATTTTTCCAAAATTTTGAAATACATGCGAATCAAATATTTTTTGATGCAAATTCTAAATCTTCATATGTATAATCGTTGGTAAATCTTTTAATTTTTGTGGAACTACTCAGTGATTTGACCGATTAACATCATATTAACACAATTTTGACATCATATTATTTTATCAATACGAAGATTGATACCTACGCTAGACTTTGGTACTTGAGGCTGTAGTCGAGTAACTAACAAATTTTATATTAATTTATGGACCAAAACGATTCGTATTCGTAGAGTATATCATGATTTAGTTAAAAAAAAAGAAGATAATCAAAAATCTGAAGTCGATAGGTGACGCCGTGGTATAGTTATTAACAAAATTCATTATATATACGAGTATATGTATATTTATATATATATACATATATATAAATATCATTATTATTATTAAAATTGATTGTAATATGAACCAGAAGTACTTCTTTACTAAATTTTGTATTAAATCATTATCTTCAAAATGGAAGCTGTTGCATTTACTTAACATTAGTACATATAATAATCGGAGCGGAATCGGAGTCAACATCAGGAGTGAGACAGAGACGGGATCGAGAGTGGAATTGGGAAGAGAATTAAAATCAGAACTGATCCGAATTGAGGAGGTCCGGGACTGGGGCTAATTAGCGGAGTTGGAGTTGAAACCGATAATAAGGCCCCGATAGGGAACATGATGCGAAGAAAAATTGCTGGATATATAAAACGAAGGAATTATCGTATGTAACGGGTGGAGCCTTAGGCACGATTGGCTATTCATTATGCCAAAGGGTTTTTGTTTTCTTGCCAATCGTACAGCAAATACACATAAGTAAATTAAAAGGAGGGTTAATAAGTAGAGTGTCTGGCATAATTTATGAGCTCGGGGACAAACGAAACAGTACCGGAACGGACAGCTACAGGCGAGATAGAGAATAATTCACTGAGCGGCATTCTGAGCTATAGTTAAAGTGGCGTTGTTCGGAGCGGCTGCGCGACGTTTGTTTGTTCATCCATCTTTAGTAGAGCCATGTAGTTAAGCTAAATTTCGTTAAAAAACGGATGAAATTACAATTCGATATTTAATGCGCACTTGTATGTTTGATTTATTTTAATTCTGAAAATAATAAAATTTATGTAGTACTCACGCTATGCAATTTAGTTACCGTCTTTTTGAAGACGGTAAATAAATTTAGAATTAAAAAATAATGTGGCTGTTCGTTTTTTATCAAATTATTAATAGCGATAAACACCGTAAATATAAGTTTATACACATTCTTTAATAATTAATTTAAAAAAAAACTTTAATATTCCATTAATGTAAATCGTCAAAAGGCTTCGGAAAAATGTAGTGTGTTATCAAAGTGAGTGATGTTAGATATGGAAATAAAAGATGGTATGACATACTTCATGTTCACTACATTTTAACTAAAATGTTTCCACTGTGAGTGATAAGTGAGTAATGGAGAAGGCGCGAGGTAAACGCCGCCGCGGCTGGCGCTGGGTGCGCGCTTGCGGCGCTCCGCCCTGGGGATTCGCCGACCCCGAGGACGAGCGGCTGTACGAGGCGTACACCGGTCGACAGCGGCAACGGGCTGTACCGCGTCTACTGGCGGCGGGAGCACTGCTGCAGGTGTTCGCGGCTCTGGTGCCGGGCGAGGCGCGTTTCTCGGCCGCTTTCGGTCTGTGCGCGTGTGCGCTGCTGGCGGATGGCGCGTTGGCGGCGGCGCACCGTTGGGCGAGCCGTGCGAGACCGCTGTTGGCGCACGCGGCGTGGGCCGTGCTCTGGGCGCAAGTGGCGTGCGGCGCGGCTCGCCGCCGGGGGCGACGCCTACGACGAACTGCTGGGGTGGGCGGTGCTGATGCAGTACCTCACGCTGGCGGCGATGCCCTTCCACCACCTTCTGCTGTTGCTTTACAGCGTGCTCTCTATTGCCGCCTACCTTCTAGCGCAGTACTACAACGCTTCAACCTCGGAGAATCAATTACCCGACGATTTTTATTACCAGGTTAGTGAACATATACCTATGACTCGTTTTTTGTTCAAATTTGAACAGTCACTTTAAATATGAACTTTTTGCGTTTCGTAATAAAAAAATTAAATCTAGTTCAAAAATTTTAATTTATTTTATTTTGTACAAAATTGATTTTATTCAAAATTGAAGTCGCTGATAACTCTATAAACTCAATACGTTTGCTACTCTGTAATTAAAAAGAAAAGTTTTAGTATCTGCAATAAGTTAATGTCACAGAAAGATATAAGTTTGTTAATATTTGTTTCTTACATGAACTCCAAAAGTTGATTCGCGAACAAGCAGTACTTGTACCTCACTAATCATTAAACTCATTATAAACCACTAGATTAAACCTAATCATTCTTGTTTGTTCTTGTGGTCAGCTACTTTTTTTAAATGTATCATATACAATAAATGGAAATGTAGAATTCTTAGCCTTTTCACCATCTCCTTTTAAACTGATATTTAACAAAAAGTTATTTTTTTAATTAATTTTATGTTCCACGTTTTAATGGTTGTGTTCGAGCTGAGACCTTCAGGCTAAAACCTTTTTGTAAAAAGTCAGTTTAGAAGGACACGGTGGAAGAGGCCCTTAGATCTATATTTTTGTTCATGTCTCTACATCTTCTCGAAGATTTGGTCCGTGCAGGAAACTACACGACCCTAGAAAAGCAATAATTTTCTTGACAAATGATTGTGACTGTAGAACGTGTTATTCCGAAATTAAATTAAGTGAAAGAACATGAATTAAGAAATCAAAAAAATAAGCCTTTTGGTGACGCTGCAAGGTTGACGTTGAGAAATACAAAGGCGACCAGTGAAAAGGCCGCGGCCGCAACTTTTACAATTAACTCTTGAAAGTTAAAGAGTTTGGATTTTACCGCCTGAAAGGGATAAAGTACCATAATTACTTTTAGATGCTTAAATTTTCGGTTGCTTTGCCGCCTTTATAAGCTTTGTAAAGAATTACAAGAAAATAGCTGCAACCTACCTTCGTGTTAAAAATATAAATATTCTTATTACTTTAAGTGGTAATTCTTGTATATGTGTATTTTATGCCTGGGCATCTAGGCAACGGCCCTAACGGTTTGGATGTGGATTAGTACTTTGATAACGTTTTGCTTTTCAGGTTTATCTATACGGGTGTTTTTTGTGGAAAAACGAGTTTTCAGTCGCATTTAGTCGCTATTCAGTGCAATTTTGAGATAATTATATTGTTGCTATTTATTGGTCCTCAAGAATAAATGGCAATACATAAACAAAATACTTAAGTAAAGTTTACAATTATGTATTGTTGTATTACTATACATCAAAAAGCATTTTTTCTTGTAGGAAGTATTCCAACGGCAAACTTGAAATGGCCAGGTACTGTATATATATATATATACATATAATTTGGAGTTGGTTGACTTTTCTCATGTGTTAATAGAAAAATATAAATGATTATGCAGATACTACGAATTGCAAATTTGTCATTTTCTCAAATTAGAGATCTATGATAAATGAAATTTCGTTATAACTAACTGAATTCAGTTTATGGGCAACGAGATTTTATAGGTTTTTATGGGAATACTAGGTTACCTGCATGACAAACTTCTTTTGCAACGTCATCTTATATCACTAATAGGAAAAAATATGGTTTTTCTAATGCTGAACGATTAAATTAAAGGACAATTTTATAATCAGTCCGATTTCTAATTTCTTTCTTGGTTGCAACCCATATTTAAATGCTGAGTCTATTCAAAGTAGTGAAGACGCTAGTCTCACTTTGTGTCTTGATATTAAACTCACTTTGTGTGTTGATATTAAAACTCTTTGTACATTATTGTAAAACACAAAAAAAATCTTAAGAAAAATGTATAGTTAATAATCATAGAAACTTTATTAATAAGTTTCTAATAGACAATGGGGCATGTAAATGTGTTACATTTTAAGACAATAATTACAGATACATAATAAAATTTTCTATCGCATGTTAAAGATATTATTTGGAAAAAAATAACGATGTAGTCAGAAAGTAAATGCTTGATTTTATTGCTAATTAAAAATTTTTAAATGTATTAATTCAAAGGTCTTATAATAAGGGTTGAATTTAAATAGTCATAATCGGTTTTTATCTGGAATGTAACTGATCCCTTCACTGCCTAAACACGGTACAACTAAACACTAAACATGAATTAACATAGAATGAAAGTGAAATTTTGTCCTTAACGGAATTAAACTACAACATATTTAGAGACTGACCCTTTTGGTTTATGAAAGGGTCAAGCTAAATAGCTTAGTTCAAACAAGGAAAAGGAAAAAAATCTATTGCCAACCCAATGCAAAAACTTCAAATCCATTTCTGTTTCTGATTTCGCAGAATGTTTCTGATTTCGCCCAAAGAGAATTAGAAATAGGAAACTGAAAAGCGGCGTGCGTGTAATCATGTAACGGTCGGGGCGAAATGTGTTAAATTACAAGCTCAGGTCGCTGCACCCCAAAGCCTTCGCGAACGCGGCGAAGACGTCTGTAATCGCTGTCACAGCCAAATCGGCCAAATTCTATTGCTTACTTTATATACGAAATTAAAAGAAACTTAATTCATTATATTAAAAAAAAATTAAGGTTTACATATTTTATAACTTCTCGGTTCTTTCTAAAGCATATTATGTTTTATTACGGTTAACATTTATGTAATATTTTACATATTTTGGGTTGATTATTGTTTTTGTTCAAACCTCCCCAAGTATGAAGACCGCATGGCAAAACTGAAAATATGTTTCATATGACAATTCTATTTGCAAATCCGTGTTTATTCAATTCGGAAAAAAAATGAATACAGGTACGCTATATCATTCTCATGAATCTGAGTGATGATTGGTCAGTTTTTCTTTGAGGAGCTTTTAAGTGAATGTATACAACCCGTTAAATTATTTATGTTTTATTTAGGACATACCTAATTATATGGAATTCATTATAAACCTTACAGAAATGATACAGAATTCCTTAAGTGTTGAAAATAGCATGGGTGACAGACAATAGATGCATAAACATATTTTTAACAAGTGTTTGTTGGGTCATTCTTATTCATTGGTCATGTATGTTTTTAGAACTTAAGTTTGAAATATTTAAAACTATTCTTGTAATTCAATTTGAAATCTTTACCTAAATAACAACAAATTGAATTTATACTACTGTGTATTCGCATTTTTTATTAACAATCCGGAATCAACCGCTCTGATTGGTTCATGACGAGCGTTTGAAGAATTTTATACCATCCTATTAAAAAACTTGATATATTCGTACAGTGAAGCCACAGAACCCGCAGAGCGTCTCCCCTTCTCGTCAGGGCCATCGTAAAATAAGGCTGTGCCGCAAGACAAATAACTTACTAATTATTTTATGCTTTTCACTTAAAACTTTCTTAGTTTCTTCATTTTATTCTTGGTTTTAGAGAGATATCTTAATAAGACTTTATCGACACTTGTAATGTATATTTATTAGACCGTTCATGTTACTATCCACAAAGTAAAAGCAGGAATTTTTAATTACTAAAATGCATTCTTGGTTGTCATCGATTTATAACATAAGCGAAGTACCGGAAGGAGAATAAATGCCGGAAATGACGAGAACGGTGCCCTGTGCGCCGTAACAAGTAGGTTAGTTACTCGTAATGGACTTACGGCTCCTACACTTATGTACGTTAGCGCTGGCGCGTTATGGCAGAAGAAGTGGCAATGGAGAGAAATGCCATCTCTGCTTATGTGCGGAGTGTCCTTGAAACAGAGACGTAAGGAATAACGATATGCGAGGATTGTGTGCTTCGAAAGAATATCTGTGAGAACTGCTTAACGTATAGGAATTAGTCGAAATCCTCTGTAAATATTTGTATGTATGAATTTCATGCTATTTACCTTTCTACTGAATTATGTATTTTATATACAGTATATACAAAAGATTATTTTCCCTTCTATCTATCTGGCTCTCCAATCACACTTGCTGTCTTTATTATTAATGTTAATTCGTTGTTTAATTGTGTGCTTCTAATAGGATAGTTGAGAGACAGTTAAAACACTACATTTGTTGAGGGAACGTGCAAAATTGAGGTTGCGCAAACAAGTGTGATATCCTTTTTTTATTCCTTTGTTATCCTTTTTTAGCAATATTATATTTATCAAGTGTTTTGTATGACGCTATGAGACTTAAATCACATGTTCTTAAAGCTCTCTTTGTGTAATGGAATATTTAAAACTTTCTTTCTTGATTAAATTTATGGTTATGTAAAAAATTATATCATTACACTCTTTTTTAAATTAAGTACTATAAATCTGGTTACAAAATAATGACCACCTACTACTGTACTTTGAAGACGTCAGGTCTACGATGTAAGTCTTTTAAATAGTCATTTAGTATGAAATTAGGTGGTGTATAAGTAAATGACATGTTTTCCTTGTGTCACATAACAATTTTGTAAAAATCAATAAACAGGATTTGAAAAATCCATCTTTTCTAATATTAGATCGGTAATAAAATATACGAGAATTTAAAAACTAATTCAATACCCGATTAGTTTTGAAAACGGAACGCTCTCATATGAATGTAACATTTTTATGTCTTAGACAAATATTGTTTTATTTTATTCTTAAATGGGTAACGCTACTAATTGCCCCGTTCAATTTGCACGCTATGTTTAACATCATGGATAAAATTTAATTTATAGGTACAAAATATGAGGTATAACTTTTCATGCAATATTGATTTGTTCCTGGATTTAGTGACATTGTAAAACTTTGTTACATTAAGAGACAAGCATCAAATAAAGTGACTTACTGATACACAGTATTATTAATTTTTAATAAAAAAAATGTTATGCTATAAGTAGTATCACATTACATACAATTAGGTCATTGCTTCTAATTGTTTATTAAACAATACCCTATCAATTAATTTATTAATTTTTTTAGCTCTAATTTAACTGTATTTTTTTTCATTGACTTTTATTGGTTCGTCTTATATCCACATTTTTATTGCGATAAATCTTCGAATGAAATGCAGAGGATTGTTAAATAAAAAATAAATTAACATATGCGCAGTTCACACGCGTTACAAGTGAAACCTTCAGAAAATTAATCTGCTAGAGAATGAGACGAATGTCAGGAGTGGGATGATTATAGCTATGGTGTATTTATTATAATATTGGTGCCAAGCTTAAAAGTTATTCCACATTTTATTATTCAGATTCGATGTTCTCAATTTCAACAAATGACAATACGCAGGCGCAGAGAACCACTCATATCTCTTTCTCTCGCGTCATATCTCATGTCATATTTTATCTCATTCCCTCCCAGGTTAAATTCTATAGATATTATATGTTTTAGTATATGTTTGTCTTTTTTTATTGTTGTTTTTTCGTTTGATCTAGTTCCATATCACAATTAATAAATCACAACGGTGCTAAAGAAGCTTTTACTTCAAAAATAATACACAATTTTATTTTCGCTCGCTTGTGAACTGCTTTTAAAAACCTTTTTGAAACTAACAATTACTAATTGTTTACTTTGATTTTTACATATTATGCACTAACCATACCTATAGTTGTGGTAGTAAAAATATTAAAATCGTCGTTTTATTTTAATTTTTTAGGTGCAGAGCTGTAACAGTGTTCATTTCTTTGCATAAAAAACTGCATCGAATGGTCAAAATCGGTTGATTCACTTACGAGATATAGTTGTAGAAAAAATTTTCAAATATATTGTTCTTTTTTTAAATAACCGAATTGAAATCGAATAGATTTTTAGAATCGCGATATATTTTTCTTAGAATTTAAAACTACTATATAACAAAAATAAATAATTCAACTTTATACTTAGAGATTTTCCAATTTGAAGTAGTAATTTTTAACGTAAGTAAACATTGTAAATTTATTAAGTTTTAAATTTCTTTCCGCATGTGATCAATCGGCCTAAAATATGTGTTGAAATTTTTAACATAAAACTTCCATTATTCATGTAGGACCATATAGATGTTCTGGAGAAAGTGTGATTTGTTCTCACTATACGGGGGCCATTCGTTATTATTTCTTTGAGAAAATTATACATCATATTTACACCAAAATGTCTTTTATAGCAAAAAAATCTATAATGAAAAAAAAAAGAACTAAAATTTGAATTGTAGACTGTGTTTCGTCACATGTTTATGACATAAAAAACGTTTATATAATGGAGACTGTCGTGTTAGGTTATGACGGAATGTATTAACTCGATTCTTCTTCAAATGGAACATGTTTTTTAAAAGTCATTAGCGAACTATAGCCAACCCTACGAAACAATTATGACAGACAGTAGGCAATTATAGGAAACGAGTGAGCATTAAGGTATTGATTCAGTCTACGCTCCGGGCTTAAATACGTAGGCGAGTGAAGCGCGTCACAGATTACGGCTCGAGGGCCTGGAATCCAATCTCCTCCGGATGCAAATGGATTCAAATTACGTTCCTCAACAATGGGCGGGCGGCGCTGGCGGCGGCTCCTCCGCCGGGCGCGGCGCGATAACTGCCGGCTTATTCCACACCTGCGCCATTAACTTCTTAATTTTTGATGAGCTAATAATGAAATGTGTTCCATTTGAATCCGGCCCGGGCTCAAACTTGTTTTTCGTAAAATCATTAAAAACAGTAGATATTTATTGTTATTTTTTAAACTAACAACATTCAATATTTCGACCGGATATATCTTCCATATACTAATTTAATTTATTTTTAAATTGTCGATTTCTTAGATCCTCTTTAAAAATATAACATCGCAACTTAATTTATGAGAATGTTATCTATCTTTTTCGTCCTAATACGAAATCACGTCCTATCACGTCCTAACATGATAATATCGATAAATGTTTGTTATGAAGACTACCATCATATCGATATGATAAAAGGCAGAACTAGTGCGTTATAAGTAGAATAAAAGAGAAGGGTTTTAAAATTTGTATAGAAACACACATAGAAATTTCAATGTAATGTCTTATGAAGATGCTCGAAAAAAGATCGAATATTTGATGTTTGAATTTTATGAATTAATAATTCTTATATTACTATTTACTTTTACTACTTATTATTGCTATTTTTTGTGTATACATGGTATTTCTGTGTATATATATATATATATATATATATATATATATATATATATATATATATATATATATATGTATATATATACACAAACACACACACAGATATATATATATATACACAGAAAATAATGATGAAAAAACACCAGTGGCACTCCGGTAGTGCCGACAAAAGTGAAAACTTGTACAATTACGTGTGTATTGCTTATATTATATATAGTTATATTATCAATGTATTTCAGCCCAAACCAAACTCTCGTGTAAACGTGGCCAATATATGTACTTAATTATATACAGAGATGTCGGTTACGGTAACGGTAACAGTGTCGCGAGTTCAATATTTTTCCAATCTCTAAAAATGCCAATATGCATGTGTATCTATGTATGTACGTACACAATATATCTACATACTTATATACGAAGGTGTCGGTTACGGTAACGGTAACAGTGTCGCGAGTACAATGGTTTTTTCCCATCTCAAAAATGCCCATCGCGCCTAAAGAAGTTTTCAGTTTAAAAATCATAATTTCAGCACAGGCATTTCGAGGATAAGAAAGAAAAGACTTCGAAGAATTTATTCAATATTACGGAGTACTGGTTATGATCCGTAAATAGACGAAAAGCAAACAGTTTACAGTTTCAGCTGTATTCAGCAGATATTGCTATAAAGTTTTGTAAGTAAATAAATACATCAGAAAAAAACATATGAGCATATATTAGAAACCTTAAGATAAGAATTTTCGTACTACATAAAATACGCAGCATAATTTTACAAAACTAAACAGTAAAAAAGGAGTGTGCCCGAATATCGCTATATCATAGGTCGACTAGCGATGAAGATTCAAATAACGAATAAAACGAACTGTTGAAATTCACATTAAGTGTTGGAGCATAGTTTTCGTTAAAATAATTTCAGGAAGTCATATCGCGGTAGACGATGGCATAAAGCGACGATGAAAAAAAATATGCACTACACGAGCGGCAAGAATGCGATGAACGTAAAAGAAAGTACAGCAAAAAAAAAAAGAAACTTAATAAGTGAACACCCGATACTAACGTGTCGAAGAAAAACGAAGAGCCTCGTAATGGCTCCGTAAAAGGAGAGATCCGACCAATTACATGACGCCGTGAAGGAATTTGTCGTGGCGCGAACGACACGATCAAGGCGACGGTGAACCTGCCAGCAACGAAACGGCCGAGGTTGGGAGCGTAAAGGCGAAGCGCCGTTGTTCGGACGACGTGTCCGCCAAATTAGCTGGACAAGGTCCCACATTGAGGTACCTCGCGAGCTGAATAATATTTACGCTTTGCCGGATTCAGGAGCGGAGTTGAGCTGTGTCGTTTCCATGTTCATAAATGTTCTTGACAAAATGATGAATTAATTTTAAAAGGAGCGTATGGTATACATTTAGCATTAATAAGTTGCGTCATCGTGAGTTTTGTTGTTGGAAAAGTCGAATTTATGTGTACAATTCATTTAATTAAGGATTCATGTTCAGAAATTATATTGGGAACTGTCCTTACCAATGAAACTGAACTAAAGATCAATTTTGGTTTAATTAAAGTTCATTTCAGTGAGAAAAAAATAACTGTGCCGATGATAGATACCGACATTATGGGGCATAAGCTGATGTTAGCGTTAGCAGAGCTAAAATAATTCGAAAGTTGAACTGACAAAATGAAAAATGTCTGTCTATGTGCGTTATGAACTTCGTGAGAGATAGAAACAGAAGAATACAGGTGAGTGATTTACATAAAATTAAGGAATCGAGTACGAATGAAAGAGATTAAAAAGAGAAAAAGAAAGACATGGGCACCCCTCATTGAACAAAACCAATTGACAGTGGAGATGGAGGGTATAAATAATTCTATATACATAAATACCAAGATGCGCGTGAAATACACCACAATCTTGTGTTTTCTACCGCGCAGTCATTTGAAAAGATACTGGGGACGGCCAAAGAATACGTTGAAGATTTTCAGTTTATTACAATTGGTCATTTCAAATTACTTCTAAATGTACAAGTTATATATATTTTTGTAATCACCTTTTGAAACCCTTTATTTTATTTTCCATTCGACCTGTTTGCAAGATAAAATATTTTTCAAAATACCCATTTGGTGCTAAAGTCCGCCATTTTTAGTTTTTGTAGTATACACACACACCCAAACAAACACACACACACACACACACACACACACACATACATATATACCTAGTGACCTTCACGCTACCGAGATAATAAATTTGCTAATAAATTTAGTAGTTACGAGTAAATATAAAGACGCATACACATACACACATACGTATGGATTAACTTCTGGGCTTTGCCGCAGTCGGGTGAAAATAAACATGGACAAGATGAAAATGATATACCTGACCATTTTTCACTGTATTCAAATATATTTTTAGTTAAGAAAAAGTGCAGTGAATTTGTCTTTTATTATTACAAATAATAAGATATGATTGTTGTAATTTGTCACTTAGATACAGAAAGCATTAGCAAGCTGGGACGTCAGTGTTTAATAGCGTAATGTATAAAATACGGTAAATACTGTTATGTAAAAAAATATATGGAAAGAATATAAGAAACATATAAAGAATCTTCAATGATTATAATTCGTTTCTTAAATCGAAATTAATTACAATGTCGTTTATTTCTTAACATATCTGGCCTGTTTACACACTGCAAGCACCCATATAATATTTTCAATATCAGTCAACTATCCTGTTGTGCTAAATACCCAAGTTGTGCCCACTACGGTGGGTACGAGAGTTCTAAACCGAAGAACTTAATGAAAACGTCTACATGAGACTGAATATTCGATACGGCACACCAACTTCGATAAAGATAATACACGAACAGTTCAACTTGGCCGTAGATATTCGAGGATACTACGGGTGTTATGCCTTCGCTATTTTTGTGCTTAGAAACGAAGGTTTTGAGTAAAGCGTGTCGCCAGTGACGTTAAGCAAACGCCAGACCTGCTCCACTTATTGTTGGTTTCGCATAAAACCCCCGAGTCGCTTAGGGTGTGACGTAAAGAGTATATAAAAGTGTGTACATAAAAATTGGTATGTAGAAGTGGTAACATTTCATTACTTATATACATGATAACCGTTAGCATATATAGATTTGCGAGTAGTGAGCGCGAACCGGTCGCGGCGGCGTCGTAACCTCCCTTAGTTTGACTAAGGTAGAGGCTATCTATCGTTGATTATACGTGGCCATGCTATTGCATAGAAAAAATATAAAGGGGGTGAAATATGTTCTACTGGAGACGTTTGATAACTTTCACGAATTAAGGATTAATTAAGCTAATGATAATTATTGTAATTCTAATACGCGAATACATACCGTATTATTCTGATTTTATCTTCTAAACTCTCATATTTTCATCTTAATATTAGAATAGTAATATCCTAAGGGTCGTATTCTAATTCCACCAATATTATAAAATATGCGAAACTAAGTTTGATTGCGTTATCTTCACGGTTGAATCGGCTGTGAAATTGGAATAGAATTTGGCATGAATGTAATTTCACTGATAACAGAACGAAAATCAAAACTGAAAGCGCCACCGAAATCAGAATCTGAAACGGAATTGGGATTGGAAACAGAATTGAGAGTTAAATCGGGCCTAGACTATGATAAATATAAACGTTGCTAGACTGTGATGAGATAAGTATAGAGCAAAATGACGGCTGAGTTAGTTTTATACACAGCGTAATAAGAAGGGCGGATCAGATGAAGTAGGATAGCGGGGTGAGATAATTAGGACAATATTGAGAATTAGAGCAAATGAAGTCATTGACCATAAGAAAAAAAAGCTTTTTAAAAAGGTGTAAGCTGTGCGTAATATGTAACGTAATAAATAATGTGGCCCATTTTGAACATTCGTTGTAATAAAAACCCTAATAATTATTATTTGTAACTTTTACTTGCTTCGTCATGACCCTTTCATTTCAACACTTTATTATTATTATAGGGATATATACTTCAAGAAATACTTCTCTCTTTATTTAAATCAGTTTTTGAGTAGAGAAAACACATGAATTTCTAAGTATTTTCATCATGTGCGTCATTTTAGAATATGGTATCCTAGTACTACGAATGTTTACACAGTTAGTTCTCGATAAGCATAGGATGTTTTATCTGAGACCCTTGTGTGATAGATGAATCATACGATTATCAAAAAAATTAAAATAACAGTTTTTTTTTAATTGACGTTTTCAGCATTATAACTCATGTTAACATTGTATTACGTAAGAGCTACTATTTAACTATTCTCTGAAAAAAAATGAAGTATGTAGATCTAATTGTTTAGCTACACGTACAAAATTCATTTTGAAATATTTTATTATTCAGAAAAAGGTTTTGATTCTCTGCAAATCATTGTACATACATGAGCGTTAAATGGATAAGCACTGGCACCCCTGATCATCTGCTTTAGTTGACCCACCCCTCTTGTACGCCGTGTATGCATATTTTCTTATTGTTATGCTCGTGTTTTTCTCTAAACAAAGAAGTATACCAGCTGCGCCACGAAGTTGCGTTTTATTGTTTGATTTGGCTTTATGTTGAGCCCGATGAATAACAAAATGAGGCTTTATATGAATTCTTTTTTCTCATTTGGCATGCGCCTAAAACTTGTTTCTTAAATTGCAATTATAAATTGATAAATTTCACTCTGTTTATGTTAATGTTTCTGTAAATGTAGTTATTAAGATAATATATGCAGGTATTGTTCTAACATATTGAAAGTCTTAAAAAAAATGAAATATAAAATCTATTATACAAATCAAAATAAATAGTATCATTTACACAGTCATGACCTAGAATCAGTTAATGACACAAATAAAAAAATATTGTTTTACAAAAAATTGACAAAAACATAAGATTTGAAATGCAAATTTAAACAACTGATTTTATCGTTTAACACTTTATTTCTCCGTCCATTTATACTATTATAGCGGTTCCACTATCTGTTCCGATTCCGGTTTCGTTTTCAATCGCGATATCGGTTCTGCTTTTGATCGCGTGCTTAGCTCCACCACCCACCCATCCCATCCGCCTATTTATTATTCAGACAATCCAGACATTTGCCCAGAGAAGTTACTATTCACAATATCGCAACAAACATATTGTATTTAAAAATGTTCGTATTGGTATCACAAAACTTACGAATATGCGGGCGAAGTCCGAAACAAATGCTTTTTATTTCATCCCAAACCTATAACCAAGAGTTTAGTTTTTATACAGTGACATAGAAACTAAGCTACTGAATCTTGAAGCTTAAAATGAAACCTTTTTAAGTATTATGGATGTTTTTTTTTATCGTGAAACTTGAACTAGTTTTTGTGAGTATATGTTAATAGATATTAATAGATAGTATTACAGGATAAGTACACTTCAGAAGGACCTAAAGGCAATGGGCGCAAGCCCTGATATGACGCAGAATAGGGGACATTGTCGCGAAATAATACGGAAAGTCGACCCCAAATTGTATGAGACAAAGGTCAGGAAGAAGAAGATTGATAAATATCATCATAGTTCAGTAGTAGTAGGGATATTTATAAATCAATATACATAAACGTTTCTCGTGAAACAGGCTAGCTAATAATTAGCTAGCTAGCATAGCGAAACATGTCAAAGCTCCGGCAGTAAATTTTGAGATTAACCTTTGCACATGGACCGAAAGACAAACTTTAATCCATAATATACGAGATATAAATTAGAAAATTGCGGATCAAAAAGGGAGAGTTAGTAACGTTTTTTCGGTTATCGAAATATAACAACAAAATAAAAGTTATTTTATATGCGATACATACATTTTTCATACGATTTAATATGCAATAAGTGCACCCTCCTTTTTAATGAGTCTGCCGCCCGATAATGATTCTAATTATGTGTTAAAAAATTCTTATCCGATTTATGTCACCGCGCCGACTGTACTCATGATTATTAAAATTTTTCAAACGCCTCTAATGGCAAAAAAAAAAATGATACACAAGACGCAAGAGATCGAAGTTGAAGCGTTAAATCCTAGATTTTATGGCTTAGCGACCGCAGTCCCCGTCGCTGTTTGCGTGTTTAACATTACGCGATGCGTGAGTACGAATCGTATGTAGGTAGTAAGCTATCGAGTAGGCACGTATTTGTATCGGCTTAGTGGCGGAGCTAAAAGAATTATAGCGGCTGCAGAGGGCGGGCTCGCGTGTCCGGCGGCCGTCGGCCCGCGGCACTCGCCCCCGTCTATCAATCTTCTTGTCGATTATTAGTACAGAATACAAATTAGTGATTTGCATTAGTCTCGTTTTGTATCGATGAAATGTTGTTACGATTTTGTGTTTGTAAGAGGACTAATATTTTTGCCGCGTATTAGAATCGTATACTTATTAAACTTACAGAAAGCGGAAATAATAATATATTCGGACGCTATCACGATTAGAGTATACTTAATAAATAATAAATTTTCAACCCCTTTTATTTCGTTATTTCAATATATATCAACAATTTTTGTTTTACAGAGAAAGAAGCATTATGTCTATTATAATAATTTTAATTTCAAGGAAAACTTTTTAATTTATAAAACAAAGTGAAATGTATTTACTAATAAACCAGACTGTATATGTAAATATGCTGAAGAAGTTTTTTTTTTGTCACTGGAAAGTTACTACTTATAAATGGTAAAGTTGGAGAAGTAAGAAATGTGGGCTCAGCTTACGCAACACGGCCGCGATCTCGTATAAGAGATGCGCGACTGCGAGCTGTAATTCAGTGGTTGGAAGTGGGAGGAGCCGGCCGGCGCGTGCGGTGCAACTTGAAAATACCGACTAAGTATCGTCCAGATTGTAGAGCTTTCGCAAATGTTCACTTTTTCACTTTTATTAGGCTTCTGTCACATTTGCAGAATTAAGGGGTATTATAGTGATCTGTGTTAACTGTATCACATCTTGAAGGATCCGATGGCGTCCGAGTTCAAAAATTTATATATACAAACAGGCAAGTGCCTTACCTAAAATCCAAAGTTTTGTAGGTACATGTAATGAGTGGATATGAAATAATGAAAAAAAATATTTTTTTTAATAATATGTTTTATTGAAATTTCTAGTAAACGATTTTTAAACTATATTGTCGAAATTGGGAGTTTAGAATTAATGAAGAATTCTTTTGGTTATTGTTAGTTTTTAAATTGATTTTCACTTTATTTGAAATATATATATATATATATATATATATATATATATATATATATATATATATATGTGTGTGTGTGTGTGTGTGTGTGTGTATGTGAGTGCGTGTGAGTGGGTGTAGGCGCGTATGCGAGCGCGGGTGGGTGTCGAGCGCATGCGTGTGCGTGCGTGTGCATGCCTTTGCGTGCGTGTGTAAGGGTGTGTGCATAGATAGCGTTAATAATTACAAAAAAAAATGGTGTTAACATACACAGTGTAATACAACAGTCTCAGAAGATCAGCTACAAAACTAAAAACAGATTATATAGCGTGTAATAATAAATCTTAGGGCAAATGCGCTAGCGAATAAGAAAAGCGTTAACTAATTACGGCAGTAATTGAGGATTGATTATGTAAAATATGAGAAACTAAGCCAATACGGAAAAGAGAGCATGTTTCTTTTTGTTGATATGGACACGGAAATGCTTTCATAACAATTTTGGATTGACAAATTGAAAATAAAAAAAATAGGTATTTGTACACATTATTAATAAATTTGCTAAAACCAAATGTGCATGCCTTAAGCGCTCGTGACATAAGTATATTATTTAAATTAGAGGTTTAATATATGAGCTTTTCACCAAAAATCCTTTTTTGAAGTTCTTTCCCGAAGTCACTAATTAACATTTTTATACAATAATTGTTGTTAATTTAACTGTATTACTAATTACATTAAAAATTACTTTGAAATTAATTAAAACGTTAGAAAGTAATTAAAAATAAATAAAAAAAACAATTCAAGGACAGATTTGAACCCGAGCACCTTGCGCGCGGGACTTAAAGCTAAACAGTTGAATTAAATCCTACAGCTGATCCTCGGGCAAAAATAGTTGTATTATTTTTGATATTACTACCGCCATCTCTTGGAAACTACAAAAACATAAAACATTCATTTCAATCTCCATTTCAGATATTTAAGCAAAATGACAGATCAAAACATGAATAACTGCGAGTTAAAAAATTCAATTACAGCTAATCTGTGCTATATCAAGCTGTGATTTTCAATATGGTTCTTCCCAATCGATTAGTGATGAGATTGAAAAAGAAATTAAGTTTAAAAGTTAAATAATTTTTTAGTTATCGTGATTACACGGGATTTTCAGGCGACAGTAGAAGCATACCTACGCTCGCGCTTAAGGCATGCAATAGAAAATTAAAATTTTAGTTTTGTAACTCGTGAGTAAATATAAAATCAATCAATAAACTCTTTCCGCAAATATTGACTATCACATTATTTGGCTGAATGGAGTTACACACGGTGTTATTTCGTCAGATAATGTTGTATAATAATGACATCATTATCTTTATAGGTAGTCGTAAAACTTGAATCTGAAGATTACGGGATTCGAAAACAGTTTCAAAAAATAATATGATATTAGATTTTTAAATTTAATGGTACTGAATAACTGCTAAGTAGCTAACAGGACAACTGACAAGTTTGAAAAATACGCCGTTGCAGAGAACAGCAAACAATATTGTTATGGAAACTACTTAGAAAACAAGGATAAAATAATTATGACAAACTCGTCGTTAATGTAAATAACATTTTATATTTTTCATAAAACTAACAGGTCAATGTTTTGCTTATTAACCAATAACTATGATTCAGGTTTAAGCTAGCTATTGAAAATATCGACGTTCTAGTTACCGTATTTCAAGACAATGACGTTGATAATTATCAACTAGCTAACCCAGCAGATGTTCTATTCTTTCAGGTAGATGCCGTTCGCCGAGTAGAAGTCATGTAGCATGTATATACATGCTACATGACTTCTACTCGGCCCACATGGATATGTAATGATTCCTTTATCTTTTATATGTATATAAATTTTGCTACATTGTCAATTCCAATTTCGCTTTCCATTCTGATACCGCTACTACTTTTAATTTTCTTTTCCCATTCTTGATTCTAATCCACGTCTCTTATCCGCTCTCGACCCCAATGTCCTTTTCAATTACAGTCTTGGTCCCCTTATCGATTCTGATCTTAATCTTCTGCTCCCCGTCATATATATCGGAATCGATAATGATAAATTTCGTGGAATTACTCACATGACACTACTCAATGCAATTCTTAACTACTCATTTTCCTCTAGTAATGTAGTAATGTAGTGGTAGACTCCCTATCAGATGATGATGAAAGGCTTCCTAACTGTGTAAACTCAAAAGAACTGCAAAGTCGAAGGCAATATAATTTACTGACCGGTTTTTAATGTGGTTTTCGTATAAAACTTGGATTCGAGTGTAATATGGATATTCAATATAATTATAATATAATATATTATAATTATATTGAATGTCAAGATAAAGTTATGCTCATTTAAAAATCTAGCCTGAGAAGTTTATAAGACAAATAATAATTACTAGCGTCGAAGGCCTTTGGACGTCACAATATGAACGAATAACAACGTTCAAAAAAACAAAAGTTAAAATTTACACTCGGCCTTCTGATTACGACCTGGTTGATTTATTGAAAAACGGGGAAAAATCGAGAACGAAACCGGGATCGGAATCGAGTGTGGGACCGGAATTAGAATGAATAGCGCAGGCGGAATCTAAATCAGGACCGGTATCGGGACCAGAATTGAAAGCGCGAACGAGATGCGATTAACAGCAAAGTTGTTGAGCATAAATATGAAAGAACACATTGTATGCCCGCGCAGGCATAGTCGTGGGTGGAAAACCATCATACAATAAACAAACGCTCAATTTTTTATTCGCATGTTAGATTCATTATTAAATTGTTATAGTAAATGTGCATTTATTTTTATTATTAGTCGTACGTTTTAAATTAATTTGAATAGGGATATCAAACAATTTGCACCTTCTATCAGTGCTGCCTCTGGTGCTCTTTTTTTTAAATTCTCCGAAGAAAAATGGCCTTTGAAATAAAAATAAAATAACTGCATTTACTGGACCGATTGCGAAATGACACAAAAGTAAAAATAAATGTAATTTTATTCTATTTTTTCCTCAATTAACTTTTCTTTAGATCTGCCAGATTTTGTTTCAATTAAAGATATACAATTGAGATACTTATAATTCGTGGGCATAAAAAAAGCGATTTCAATTTTTCTCGAATTTTTTAGGGAGCTCTTCTAATTTTTAATCCTCTAAAAACCTTATTCAGACTATATTGAATGGTCGGAGGAGACGTTCTCGATTGATGCTTATCAATGAACAGTTATTCATTTCCATTTATATATATTTACCACTCCTTTGAAAGGCTGTTTTCCCTCAAGAAACTTGAGGGTAGCTCCTTTTCAATTTAATTATGTATAATCAGAATGAAATATCAAGGAAAGGAACGACCCAAAACTACTGTTAGTGTTCATGGATATTTGTTGTATTTGAAATTATTGGAAACTTTGTAATACCCTTTTTACCTAGTAATTATTTAATAATGATCCCAAATGTATGTAAAAGTAAGTTTTGTAGGAAGTTTATTGAGTATGCGCACACATTGAGTTTCTCTCTTCATGTAGTCGACTGACATGCGAACAGATTTATTTGTATATTGAATCTAGGTTGATCATTATTTTGTTTACATACTTGTGTGTATTAATTATATACATTATTAATTTTAATTTTTCGTAAATTAAAGTATCAGATATAAATTGAGATGCAACAATTAAGACATTAATTGCTTTAAACAAGTACTTAAAGATACTCAAGGTCTTAATTTACAAATTGCCGGAACAGTCCGTTTTTGTAATACGAAAATTCTATGCGAAGCCGTGATATTTTCCTAGAGCAAAATGTCATATGTCATCATGTTACGGACACAAATAAAATACACTAATGTTGTAATTTTTAAATCTAGCAAATTTCGTATCTTATAACATCTTTTAATTATCAATGTGCAGCAGAACTAAGCGCCTTCACCAACTTACTAATATGGCGACCCCATGAAAGTCTGTTATCTTAAGTAACGCGTAAAAATATGAAAGCATCATTAACATCTAATTCCCGGTATCGTACAAAAATAGTTCCTGATCTGTTTTTTACATTCGGAAACAAGAAATTATGCAAATTTATGGAAACTAATAATTGTGCATAACTATGCACAATCATGCATATAGATTTTTTTTTGCATTAAGAAGTAAGCTATTTATACAAATTACTATTCTATGTTTAAGATAACAATGATTATTATGTCAGAAGTAAGTTGTCGTCTTTTATTTTTAAGTAAAAATAATGTATTATCTATAAAAAATAATGTCTCACAAAGACTCCAAGAAGTCATTAATATAGACTAAAAATAGAAACGAGCCAAAAATATATCTGTGTGGTACTCCTATGCGGTCATAGATCCAGATGATTCCTTACGGTTGACATGCACCCTCTAAACTCTGTTATTCAAATACGATTTCAGAATGCCTAGTGCCCAACCTGTAACTTCATAATGACGCAGTTTGCCGATCAAAGTTCCGTGATTTACATAATCGGATGCTTGCAGAGATCGCAAAATTCTCCAACTGCATCCTGAGATTTCTCACAGGCTTCAAAAAATTGTTAAATAAGATCAACGCCAACATCGACTTTTGCGCAACGCCGGGTAAAACTGACTGTTAAAAATGGACTAAACAAATGTTGATTCAAGATCACTTTTTAACAATCACTCTAAATGTCGGTAGGATAAAGATAAGTCTAAAATTTGTAGGATTTGAGACACTAGGTACTGTCCTTAATAATGGAATAACTTGACATTTTTTGATCAGATCGAAAAATATGCTATAGCTTTGATGATTATTAAAGAAAAACCAAGTGTGTTGGGATACAGTGAATGATGGAATTTACAATTATAACAGAAAGACGCCATGAAGATCCCTAGTTTTATTCATTTGTAAAATGTAAAAAATATGTTCATTATTCAATTGTAATAATGTGTAAAATGTTTAAATGATCTGTTCTAAATTTACTTTTTTTAAATTAGAAAATAATATTATGGATCCAAGTACTTTCCTTTAGTAAGGTTTCAGCAAGAACGGGAGTTAATTCAAGAGTTTCGGCAGTCGAAATTAAAATGTCTGTAAGGAACTTCTCAAAGGCCTTAGCAACTTACGTTCTTATTAAAGGTCGTGTCATCTTCATCATCATTAAGTTGAAAGTCAATATCGCCGCTTTAATTTTTCTAGTGTCATTCTTTATTACGCTCTAAGTCTTTTTTCATCACTTTTTTAATATATTAATTTTATTATTAACGTGTATGTATGGCTTTAGCCGTAATGTGAACATATTTCAAAGTTTTCAAGTAGTTTCTAACATACTCTATAAAGTTATCATTATTACTAAAAGCTTATTCTTCATAAAGTAAATCAATAATATTCCCAAAGTTAGTTAAAAGTTATATATATATTGTTGTTTTTGAGTAAAAGTCTGTGAAATACGGATGGACGGACAGATAGATATGACAAAACTATCAGTTTCGTTTTTGCCATTTTGGCTCTGGAACCCTAAAAAACATATATAATTCTTATCTATTATATATCTAGTCAAAGTTAAAAAAATATTATCTGTTTTGAACATAGAACAAAATTTTAATTATGTAGGCAGAAATGTAGGTATTTATATGGAAAAAAAGCAAATAGAAGATTTTTGAGAAAGGAAGGTTTATCAATCAAAGTTTTTTTTTTTTTTATTATAACTTTTTACATATGACTATCTCGCAAGAACAAAGAGTAGGATGAAGTACTTTATTAATCTTGTAAAATGCACCAAAAGGACCAATATTTTTTGACTTAAATATAATGGCGTGTTAATGCGTTACTTTTACATTAAATGTAGTCCCATTCTGTTTCTTCGTAAGCTTAGCAGCAAGTATGAAGGACACAAGACGGCATAATTTAATAAAATAGGTAGTTTAACAAAAAAAAAATGTACGAGAAGCTCAGAAGAAGCTTTTGGGATAACAACCATAAATAATGAAAACCTTCTAGATCGACTACTACGCATTACTTCAACATGGTCAAAGAAAACGTAATTCACCAAACATTACCATAAACATAAACATTACCAAAATGCGTCGTACAGTACAATGCACGAAATTTGGCCGCTGTAAAATTCATCACGAAAGGGTCATAATGGCGTAAAATAGGAACACGAGGGAGAAGAAGAACGGGTCGGGGAGCTTTGAACCTGCGTACTGCATCATTCGCAAGCAATTTAAAACAGCAGAGTTTCGTGCTTTGTACTGTAATTCTGAACCTAGAGTGAAATTTTACTTATTTATTTATGTATTTGTACCGAGTTTACGTGCAATTGCACGGAAATTCGGTATAAATACATAAATAAAGATTTTGTTCAGTGATTTTCTTGATACTTAAAAAATTAATGTAACAATAACATTTTGATAATTTTTACCCTAGATGAGAATAATATTCATCAGCAACCATTTTGTCGGTCAGGGTGTCTTTCGACATGGGCTCCCCGAGCTTCCTTTACTGCATTCAGTAACAAGCTGACCTTCTCCATCCTTTTGGTAAATCATCTATTCATTTTTTATCTCACGTCTCTTTTATCTCTTTCCGTTTCTAGGATACCATTCTATTACATCTTTCGTCCATTTTCCTTTAAGGATTCTCATGCAATGACCAGTTCAATTCTATTTAAATTCCCATATTTTTTGTTAAACATCGCTCAACTTTGTTCTTTTCCTTATTTTTGAAGTGGTACAACTGTCCTTTGACCTTATGTTTAGCGTGCTTCGCCGCATGTTGTGTTGACAAACTATTAATTTTTGGTTTATTTTGCTTGACGCTAGCCATTTTTGACACCCATAAATAATACATGGAAGAATGCATGTATTACATGGTTTGGTTTTTATTGACATTGGTAGTGCTTTGCTTTTGACAATTTTTTTTTTATCAGTACCGTTTCCAAGTATTGGTCTGTCGATTTCTTTTGAATATTGATCTTTTATTGATGTAAGCTGTCCTCAATATATATATATATATATATATATATATATATATATATATATATATATATAGCTACATATTCTATAATATCTTATTCTATTTCTATGTTTTCTCTTAGTGGATTTATAATTACTATAATCTTCGTTGTATTTATTGATAGACCTGCTTTCCTGATTTCGTCATCTAATAGCAGCAGTGTAGTTTGTAGTTTGTTTGTATTCTTAGCGAATGTCACAACGCAATATCTAAACACCTGATATACCTATTTCACGAAGTAATCGCTACTGAACAAATACCAACCCAATGGACGAAGTCACTATTGTCCTGTAACAAAATCAATAACTATAGAATTTGAATTTTTTGATAAAATGAAGTAAATAACTATAGATCCAAGTGTTTAATGTGCAATAATGTGTTTTCTAAAATAATACTTGACAGAATAACGAAACACCTAGATAAAAAATCAACTAAGATAACAAGTGGGATTTCGCTTCGATCATTATTTATTCTACTATAGACCACATCCAAGTTGTGAACCAAATAACCGAAAAATATAACGAGTTCGGGCTAAGTTGATGCTTAGCATTCTTCGATTGCAACAAGGCGTTCGATTCAGTGAGTCACAAATATATCTGGAAAACTTTAGAAAAACAGGATGTGGTAAGTAAATACATAAAAATCATTATAGTAACACAAAAATATCACATCCACGATTAAATTGAAAAACAAGGAGAACTCTGCATTCAATGAATATTAGGCAAGGTGATCCACTTTCGCCTAAACTTTTTACGGCAATGTTAGAAAATATAAGCAGGAATTTAGATTGGGAGGCTTACGGAATAAATATTAATAGAACAAATCTAAGTCATCTAAGATTCGCTGATGACATTGTGAAACTCGATATAGTACAAATCAAATAAAATCAAACAAAAAATATCTTTATTTAGTTAGTAATAGAATTACATTTAAAAAACATCATCAACTAATTCTTTTTGACATTCACATTACCACCCATTCCAACTGTTGATTCACTTGGAGAAGAATGGATAAGAAATTCAAGGGTTGCTCTTTTATTACTCATCGATGCAAAGTAGCGAGTAATTAATAATTTTGTACAATAACGAATCTAAAAATATGAAAAACAAAAAAATTTAAAGATGATTTATCGAATATATTTATAAAGTAAATGAAACAACGGGAGAAATTGAATCCAAATGCATTGCCTGATAGAGACATTGGATATATGAATATAGAATGTATAAACGTTATTTAATCTTGTTATAAAAAATTTGGACAAGTGTCAGTTCAGCTCTCGTGGAGAGGGTTCCTTACGTTGAACATGTATAATATAATATATACTTTTTAATCTGGCCAAAAATTGTTTGTGGTAAGTATAAACAAAATGTATACGTATAATAACGGATTGTAGAGGGATATTGCTGAATATACTGTCTATTGTTGAATTATTTAATGACGTATCGTCGTATACTCGTATATTCTCGAATACGTGGAGTAAGATGTTTAATTTTTTGATTTGTCCCTAAAATAATATTGTATCGCAATAATGCAAAGTCCACTATAAACTCACACTAAATATGTCAGGGTATACTTAGTGAGTGTCAGTTTATTTTGGACATTGAAACGAAGTGAAAGATAAAGTCCACTATAAACTGATACGCACTAAGTGTGCACTCACGTTCTTATTGAGTGTCAGTTTACATTGGACGTTGAAACCCAAATGAAATAAAACCCAAATGTAGGAAACTATAGACTTCTTATGCCTCTTCCTGTAATATATATGTAAAGAACTAGTTTTTTGTATTTTTTTTCCAATTTTTGACACAGTAGTTTCCGAGTTAAGAGAGTAGGATGAGTGATCAGTTTCAGTTTATTTCCTTAAATAAGTTTAAAACCATTTACTTTAAAATTATAAAGCAATGCATCCGAAACCCGAAAAAAAGCACTTATGTCAGACGGTACAGTTTGTAAGCTTTATTGTTATAATTACCCCTTTAAAAAGACTCTCATATTTCAATTTACGTTGCACGTGCGTGTTTGGATCACAGACATAGATATGTGTAGCAAATGCCTACTTGGTCGGTACAGTAGGTTGAAAGCAAATTGGCCATAACAGACGAATAAACCGACCAAGAGACAGACACACGAGTAATTCTATATATCGGCTCATAAATCAATCGAACAGTGAAGAATATTTCTGTATTTATAATATTCGAAATCGACGACAAATGAGCCTCGACATAATTTCTTATCGAATTTCATTCTTGTTAGAAATACCGCGTTGAAATTCTAAAACGGAGCGCGGGCAATCCATTTCTCACAGGGGAAGGCGAAATGAGCTTTTTAAATCTCAAGCATTTCTTGAAGAAGTTTTATTTATCATAAAAATACTTTCTCGCTTTAACGTCAAGGTCGGGATGAATACATTTGCCACGTTCTTAGCATGTAGTAAGTTTTTGTCGTAGTAATGTTTCAAGATTCTCTTGAGCGTATATTATTATACCTTGTTGTCATTGTAACAGATTAATTTTAAAGTCGATTAAAACTAAAATCAAATAATTGTCATTACAATGCTTACAATTATTATATTGGTCAAATATTCTTTTGAAAGTTAATGGCGTTTACATTTTCTAGTTGTAATTGCGAACGCGGTTGTTTTATTTGCATGCAATTTATTCGAAAACGATTATAATTGCGAGTGTAAAAGGATTTTAAGCAGGTTTTTCTTTTAAAGATTTTATCAAAAAAGGCCATTGTACCTTAACGGCTTCTTATTATCTAGATTGAATACCTTACTATTAAAAAAGATATAATTTTTAAAAAACGATTAACTTGTGTACAAGTAGATTTATAACGTATGTCCTAGTTGATAGGTTTAATAAATTAAATGAAATCAGTTAACCTGGCTTGCTAATAGGTTGAGAAAGATTTATTATTGTGTTTAACTGCCAGTCAGTCAGTCAGTCTGCTTAGACTTTTATCAGTTTAGTGGTGTGTGTATTTAAGTTGTGAGAGTGTAGGCCGTTGCCGTGATATTTTCCTTACAAATTGTGCTTCCTTTTCAGGCGTTTTACCATTCTTGAAATGTCCAACAGCTCAGCTGCAAGTGGGTTTAGGGTGCCTCATCAGGCGGTTCATGATGCCTCTGTGCCTCTGAATCTCATAGAGCGTAGGCATGTTCAGGTACTCGTGTGTCTCATTGCTTTTTGTGAACCATGGTGCATCAACAATTGCACGCAGGACTCCGTTCTGGGATCTTTAGAGACACAAGATGTTACTTTCCACAGTTGTATGCAATAGGTCCAGATTGACTTGAGCAGAGAGTTATAAAGTAGCATTTTGTTGTTTATTGAAAGAAGAGGGTTTCGGCGCATGAGCCAATACAACTTTTTGAACCTCCCATTCTTCTTGTCTCTCTTATTTTTGATGTGAGGCGTTTATCTAAGCGGAACTCACGATAGTATCCTCTTCTTAGCCACCAGAGAGTCTTTGCTAAGGGGCAGGTACGCTATGTCGTCTGCATATGTTGCTACAGTAACGTTGTTAGATATGGGAAAGTCTAATATGAAGATGTTGTAGAGGACTGGACCGAGCACTAACCCCTATGGTACACCGGCATTGATTTTTTGCAGAGCTGATCCTCCTATTTTTTTTGGAAAGGCTCTGCAAGAAAAGTAAAAGTCTATAATGAAGTATAAATAATGTGGGAGTCTCACGTTAACCTTATAGAGTAGGTCCTTATGCCATACTCGATAAAAAGTTTGCTGGACGTCGAGGAATGCAGCCGAGCACTATTTACCACACTCAAAGCTTTGACGGATTTCATGTTATACCCGGTAAACTTGTTAAATTGTCGAGTAGGACTTTCTGAAGATACAAGGTCACACTATTCTATTATTGGTTTAAGAAATCGAGCCAGGAAGAGTTTACCCCATAGCTTGGACAATACGTGGTCAAATAGTGATCTATATGAAGAAGTTTCGTGCGCTGATTTTTCTAACTTACGAATCTGGATTATTTGTGAGATTATCCAGAGTGAGGGAAAGTAAGACTTTCTAAAGATGGCCTTGAAAACGCCAGAAAAGGGATGCATTTTTTGGTAGCTCTTTTAATATCCTAGGTGTAATCAGATGGAAACCAGGTGACTTCTTAGTTACTAGTGCTTTTATCTCTCTGGCGATTTCTTCCCGTGATGTGGGTTTAATTTTGTAAGAAGAGTTTGAAGTTCTGCTCAAGTACTCGATCTATCTCGACGATGAGATAGACCGAGTATTTGGGAAAGGATATAATTTTAACTAAATTCGTACTAGTAGTCAAAATATGTCTATTTATATATACGAAAACAAGATAGAATATTTAAAAAAATACATTTTGGTAAATAAACATAACTTATAGGGTAAAACAGTGAAGAATGAATCGTCATAGATTTTTGTACAATTCCTTGTTTTCTGTATTTTCATCAAATAAGGATATTTATAGATGAAGCATTATATTCAAAATTGTAACAATTACACAATGAATAAAAAGATAATTATAGACAATAGGCAGCCAAAAAATAAAATAGGGAACTAAGACACTTGAAATGCTTAAGAAAGTCCCCACAGCAAATGGAGTTAGGCCGGTCGCATTTAACTCTACACCGATAATAGGCGGGAAATTCAAATTATGGGATAAAAGGCACCAGTGTTCCAAAAGGAATGTTTGAAAACTTTAGAGGCGCTAAACTTATGAATTAATGCAAATTACCGAGAAGGGATTAAATGAAACCGGGTCAAGACAAAGATGGATATAGGAGGATTGAATAGGCCTTCGCTCAAGAAGATGTGCTATTTTATAAACCGAAAAATCGTACTATATCGACTACAATTACAACACTTTAAATTCATATTGAATTGCAATTTAAAAGCGATATGGAATAAAAGCAGTTTTGTCGTTATTTACAGGTGGCTGTTGAATTTGTTAATGCTCCTCAATATTGTGATTTTCCGACGCGCCGCGTCCGTAGGTGATTTTCAAGAATGTGAGCGTATTTTCGACGCGTACGCGCTTAACTGATAAAATAAACATTTTGACTTTGAATAGATTTCATCCTTTGGATTCGCTCTGTTTATGTAGATTTTATTAATTTAATGATGAAAAATTAATATAACAGTCATGTAGTCATCACTCCATCTATATAATCATAATGTTTATGTGGTGGCTTGATATATTATACTCTGTAATTAACGAGATATTATCTCTGCATGTGTGTGGAGTTCCTTTGAAAGATACAACGTAGGAACAGTGATGTCAGAAAGCGGTGTAGCTTAAAAGAAGTAGTGATTAGAGCAGAAAAAGCTATGTTGCGGTGGTTTGGATATCTGGAAAGGACGAATGAAAGTAGACCGACAAAACAAATCTATAGGGCGAATGTGTGTGGTAGAAGGAAAAAGTCGTTCTAGAAAATCCCATTTATTAGTGGCTTATTAAGAAAAGGCCAAATTTTAAATATTTAAAATCGAGGAGGTTGCACGAAAAGATTAATGGATGTCAGTGAAGCAAAGAGACCATATGGAAATCTGTAGTTCCCGTCTACCTACGCTGACAAAAATCATGAGTATATAGTTTTTGTTTTGGTATAAATTTAGGTTTATTTCCTAAATCAACTATTATTGTAACATTTTAAATTAATATTAAATTGCATTTTAACAGCGATATGGACAAAAAACAGTTTTATGATTATTAACAGGTAACCGTTGAACTTGCTTACACTCCTCGACATTAAAATTTCCGAAGCGCCGCGTCGGTCGGTTATTTTCGGGAATACAAGGATATTTTCGTGGGCGGGCGTTAAAAATAGTCGTGAGTTTATATAAAAACGGTAATGTATATTTTTGTATTACAGTTTATTTAATTACGAGATTAAAATATCGAAGGATTTCACACGATGAACACCCTCTTCTCGAAATAATAATATTACGTCTATTTTCACTAAAGTTAACCTGATCTTAGTGAACCGACATTTTAGTCTGGTCGTAAAACTTTTTAAAACCACTTTCTGGTAGTTAATTACAGTGTCACGGACAAAATTTTTTGGTCATAAAATATGATGAGTATCACAAACTTTTTGCTCCTACGCTCTTGTCGTTGGGCGCGCACATAATAATCAGCTGAAATTTTCAACCAGCAAAAGCTCTTCTATAAACGAGACAAGTTTTGTTTTATTGCTTTTGTTGTAAGCGTGTAAATTCTGAAGAGAAATAAGGATCCCCAATTTGCTAGACATTAACCATTTAATGGCATTGTTTTTTTTATTAAACATTCGTTTTATTTCATAGGTATAAAGGAATAGGTTTTATAGTGTGTTTATTGAAAATAAAAAACGAATAAACTCTAAAAAAGATATGTTTCAATATTTTAACAGGTTTTATATCCTTGAAGGTTTTTGGGCAGAATTCGATAATCTCCTTCATATTTATATAAGTATATGACATAACATATACATAAGTATATGTTATGTCGGCGAGGCAGAACGATAAGTTACAAACCTCGATTATACATGCAATCGTCCTTGCATTACAAATAATTACAAAGATTACATTGCGGGTTCGAGGGCCAATTTCAACTAGGGCGGTCGACGCTGGCGGCCGTCCGTTCAGGGCAAACAGATATGGGGAAGAGATGCGGTCAGATAAGGTTAATAGGTACATGAGCGAGCTTGGCGCGGACGCATAGTACAAGTACTTGTTATTATACTATATTATTTTTGGAGGACTTTATGTGCAGGCGATGTACATAAAGGGCATGTATAATTTATAATATCATGGAACCATGTTTCGAACAAAAAGTAAGTGTCAAATGTAATGATTATTGTTTACAGTATTGTATTTTCTAAAAAAAAAATGGCTAACAAATGGTAAACGAATCTGCAAGGTAAACAAAATTATCTTGACCTTTGGAAACTTGGATCTTCGGAAATTTAATTGAGGACGGGATAAAAAAGGAGTTCGGGTTACAGAAAAGTACAACCTCTGCAAATTGTAAATCTTTTTAGAATTGATTTATATTATTTATTGCTTTAAATATAAATGTGGCTGTGGATATTTAGAAGATTTGAGAATTTGCTGATAACCAAAATCATTGTATAGTCGAATTTCTGAAAAATTCACAAAATCTGGATATGTTTGGGCGTTGAAAATTAATTAAGTAGATTCATAGGTACATGGAATTTCAAGTGAACAAGCAATTAAATCATTGTCAATCTCAAGTTTCGTTTTCAATTTATGAAGACTATCAAGCAATGAACAATAATAAAAAAAAAAAAAACAAAACAAATACACCTTTCAGTAAAGATAATCAAACATCATTCATCCAAAGTAACTTTAACCTGTTGAATTGTTGGTCACAATATACATATTGTACGCGCCCGGACAGCCTGAGGTAATGTGAAATTAGTGGTTTACCTGGTTTTCGTTGACGCGTTAACGTATTTTTTTGTACATAAGCAAATCAGTTTCGCACCGGCCTGCGTTTTCTCTTTATTTCACTCGTTCGCGCGTGAGCGATATACACTTTCGATCTGTCAACAGCCAAGTCCTTATGACCGTCTGCTCCGTACATGTCCCCCCGCCCCGCGTATGTTAGTTGTCTCTTGTTTAGGGGAGACAAACTACAATTTTAAGGGGGGAAATGGCGTAAACATGCTTATGTATATACATATATGTTTGAGTATACACACACACACACACACAAACACATACATTGTTATACTTACGACTTACAACACTGCAGAATCGTATGGAAAAATATAGACTTATGAATTCACCTTGCAATTGTTATCGATTTCCAAACACAAAATTTTGTATTAAATATTGTTTCATATAATAATTGCATTTTTTGTCTACGTTACTTACATACGATAAGGAAATTTTCATATGTAAGTCTACGTCACTTACATATGAAAGGACAACGTGATATTCTTGTATGCACTGTATCATTTGCTGTCTCTAAAAAAACTGCACACATATGACATAATTTTATGGATCACAATTTGTGTTTGTAAATTCTAGAAAAATGAAGTTATCTTGTTCCTGTCTCTTGTATCTCATAAAGTAAACTCGCTTCCATTCAGCGAGTTTCCAAGTTGCATAATCACAATACTTATCCGCAAATAAATAAGAACATAAAAGTTTTCTTGTCCTAATTTTCCTCTACCATATTCGAAATAAAAAAATAAGAATATGTTTATGAGGTAAGCGGTTATGTATCTCTTTATTGCCACATATGAATTACGCGTCCTCTGCTAACCTTCGGGAATAACGCATCGTGAAGATAAGCAGAAAATATAAATAATTGTATTGTCGCTCCGTGACAGGTGAAATACGATCTCTTTATTTAACGCGAAAGCGCGAAGGAAACTGTCCGACTAGTTCGTTCGATCCGAGGATAGGACTGGCGAAGAGACGGCTTTTATGTTACGAATAAAAGAAAGATTTGTTCACGTGTTGTTTAGTAACGAGCTTCCAGTAATCTGTACGTAATATAATAAAGTCGTGATAGTATAGTTACGTCGATACATACATTTGTAAAATATCTGTAGCTTTTGAACAATGTAAAGGTTTCCATTGTTTGAGAGTTAAAGATATTGAAATAATGATTATTCCCTCCTTTGAACGTTACTAAAATTTTTCTTTCTCTGATCTTAGAACAACTTGAAATATCAGGTTTCATCAAGTTATTTTCATTTAAATGTAGATACTTTCTCTGTCTGAAATTGCGAGACGAAACTTTATAACGAATTTTTGACGTGACAACGTCTTAAATTAGGTTGCGGCTGGGAGTCACTTTGAAAAAGTGTAACGACTCATAACGTAACGATAGTCAAAGAGAGCCATCTGCGTCTCTCTCTCCCTCAACTATGATCGGTCTGCCGCGCATAGCTAGAGAATAGTTCATAGCTGCAAATGTATTGCAAGTTATTGTATATATTTGTATATAAATACGTATGTATGTGTAAAGGTAAAAATAAAATTTTGTTAATATGAAATTCAGTGCAGATTCTTTGTATAAATTAATGTTTTAAATATAATTCTTTGTATAAATAAATGTTTTAAATTGTTACTATTATTTCATCCTTCTTCCTACTATACGAATGAATATTCACATTAAAATGATTTTACCATTCAAAGTCGTTGTCACGTAAAACTTTCGCCCGTATACCGACTTTACAGGCAACCAAATTTTTTTTTTTATACAGAACGTTATTTCAGAAACATAGAGCCATAGAATCATTATTTAGAGACAAGGTGGCAAATGACCAAATAAATGAAATGTGACCTATACACATATACAAAGAAGAAAAATAATCAATTACTATTATCTACCATATATACCATATAGTACACCAAGTATCGTATATTGTCTAAGTATCGATGTTCACTGTAGATGTAAAGGGAAGCTGAAAAAAACTCTCAAAATACCTATGCATGGGGATATTAAAGCATTTGCTTCAACAATGAGTTAAAGCATTGCTTCATCGACGTGTGTCATACATGTTTCAATTTTGTTAAACGGAATGCCTGTCTGTTTGGATTCAGAAAAGAGTTTCATTAATTTAAAAAAATTAATAGCACGAAGACTACGGCAAGCCTCGAAAGTAAAATAAAGAATTTTCATTTAAGAAGGCATACTCTAGAGAAAGGTCGCCGTATTGAGAGTGGAATTTTAGAAATTCCTTTTGTTCATTACTAGCATT
Organism: Eumeta japonica; assembly: GCA_005406025.1. Lineage (NCBI taxonomy): Eukaryota > Metazoa > Arthropoda > Insecta > Lepidoptera > Psychidae > Eumeta > Eumeta japonica. The sequence continues at coordinate 58,341 of BGZK01000129.1, forward strand.
TTCCCGAACGTGGGCACACGATAAATCCTTTCATCATCTTATCGGTCGCTTGCGGTCTTGCTCTCGATCTTGCTGTTAATTTTGAATGTGATTCCGGTGTCGTTCGTGGTTCGTATCGCGATTTTCATTTTGATTCCGCTCTTACTTTTATATTTCAATTCCGGTTTTGGTTTCGTGTTCGACGTAATTCCGAGCTCATAAAGTTACTGTTAGCAATTTCCAATTGATATTAGGTATTAAGGAATCTATTCTCTGTCCACGCGGGCGATGTCCATTTAGATTAAATTGAAAATGACAGTTTGATGTGTCGCCGTTTTCAGAGATAAATTAAAATTGGGAATAAACAAATTAAAATTTACTTTCAAATATTGATTTGATAGCAAAATAGAGAACAAAATAAAATTAAAAAAAAATTTGGTTGCCTGTAAAGTCGGTATACGGGCGAAAGTTTTACGTGACAACGACTTTGAATGGTAAAATCATTTTAATGTGAATATTCATTCGTATAGTAGGAAGAAGGATGAAATAATAGTAACAATTTAAAACATTTATTTATACAAAGAATTATATTTAAAACATTAATTTATACAAAGAATCTCGCACTGAATTTCATATTAACAAAATTTTATTTTTACCTTTACACATACATACGTATTTATATACAAATATACATACAATAACTTGCAATACATTTGCAAGCTATGCACTAATTCTCTAGTGCTGCGCGCGCGGCAGACCGATCATAGTTGAGTGGGAGAGAGACGCAAGGCATTCGGCGGGCCCCTCTCTCGTTCGGTGACTCATCGTTACGTTACCGAGCGTTACACTTTTTCAAAGTGACTCCCAGCCGCAACCTAATTTAAGACGTTGTCACGTCAAAACAAATTAGATACTTTGATAATATCAGTAAAATTATTAATATTTAATGTAGTGTAGAAAATTCCTATTTTTTGTAATTTCAAGTATAAATAATTAGCAGTTTTCATATAAAAATACCCAAAGAAACATACTTTGTTGAGTAATTTTATTGTGAGATAACTCATGACACCGAGATGTTTTAATAAATTAATTTATTGTCCGTAGTAATAAGCGGGATGACAAAAAAAGCGAATGGAAGAAATCGGAAATTGGAACACAAAAGAAACGAATGCTCTGTAGTAGGTAGTACAATTGTGTATGTTCGATACGGAACATCGAACGCGTAAAAATGCTCGATTAAAAATCAAAAACATTAATTAAGCGGTGTATATATATATTTATGCTTTTACGTTTACATCAAGCGAATCCAGGACAGTGGAGATTTCTATATTTTTCTTTTAATTAATTGGAAAATTTCATTGGGACAGTGCATTCCGATACACCGTAACGTGACTTTATTTGGTATAAAACAAAGGCAATGAGGCCCGACACATTTGCTCCTATCATCTCGGAAAATCTAATAAGCCGTGTATTACCGAATCGTGGTGCGTGGCTGCGTGCGTCCGCAGCCGGGAGCGCACCGGCGCGGCGGTCCGGCGGCGCGCCGGCCGCAGTGCGCCGCAGTAATTCATTTAACTCTTAGACCTTTATTATGTGTACCTTTTTAATTTACTATAACCTTTTCATATTATTATATAAACTTTACGGAATTAAATTTTCAAATTGTTTTCATTTTTATCAAAACGTTGTATCGTCCAAATAAAACTAAGACTTTATTTATATTTATTTGTATTGGGTCATTAGACAAAATCAAAATAAATTTATTTGTCATCACCGTTTGTTCAATATTCACGACACAATCACACATAGGGATAAATGCTGATGCACCGAAGAGAATGTAAATATGTGGGAGAAGTGGAGGTAGCATCTGAATTAGGAGGGATGACAGTGTAGAGCCAGCTATTTATTCATGCTACTTTAAACCAGATACTGGCGCAGATATATTGTTAATATCAATAAATATCTTATAGAAGGAATAGAAGGATAAATCATATTTTTTTAATTTCGTTATTTTTATTAGGGCCGCTAGTTCCATGTATCAATGTTTTTTCTTGTTGCAGAGTTTTTAGGATCAGTTTTTGGTAGCTGACAAAGTTCGCCTACGCTGGCACAGAAGAAGCAGAAATGTTTTATTTTTCAGTTTTAGAATTAAAAAAGCTTTTTATTTCTACTTACTCTGTGTCAGTGCAGCCTACTCTTTCTGTTTTGTAGTAGCTTATGTATCGTTTAAGCTAATCCTTCCAGATGTAATTGAACAAAGAAATTAAATATGTATTTTAAATAAATTCGAAATTAAATCACTTTTTAAGTGATTATATTTGTCTAACTTTTCTCAGTGTCTTACACCTAGATTAAAAAAGAAAATCAGTATCAAAATATTTACTACACAAATTTTAATTACACATAGATATAGCAACATTATTACTATTTTGATAGCAGTTTATATCGTAAGTGAGCAACTGATTGACATGGCCCAGTTCAGTTTTGGCAGTTAATCGGTAAATCCCAAGAAGGGGCAGCGCCTGACCTCCGCCGGCGCCCTCCCCCCGCCCCCTCCGCCGCGCCCCGCCTGACCCTTATCGCGTCACGTCGTGGTCGATATTCCACCGAGAATCTCCTCACGTTCAACCTTCGAACTTATTTAAACGTCTTTAATTCTCCTCAGCTGTGGGGATGTTGAGCTACGGTCAATACCTTCAATTTCGGTTTCATCACAAAAGATTAAGAATCACAGAGCGTACATTGTAATCGTCAAAATTGTGATGCTTGATTATTGGCATCGATATACTTAACAAAAGCATAAGTACGATTGCCGTGTCTCAGACAAAAAATCAGTCGGCGAGGAAAAAACAACAATTGCTCGATAGGTAGCAAGTTCCAATCATAGACACGGATATTATTTTTCTATAATGTTCGGGTGTTGTTACGTGTTTAAATACCTCGTCGGCCTAGTATATAACATAATGTAAATGCTTAGGGCAAAATCAATACACGGACGATGCGCAAACGTTCTAAACTTCAGAATCGGTTTTCCGTCCTGCGTGAATATTAAAACGAGTTCAGAGAAAAACGAAACCCGCGACGCCGCCGGCGCGCGCGCCCGGCGCCGGATACTGCGCTGCGATATCTATAAAAACTTTTCCAACGATATGACTGAAGTAACATGTTTTTAACTTTTCATAAATACGAATTCGCGCGGCAATAAAACGAGGAAAGCTCTCCAGCGTTCGAAAGGAGGCCGTTACGGGGCGCAGTCGGAGCACTAGCCTTATTGAATCCGCTATGGGGTTACGTGTCTTTCATAAAAGAAAAACGCTGTAATGTAATGAAATTCCCGAGGAAATGCTCCCTTAAGACGTGTCCCGCAGCTGACGGCGGTAATTTGCTGCTGTCAGCCGTCGCGTGTCGACTTTATGAAATAACAAACTCGCTAACTTAAAGCTAATATCACGATTTTTCCGACTCCCTTCACTTTATTTTCAGAGAAAATAATTTATAAACGTCAAAGTAGCGACTGATCTCATTTATAATTAGGAAAAATCAATATCAGATATTTTATCAAAATAATCTGTTACGAAAAACTGGTCTCGAAGTACGAAGAGGATGAGAGCTGAGAAGAGGCTTCGCCAGGTTTTCTTTCTACAGCTCGAGAAATTATGAAAATTGAATGTTTATGAGTGGGTGTGTGTGTGTCTATCTTTTGAACGAATAAAACAATTAAAATCGAATTTGCGTTATTTGAAAGCACTTCACTGCTCATATTTGCTGAACGTTTGATTTGAAGCATGTTGAAATTGAGAAAAATTGAAATGATCTAAATTTTTTTTCTGAAATCTGTGCAGCTCAATTTCTAATAAAACTACCTCGAATAGTGTAACCCTAATTGATTTATTTATGTTATTGATGCCAATTTACAACTTATTAATATTATTGACTTTTAAAATGAAATAAAAGTCTTATTCGAACATCGCAACGAATGATAAAATCAATAAAATTAATTCAAAGATGTCGTTTTACAAAAGATTTGAAAAACAAATATTTTTTATGACTACACATTTCCCGATACATTGATTTTTAAAACTTAAATATTTTTCGAGCTTAAAAACCTGCAAGGAATGATACTGCAAACCGAATCGAATCGATTACTTGGTCAATAGATCGTTTACAAAATATTTGAAAATGGGAAAGGGGTCATTAGTTATACACTTTATAATTTGAAAAGAGTAAGCTTATAATTTTGAGCTCAAAAATATGATAAATAAGGTTTACATATTTTCCGAACTCGAAAAAACAATAATTGAAACTATGTAATACGTTTTGGTATCGTCCTGCATGTTCAAAGGTTGCCCATATTTTTTGGTTATTTTGTTACAAAAACGTATACTCCTGAAAAAAATAACAACACATGACAATCAGAACTTTAGAATAATAATCTCGTATTTACATTTATCATTTATAACAAAATAATCAATGGATATTCTTTGAAAATATCATTAAAGCATTATATTTTTATGCATATATTGAGAAGTTTCTGTGAGAATATTAAACATATTCAAATACTTCTCGTAAATTAACTGCGGATATTAAGTTGTATACAACCATCTTTTATAATTGAAATTAAATAATAGGTGACTGCGTCAGTTTCACGTGGAACGAATTAAAATTTAACGAGTCCGTAAAATCATTGAGTCATAAATTCATTATCGCCATTTATGTTTTCAACCGAATTCGTAATTAACCTGATTATTGTTTCCGTCTATTAGAGTAAGGAACCTTTTTGTGTGTGAGGCAGATCCATATAAATAAATGTATTTGATTATATATTGCTATATATATAATAAAATACAGGGTATTTTAAAATCCTTTAAATATTAATTTCTAGTTACGTATTTGGCATGATATTTCATCATAGTAAAGGAAAAGTTTTCCAAGTTTCGTCTGGCGGATTCTCTAAAGTTCTCTAAGATATTAATCCGATCTTAATGTCTAGTTTTACAACCACGGATCCTTCAAGTTATAAAGGAGATGAAAAGGTAAGAGAGATCTAGTTCAGTCTTAGATCTATAAGTTGGTCAAATAGCGAAAAGCCTCTGAAATTTCTTAGAAACTCTTTTCACTTCTATTAATCTAACATTTAAGTGAATTCAAAACAATTATGTTTTTCTTTTATGCTCTGTTGTTATAAAGTTAACATCTGATTACTGATTTTATATATTGATTCACAGAAAATGTGAGAAAATATTCATTCGATTTCGAGATTATTAAAAAAATTGTGGAAATAAAATTGTATTGGCGTATAAACAATTGCAAAAGTTAGAAACAAATAAATAATAAAGTAATGTTTGGTTTTTTAAATTAATTAAAAACGACTTAAATAATGAAACGCATTTTTTAAATTCCTTTATTTTAAATACCAGAGGGCTTCAGTAAAAAGTGAAAATGGGTACGTTGCCGGTAACTGTGGTTAAATGTTATTTCATTTTTCAGCCAAGAGGCTTTTTATCATAATACATTTGGCATATTTTATAAACTTAAAATTGCTTTCTTAATAAAACTCTTCATTCTGAGCACCTGAAAATTCTCGTACTACAGCGACTGTTGCTTCATCACCTTCGAATTTCTGTTCTTTCAGATACTCTTTCAGCCTTTGAAATAAATAGAAATAACTAGGGGGTAAGGTCAAGTGACTATGGAGGATGCTTAAGCGCTTCGAAGCTAGCATCTCAATTTTCAGTCACAGTAACGACGGACCTGTGAAATGAGGCATTATTTTGATAAAGTAAAACAAGTTTTGATAGTTTAACTCACTGTTTCTTTCAAATTTCGTTATGCAATATTTTTATTTTCTTTACAAAAAGAGAGCCCGTAACAGTAGTTCTACGGTCGAGATATTCTATCCCCTTTGCTATCCCAGAAAAGAAAGCCCATGATGTTTCGGGCAGAATGAGTCGCCTTAAATTTTTTAGGGCTTGGTGATAGTCTTTTCCAAGTCATAAACTGCAATTTTATTTCTGGATCATAATAGTGAAGCCATGTTTCGTCCATGGTTGTAAACCGGGCCAAAAAAACTATCGTTATCATGTTATAACAGTTCCAAAAAAGTTCCGAATTCCAAAATTCCAAGAATTCCAAAAATATTCAGCCTGGTTTGTTTTTGTGCATCGGTGAGCATTCTGGGCAATCAGCGCGCGAACCTTTTTTTCATCCTTAAGCGTTCGCGTAAAATGCTGTGCATACTAATATGTAGTTGAAATCTTTGTTTCTTTGGCTATAAAATGTACCCTGATACGACGATCTACTAAAACCTCCCGTTGTTGGGCAACCGGAGCGAGGGTCGTCTTTGGTGGATGTTCTTTCACCTTTAAATTAGACGCACCGATGGGCAACTTAAATGACAAGTCAATTAAAAAAATATTGTAATTCGCTCAGCAGAGCAACCGGGGGTATAGATCAAGTTAATCACTTCAGATAGTGGCAATTCCCACAACGGCAGAGTAGGCGCGACGAAGTCTTCATTCGCTTAAAGTATTCATCGCGAAAAATATTCACCGAAAAAAATAACAAGGGTTATATTTCCGTGTTATTATAATCGTCATCTTACCAAATTATCAATAAAATATTTTACTTCAGTAGGATAATGCACTTAAATATTTTTTCTTAATATTGAGGTGGTATACAACTATAAGTCTAGGATCACATAGAACGAAAGCCGTTTCTTTTTAATTTTAAACATATAAATTTAAAAACGACAACAGTCTCTTTTTAATTTTGAAATTGCTTTTAATTGCAATACTATTATTTTTAGTTATTCGTTCAATATCTTTGATTTCATACGAAACAGTTTTACGAATATATTTAAAAAACCACAATATACATTTTTTCATTCATGTATTTATTGTATAATTGTTATTAATTCGTAATGTATTGTAATTTTTTTAAGTAGTAAAAAAAACACATTTTGGAACACACATTATGGAACAGCTCTGCATCTGTATATATAAAAAAAATATTTAGAAGCATTTATTTCAAAATTATCAATCTTGGTAATACAAAAATAATTTCAAATACATGCTCATCGGCGCCTCTGAAACATATTCTGGGACAAATATATAAAGGTAGATGTTGAGGAAGAACACGCACGACACGTCTCTAAATATATATTTACACTGCGCGAGGGACGAAGAACTCCCCCAAGGAGATGGAACTTGCCAACTCTCCTTCTTTGCGATTCTCTAACTTCTGTACAACCTAATAAGCTCGCTAAAATTTTCCACATTGCTTATTAATGCCCCAGGGCAAAACTTCAGTGAAAGACCTTTTACGTCTGAGGAGTCCCCTTTTTAAGTATTAAGCTTATGATATCAAAATAACTTATAACGTCAGCATGTTACATACGTTGAATATGGAATGTATTTCATAATTTATATTAAAAAATATTTATAAAAAGATCCGATTCGGTTTCGAACTTAATTCGGTCTGAACAAAGTTTTGAATATGTATAAGTCCGAGTTCTGAAATAAGTATTTATTGTAATTTACATTATGTAATTTATATTACATAATAAATGAGGGCTAAAACAGATGGTTTTTATTTTAAGTTTTTAATGAGTTAAATCAGTTAATAAATGTTGACTAAAACAGCCATAACCTAAATTTGTAGTAATGTAGTGTTTTACTTAGAGTTATGTGTCCTGAGGGTAGTAAATTAAATTCTTCTACCAAATCCCGTTCGTACTGGACTAACAAAATTAAGATAGAGGCTTGTTGAAAAATTAGCAGATTGTACGTTGTGCTAAAACTAACTTAAGAAAAATGTCTTTAAAGATAAATTATTAAAAAAAAAACTGTTTCGTTTGTTGTAGATTAAGTAGGAGACATCTGTTAAATGCTGCTAAAGACGTAATACCTCGAATAAAACTTTGATGGTTTAATAGTACAATACATTGATCTGTTCACTTGATCGATGTTTGATGCTCAATAACGTCAGAACGTAACGATTTTTCCGAAAGACGTAGGTATCTTTTTGTACGTATTTCGATTTTATGAATACATCGTTTGTCCTCCAGCGATCGTCGGCGAAAGCTCTATAAGCGATGTTAATTTATCGCGTGCACCTTAATCGAGAAGAGTCAGCTTAGCTGAATCAGGACAAAGGACATCGGAAGTGGCTCAGAGCGGCGGCGGGCCGGCGGCCGCGCGCGCCTCGGCGTTATCGTAGGAGTTACAGCAGGCGTTTCCTTCCGTATCTCCAACAATATCTACACCGGACAAAAACTTTCATAGGATATTCTATGTATTTGGAGCTTTGTAAGGATAATTTATCTATTTAAAAATACCGTTTGTTATTATTAATAGTTCTCGTTTTTGTTTAATCAGCACGATCCTGTTGCGTGATGAGTTTAATTCCGGCTGAAAAAATGAATGCTAGTTATGATTTTCGGGAAGTGGTCATCTGTGGCAATGGTCGTCAGCGATACTCATCCCGTTTTGTTTCGGCGTGGAAGGCATTAGATGCAAGCTTTACAATTTGTAAAAGTGTCATAATACTAGCAGCGAGCAGTCACTGTGTCAAAAATTAATGACAATTAATAAAACTCTTTAATCATTTTATTTGTATTATAATTGATTACATTGTATTGTATTTTAACTAGTGGTCTGCTGCGGCTTCGCACCGGTAGCACTAAATGACTATAGTCAGATGATTTCTGGTGGATGGATGAAAACTGTCGTAGGACGAAGTTGCGAAGTGTCTTCCTACCTCCAACGAATGCAATGCGTTAATTTGTTGGGAAAATGTGACAAAAAATACCAAAAATCAAAAAAAAAACTGTTGACTAGATAGCCACCAAACCTATTTTAATTGTGAATGTTCAAAAATCGAAGAGCAATAAAAATCGAAGTTATTCCTTTTGCGCTAACATTTTAAACATATTACTCGTGAATCCATAAATTTAATATTACAAATTAACTATCACCGAAAAGCATATGAAACGAACTCTTGTGCCTCTCTGGTTGGTGAATAATTATGTAATAGTGTATGCTTACATAAAACTTTACTGCGTATAAATGAGAGTAATAAAGGCGGCGAACATTATGCGCATGAGAACGATAAATATATGGGTTGTTACTTCTAATGACGTTTATAAGAAAGAAATATTCAGCGAAACGAAGTGCGATCATACACATTTCTTCCATAAGAAATAAATAACGCTATGCACGTTTTTATTACATCTTAGCCAAAATAATAACGCGGCAATAATTTTTCTTATTCTACGTGCTGCCTTTGTGCGCCTGTAACAGCGGCGTTAGTCGTTAGTCGTTATACAACTAAAATAATTCTTATATCTTCTGCGTCCTATTCAACGGTTCGTGTAAAAATACCTTCAGTTTTTAATTTATCGTAATGTGTATGTCTCTTTTGGTGTTCGATGACATACTTACATGAGTAGCACTTGAGAGGTTTTCACTTTTTAATCATCTGCTCCTTTAATTAAAAGCATTTGCGTCAATTTTGTTATAGCATTATTTAGGATATGAGCTGCACCATAAAAAAAATTTTGGGCATCAACATGTATAATATTCCTATGAACTACGTTGTCTTTTAAAATAGTGAGCACCGAAAAAAAAAATTTTGTGTTTCGTTTTCATGCTAGCTCAACCGAACCCCTATTGGGATATTTCGTAAGAATACTATTTTTGTAGTATTACAAATTAAAATTTATTTCACATTTAAATAATCTTAACTACTCAATATTAAAAATACGGTCTCAAGAAAAAGAAATCATGAAAAATTTGTCGTCTATCAAATAACGGCAATACCAACATTATGATGAATTTTTTTTGATGTATATTTTTAAAAAGCTGTAACCGCGACTTTGCATGCGCGGAATTTACTTCTGAAAATCAACTAATCTTTCGTTAGAATGTTTTGTTGAAACGAAGCCTATATGTTACCCCGAAATATATTCAAGTTGCCTAATTGTTTTCCATGAGAATTCTTCCAGTTTTGGAGATTAACGTGTCCAAATAATCAAACAGACAAACAAAACCTTTAAAAATAATCCGTATTTTATTATACTCCCTAGATTATTGATAAACTAATATGAACGGCGAATACATCACCTGCCTTCGATTTACCAACGATATAGCTACGATGGCGGAATCGATGGGCAACCACTGCTCGGGGACGTCGGTACAGTCGTCAAGAAGTGAGTCTAAAAATGAACATGTTGGCAAGACGAAAATTATGTCGAATGTCCACCTTTGGATTATGGATGGATGTGTGAATGGATACACCTTTCCAGTGATAATTGAGAACACTCCATAGTGACGCGACTGCGTGGAGCGAGGCCCGGCATAGCCAGCTCGCGAGTGCCTTTCAATAAAAACATTAAATTAAGAAAAGTAGCATTAGTAAAGTATATTATAAATAATTATCAAAAAGAGGGAAAGGATTGTACATGTAAACGGAGTGAGTTTAATGAAGTGTTAATTGGTATGGAGGTGAAGATAAGGATGATAACGTAATTGAATATAAAAGTTAAATATAAGACATTTAAAAAATTACTAAATAATCTAAATTTAAATATAGTAACTTTAACTTAACATTCAGTTTACCATTCAGTATAGGACACAGTATTGTGATGTACCTTCGTTACACAGTATAATTTTGGTAATACATTGCATTAGACCCATGAAGGTAGGTAGTTAGTTGGACCCTTTCATCCTGTATGTTATTCTGTTCTACTAGATTTACCTTCGACATCACTAGTGGTAGTAACTTCAACGCAAATAAAAGTAAAGTGTGAATACAAGAACATTATTGAAAATCATTTATCACGAAGTAGCTAAACGAATCAAGCGTATATATACACTTTAGCGTACTTTTTTATACATATTATCGAAGTCACTTAAGGGAATTAGCGAATTGCATACGAAGAGATTTAGCATATATCGAAGTATGGATCAAGAGTGTGCGCGAAATTCTACATGGCAATGTGTGCGCACGAAGAATAGTTTCAAGTTTACTATCGAGTAATCTAACTCAAGCTCATAATGAAGTTCGTTCTTGATCACAATGGTGCCCGTAATATGATAACAAAACTTAAAGCAGCCTCCGAAAACTTTTCGCTTCTCCAACATTGGCATCTCTATATTTTTCATTATTTTGCTCGATAACCAGAATCTCTTCCGAGTATTAGCTATTCTCCTTTCGATTTCTTTCTGCACGTTTCCTGTTGGTGACAATAATTGTCCTAAACAAATGTAACTCATTTACAACAAATAAACTCATTGACATTTTATATTTGTTGATGATTGATTGTAATGACTTCTTTTTATTGAAAATAACTTATTAATTTTGTCTTTGTTACATTCATTGTGAGACCTGCATTTGCATTTTTATCTCATAATTGTTGCAAAATTTTTTTAACACCTTCTCAAATAACTTAATTTCTCATCGTTTATGTTACGTCCGAAATTATCCCAACCTATTCTCCTAAAGATCATCTCCAACACTGCTGAGAATATCTTCGGCGAAGTAGGTCACCTTGAGGGACGCCTTTTCGAATTGGAAACTCGTCGCTTGTTATTTCCAATTTTATTTGTGTCATGTTTTTCCCGTAAAAGATATTCAGTATGCGTATGTACTTTCTATCGACTCCCTTTTGTTCAAACGATTCCAATATATAGTTGTGTTCCAAGGAGTCAAAGGCTTTGTTGAAGTCTACGAAACCCACATTTATTAAATTTTGACAGGTTGTCTGGTATCAAATCAAATCAAAAATATCTATTTGCTAGATAATAAAATTATAATTGAATTGTGTCATATCGGTACCTTTACGAAATTAAAGGAGTGTCAGCGTGCAATGACATGTCATCAAGTGCTTGCCAGAAGTTTTTACTGTTATAAGTAGCAAGCGATTCAAAACATGTCTAAGTGGACGATTGCTTCAATTAGATAATGCGTTCAAGAATACGGCGTTCTTAGTAAACAAGTTTCTAGACATCATACTATTTAAACTTAGAAAACACTCTTTTACGGTGCCGATTTGACGTTATGGATTTGACCATATGACTAAAAAGATGTCTGAGAAGAAGCAGATTGGAAAATGTGGTTTGGAAGCTGGTTCAGTTGTATGAAACTTTGTACAGACGCCGATGGGCAGTTCTTTGACAAGGCGTAATAGAAAGATAATAACTTGTACTTTGTAGAATCAAAAATCTGTCTTCTCCACGTAATTTTATTTTTATCGATTTCTTTTGCACTGTAAACTATTTTCATTGCTTCTAAATTTCAATTTTACTTCTTAATATCTGCATATTTCGTCGCCTAAAATTATCATTATGTGCTTATTTATCATTTTGGTGTGTTAAAATATTATTTATGCATTTAATATATCAATGACCTTTAGGTTAAATATCTATTCCAAAAAGGAGAATTGTGGCAGACAGATAATCTTTTTTTATTGTTGATGTTGTACTTCTAGTTGTTGCTCTAGTTTTCATAAAGAATAGACATTAAGAAGATTGAAGCAGTACTATTGTATTACTTTTGCGATTCAAAACATTTTAAATTAAAATTATAGTATTCATAATTATGAAAAACAAATGCATTTAATATTACTTGCTTCTACCTGCGACCTTGTCTGCAAAATAATTAATATGACCCAAGCTATCAAAGTGAGAAAACTTGATTATAAACATTGGTTTATAATTAAGTTTCCTTTGAATAAACTATTGAGTTTATTAAAAGATTTTTACGTGATATCGTACCAAACAGACAAACAGACGAAACTGCAGCTATCATGTTGCCATTCAGATCTTTCTAAGAGTTGATCCTAATTAATATCTCTTTTAAATGTATTATTAATGTATAGACACAAATATACATACATACATAAGGTACATAACAAAGCCGTCATTGCTGCGCGCGCTATACACGGATACGTTGCGCAGTTCAACTACGAAGGCTGCTATTTATGTATCCGGAACTGGCCACATGCAGAACAATATTTAAAAGTAATTACAGCATTTAAAAATGAAACTCCTTGGCTGTATAATAAAGTTTGTTTTATGTAACTGCCAATTGTTTTACCAGCTTATGTATGTATTACTCAATGTTGCAGCAGATGATTGTACTTACGTTTCATATATGTAGTTAAACCAGATACAAGTAAGTAGAGTGCCTGTGCGCAACGTTGAAGCGGTAAGTTTATACGCAGGGCGCACTGAAAATTTCAGGAATGAATGAGAAAAAATTATACGAATGGTTAAAAATGAACTTATTGTTTCTCAAAATATTCTCCGTTAACATAAATACACTTTTTCATACGAACAAACCGATTCTGCAAACATTTATGCCACTCCTCCCTGGTGACCTCGGAAACATATTTTTCATACTCTTTGACAGTTTCTTCTGGTGATGAAAACTGTTGACCCCGTTATTGATTCTTAAAAAATTGGCACAAGGTGCCAGGTTTGGACTGTATGTAGGATTGCTCATAAGTTCTACATATTTCTACATTAAAAAATTATTTCTCTTATTAGCTGTGCGAGAATTAGCATTGTCGTGGTGCAAGATGATACCATGCTATTTTTATGAAGTTCGTCAATAGCTTTTGGAAAACAAAGAGTCGTGTACCAATCCACTATTCACGGTACGACAATTGTCCAAAGTGACAGTTGCCACATGTCCAGTTTCATTAAAAAAAGAAGCAATTATCCGCTTGGAAGCGCTTCGCTCGCGCACGACTTTAGTTGTTTTCGGCTCATTTTGATGGACCCGTTCGGTCAATTGCTGCTTTGTTTTGCAGTCAAAGTAATGAATACATGTTTCGTCTCCTGTCACTATGTTCCACACCAAATTTGACGCCCCTTCCTTGAATATGATAAGTACGGCATAGCACTATGTGACGCGGTCCGTTTTTTGAGTTTTGTTGAATGTGTGTGATTCACCGCGAGCACAACTTTAAATAGTGCTTCATTACCAAAAGTAGTTCGAGCAAAACGAGGCTCTACTGAACTGTAAAATTACACTTAAAATCGTACAAAATGATACTAAGTAAATTTTTACGAGTTAAATCCATAGTGATCAAGACAAGAAATTTTTAAAATGACGTCATAATGTAAAAACAATCGACAGTAAGATAAAACAAACTGTGTTCTACAGCCAAACAGTTCCATTTTAAAAAGTAGCAATTACTTAAACATTGTTTATGTAAGTGGCCAGTTCTAAAAACTAATAGTGCGCCCCACGAATAATATAGATGTTTAGATAATATTATTTTACACTATATAATGTTATGTGAAAATGAAAAATGTTTTTTTTGTTGTTGTTGTTTAAGCGAGTGGACAAGTTAGAAATAACTTTGTCGAGCACAAGGAAAAAAAGTTCAACGAAAATAAGGATATTTTTCTTGGAATTGATTCGTTCACTGTGGAAAATTGTAAGAGGAGTGTTTGGAGAATGTGAACGAATTTCCAAGTTATTTAGAAATCAGTATAAAGAAGTAATAATTTCATTCATTCAAATTGAATGTACGAGTGAAAAAGGAATTGCAAACCTGTTACGAAAGTAGGCAGTGGAATAATTTTCAAAGCTTTGAAAGCTTACCCATCTGAAGTGTGCTTTATACTAAAATTTGGGATATATAAAAGCAACATCGAAAAGAAACGGCATGTGGGACCAAGTTTCTTCAGAAAAATATATTGCGCAAAAGTGTTTATCCAAGGATCATGGGGATTTCTTCACTTTTGTAGGTTATGAGAGGGCGAAGTAGATCGGATCAAGTCTTTCAAATGTATAGCCTATGTGGATAGCGGATTGATAAGCGCGTTTCAGTCTTTGTGTACGAGTTCCCAGTCTGAGGCAATGTATAAATATGGTATGTACCGACGATCATTTTGACACAAAAGATTGTGGAAAGACATATGTCTCCATCGCACTGATATATCCTGACGATTGATATATCATCCATAGAGATCACAGGCAGAGATGGGCAACGTCGCATGTTAGTTATAGGAGATAGAAACTGAAATGAAAAATGAAAAGAGAAAATAAATATGTTCTGAAAAGAGTTGGGTATAGAATAAAATGGTAATTCAAAAACGAAAAACCAAGACTGATGCAATAATTTAATAAGTGGACAAAGCAGAATAGTATTCAACTAATAATGTAAAAGATTGCTTAATATGAGTTGACTGTTTATAAGCTATGATAGGTATAAAATGGATATTGAAATAATAGTAAATGCGGAAAACAAACTGAACTGGATATTGCACGCTGTCATATAAATAGTAAATGTGTTTCGCGACATGCGTTGCGGCATGTGTTTAGCGATCGATAGTGGAGTCCTGATTCCCACACTCGTGGAGGAATGAAAGTGGAGTCGCCGAAGTAGAAATGAAATATTTACATAGTACGTGTACACTGCGTTTAGAGTATAAGAATGCTATACAGAAATGGTAATGTGGAAGAATGACGTGGTTTGAAAAATGATGTAGTAATTGTAGTGGCAAAGAATATGTTAAGATGGTTTTGTCATCTCAAGCACGACTGCATCAGAATAATGAAAACAGTCTGTAAACAAGCGATGGTGTAGGACTGAAAAAGAAATTCAATTGGTAAAGGTAAAGTTGTGCAAATCAAATTGGTGGCACGCTACAGCAGTACCAATTTTAAATATTTAGAACCGGTGAGCTTATATAAGCTAATTTATGAATGTCGGAGAGAAGGAAGTGTGTGGGAATCATATCCAGTGGAGAGTTGTTTAGTCTATGCTAACTTTTTTGGAAGATGATCTAAGTTTGTAGGTAGTCATCAAAGTCGACGATTTCGGACTAGAATTTTAAAGTTTAGAATGATTTTCTAAAATTTAAAATTAAGTGATTGAAGAAAAAATACAGTACATTGGAGAACTACAAGGAAAAAAAAGTTCATCCAATAAAACTTTTAAATTTTGTTAAATTTTTGAGAAAGAAAAAAGGAATAAATGGTACACTTTAGAAAAAAAAGTTTGCGTTCAAGTTTTCAATTTGTTCAGTAATTAACCCATATTTTTTTATAATATTTCCATTTCTTGCTTTTTTTTTACTTTAATAAGATTATATTTTAAAATTATTTTTTAAATATTTACTAATTGTAACATTTCTTTTTTTCCGTTTTTTAAGGCATATATCGTTTGTATTAGTATAGTGATTTTACACTGTACTATTTTACATAGTACAGCGGATTTTAAAAAGTACATAACTACACGTTGAGTTTTCATTAAGGGTTTTAACATCAGACGTTACATAAATAAATATATTTCTTGTAAGTAAAGCATGACATAATGAATTTCATTAAGTGATGGTGGTGGATAGATACTAAACGAGTCATCTTATAATCAGAAAATATCAAGTTTTGAACCTTAACTTCAGGATAATTAATCAATGAGTATAAAACTTTAATTAAAACCATTTCCTCTGTGTCTCGAAAATTATGGAGTAACAATAGTCGACAATGACCCTTAACCCGTCCGAGCTAGCGTTTAGAACTTCAAGTCCAAGTTCCTTAAGATGAAATAATAAAAAAAATAAAACACGATGTTATTCAATCCATGTACTATTTAAGCCACTTTCAAAGTTTAAGTTCAATCACTTAAGTGGGCGTGTTTAACATAATAAAAGTATGCACCAATTTCGATTCTGACAACAGCTTCTGACAGCTTCTTGAGAGCTAATACAAAGTATTGAATTATTTTCTACATTCTATATTCTAGAAACGCTTGTTTAAGAAGCAAATTCAAAATATTTTTAATTCATAGGTAATTATAATAGAATCGAAACAGGCACGTCATACTGTTTTATTGATTTAGAACTATACCATTCGCTGGGAAGACAGTTTTCCCTTAAAAAGGATGAAAAAGACATTTGAAGGTAGCTATTTTTCTTATTGAAGTGAAACTTCTATAGAATCGTTGTGATTTCAAACCGGATGCAACGGAAAAAACGACAGGTAAGAGACACAAATACAAAAATGTGTAGGACAGAGCGAGACAGCAAATGTCGGTGTGTATGTATATTGCACACTTTTTAATACTTGCTTGTATTTGAGCATTTAACGTGTGTTAGTATATGTGAAAAGTACGTGAGCTAATACAACTGTACACTGTATGCGGCTACGTATTATAGGTTTTTAGTAAGAAGTAAGCGTGGTGTGTTATTATTTAACAGTGTTTGTGAGTATTTTTATATCTTGTTGTCTTAAATAATAAATTTCATAAGATGCCGAAAACTAATGCCGAAATGTGTCGTTAGTATCGACGCAAAAAAAATGAAAATAAAATTAAAATTAAATAACACATGTCAAATAAAATATAAAATATCTCTTAAAATTAATCAAAATACTTTCATTTTTAATTTTATGACATACAACCATTATTAAATACAAAATTATTGCAGAATAAAATAATCCAGTACAAAGTCGAGTTGGTTATGCCTATAGTCTTTTTAAATATTTGCACATTGTAGTTTTTATTAAGTATTTCTTGAATAATAAATTATAATTTACATAATGTAAAATTTTGTTTATATACAGAGACCTTACCAATAAGGCATACTAATGTTTTTACTGTAGAATATTTACTAATGTCCGAAATGTTTGTAGGTAGATATGCCTACATCAGTGAGTACTCCAAACTTATTTTGTTCGTTTTAGTGAATGAGTTGTGACTCATGGATTGAATAATACCTAGTTTTTTAATTCGTTTTATATGATTTTGTTCCTTTAGTAAGTAGATCAGTGACCTAAAATTTAAAATTAATTTCATACAACGTATATAATATATAAAATTGAACATTTAACAACAAATGCTTAACATATTTGAGAAATAACACGATTAATGAAATAAAATACTGAGAAATAAAGAATCAATTTTCTTTGAGCGTCTGCCATCTCAATGCTTTATTTTGTAATTATATTGACATAACGTCTTTTGCTCGACAAAACCTCTCATTTGATAAACGTGTCAAAGAGGGTAATGTTGTATAAAATACACTATTTTATTTGTTTATTAGATTTATTTTATTTCTATCATTATTCGATATTATTTCTCATCTTCTATATTTCTTATATCCCTATCTCAGCCTTTTCTATACGTCAGAAATTTCACCTTTTTGTAAGCGACACGAGTATTTTTTCTTTTGACACATTTAATCGCTCGAACTTGACAAAGTTTATGCAAATCGACGAAAACGTAAAAGACATTACAACGGCAAATGGAATGAAAAAAGCGGAGAGTGCGAAGTAAACGCGACAGGTTCGGAAAAAGGCGAAGAAGTTTACTAAAGGAGGAAACACATCCAACTTCTAAGGAAAAACTCGCACCGACCTGTATCAAATCCGCCACTCCTCACCTTGTGTCCAATAACCCTGCAATTGGGGTGTTGGATCGGCTCATCGATTTACTACACTCGTGAGATGATCTCGGTTTCCTAAATCATAGGAGATCTACGAGACAGGTGTCTGTCCAGAACAGCATATACAGAACACAAATACCTTTACTTCAACATGTATGAGGGATGTGTGCAAAATGTAGTAAAAAGAAACACGAGTCTATCGTCTGACTTTGAATGACCCAGTTCCGCTGGAAGTTTGCTAACTCGACCATCAGAGGCGCTTCTCTTTCGGGAATAATGGAGGACATTTATTCTAATATGCCGAGCTAACATTTCGTCCGAGTTCGTAGATTACTTTAAACAAAGGCCGATTAAACTTTTGAAAATATCATGAAAAAAGTCAGCGCTTAAAGGGTTTCGAAGGACTATCATTAATCACGAATGAAATATCATTAATCGTTGTAACATTTTTTTTTGTATCACGTTGATGGTGGGTGTCAAATTAAATAGAGGTGGGGCAAAGCGTGGACGAAATGGGCCGCCACCACCCGCGGCCTCGCGCCTTTGGGGCCGTAACATCTCGGATTTCATGTGGCTTTGATTCATATCACGGTAAATCAATACTACGTGTCGAACAAAAAATGTAGCAACGCTTGCTAGCTGTGACACGGGGATTGTTTACGCTTACATTCCGTTTACTATGCATATAATATTTCCGTCTTTATATCACATGTATACGTGATACGAAAAAGTGCACTTTTTGTTTGTCCACAGCAAACCGCTTATTTTTTGTATGATATTGAGTCGCATGAGACTTGTGCGTCGATAAGTATATTTTTAATAGTCAATCTCGTTGCAATGATAATTCCGTAATTACTACACTACATTACTCGAAAAATCTTCGATAGATCTTGAACGTATTGATTTTGCCAATTTTGTCTATTTTGGTAGATTTGTCTGTAATAATTTATAGATTTTTATAGGAACTACATATCGATTGCTCTAAATCGGAAACCTAAAATTTAAAAGGATTTGTAAATGTCTCTTCATCGACTAACTTACGAGTGAAAGGAGTACAAGATTTAATAGACAAACAAAGTATACAGACATAAGGATACAACCTCGAAACTGCTCACAAATCGCGGATAATAAGATCAGGTTCTAAGATTTACGGGGGCGTAACACGAAGGAAGTTATTCTCTGTTGTGAGAGCTTTATCAATACGATTCGTAGGCATTATCGTGAGTATTTTGGCAAAGTTGGTAACTTATGCCCGACGTTTTTAAGATTCGAGAAAAGTCGTTGTATAAGTAACTGTCCTAAGTAATTTGTTTTAATAAATTGTAGTATCTCTATTTACATCATAGATATATGGCCATATAAGACATAAGACCATATCAATCTGAGTTGTACACCGATAATCCAATTCCATCAACATCATTAATTCTAATTCGTGAGGTGACTTTTAACGAATTATTTGTAATTGCAAGCTACTTAAGGTTATCTGCTAAGTAGCTTATTGACTGACCTTTGAAATTATTTTAATCAAAATATTTGATAAAATACATATTAAAAGGGCGTATTGGTAAATGTATATAAAAAGTAAATGAACAAAAATTGATAGTGTCTGTTACTTGTTTAACTAAAAATGACGCCACACACCATTTTGTTGACTTGCCATTCATTTTGACCATTAGAATTAAATATAAGTTAGTTGTAACGTAAATTGTACTCAATCATACCAGCATACAGTAGAGGGACTTAATGGTGGAAAATGAGTAGTAATAGGTACAGGGCCGGATCTACCATATGGCTTTTTGGGCTTCAGCCCAGGGCCCCGTGGATTCAAGGGGCCCCCGGCTAAGTCAAGTCAGTCAAAATAGATGATATGCGAAAAAATAGGGGGGGCCCCTAAGTAGTATTAGCCCAGGGCCCCCTTAACTCACGGTACGGCCCTGAATAGGTAGACAGAATTACCGCAATCTATAGCCCGGTGAGTCATCGATAGTGGCTAGTTAAATTTTTATTTATTACATTCTAGGTACGAATGATCGCACAGGTACTGAAGACCAAAGGAATTATTATGCAGCGCTGACATACCTTCTACTTCTTTTCGCCCTGTTAGAATTGTTGTTATTTGTTCGTAGCGCAAGCGAGTTAATGTCGCGCGTCTTTAAAATGAAATATGCCTAAATTGATAAATCGTACTGATAATTCGTGAAAATTAGGTTTTGACCCGAAATAATCTTAAATTTCTAATAAATCGTATTATAAAGTTAAACTAACTTTTCAGTTGAGTTATTATCTTTTTATATGAAAACATAAAAATATTTTTTTGCAAATTTAATATTTTATTGTTTATTTTTGAGAAATCACCCATCGCATTGCAGGTATTCGTCAATATTTAGCTTGAATTAGTATTTTTAACAAGATTTAAGTTACTAGACACACCACACCTCAATTTTTGAAATTCATGGAAATGATGTTTTAGCATATCTTGTCTTAATTATTTTAATATTTATGTATTTCTGAAATCTATCAGCTTTTGTCAGTAAAATCTACATATTGAACGACAAAAATTTCATCGCACGAGATTTTATGAATCGTTCAAGTTCCTTCATTTATATTTTATTATATTAAATTTTTTGGTCTCATGATTTTTAAAATTAAATTGCCTTTAGTCAGAAATTTCCGTTTGGAGTGAATAAAGGAAAATATGTTATTTTTTTTATTTTCATTAAATTTACGGTACGTTGTTATTACTTCGAAAAGTAATTCGTAAAGAAAAAATTCTTCGTTGCAAAATTGAATAGTGGTTGACATTACCGAATTAGCAATTGCAACTACCTACACGACACCTCGTGGCAACATCACATCTGTGTCGAAACTATGACCTACGCGTTGACCTATTTGGTTGTTATTGTTAGTGCGAAGTAGTATAAACGTAACCGACACGTGTTTTTTCCCGTTTTAACCCATTTTATTTGCCATACCATAAATTATAGGTATCTTATTCGGATAGAACTGTAAATTGTCACTTAAAATACGTGCTATTACCGTCATTTCGACTTTTTTTTTTGCCCAGCCGTTATCATTTTTATTTCAATACTGGATAAAACATTGAATGAAAGCTTGTTTTACATATTTTATGCTTTGTTAGAAGTGAAATTCGTGCATTTTCCGATGTAAACGTTAAGTAGGGAAAGTTGGCTCGGGGTTATTTACACCGTTCTGTTTAATTAAAATCTTAATTGTTCTGTCGAGTTCCTTCTTTCGCGAACGCCCGACCACAGAGAGGATAAGAACGGATTTGTAAGGGTTAATTTTGTTGGAGTTTTAAATAATTTAAAACTTTTGCGAATGTATAGTATGCTATAAGAGTATATACAGTCCTCGACTATAGAAAAAATGAAAACTTTGTAGAATCTATTTGTTGTCTATCCCGGTTCTCGAGCTCGTTTTTTTATAAACAGTTTGAGGTACCAAATTGAAATTAATACCGAATACTAAAGTCTGTAGTCTAATACTGCTGAAGAGATATTAGTTCAAATTCTAGTTTAAAACTCTACGTTTTTTGGTTTTTTGTTCTAAATTCTAGTTTTGCACATTAGCACAATAAAAAGACACCATATTGAAATCCCACTCACTGAATGACCATCAAAATCAATGTTATCTGGTGCAGACTGAATTGCAATCTTGATATTTGGCACAAAAAAAGATAACAACATTTACTGTTAAATATATATTATGCTGTTTGGGCACGCTCTAAGGCGTAGCGATGCTTAGGGGAGTATGTATATAATCGCATTCAACATGGAACCCTACTAAGACTAAATAGAAAATAGTTCTAGATTACGTCTGGTTAATAAGTAAAGATGACTTCTTACATCATTTTATTAACAGTTATTCGTTGACGTAACTCAAGCTGGCTTGTGTACAATATTAAGGCCGTGGCAAAAATTATGTTTTGTCTTCTAAGCTTTGGCGGCGGTGGATAGTGGTTAAAAGTGTCATATTTGAGACGGGCAGGCATGGAGTTCGAATTTAGTCATGAGCAAAAAGTTGGTTTACGAGCGATAATTTTACGTGATAACGTCATAAGAAAACATTGATGAAAAATTGCATACTTTTATGAACTGAATTGAATTATCACTTGCCGCAAATGTTGCTGTAATAAACAATGGAAACTACATTAACTTTTCACTTCACTTTATAAACAGTTGACAAAACAGTTCACGTGTAGGTTGTGTGCGGCCACTGTCTCTCTTGTATTCGGACACATTGGCCGATGAAAGAGGAAGAGAGATCGCTCATTCCGCGCTCTAGCTCGCACGCTCGGCTCAGGCGGAATGCGATAATTAGTCATGCTTTTTCGTGCGTGCAGCCGACGTTCATCGATTTATAAGTCGCTACTACGTCAAAAAACCAAAGTGTTTTTAACCTAAGTCATGTTAAACCACTCACTCTCTTCTACGTCGGAGGGCATTTTAAGCCGTCGGCCTCGTAAGTCACTACCGCATCGGTGACAACGTTGTTAGCAGCTTCCAACCCGCAATAAGTCGATGTGTAGGACTTAGGGTAGTGTTAATAAAGCACACTTAAGTGCGGCGTTCTATCTCAAGAGTGGAGATAGCAAGACAGCTGTGATGCTTCGATATAGAATATAACAAACGTCTCGCTCCCACGTTACTCCTTGAGGGGGAGCATGATTTGAGTGACGCTTATTAATACGACCCTTAGAGCCCAAGCTTGTCAATCTGAAACGAAAAGGACGTGGCAGTGTACGCTTCGGCGGTGACGTGACTGGAACTTGACACAGGGCACAGTTGAAAATTGTGTTATGCGCCGGTCCTTTATAAATGTACTTCCATTCGGTGAGATTCTCGTACGTGACGTATTTACGTTTTCCGATTTGTCGTAAACGCGGGTGGCTTTTCTCACGCTCTAAAAGCCGCGCTTCGTAACTCCGTACTTTGGCGCCGATGTTATTAACGGTTGCAAACTTAGTACGACATTCTGTCGCAAAGCCGTGTCTCATCTAACTATATACGCACGTCTACCGAATGATATGTTGTTTAACCGATATATCATGACAGTTAAACGGTGGATCGTTGAGAGCTGTAAATTGGAGGAGTAGAAAAAGTATTGCTAAGAAACGCGCCTTAAAATATCTATACTCATATTTTTATTCCGACCATTCGCCGCGATTAGGTAGGCGAAGAAGACGAAAGATTTTTCAGACGAAAGGTGTATATTTATAAGCCTGATGATGCTAGGATAAGAAATGTATACAATATATACCAGTTTCCCATTCACGACTTCGCTTGCGTTGACATAAAATATGTTCATCTTTTATATCGACATTTATAGACTTATATTACGCGGAGTTAGTGTAGTTTTCTAAGAATTAAAGAATTTTGAGAATCGGCGTAATTGTTCTGTTCAATAGTACAAATATGTGAACTAAATCGATGACGAATATTAGCATCTTTATAAATTGTAGCCTTATATGCTATTTTGATTTGTAAGTCATATTATTGTAAACTTTTAATCAAAACCTGTTGAGTAGTTTCTACATGTTTATCTTGTTAGTAGGATATATATATACGTATATTCGTAATTATACAAATGCATAGACGATTTTTATTTGGTGACCCTCATCATTTATAGTTTGACTATATCGATAAATGTCCCGTATTAAATAATTGTAAAAGCTAAAAAAACGGAGATCATAACATGCCGTGTTTCCTTCAGCAAACGGCGAACGGCACGTTGTTGGGCGCAGCGACGTTGCTGGGGTGCGCGGCGTACGCGGCCGGCGAGCGCCAGCAGCGCCGCGCCTTCCAGGACACCAAGCGCAGCTTGCGCGACAAGATCGCCATAGAGAGGCAGAGCAAGGAACAGGTAATGTCGTATTTACATTATATGTTGAAGGTGAAATAAAAATTGCCCGTGTGCTAACTTCTGATTTCCGTGATTTGTGAGCGAATAGACGTGAAAATTAACTATAGAAGTTCGGACATGGATTTTAGTTTCGCACAAGCTGTTCATTTGTCGGTCCCGCTGTCAGTCTGTATATTAGGTGTATTACGTAATCAAAACGGTATAAGTTCAATACGGTCTCAAATCAAATGATATTTAATTTTATAACCCGTGTTGATTCATGTATATAAATATAAATAGGTGTGTAATTTTTTTAACATAATATTGTTTGTTGTACTAGCACTTTGACAGCGTAAAGTACCTACGTGTCTTCATTAAGATGAAATGTATGATAATTATGTATATTCATAAAGGTCCAAAAAATGGGAACGTGTATAATTTTGTTGAGTTATTCTTTGGAGGCTTTATTTAATATGGCCTATAATCTAATGAATTATCTTAAATATGTATCCATTGCGTTAAATAAACTAATAAAATAAATTGAAGGAAGATATCAATTACACAATTACGAGAGCTACACAGAAATGATCGGGAATCGAGTAATTTGAAGTGAATTAGAATAAAACCTTTTGTTACATAAATGCTGGCCGTTCAGGATTGTGACGACGTTTTGGTAATTAATTAGAAAAAATGTATAAAAATAATATTTCTGTTTAAAGTTGACAAGTGGATAACAAAATGGCGCTCACGCCTGAAAATTTACATGCCATGGGTATCCTGCTGAGCTTGTTTCTACTTATGACGTTGAAGCACCTAAGCAAACGACAAAATACCGCTGGTATGCAGAGTTCCGACGAGGTTGTGCCTCTCTCAGCACCGTACCTTTTACAGGTTAACTAAAAACAGCGGTAGCGTCTGTAAACGTCGTTGCTGTGCAAAAAATTATACAAGATGACCGACATGCGGCATATGAGTAGATTTGGGCAATTATGGGTATTCTACTACAATTCATATTATTTTGCATGACGAATCGAGTGTCAGAAAACCTAGTATCCCGTTGTTTGTCTAAAGAGCAAAAGACAGCTCACGTTAATCAGAGTCGGTCTACTCACCTAAGCTTCAATAGAGGCGAGCAGAAAGTCGTTTATAGCATCGCCTTATTTAACGAATCGTGGTTTTATGCATATGAGCTAAAGTTTAATTACGGCATGGTCTAGTACACGACATAAAGTTTTCCGTGCATCTCTACCCTTCACGAAATACAGGATGACACTATTGAACATATTGTAGTGTGTTTTGGTTTTAGAATGTTTAATGAGTCTTTTGTGGTATTGAAATAAGTGATTTTGCGAGGTTTATGTTGTAAAAGGTTTGAATACGATAAATTGATAGATAAGAAGAAGTCTCGAACTAAAAAAGTACCAAAATAGATATTTGAACTGGGACACAATGTATATTAGTTCCAAGTTTTCGAAACATACAAATTCCTTAAACAATGATCGATAATTTATATCGGTGCATACCGAAACAGACAGTTAAATTACCTACATACAAAGATCTGATGGCTTCTAGTGTCGGAGATTATAATCCACTTTGGGTTACACCGGCTAAGCAGCGTTCACGTTGATTAAACTTCAATAGTCAGCAGTGGGTTGTATCTAGCTCCGTTTGAAGGCAAGCGTTGTACAGCCGGGCTTTTAATGTTTCCGTGTTGCGATATACTGCGACCGAAAAATTAGTCTGCTGCATAATACATTGTGATTGTATACAAATGACACGTGAAAAGGAACAAAAACGAAAGGAAACCTGTTTTAAAATGTGTCATTTGGCATTGAATCTGATCAACGCTGTAGATTACCTCGTTCCTTTGGCTCAGCGACCCAAAGTGGAACTTGACTCAAATGCACGATGTCTCATCCGAACAATGACTAGGCCGTTAGCTGGAATAGCTATAACGTTGATGGTTCATAGCTGTTTATCCGACTTTTGAGAGATCATCATGTAGTACATAGAATAGATCGTTCTATTCAAAAGTCTTTTTCTTTATTTTCTTTTTATCTTCGGTCGCTAGTTAAATACAATTAACTTTAACTAAAAGCTCATGATAAAATTGTGTTTCACACAGAAAACATTTCCACGACGCTGAGCAAATTTTAATTCAATTTTGGCGACGTAATAGCACGACACAAACATACTAATTACTGTTTAATTAACGTCACGCTGAAAATTGTTCCTCGAGTTTCTGAGATAGACTTTGTCCATTTTTAAAATAAAAAATATAAAAGGAGATCGAGAGTGAGTGTGAGAATGCTTACCAAATTATAATATCACGAGCACGCATGTACGCAAATACGCACGCACGCACGCACGCATACATGTACGCACGCACGTACGCACACACACTCAAACAAACAATAATTTATTAAAATGTTATGTCGAAAACATTTCCATTCAACTCAAAAACAGGTCCTCAAAACACAAAAAACGGATATGCGATTAACTTATCTTGAAAGTATCCTCAACGAACAAAGAAGATATAAATAAGAAATCTTTTATTCAGAAACATTACGATTCGATATCGCTTTCTATTTCGTCTAACAAAGGTTTCCCTTTTGAATCATTCCTCAAAACCATTAGTAGTCTTGTCGATTCGTCAATTATTCTTTTTTCGGGTAAATCGATTTAACAGAACTCCGCTAATTAATTTCGCTACCGGGAATCGCCTCGATCCTTATTCGTACAGCACTCCAGTTTCGGCATTAATTCGTCGACGGCGGACGACGGCGCGACCGCTGGGGCCCCACGACTGCGCCGACTGTCGGGCGAAGTTTTAAGCTTCTCGTTTAAGTTGATAAAGTAGCGCTATTTATCGACTCACCTTCAAACTTCGTTAACGATAAAATTTGGAACGGTAATAAAAGGTGTTTCTCCGGCGAAGTGAGTAAATCGGGGAGCAGTTATGAAATTGAAAATGAAACACTTTAGTGGCTGTAAAATGTTTTGGAATAATGATAATATCAAATGACAAAATGACAAACTGAATTTGTAAGAATGTAGAGAAACGGTTTCGGGGTGTTATTTTTAAAGAATAATATTGATGTCATACGACACCTTAAGTTGTAATATTATTAGGACAAAAATGTCGAAAATTGTTGGCCTTGTCTCAAAGTTTACCGCTGTTTTCAAGTGTTGCGAGTTCAAAAACATTATATTCTCTTGTGTAGGGTGTTGATGCTCTGAAATTCATAATTAGACGCTTGACTGCAATCTGTGTCGATATACAACATACAACCCACCGCTGACCCTGGAATCTGTTCTTCCTCTGCGAATCCCTATTCAACAAATTTGATGTCGATTCGAGAAAATTGAGAGACATCGAACACCTAAGCAAGTGTTAATTGTTTATTTATTTTAAACTGTATATTAAATTATGGAGATAAGATATCAAAAAGAATTTAAAAATATATGGTACCTAACTAAAATCCCATGGGGGATATCCCTTCCGTAGAAGTTAGGGTGTGGAGAGAAAAATCAATGCAAGCGCTTCCTGCGGAAAACTGAAGTACTCAGGGACGATGTTTGATATAATTTTGATGTATCAAATGCAGGTGTTGATTTTAATTTATTGAAAAAAAGAATAAAAGAAATAAATATAGAACTGCAGTAGAGTTCTACCATAACTTTATTTTTGTAATAACAGTAACACTGAATATACTGATAATATTTGTAAAAATATACAAAAATATAGTTAGGAAATAACTTTCCTTCTTAATAATTAATTTGTAATTTAAATTATTGTATAATCGTAACATTTTAATAGGTAAATCATGACATTCTATAATCAATAATTTAGTAGGCTGTAAGCTATTTTTCTTTATCATATTCATTGTTTTTACCTGAATCAATATACAAAATATTTTGAGAACACTTTACACTTGTTACATGTTCAATAAATCCATAGAGTGTAATTAAATTAAAAAATCGAAATGTTCAATTGCTTATTCCCATTATGTAACAATACCAACACGCCTAAAATATTGCCCTTTACATTTTACTCGGCGCCGTTAGTCCGGATAGTGCTCAAATGAGAAACGCAAAAAAAAAGAATAATCAAAAACGCTCAACATTTACTTTGGCGCAGCGAATAAAATGCTTGCGGCGGCGCAAAGGGCCGCTTAAATAGACGAACGCCGATGACGGAGCTGTTCCCAGCACTCCTCCTGGATTTACATAATATTACGTAAAATACGTACATGTACATGAAACGAAAACGGATTTTCTTTGTCCGGGCATCAGTTAAAATCTACTGGACCCGTAGGTATGAGAATTTAAACATACGCCGAGGATACGTTTGTAGATGGTTTTAGGCTGTTTATTTTTTGAATTCCATAAACCCTTCACCATTTCCATTTGATTCGCTTTCGTTACCTATATCGTCCACCGAAGCGGGCTGGTAACAGCTAGTATTACTATTGTATTCAAAATGTTAACAAGCGCGCAGTACACCCTTCCGTTTTGTCAGATGTTTTGTGTAAACTGCAAGTATTCAATTACGTGTCAGATAAAGGCTGTAGTATTTGCGCTTATACGGCTCAAGTATACGACCATAATAAAATCATTACGACCAAATTCATACAGCCACTATATGTTCAAAATTTTCAAGTTGATTTGGCCAATAGCTTTAGAACGATAGAAAAGCAAACAGACGTGATATTGACCATGTTTTTCTTATAACTTCTATGATTATTTTTATGTATTGATAGTGACATATAAACATGCATTGGTAGAGATGTTCATCGGCGCCGTGTGGCGGTGAGCAAGGCAATTAGATAATACTATAATGATGTTGCTATTGATTTCAAATGTTAAAACTTGAATCCCAATAGCCCTGAGAGAAACATTATGAACTTAAGAAGAGTATGAGTTTGATATCTAAGTACCTTTCTGAATTTCCAACATTTTTGTGCTTGCATAAAATATGTATTTTTATTGAAAATTTTTTGCATAATGAAATATTACTAGCACTAGTACTAGCGGTCCGAAAGATTTCGCCTCCGGTGTTTTTTTTCCATACGAACCTTGACAAATTAAATACCCAAAACCTTCCTCATGAATCACTCTATCTATTGGTGAAAACCGCATCAAAATCCGTTCAGTACTTTTTAAGCTTATCGCGAACAGACAGACAGACGAGGCGGAAGATTTTGTTTTATAATATTTAGTGACTATGTCAAAATCCAAAACATCGTGAGCTTAGTTTCATTATTTTGGCCTCAAAGCAAAAACATGTATAGATTTTTTGGTGTACTTATTAATTATTCTTATGAAATTGAAACAAATATTAAATCAATGTTGAAAGAACTAACGTACTATTGTAAAAATACGCTCGAACTTTTTAACCCGATTGCCAAGAAAGGGTATTGTTTTTCACACTTATCTTGTATGTTTGTTTGTAAATGTCTCCATTGCCACGTATCTTCCAAACTGGTTTTGGCTGAATGGATTTCGACAATTAAAGTATCATTGGATTTATCTCAAAGCTCAAGTGTTCTTAGATAAGTATTTAAAAAAAAAAAACAAAATGGCGGATTTTTGGCGCCAAATTGTAAATAGTTCAAAATTTTTTTTAACCAAACCTGTCGAGTAGGGTATCAAAATAAAGGCAAATAAAAGGGGATAATAAAAATATATATGTGTCACGTATTTAAATTTAATCAGGAATAATTACAACTATTTTAATTCAATTATTCGAATAAATTTGTATTCAATGCATTGAAATCGTCGTATTTTGGCTTTAAGTCGGCTAAGTGTGTGTTGAACATCGTATCATATTTTAAAATGCATAACACTAAAAAGTTTAAAATAAAATGAATAATATAAAAAAAACCAGACTGCAAAAAATCAACAGATAAGCAACGCACTAAAAAGACCGAAACAAGATTGAGAAAACAAAGTACTAAAACCTAATAAACTTTAATTTGGTTTAACAGATTGCATTGTGAGTTGAAAGCCTAAGTTAAATAATTTACATTACGTTTGATAGCAGGCGGGACCCATTAATTTTCTTACGATTTATAATTTACAAATAATTAAGAAAATTTTTCTTAATTATGTATGGTATTTCTAGAAAAAGCTCAAGCGCACTGGGCAGGTGGGCGGCAGAAGGTCGCATTAAGCTGACGACGTCTCGTAACGAGAACGGCGCAGAAGTAGGCCGCGGCCGCGGCGCGGCACTTCCGGCCGCGCCGTCTTCGGTCACGCCGTTAAACCTATGTTTCTGCTGTAGGCTTTCTACGAAAATGATGAAATGTTATTGTGTAGATACGGTCATTTTGAGGATGAACTGTACTACGACGTTAATGGTTACTGTTGTAAATAAAGAGATCGATCACTTATTTTACGACTCGTAAATAAGTACAGTAACAAAATGGTTCATAGATAAAACGTATATTTAGTTATTATTGTACATAAATTTATATATTTGATGTCTTTATGCTGTATGTCGTAGTATGGGTACTATGATACAGGTGGAAAGCCTGTCTTAGAAAACCCCAGAAAACGTTCGTTCGGTAAACCTTGGAGTACTGTAGTCATTTTCAAAGTGATATGGTTATTTTTCGTAATCAATAATTCTTTAAATTGCCAATGCGGAACTTTCTATTACTGGCTTTTTCATTTGATTTCATTAATGTTAATAGGCAAAATTTTACAATAAATTGTTTCATTCACTTTTTGTAATATGAAAATAATACTAATACAAGCGATCAGAACGACAACCACTGTCACCGCTCCGCGGCCATTTATGTCCACTATATAATTTCTCAATTATGTTTCTATGCATTCCAAGCTTTAGCTATATTTAAATTATATTCACATATATAATAGTAAAATATATAATAATAAAATATATAATAGTAAATACTTTTACATAATAGTAAAAGGCACGGAAATTGTACGTCTATCTAACAAACATATTGGTTACTATAACGCAGTACTTTGATTTGAATTAACCCGTTCTAGTTTTTGAATTCCAGTGAAAATGTCCTATGCAAAATAGATATCACAAAAGCATAAGCGATTAGCTGACGTATTTGTGATATTTTGTTATTAGTGGAAAACAACATAAACTACACACTCAATAACGATTAATACACTAGCAATACAAAATTTTAACAACAATTTTATTAGTTTTGCTTTACATATGGGCATGTTAAATGAACACAAAGAACTCTAGGTTTTTTAAACATTTCAGAACGATCACGCCTATTTATAAAAAACCGGATAAGTGCGATTAGGCATGCGAGTCCTATTTGAAATTGTCCGATTTTTTTTGGGTTCCGTACAAAATCAACTATGTTTATAAATCTATATATCACCTCTCATAAATCTCGAAGATTTTTGTTTATAGATAACAATACTGGTGAGATATTCGAGCCAAGAATTCTAAAACTTTTGCCTTTTTTTTTAATTGTTTTTAAAATATGTGAATTGTCAAAAATCTTAAGTTTTCATAGTGGGAAAATAAAAAATAGATTTCTCTAAATCACGGTTCATATTCCAATTGAAAGCATAAGTTTGTAATCACTCTTCCTCAATATGATATAACTACAAATAAACAATTTTTAGCTTTTTTTTCCATTATTTATGTTGTATGAGACATTTCTTCTCGCTGAATTTCATGATTCTAGGTTAATAAGAAGAGCCTTATAGTTTTTAATGCTCTTATGAATGTCAAAATATACGACAAAATTTACATTAAGCGTTGATTTTGAACATGATTTTCATTGTTTCAAGGCAATGCAGACTGAGTATTTGGTATTAATTTCAATTTGATGAATCTCTACGGGTTCTTGAGGAAAAAGGTCATGATAGACAGATATACAGTCGGACAACGAAGGGATGCTATAAGTGTTCCTTTTTTCCGTTTGAGGTAAGGAACCCTAAAAAAAAGAATATTTTGTACGAAATACACAAATCAATGTTTTTTAATAAATTAAAAACGCAAAAGCTTAAAAAAATTAAGCATCAAAACGTAGCGTAAATCAATAAATAATATGAATAAAGTTATACTAGTTGTCATTGTATTACCTAATACTATTTCCTTACATCTGACTCGAAATTGTTTCTGGTAACTAAAAAGAAATTTGCTCATTGCCTTTGTTTTACTAAAATTTCACTCAAGTTCGTTTGTGATAATCAAAATACGTAGTAATTTTAATAAACAATTTTTCTCCACGAAATGTTTTTAGTTTCTAGTAAAAATTCAAATACTATCTTTATGGTTTTTATTTGTAAAATTAAAATAAAGCGCTATAATCCGTATATTTTTAACAGATTTCAAAAAAAAGGAGGAGGTTAATTCGTCGTTATTTTTTTTTAAGTTTGTTACCTCAAAACTTTCGACTGGGTGAATCGATTTCGATCATCCTTTTTTTATTTGAAAGCTGGCGCTTCCCATGTTGTCCCATTTCAATTTGATCCAGTTCTGACAATGGTATCAATGAGAAAACCATATAAGTCTTAAATTTGCATTAAGAATTTGCGCGAGAAATGGACGAATAACTCAATATCACGACAACCGATTTCGATAATTCTTTTTTTATTGGAAAAGGTGTACTTCAAGGGTAGTTTGATGAGAGTTTCATTAAATGCTCATTATGGGAGCTCTTCAATTCGTAGGAGCAAATTAACAATATTCGGCCGAATCTTTTATAAGCTATCCGGATATTTGAATCACCTACCGTAAGGTTGTTATGGTCAAGTAATTGTCGTAGTCGAATATGATGATCAATGGAACTCCTTAACGGCTTACAGTAAGAATGCGATCTATGAGCAGCATGTTTAATAGGTCTACCCATATTCATTTAAATTAGTTAGTGTACTACAGATTCACTAAAAATCAAAAAATAAACAAAATTTTAACAAAAAAAACCGACTTCAAAACAAAAACTATTCCAAAACAAAATAATATGCACTAAAAAGCAAAAAAATAATTGCGTATTCTTCTACAACTTAACCATCAACTTACTTTTTCTACTTATCGATATGTAGGTACGATCTATGTATTTACCACACAAGAAGTTAGATAGGTACCTATCCACTTCAAATTTAACTCAGCACATACCTATGAATAACAAACAACGATCAAAATATTTTTTGATCATTGTTATAATTTCTAAGTAAAATTAAATGAAAAATATGAGACAACTTAAAAGTCAATCAAATTTTTACGATAATATAATCTAGTTAAAATAATTGTTATTTTTGAAGCTTATAGATTTCGGAGATAAGCGAGGAAACGATGGTTTCCCGTTTATATTTTTAAAAAATCGTTTATACCATCTATATCAGTATCAAGAATATCATCAAGAATATACTAATATTTGTTATAATAAGTCCGTTTATTTGGTATGAGAAATGTTACACTTGATAAAAATATTTTTAATCGTTTAGTTGAATCCTCAAAACCAGTGTTCGTTTCTTTACGTATACGTTCTTGATTAAGACGCCTAATTTTATACATGTACCATTTTTTTACTTCGCCCAGCAGAATCGAAGAAAATAGGCTAAGAGAAAGGGGTAAACAGGCAGATAGATACACACGAGTGCTTCTATAAGGGCTTTGTTTTTTTAATATACGTAAAAATTCTAAAAAAGGAAACCTTTTTAATTGATACTTTCTACACGGAATATATGAAAAAAAAAAGATTTATTATAATCCTTCACAAAAATCTCATTTTTGTGCATCACAAATGATTTCTGTAAGCTTGTTTTCAACCAACAGATTTAATCTTGTGTGTTTGTATCAC
The DNA here is from genome assembly GCA_005406025.1 of Eumeta japonica. Classification (NCBI taxonomy): domain Eukaryota; kingdom Metazoa; phylum Arthropoda; class Insecta; order Lepidoptera; family Psychidae; genus Eumeta; species Eumeta japonica. The sequence goes on from BGZK01000129.1 coordinate 92,389, forward strand.
GTACAATCTACCATAATCCTTTTTTACATTGTAGCTTTCCACGTCGATCCAGTGTGCGCCGGGAGTTACTTGAAATTGGAGTCGTTGACTAGAGTCCTTAGCTAAAGTCGAAAATCCAGAACTAACGTCTTTATATACTCGGTCTTCACGAGCTTAATGTCCTCCCTCGGAAGTACGGAAGGGGTGGTTTTAATTTGGACTTAAATTAAAAATTCATCAGACACTTTTTCATGGTCTGGACTCGAATTCGTTATCTTCCAATTCAAACACAACACACTGACTACTCGGCTCGGCGTAGTACTCGGCAACTCCTCGATGACTCTCACCGACATAAATGTCCTTGACGTAAGGGCAAACAAATGGACATACGCCGAATTTTCATCATAGGAATTTTATTTTCATCTTCACGGCACTTTTCTTAAGTACCAGGACTTTAGAAGTGAACAAAACAATTTATTGGTTGCGGTGTATATTCCGACCGTGCAGTGCTTCGCTCTAACCCACTTACACATATACAACAAATGCCACCACATCAATATTAGATATGCAATAAGCATTACATCTTTATAGAATTTCAAAAGAAATTTTCATATATAATTTTCTCAATTTCATGCATGTTACCTGAATATAAGATAAAATCTCTTTTTCATTGACTTTTTTATCATTCTTTTTTGTTAATATCAAGAATGCAAAAAAAAAGTGTGTAGTCAATACAGCCATAAAACGAACTTAGTTACTCATTTAAAAAACTTGCATTTAAATTTAATTTTAATACAAATTGTTTTTAAAAGAATATATTCAAATGATGTTTAAATGAAAATGATTGACGTTGTAGCAAAATAATAATCTTAAATCCATCATTTACGCTCTTCCTTCCTTCCGGTTATACAAAGATATCTTGTTAAGAACTGGTCCCAAAGCTAATCTATACTGATAGCATGAAATAAAGCTGAAAGTTTGTTTCTTTACTTGCGAGCAGTAAAAGCGTCATAATGGACTTCGAAAGAAACGAGACCAGGCAACGCGGCATACGCAACATTTGTTTGTTTACGTTCAAAAGTGGCGAGCTTATTAATAACACAAAACTTTATGAATAGACGCTGTATCTAATTTTGTTTGACGATGAATCACGGACGTGCCTATAATAACACAGTAATAATGAATTGACGTAAAAGATGAATCACGGATTATACAATTCACGTAAAAGGGGTGAACATTTAGTTACAGTATGACTAAATGAAGACTTGTTTATACTCAAGATTCGTACATTTATGATTAGTGGTAAAACTTAAAGGTTAGAGCTTCCACGACCTTGTAGTCTTATCCGCTGCACAGTTTTCATGGACTTAAATTTTTCATAACAATTATGAGCTTACCATTTTACGGTTGAATTCTTTTGTCGATTACATAGATCAATAAGAAAAAAAAAACCGAAAAAGTGCTAATAAGACTCGCACTCTGAGGGTTCCGTACAGAATTAATTATACATGTAGATATTATATACATGCTTAAAAGAGTCCCCACGCTTTTTATCTGTTTTAGATTCTGATACCTCGATATATTGGTCCCCGGGGCTCAGAAGCTTTTCTTCTTATTCAAAAATAATTGCGATAAAAAAAATGCCAGTATTAGTTTGTAACCATAAAAAGTATACAAAAAATATTTTTTTTCATATGACACAACAAATTAACGATTTTCAATTTTTTCTTTTACTGTCTTGTAAGACAGACCTTTCTTTTTACCAAATTTCATGGTCTCAGAGCAACAGAAAGTACCCTATGGTTTTAATTTACTTGCGAAGTTCAAAATATAAGGCATAGATGGCCTTGATTTACGTTTCCTTGATTTCTTTATAGCTCCAATAAACATCAGATCTAAGTATTTGTTATTAATTTTTACTCACCGTTTCCAAGTAGCTCTGAGAGAAAGAGTCTTGACAGACATACGGATAGACTGACGGACGGACAACTAAGTGATTTATTAGGTTTTCTTTTTCCTTTAAAGGTCGGATACCCTAAAATTAAGACAATTATAAGTATTTGAAAGACAAACTTATCTTGATATGTAATAGTTAAAAAAATATGTTTTTCAATGCCCGGAAGAAAAAGAATTAAAAACCTAAGTAAGTTACTGTTTTTTTAATTTTAATATCATATATCTTTAGATGTCGCCATTTTAAAGTCCTTAGAAGGTACTGTGCGTGAATGGGTGCGTACGTGCCTAAGAGGAATTGTCGAAAAATTTTCAAAGTACCTTTTTTGTAAACGGATCAACTTTTAGTATTTTGTTAAATTTTTTGTGTTTAGAATACTGCGCCGATTTATTGTGCTTAAAAAAACTACGTCGAATACCGTAATCGAGATCGAAATCGGTTGATTTGTTCTAGGGATAACGTTGTTAGAAACTGTTCTAACGCAATATTTTTTTAAGTAATTTGAAATTAATAGTCCAATGATTTTTTGGACCAAATCACATTTTTTAACTTTAAAAAACTGCATCAAATGTCGCAAGGGGGGTAAAAATCAGGCTCAAAAAACTGGCAGATTAAAATCAGCGAAATTGCTAATTAATTGTCAAAAAATTGTGGAAAATGCGATACGACTCGCAAAAAAATTGTAACGTTTATGGACTTAATGTGATGTCATTAAAAGTAACACAAGACTGATTACAGTGTTTTCAGTCGGGTAATTTTGATTCCAAAAATGAAACTTGCTCTGGTCGACGTTGTTGATAAGGTTAATGCCATTTTGGGAAAAGTAGAAGAAGATCAGCATATTACTTCTTACGAAATAGCTGAATAGCTGGGGATTGACGGCAAAACAGATTTAATCCATTTGAAAAAAGCTGGACAATAAAAAAAAGCTCAGTACTTGGGTCCCACACGAGCTCACTGAAAGAAATCTAATGAACCGTGCACTCATTTGCGATTCTCTATTGAAACATAATGAAACCGAACCGTTTTTGAAAATATTGATCACTGGTGATGTAAAATGTATTACCTACGACAAGAATATTCGAAAAAATCATAGTCAAACGGCAAGCAAGCTCTATAGACTGTAGCGGAACCCGAATTAACTCACAATAAGTTGATGCTACGTGTGTGGTGAGATTAAAAGGGCTTATTCATTATGTGCTTTTATCACCGGGCAAAATCATCAATCCAGACCTCTACTGCCAACAGTTGTTGAGACTCAAACAAGAAGTAGAGGAATGATGGTCGGAATTGTTCAACAGAAAGGGTGTGGTTTTTCACCATGATAACGCCAAACCACACACATCTTTAACCACTCAGCAAATACTGAGAGAGCTTGGTTAGAAAGCGTTAATGCACTCACTATATAGCCTTGACCTTGCACCCTTACATTTTCACCTAGTTTCGATCTTTTCAGAATAGGCATGATGACAGTATTAAAACATTTTAGAAAAAAAAGAATATATTGAAAGGATTAAAACAAAACGCTCTAATTTTAATATCAACACTTGAAATTTACAAGATTTTTAATAAAATTATAGTATAAAATACCACAATCAGCCATGTTAACTGAAACACTAAATTACGTCACGCCTGAGTAAATCTCACCGCGGCGCTGTTAGTGTATTATTGTTTTGTATAGGGTATTATTTATGCAGGTGATGTCATTTAAACTTTGTTATGATTACGTATTTCGATTGATTTGTGCATCATTTAATTGGTCCATTCGTTGTAATTTGGAATTTATTTTTATCACTCGTAATAACATGTTGATTTTATTCCTTGAACATAGACACATATGATCACAGGACAATATATTACTGATTGTATATGATATATCATTGATGATCAAATAACATATCACTGATTAAGACACTACTGTGATAGACATCAAAGTTCATATTATTCTATGATAGATACAATGAAATATTTACTCATGATACTAAGAGCTTTTTTAATAATTTACGCTGCAATAGTTTATCGCTGAAATAAAGTTTTTTCGTAAATAGAAGACCTGTACCTACATTACGGAAGAGGTTTTCAAAATCATGCCCATTTTTTAGGTAGCGTTACGATCATACGTAGTTTTTTGATCAGAAGTCCCAAAATTTCTATAGCAAATGGATTATGTCACTACCTATATATTATAATACCTACCATATATATTATAATATGTAATTTTATATATTATAAATAAATGTAAACAAAAATACGAAAAACCTTTTTCCTCGACCTTATAGAATAGGATGGATGTTTGGAACTCTGTCGAATTTTATCAAATGATGTCTAAACAAATCGATTGACTAAGTTTCAGCTCGTCAAGTTTTAAAGTTTTTTTTTCTTTTTTCGAGTTTGAAAATGAATTTTCATGCGTGTTTTTAGGAATATTTGAGCACGGAAATAGCGGGAAATTTGTAAATTGTTCTACAGAGTCCACCAATTTTTTTTATTGTGTCCGGCCACACTTATTGTGGTGAATGACGTATTTACTAGTTTTTAAAAATAACTCCAGATTATCAAAAGGAAAAAATTCTATCCAAGCAGATTGGAAAGATTTAAAAAAATAAACGAACAAAAATTTTAGAGGCAAATCTTTTAGTTTCAGAGACGGTCATTTCTATTAATTGCAACCATGTTTCTCGATACAGACCAACTCTTGTACAACAACTAGGAGAGCTAGGGTACACCCTAGGCAGGGGATAGAGCCATAGACAGGGCAGATTAGATAGGGTAGTTTAATCCCATTGTAGCTTTTTAGACATACATGCAAAAAAATTAACCTAATATTATTAAATCCTATTATGTAATGTTTGCACATTGTTTGTTTCTCATAATATAAATACAAGAAAAATATACGACAAATCAACCAACAAACTTTTAATTTTATTTATTTTGTTAAGTTAAAACGTTTTAATTTGAATAGTAAAACCAATTGAACACAAATCGTGAGGAATACAAATACATACTCCTAACGTGCGGGAGGTTCTGAGCGCGACGAGCACCATTAATTCTGGAGCAAAGCCGAAGTAGCGCACTGACTTACTCCAGCCTTATTGCACTAATTTTGATGAAAATTTCCCGCGCAAAGTTTTGGCTCTACATTTGAATGTACTAACTTAGTTTTGGTGGTTTTCCTAACTTGTAATTAAAATTTTAATTATATGGTATATTAAACTCACACACACACACACACACACACACGCACACCGCACACGTGCGCATATCCACATGGTATGTCGTTAGTATTACAAAGTAATAATTTTTCTTATTATATGTGATATAAATGCCTCTATACTTTCTGTGTTTGATGTTCTGAACAATGAAAAACACAATAAAAACAATATCGTTCTATGCGCCTGGAAAACACTGAAGCAATGTGTCATAAAAACTTGTGCACATTTTGTATCTTTATACATATATAATGAAAATAGGTTGTCTTTGTTCGCCAATCACGTAAAAACTACTAAACGTATAGACTGGGACTGGGACCATTCGATGCGGGATGATTGGTAGATGGTTCTAGGCTACTCATTTTTCGAATTCCGTAAATCCTTCGCCATTTTATTTATAATAAAAATTACCCAGCGAAGCGGGCGGGACAGCTAGTTTAATATAAATATAATATGGAAACAAGATTCTTTCAGTTATTACTTCGACCTCATTCTAATTACGCGTTCCATCTTGCCGTCTATCCTGAACGTGCCTAATCTTGCTTTTGCTTCCGATTTTGCTTTTAATGTTGTTTCTGATCCTTGATTTACTTTAGGCGTTAATATCAGTTTACTTACCAATTTCATCCTCATCAAATTCCCCGTTAGCGAATATAAACAATCGGCATTAAAAATGAAGGACTTGTGCTACATTCACGCCGGCCGTTATGCTAGTGAAATATTTCTTAATCTTATTTTCAAATGGCATAAATCACATCTGTCGTGTCAAAATCCACTGATTTATTTCCGCTCATGCATTCATTCAATTATTTGAACGCCGGTCTTACATCAACGAAGGCTAAACCGTGGCAAAACACATCTTTAAGTAATGTTTGAGATGCTGTGATCTATTATGGTATCTGTGATTTATATAATACAAAGCAAAGTTGATAGAAGTGCGACTTCAAAATATGACAATAATGGGTGTTTACGCCAGTGCAACCGTATACAAAAGCTAGTTAAAATAGTTTGATTCTTTTCTTTCTCAATATAAGTTACAGCCATGCCGAACTCAACTTTATTTACTTGTGCATTTTATGTTCATGTATAAGCATCCGCGTGTAAAAGTTAGTGTTTTATACAATAATCCCTCCTCAAAAATTTGATAAATTTTAATAATCCATGCCACAATTCAATTAAATACCACGAATCCACTATTAACTATTAAGGTAATTATGGTATCAGAGTGTATTTTCACAGAGAACGTCGATGAATTTAATTAAAGTTTACTTTCAATCGCGTCTAAAATTACATCAAAGACATTTTGTGCTAGTTACAAAGGCCAAGACGGTTTCTGTGCTTTAAGGAAAACGATAGTGACAGCTTTACATTTCTCAACAACAACTCAATCTTTCGTATTTTATAATTCTTCTGTATTAATTTCCAATTATATTCTTAAAATTAAATGGTTTGTTATGTATCGCATCTGTTACTTATTATATACATATGTATATAATAAGTAACAGATGCGATATTACGATAGAAGAGAATATTCTCTTTATGTAGTTTTTTAATATAAATTTAAAAAAAAAGTGAAAAATTGTTTTTCACTTCATGGTTTATGGCGAAAAATAATCTAGTTGCAATAAATCGAATTATACCTAACTAATCGTCACAAAACCGCATCGTCGGGTGTAATGTAATATGAAATTAAATATAAAAAAAAAATCAAAAAGAAAATGATCTAAAATCAATCTACAAACGCCAAATGGTCAGTGTCATATCGATACGTTCAGTAGTCTTTAACTTATGCCTGCGGCTCCGCCTGCGTGAACATTATAGAAAAGAATCATATATCTTATATTTCGAACGTTGACGTTGTGTTTACCACTGTCCGAATTCTGTCCTTTCGATTCTGATCTCTTCTCTCAATTTCAATTCTAGTTCCATTTTCAATTTATTACTGTTGCTACCGCTCTGGTTTCGATCATGGTTTCAAGTTAGATCCCAATTTCAATCCCATTCCCACACCTGATCTCGATTTTAGTTTCTATTGAATTAATATCTAATTATTTATTCCATTTTTACGGGTTTTTTAATTTTCATGCAAGAACTCTAAATATTTCCGGAGCATAAAGTGTCCTGTATTTAGAATAAAAAGTTCTCTTCTTTCCAATGAAAGTGCTATCAAGATCCATTTAATCCTTCCTAAGATTACTCTAGACAAATAACAAGTAAAATATGCAAATTATAAGAAAGGAAATTATTTTTAAATCACAAACTTCAATTTCAATTATATATGCAGACTAGCTCCGCCCGCGGCTCCATCCGCCTAGATAGAATGAATTGCTTCATCTTATATATCAACTGATTATGATAATTAATCATGATTCTGATCGCTATCCCGTCCTCGGTTTCGATCTCGGTCCTGTTTTCGATGCCCATTTGTAACACTCTCGGTTCTAATCCCGATCCCGATTTAAGTGGGTTCCCATTTTGATCCCGCTTTCGATACCGGTCCCGTTCTTAATTCCCATTTTTTCTTATTTCGTTTCCGGTCACGATCTTGATTTTTACTTTAGTCCCGCGGTCAATTACGATCTTGGTTATTTTCTCGATTTCGAACCCTCGCGGTCTCGGCTCTCGATTGTGCTCTTCGACCTGTTTGCAATTCCGATTCCGTTACCGGGCGCAGTTCCAATTTGACGAAGCCGGGATAAATTCTAGGATTAAAGTAATATTAATGCTATATTACTTGGAGATAGTGTTGATTTCTATCAGTGAAAGAATTTATAGAATCTGTAATAACACAAATATGCACATGAAGCCAAAGCGAAATTTTAATAGTCTATTTTAATTAAATATTTTTTTATTAATGAAGTAATTTTTGGCATCGCTTTTGTTGTTTAATAGTAAAAATACACAGACAAAGTCAGATGCTAGTTTCTTTTATCAGAAAATTTTCCATTTGTGAGTACAACATATCGCCGTTTCATAGTAATTTTACGAATGGATTAAGTACATAAAAAATCAACAAAATGTACACTCATTTTTATACTTTACACAACCCCGCTCCTCCAACCTAATTGTGAAAGATGCAACTCATCACTTTTTAAAGTCGCTCCATAAAGAGTTTTGTACAAAATTTAACCCGTAATAAAAAGCAAACATACAGATGCACGCAATTTCATAAAAACAAATGAATGTAACTACCTAAAAAATAAAAGAAGTAATAATTAATCTTTTATTGTTATGATACTGTGTGCGAAAATAACATAGAGCTTATCATTTTGCAATTACAGGTTTTGACTGTTCACTAATTTTCATTAAAACTGGTATAAACTTCCATAAGTTATAAAGGAACATACACAAAGACAGACGAAGAGTAGCCTATAATTTTTGCAATCATATGTTTTGACTCTACATCAATTTCTATCAAGATAGGTCAAGCCGTTCTTAAGTAAGAAAATAGCGTACATACAAACTGATAGACAAACACACAGTAACCTATCATTTGAACATTACGTCTTCAATCGCATGCTTTGACTCTAAACTAATTTTAATTATAATTGATCAAACCATCTTTAAGTTATAAAAAGATACATACAGACAGACAATAGTCTAATCACATCTTTTGAATTTACATCAATTTCTATCAAGATAGATCAAGCCGTTCTTAAGTAAGAAAATAGCGTACATACAAACTGATAGACAAACACACAGTAACCTATCATTTGCACATTGCGTCTTCAATAACATGCTTTGACTTTAAATTAATTTTAATTATGATTGATCGAACCATTGTTAAGTTATAAAAAGAAACATACATACAGACAGACAATAGTTTAATCACACGTTTTGACCGTAAACCAATTTTCATCAAGATCAGTGAAACTTGTTTTAAGTTTTATAAGAATATTTAAAGAGAGAAACAGACAGGCAGATAGATTTTCATTTTCCTTTCATTTGCGCAATCAAATGTTGTTACTCTACCATACTGTATACCATATCTTACCACGATTAGTCAAACCGTTCTTGAGTTATAAAAGGACATACAGACAGTCAGTTAGACATTCAGATAGACAGACAGATAGACAGACAGACAAACAGACAAACAGACAAACAGACAAACAATATTTTTAAAATGGTAGTATTAGGGTCAGTTAATGATAAAACGAGCACCTATCATGAATTTACAAAAAAAATTAATGCACAAAGTGACGCTACAGATTTATATGGTAGTATAAATATACTATGTACAGTAAGAGTCCAGGGCCGCCAGACATACTTTATTTTCTAAACGTTAAAATGTGGGACCTCAGGTAATGTTCATATGAACCTTAAATGCCAGCATATTTGCTAAGTTGGTTGGACGTCCAAGTAACAGGTGCCAGGTGAAAAAGGTGTCTTCAAATTGTAAAAGTTGATTCATATGTATATATATATGATATATTACTCAATTATTAGCATAAAGTAATATGCTCACTGCCGGACGCTTTTCGCAAGCCATAACTTTCGCCAGACGTTTAATAGCTCTACAAATATTTTTAGTTGTTATACTAACGGTCCGTTTAAATTAAATACTCAGCTTTCGTTTCACATGAATTTTGCGAATGCAAATCTAACATATTCGGTATATCAAAAAAATGAATACCTGAATATTTTGAACAGAACTGCTTACCCATCTGCCTGACTTAGTTATTAGCCACAAGGTTTTTACCTTGCCCTTCGGTGAAATTGCCTTGAGACGTCCTGAATGGCCTGTTATAATCGATAAGTTCACCTTTCAAGCCGTCTCCTCGGCGAACACCCTTATTACATATTCATCGTAGCTATTTTCACAACGGAAATTGTTCCGGAGACTTGTCGCAGCCTTTCCGCCTTTTATGCGTATTGAATACCTGATTGCTTCGTGAACTTGCTACTTTTTTGCGTTTCGCATTAATTTTTCCCTTTACTTATATATTTTAAAGCATGCAAGCAAGGCATGCTTTAAAATATATAAGTAAAGGCATCGTACTTCAATTAAATAAAATATAGCTCTTTTATTTTATAGTTGGTCATGTTACAAAGAAGGAAACCTACAAAAATTGTAAATACAATTTTAGGGTTCGCCGATTAAATAATTTCATTAATCAATAATAATTTGATAGCGTAACTATTTGTTTCAGAAACGTATTTGAATATCGGGCTCACTGACGAGTCGTTTGATCGCCAATAACATTTAGTTTGTTTGCTAAAGAAATATTGCGTTTGGTTTTTATTTACAGTTTGGTTCCAAAATTATTTGATAGCAGAATAACTCGTTTTTTTTAACTCGATGTTAATATTCGTAACATTAACATCGAGTTAAACGGATACTGAGATCGAGACTAATAACAAAATGATCGATCTAGACGACGAAGGAATTAATTCTATTTATACTTACGTAAGAATGTGGATGTGTACTGTTGGGGCATGGTAATCAACGGAAAAGGTGAAATAAGGTCTACCGGCCAACTAGTTTATAATACAAAACTCGTTGTTACAAATACAGTTGGACGAGAACAGACGATAGTCGCAGGCTTAGTTCAAAACGTTTGTCGGGAGTGACCCGAACAGATTTTCTATGACGTGACTTTAATGTCGATTTATTACGACTATAAAGAAGGTCTGTAGCGGTAATAAGGGTGTCTATTCACAGCCGGAAGAATTTATTTAAGCCGCGGATTTATTTTTTTCTGATATATTCTTGCAGAATTGTTAGCTGTGATAATTTCATTGTTATAAATGCGGTTTCGCACGGCCGCGCGACGGGCCGCGACCGTTCGGGACCGATTTCCGGATGAACAGTTCCCCGATCGGAGTCGTTTTCGTTTATGAATCGCGGTGGAGGCTTCGCGCCTCGTTTGCGCGACGCAAACGCAGACGCATTCATACTCACTGTGCCCGTACCGCTTAATACCGAATACCACAGAGCTATGAAAGCACGGGAACGGCTACGGTATACACATGCGCGTACACATTTCATAATGCTGTGCCTAATACAAATATAATATCGGTCCATACACAAGTTCGGCGAAGCAATTTGAAATTAATTTCCTCACTTATACATTATTACCACTTAGGTGTTATTAAACAGTTAAATGTAGCAGCAGGTCAGTCTTTGATGTTTTTTACGAAGCTTGGATGGATGGCACACTTTTTTGGATGTTAGTTTTGTTTAATAAATTAGGAAAAGATAAATGCATTTATAAAAGATTTTGACATATATATGATATGATACAGTGGATTTTATCATGCATCTTTTAGCAAATATTTATAATCTCCTTGTTTTTTAGAAAAACTGTGCCAAAGTAACTATAACAAAAATATATCATTGAAAACATACTTATAAATAACATAGACACAACCTTAATAAATACTCGGCCAGATTGCAAGCGCGGGTGTGATTAGGTGGCCGGCACATGGCGCGCTGCGGCGTAATACCTACGCGTTATCTGTTCTAAGGATACCAGCACGTCATTTCTACGTAGGTGTTTTAAGCTGTTTTGCTCAGAAACGGCTACTTCAATGACTACGGTTTCTGCGACAAAATTATTTTATAAGGGGAGGAGATTAAAAATATTTGCGAAAAGATGCATAATTGAATTCATCTGCGTATGAGTGCCACAAATTTCTCATTCTCTGTTGAAAATAGCTAACACATTTTTCAATCTCTGAGATCACAAGTTGTTAATAATAAGGAAAAAATCGAAAATGAATATGTTAAATACTCATTTTCGATTTTTTCCTTATATATAGATTTAACTCAAGTTATCGTGAATGGTGTAACTTTCAATTAAATCTATAATGACGTGGTGTCCTGAGACACCTGACACAAGTAAATTTCACTTACACATCGTACAGGGAATCGAATTATTAGTCAATAATATTTTGTTTTTACATTGTAATAAACATGTTATATCGTGGTTTCATGAACTCACACACACACACACACACACACACACCCACACATACATATATAGACACGCACGCACGAACGTACGCACACACACACGCACGAACGCACATTTGTGCGTGGTCTTGTATGTTGGCACATACGGGCGCTATATAAATTTCACTCTCTTTGAGTTATTTATTTACGTCGATAACAATACCCGCTGAACAGCTAATGATATGCGTTGCGTCGTACCGTCCATTCGCAATATTTCACATCTAATGAGTCAGGTCCCCGATCCAAACCTGACTTAAGAAGCTTTGCCTCAATAAAATAAAAATTCTTCGTAATGGAAACAGTCACAGCTTACTGCGTTTTGTCTTATATTGACTTCTTTTAATATCGGTGCGTTATATAATGTCAAGAGAGAAAAGATATAGATTCCAGCATCAAGACGAAAAAAGGAAAAATAAACCAAATAGATCGAGAAGAAAAAATAAACACTAAAATAAATGGCGTTTCAACTTGGCTTTGACATAAAATCGCGCTGCACTACATTTTTTTTATTCATTGCTTCTTGTTGCAGAATCTTTTGTAGGATTTTGTACTCAATGGGTATCGACGAGTCCCTATTATTACTGTCCTTCCGTACATTCAAGCGTTAGTCTGTCCTAGATTTTAAGAGCTGCATCGCTATAGATAAATAATTGAAATATTTACAAAATATGTGTCATTATCGCTGATGCTTTAGCAACTAGTAAAGAAAAAAGAATAAATTAAGGGGGTGCCCATGCAATAATCTTTTTGGAACGAAGTTAGCGCGGCTGGCGGTTGGCAGAGTTAACTGGTAGAAATGTAACTGTATGTAAATGTAAGAAAGCGTTCTGCCCCCTCCATGTGACTTTCTATTCCTATCTCTCTTGAAATTTATTATTGAGTAGTTTTCGCATAATCTATAATAAATTATTTTGTATCAATTTTTAATACATTAATATTTCTTATAAAATATTAAATAAAACTATTTGATTTTATTTCCTATTTATATATATTTATATATATATATTATACAAATTGTAAAAAGAACGTCATTTCTGACGTTCCTTGGGCGGGAGTCCCCCGTCAGAAATGATTGACAGACAAATTTAGTAATTTTTTGTTTTATTATATAAATCGTAATACTCTATGTTCTATTGTATAAGACGTCAAAATTTCTATTCTGTTATTGTTGTAGGGTTCCATGTCAAAATGGCAAAAATGAAACCCTTATAATTTCTTCATGTCCAACCGTTCGTCCGTATGTCACAGGCATTTTATTTAAAAACTACAAAACCTATATTGATAAAGTTTATAGTGTAGGTGTTTTGTATAAGTCGCTACTTAGTTTGGTGGTTAAATAATAAAAATTAATATTTCTAGGGAGGCACTCAATACATGAAACAGAAGCTGAAAAAAATTTTCTTCAGCTTCAACGTGTGGCACATAATTATTTTAAAAAACTTTAAGGTTTATAAGCAATTTTTATGATAAAGTGAATAATTTCGAAAATAATTATTCCTAAAGAAGCAGAAATTGTGTGCCTCCGCCTCTATTTTCTAAACTGTGTATACAAAAAATATAAAAGAAAATGACGAAGGTATCGCTTAATAAATACTTATTTTACTTAGTAAAATGAAAATTATTTTGAACATGGTGAGATATACTGTTTTTGAGTTATTGGGGAAAACTGCGCTTCTCAACAATAGGACGTAAGTGCTATGAAGATACGCTCTTTTGCTCGCACTTCAGTTTACACTATTTTAGGAGTAGTAATAATGGTCGACATACCTACTTATTTCTCTAGTTATAGGTAACTAAAGCGCTTATTATACTTAACATCTGCGGGAAATATTGAAAAAAGTGTACTTGTTTGATTTGTAGTGCATTTTTTTGTAATAATGGCTTCGGGACCCTGAATGAACATGGTCGGACATGCTCTTGGCCAGTTTTTTTTCATTTATTGTATTAGCGTAGTTGACAACAATATATTTAATGGTTTTCAATATATATTTTATACGTCTACGCCTTTTAAATAAATATCGGAGCTGTCGTTGCCACAGGGATAGCAGAAAAAAAATACCTATTTTTTTTTTCAACAAAATTGCAAGCCAAGTTCATTTACTAAAACGAAATACAAAAAGAAATATGAACATTGGAAAAATTATAAAAATCTTGTTTTGCAAGATGACGACGTCGGACCGTCATTCGACGTCAGCGACGTCAGACTACTCATTTACAGACGGACCGGTCCTTACGCTTGCGCACGAAGTCGTTTAAGTTTAACGACACCTTTACGTTCCGTGTCGCGAAACGGTGCAAAGAATCACGTGTGTTGTTGTTAGCACTTTATTTCTGTGTCGCTTCGTCGCATAAGCGAAAAGGAATTCGAGCTGGGTTGTGCGAAATCAGACGTAACGCGACATCAAAGGTGTATTTATCCTCTTTCCACGGCCCGCTTTTGCGGCGGGACGTTTATAACCCTTACGAAATTCAATGTATTAATTCCGGGCGCAGTTTTTTTCCTTGAGATGTTACCGAGGGTTCCGTTTGGCTTTTAATTTTGTTTCGTATTGAACGCATGCGTTTATAAGTGGAAGATGTAGCTTTCAGTTACTGTCAGCTGTAGTCTAAATTGTTGTTTATCCTCGATTTGCTCATTATAATTATAGTTCTGTAGCCTAAGGTAGAAATGTAACCTTTTATTATCCTTTTATATGTATCCTTCTATCCGTCTGTAGGTATGTTACAGCTTTGTGTTTTCGCCTGTTTTTTTTTATCGATTCTGATAAAATCGTACAGGTAGATGTTTTATGTGAACCATAATAAAATTATGTAAACAAATTATGAAAAAAAATTAATAATCACTTTCTGTAAATTAAATAGAGTTATTAAAAGTATTTTCGATCCATTCGATTGTGTGGAGTGTCGTCGGACAGATGTCTGTCCGAATGTTTAAAACTGATTGAATGTTTTAAGTTTTCCTCTGTGATGTCAATTTTCAGTTTATTAGCTCCAAAAATTCGTATCTTTTGTGCCCCTTTCTTTACTGACAATGAGTTTTGAAAGTCTAAAAAAACGTCACAGTCTTAAAATTACTTAAATGGATATTGTTTCAAATTAAATATGTTTTCAATTTTTTAAGAACAATTTTCAGTTTCGTAATAGTAACAATCTAATCATCAGTTTATGTGGACACATATGTCGATTTCAATGCAATAAGTACCTTTCATTGGAACGTATAATTGTATTCATATATATATATATATATATATATATATATATATATACATGTATATGTATATTATACACATTTTTCAAAATAGAAATACGATACCTGTTTTATTTAAACGAGAGTAATCGCAAAATTCACGCCATATTTTCTATGATATTAAACTAAAAATTCGAGTCCCATCATTGCTGAGTTTTTTTAACTAATAACATTTTAAGAAAAAGTTAATTATAATTAATCTCGTAATATATTTTGTCAATGGAGTTTTGCCTCATCTACGTAGGTAAGGCGAAAGTGCTTTGAAAATTAAAAATGAGCTTATGTATAAAATTCCACTTTTTTTCATACGAAATCGTAGTTAAAATGAAAATTTAAAACATGCTAACCTATTTCTTCTAAATCATAATAAACCTTGCTACGTTTTATTTTACTAAATAATTCTGGCGTAGTAGTTTTTTATTTGTCTTTATTTTATCTTCAAATTTTCCATTATTTGCTAAACATATCGCACCATACACATTCGTGTCCATATTGCGTTGGATATGGAGTTTAGTAATCGTTGACTATATAAATACTTAGTTGTTTTGGTGAAGACTACAAAATATGATCGTATACAACTATCATAATCAAATAAGGAATCATATACATAATTCAACTTTACGCTTTTTATAGACGCAACCACAAGCAAATTAATTGCATATCGAACAAGAAATAAAACTAAAAATATAATGTTTCTCGATAAATTGGCTATGTAATTCACGATTTTTGAGATTAATGAAAAAAAAATCAGATTTGTAATATTCATACAGACAGTAAATATTTTTCAGTTATTCAAAAGTTTATCTCGTATAGAATGGAAGTTTTTATGACCCTGTATGGAAAATGACCACTTCGAAAAATTAATATTTTCTAAACACGAATTCCTAGTAACGTTTCCTACACTATACAAGATAATAAAAACAATACGTCGTAATCGTTATGTTGTCACAATTTGAAATGACTCAAAGGAAAGTGAGCGGTGGTGGCCGAGTGGTCGATGTATAGCCTTCGAGTCGAGTCGTACAGGATGCAAGCCAAGATCATCCATGGTTTTGGATTGCATCGGCATAGGGCGCTTAAAACTTGACCCTTTTTTAATGATCCACCAATTTGGTTGACATGAGACTTTCAAGGGTGACCCTACCATCACATACATTAGCTCTGTAAGCTTGTTTTATAAGTCTACGCCCGTTAATTTCCAAATGGTTAATCTACAGCAACACATTTTTTTTCTACTCTAGTGACTGTATCTTCTTTCAAATTATATCGTTCTCTGACTTTACTACTATACCTCTTTCAAAGACACTCCATATACGCCTCATAAGTATTACGCAGGGATTGCATCTTCACTGCATTGATTCCACGTGCACGTTTTTTTTTTACAATGCCCATTGCGTAGCATACAGTACTTAGTTTGTTTGATAAATTCAAAAAAAGAATTTGAAATGATGTCTATATAAATCTATTTTAAGGATTTTGCTGTCACATTTAAAATGCAAAAGTTATTAACGAATTAAGTTGGAAAAAAAGGTTTTAGTTTTTCGCCTGTAATCCAAAAACTATTAACACTTAAAAAAAAATTAAAAAGAAGGTTTTTAAAGAGGAAGAAATTTCCTAAGAAAAAGTCCCGACTTTCGAAACTCTACTTCCAATATTTATTATTTTAATTTAGCTCGTTACGGCCAGTTCATCATGGGCATGCTGCCGCTGATGAGAGTATATCACATAAAATATATTTTTTTTATAGTATTAAATATCAATATTAAAATTCAGATAAATTACGGTGTTATCAAAAAACTTTATAGATACAGCACCTTTGGAAAAATATAAAACATATTTATTTTTCAAAAATTTATACAAAAGCTAACTAACAAATTTTTCACGGACTTTCGTTTTTGTAAAAAGCGACATAAAAATTTAAATAATTGACATAAATTTTTTGCTTCATAGAGCCCTTTCTATATACATTTTTAATATGATTATGTGATAAAAGTTTCTTATTTTTTTGTTTATTGTAATTTCTCTAAGTTAACAAAAAATGAAAAACCCACTTAATATTATTATATTTTTTTTATATGAAATGTTATGGCTATTTTTGCGTTTAAAAATGGCATTAAGTAACATTGGGAATGTTTTTTACGTCGTTTGTTGATAAATTGTTTTTAAACAAATAAACTAGTTTCGTATATTTGAAAATTCTTTTTTACTATTTTTGTCACAGTAAAATAACAACTTTTTTAAAAAAAAGTTTAAATTTGTTTAATTATTTTAAATTATGTTTTTGTATCCATTATATAAATAATTACTTAAGAAATTATTTTTTCTTTAAAAATCGTAAATGGTATTTTTCAATAGTGTAACAAATATTTTTTTTGTTAATAATGTATTTGATTATTAAGTTAACAATTTTATAATCAATTTCTTAGTAGCATTGTATTTTTATTCTGAAAGAAAAAAAATCAAAAACAACCATGGGTCACAAAATAGTAAAAAATATTTCTATTTTTTAT
Source organism: Eumeta japonica (assembly GCA_005406025.1). NCBI lineage: Eukaryota > Metazoa > Arthropoda > Insecta > Lepidoptera > Psychidae > Eumeta > Eumeta japonica. Next base: position 110,243 of record BGZK01000129.1, read on the forward strand.
ATCACTTTCCAATATTAATTGTCCCAAGACAATAGGAAATAAAAAAAAAGTGGAAAGATTTATTCCCTTAGTGACATTATCAAAACCTGATATTATAGGAACAAAAACATAAAATCTATAAACATGATTTTTAATAAGTTCAATGTGAGAAATGAAAAATAAGGGATTTTTGATACTCTGACCTGTATTTTTTGCAAGCGAATTTTTTTCTAGAAAATAAACAGGGAACTAAGACTAGACCATTCCTTGTAGCAGTTTCATTTGTTAAAGTGCAACATATATAAGATTTCACGCTTCAAAAACAACGGATATGGTGACGTAAAGCGAGTTCTTGGCGTGGCGACGACGCCACGGTCGTTAACTTATTTAAGGCTATTCGACGTTAGTACTACTCGTAAAGGGAAAATAGAAGTTTTTATTTTCTTCCATTTGACAGTATATTCAATAGAAAAAAAAATGCAAAATTATATATTTTAAATACGTATACCATTTTGCTAAAAAACCAGAAAAATATAAAAAATAGTGTTTCGTGGACTACACTATTTCTCAAATGACATCATAATTTTAAAAATTGTAGAATTTAAAACAATTGCTTCAGCATCGAATCTATCTTCCAATACCTTTTATTTTAAAGTAATCTACTTTCTAAAGTTCGTGTTTTATGAGTCGTATGAGAACGGGGTGTGAAACATAAATGTAATTAAGATCGATTGTGAACCAATTGTGAAGTAAAATAATGATATTAGAAACGATACATCATATGTGTATTATCATTAGGCATCACTACATCATTATTTTCTTAAGGTAAATGGAGCGGAGTGAATAATTTACGCTTTTTGATACTTTTTGGAAGCACTTTATTAAGTGAAATTTTATACGTGTGTTTCTAAAATCCATCTTTTGTTGATGTCGAAGAAGATTTAACTCATTGCACTATTGTGGCACAAATTCCCACAAAATTTTTATTTCAGATTAAGTAACTTTGACCTAAAGCTCTATATATAAATATATAGGGCTTTATGCTTTTTTGTGTTGGTGGACTTTATAACCCCCTAACATAAAAAGACATTCCTTTTTTATGTTGGGGTATTTCATAATCTAAACGGCCTTATAAAAATCACAAATCTCATAAATTGATATTGTTGACAGATAAAGAGTAGACATTTTGGTCCGATCAGTAATGTGAATCGATTCTCATATACAAATACTAGCTTTTGCCCGGGGCTTCGCTCACGCATACATATAACAATGCATTTTTTTTCCTATAGTATATATAAAATCCGTATTTAGAGAGCGTCTAAGTTCCGAAAAAAAGAAACTATGTCAAATTTCAATTCAATCGGACTAATAGTTTCGGAGATCTCGTGACGAGTCAGTCAATGGTATTTCTCTTAATGTAATATAGATAAGCCCTTATCACTTCTAGAATATATAAATGTTGTATGTTTCAAAGGGGCAACAAGAGCTTAAATTGATTAATACATATTGAAATTCGTTACTTTGAAGAATGTGAAAATATACAATAATAAAACAATTTTTATGCAGGGAGCGGCTGCTGCTCTCGGTGTTGCCGGAACACGTGGCCGTGCAGATGCGCCAGGACCTCGGTCTGATCGACACTCAGTTCAAGAAGATATACATGTCGCGGCACGAAAACGTCAGGTAAGCGATGACATAGTAAAATAAAATCGTCGTAAAGGTAAATAATAAGGTTGCAATTTATTCCCATTACTATCTCCTTTATATGAAAATTTGTACAACGTCCCTATAGGTCGTCCTGTAATGTCTTAAAAAATACTATACAAGTAATAGTCAATTTGTGAACAGTAATAATTAGCAACTCACACTCGATCGTCAGACGAAATAGATCGCTTATACACCTAGTTTCGCAGTCGAAGGTGATCATTCTTTAATCAGTATCATTTACAAATATTACCATTTCTTTCAAGAAACAATTTTTATGAAGTCTAGCTTCTTCCTGAATTTAGTAGTTTACTAGCTTTAATTATGTAAAAACTATAAGTAGTGGCCCAAGAACCTCATAGATTTAAGGGAGCACGAGAAAAGCCCACGGGTTTCTTACTTACTGCACGGATTTAAAACCTAAACCGATACTGCCTTTTGATACGTCATGTTACTAGGAAACAATATACCAGTTGATTTAGGCTCTTAAGTGTATCGTACTCAAAGACGCCGCGTAATTACTCGAACGCTGCCCAGCCGACCTGAATCCTTCGCCTTACCTCTTCATCATAAACGGATCCTATCTAAACGGACAGCCTATTTCAAGTAGACGTGTTCTTCTATAATATCGATTGGGAGAGTTCCCAAGTGTCATTGGAGTGGGTACAACCTGGGCATTAGATGTAATGTTCGTGTTATTTGACTACATCCATGTAGTCATTTAATTAGTTTTTCTTTTTTATTGATGGACAATTTAGCTTACGCTGCTCTATTTTGAGTGCGTATTATTGTAAAATTGTTTTTTTCTTAAATATGAAGGTGTAAGTTGTGACAATCAAAAAAAAACTATGCCTGTTATTCCGATATACAACAACTCGATAAAATTAAGCGCACATCCCTCCACTACGATTCCCACTGAGTTTAAGGCACTTATTTCATCGTTTTTCCCATTTAAGCATTTATTTAATTACCAAAAATAGTGTACATCAAAATCAAAAACACAGAAAGCCGCCGTGCAACCGTGTGAGCTTGAGGATTGTCGTAACACAAAATTCATCCAACTGTGCCGAGTTTTACATACGCGAGCAATGTGCAAGCGCAGATGCCGCAAAGTCTTTGGATCAAAAACAGCATAAAAATAAGCCTTGTGTGTACGAATTCATGAAATGTTGTAAATATACCAAACATAGAAATGGACATCGTTTTCACTCATGCTTTTATGGTGAACTCGCCGCTCGCGTCCGCCGGCTCTGTCGAAGTGTCTGTAAGTCACGCTGGAGTCTCCAACTTCCATCTTCAACGATAGCAGGTCTCAGTTGACTTCGAACGTCGGCTGTATCTAATGCATAAACTTGCAATGCACAAGTTTCAACGCTTGCGCCGGGCACACTACAAAATCAGTCTGGTGAAACTTCTTACGTTTGTACAACAACTTCCGAGTTTTGCGAAACGGTGGAGTTGCGGGCGGGTACTGACGCGCTAGTGTTACCAATGAAACCGGCCAAATGAGTGTCGGACCACGCGTAGTCTATGATTCTGTAGTTTCCTGTCACGATATGTAAACTTAGAAGGGGTTTTGTTTGATACTATGAACACATTAATTAAGTTCACGGTTTAACGGCTAACCACTTCATTTAAATAATTTTCAATGGAATCCGTAAGAAAGTTTACTTTTTACTTCCCCGAGTACATTTTATACTTTAGTTGACTATTGTTTGTTAACATGCAAAGTCACTAGCTTTACAATTAGAACGATACTGTTACTGTCCATATTAAAAAAACAAATTAATGGTAAAAATTAAAAAAAAAAAACTTCTTTCAACTAAAGCTTTATTTCTCTACTTTTTTTAAGATAATACAAAGCTCTATTTTCATCAATGTATTACACATTGATGAAAATAGAGCTTTGTTTTTCCTTCTTCTCATTAGATGTACAAGTTACGTGTTTGATATATAAGTATACTAGCTGTACCCGCGACTTTGTTCGCGTGGAATATAGTGGCTTCGGGTAGTATTTTAATTACTTAGGCTAATTATTATTATTTTATTGATATATGATACTATTTGAATTGTTTCATTGCAAAGAGTTTACTATCAATGTATTAATTTATATTGTATATATTTATAATGTAGGTATCTATATTAAGTATTTATATTTATAAGTATTATATGATATTATTATTTAAGTACATTTTCATAAACTATATTTTTTGTTTTCCCATCTTTTGCCAAAACAAAAAGATTTTGCGGATTTGATACACGTGAACATGCGACATACAGTTGCCCATGGGAAAAGCATTATTTTCTAAATGAACTCCTGCAACTTCAAGTGTCTGTCCTTAAGCTTTATTAAGTGTTATAGCAAATGCTGCTTTGAGGGGAAACTGCATTCTTTTAAATTGAAATGCCAAATCAGTCGGAATTATTGGAATGTGGGGAATCAAAACATTTTCTCTTTTCATTCCAGTCATAATTGTAGCTTTTATAATGTTGTGCCCCAGATGTGTGATTTGTAACCGTATATCATAACATAACCTTGTCGCGTCAAGATTTCTCATTAATAGGACTGGAACACCAACTTTCAGTCTCAACTTATGGGAGGGCACTCCTGATAACTCCAAAGAGTTGAGGAACTGTATAGGGTATGATGTGACTTATTCAGTATCCATAACATTGTCAACTGATAGGTATTCGACAACATCCCCCTCTACGTCTGACATGATTTGTTCATTTATTTGCTTAACAATCTCATTAGTCGGTGCCAAAATTGCCCTTTCGCAAAACCATTCTCAATTGCCTATATTTATTGACAAATCAGGATAAACACTATTTTTTAGATGATCTGTGCTATCGAAAAATTGACAAAAATCATGACTCAGTATAATCATATCGTTACTGTCAGATGGCATACAATCTTCTCCGATTTTTAAAAGAGCTGCTGCATATTGCCTTGTTTGAGAATCATTATGAAGTTGTACTTGCATATTTGTAGTGAGACAAAACTTTTTTACGTGTACGCATAATACAGATGCTTTCAAACAGGCATTTATTTCATCTGCCGGCGTACCCTTATTAATAACCGGAAGGGTCTGTCTAAAGTTACCAGCTAAAAGTACCACCATCCCTCCCTTGATATGCCGGTTGCCTTTGATATCTTTGATTGTGCGATCTAGAGCTTCGATTGCTCTTTGGGGAGACATGGTACATTCATCCCAAACCAAAGTTTACACTGCTGTAATGTTACATTCTTCCTCATGAACTAGGTTTAATGAGTTTTAAAACTGAGTGCGCTGACTAAATTAAAAATATGTTTCAAGCTTCTTGATATAATGACGATACTTCCATACAACATTTACACAACAATCTTGCGGTACCTATTACTCGGTTTGTCATAGTAGTGTATTATTTATTAACACTGTGTAGAATATTCTATTATACACACAATAAATATTTTCGGAAAGATTATAGTTACGAAAATTAAACTTATCGAGAACCGTCTGTGAATGAGGAACTTCACAATTATTTCACTCTTTAACCCATTATTTAAACCTGTTGAACTGACGAAACATGGAGGAGGTTATTTTATGTTATTATACCCTTAAATCAAATTTAGTTTGAACTTTAAATCGCGTTAGAGATAATTTTTGATGTAAGTAATGAAATGTATGTACCGACTTAATGATTTTCGTTAAGTAGGTAAGTACTTATTTGCAGATCTGAATTCTTCCATACAAATTAACTCTTTGTGTGTCATTTTAGAATGCCCCCCATGGGGCTGGATCTATGAGAAAATTAGCTTTTATATCTTTACAGAGTGCCAGCTTCCTCCATACCAATTTTCATAAAAATCTTTAATGCGGTCTAAGTTCTTCCATATAAACTTTCGACCCCCTCCCCCCAAAAAGGCGGAAATTCAGAAAAAAGTATTAAATGTGTTATTCCAGAGTACCCACTACCACCATACCAGTTTTTATAAAACTCTATAAAACGGTTCTTCCATACAAACTTTGACCTCCGTAGCCTATGTCCTTCCTCAGGTTTCAGACTATCTGTGTACCAAATTTCATTTCAATCAGTTCAGTAGTTTAGGCGTGAAAGAGCGACAGACAGACAGACAGACAGAGTTACTTTCGCATTTATAATATTAGTAAGGATGTTTTATAACAATTTAAATTAATGTACTGTGAAGGAAATACACGATCGGACCAAACTTTCTCGATAGAATGAAATTTTGAGACAGACTACAGACCCTGATAATTTACCTTTTTAGCTGCTATTCGGAATCAAGAACAGGTTTCTCTTTCAAAACAATTTCTTTTTCAAAATATCGGTACTAACAATTTTCGACAAACTGATGAAACAGTTCTTTTATTTATTAACATCATTTTACTTTAAATGAATTTTATGTCGTTTAATGCTTACGTCGTTTGTTTTGAAGCCACGCACACTACCGCTACTTCATTTTTTGCATGCACTGGTATTAAAATCGTCCACCTATCGGTCAGGTGATTTAAATTAAAAAGAATTGAAAAATTAAAAAAAAATAAAGAATTCAAAAAAAACCTACAAAAAAAGTACCTACTAAACGTTGACATCACATGTACAAATGATATTTGAATTAAATGTATGCGATAATGTACTAATCTATATATATAAAGAAGGATGTGTATATTATGAAATCGATAGATTCAGAAACTATTTGACCGATCATTATGAAAATTGGTATGTATATGTATTTTTTCACGGAGAAGGTTTTTATGCTATCCCCATTGACGTAGCTCGCCACCAGGCGGAGTTCCGCTGTATCAACTTTTCCTTCCTTCAACCGATTATTATGAAAATCATTATGTATATATATATTTTTACGGAGAAAATGATTATGCTATCCCCATTGACGTAACTCACCGCCAGGTGGCGCTGCAATGTACCGGCTTCCGTATCGTTTAACTGATTGTTAAAAACGGCTAAACGGATTTTGATAAAAATTTCACAGTTTCGTAGTTTGGGATCCCACTTTACATCTAAGCTATGTATCATCTGATTTGGTTGTGTAGAACCAAATATACAGTTTAATCTCTAAATAATAGACAGTTCATTTAAAATGACCGTTTGGGAAAAATATGAATAAACGTCACGAACGCTTCTAAAACGGTCTAAATATCGTAGTCCACGCGGGCGGAGCTGCGGGCAAAAGCTAATGTATAAAACTAAACAAGACACGCTATAATCAGTCTATTAAGTCAAAAACCTAAATATTGTTTAAGGGATTGGTAAAAAACATTATGGTAACGCTTTACTCATCATAAACTGATATTTCATATCATTTTTTTGCTAACTTAGTGGATTTTCAACTAAAACTAGTGATTTCAAACTCTCTGTCAATGAAAATGAGTAAAATTCAGTTTGAGGAATCCAGATTGAAAAAAATGTCTATTTTTTATGATTGATTAATGGGCACACCGCTTCGCTGGGCGTAAATTGTAATTTATTAATATTTTTTTTATTTATCAAATGTGCCACCGATTTAGCTCCTATGGACATAGAATGAAATCCTTCATCTTTTATATCGGCCGATTTTTTTTCAATATTGATCGAGATCATGATCATATTCTCGATGTCAATTCTGGTTCCACTGCCAGGTCTAGTCCCCGTCCCGCTCTCGATTCCAATATAGGTCTCGATACCGACCCTAGTCTTGTCGTAAAATTGGTCCCACTGCGACGCCTACATCCACAGGAGCAAACATATACATTAATGGTAAATATACACTACGACACGTACAGGGACAAAGATAAACTTCAATTCGTGTAATTTAAATATCATTTTACTTCTAAAAAACCAATAATATTCTAAACAATCGCCACTGTACAATGATGACATTGGATGTAGTTACAATTCGAATTCATGAGGCTGCCATTTTGGAAAATATCAATTGAAACCCGAAGTAAGACTGAAATCTGAACTGGAAACTGTAATCCCATTTTCTAGCCCGCTGTGTCTATTTTTAAATATTTATTGCCAGTTAAAAACTTAGATTGAAACACCGTTTTTGAATACTAATACACGAAGTTAATTTGAACCTTACAAAATAGTTTGCACATTTTTTGTAAATAATTTTTTTTAACCAACATCAAATCGGAAGAACAAAATACTCAATTCAATTAAACAGATTCAAATATACAAATTTCTGAATTGGTGCACAATAGTTTAGCCGTTTATAAACCATTTTTAGATTCTATCGTTTTTTTTTTTCTGAGAAAAGCTTATTTTCGAAGTAAATTCAAGTTTATTTACAATCTGAGGATGAAGTTAATGAATAGAAAGTGGAATTATTTAAGTAATGGGCAGCTCAGCACCTTCCACGGCCCTACCAATCTCACAGGCAGAATCGCGAAAACGCCGCGACACACCGATAAATCTACTCTCTATTACTCTCTGCTTCTCCTTGCTTCGTTATTAATAATTTTTTATTTGTTTCTTGTCACTGTAGTAATGAAGAATATCATTAACTTTTGATTTTAACTTACACTGTATTAAAAATTGAATAATAGTGTCAAAAAAATTTTTTCATACTTTTTATAGTTTCGGAAATATTTAACTTTTATTAGGCGCGCAATGGCGCTGAGTCATCCGGTTGCTGTGACGTCACGCCGCGCCGGCCGCCGCGCCGGCCGCTCAGTGAGCGCTCTGCTCCCGAAATCCGTATGAAATTTGCGTCGAAAATTGATTAAAATATCGAAATCGAGGTTTAGAAAATCGTGTATTGTCGTAAAGTGTTGTAATACCACTACTAATGCAACTGAAAAATTGTTTTTCGTGGTTCCTTATGAACCTAAAAGTCGAAAGAAAGTCATGGTTGCAAGTCATGAAGAGGGCTGATCCACCCGGATTTAAAAATTGTGCACATTGTTGCGGAGATAATTTTGATGTAAATATGTTACTGCAGTAAGTATTTAGTACTTACTTACCCACAATATACGTAGGTCTATCTAAGTATCTTTACATAGAAGGTACTTACCTATTTAAAACAAATTCACAGCGACGTCTGTTCCTCTGTATGTATATACTTAGATCTCTACGCTTAGATTTTTTAAACCATGCAACGGATTTTAGCGCGGTTTTCATCAATAGATAAACTGATTCAAAAGAGAGGTTTATTATCATTTTATTATATTTAGTTTGATATTACTTTTTATCCTGGAACCGAATTCCACACAAGTGAAATGGGCGGCCGCTAGTAGGTAATTATTTGTTGATATAATACCTATCAGTACCACAAACTGCTGTAACTTCGCCTGGATTTTTTTTTTAATATTTATGAAACTATTAAGTTTAACCTTTAAAGAGTTTTTGACAAACATAAACTTTATGTTGAGATACATATGATTCTAATTTGTTTAAATCTTGCGACTTTTCAGATTTATGAGCCTTCACAGTAATAGGCAAAGTTGTAGGCTCAAAAGATATCTCTGTATATTTACTAATAAATAATAAGTAATTTATATTTTAAATAAAAATATTTCAAGAGTAAATAAATGCCAAACTTATTCCCGACAGTCATCCATAGCTAAGTAATTATATTTTATTAAAACACTACTTTAACACTAATTATGACTTATTCACATTAAAAACATTGGATTCATATTAAAACTTAAACGTTATTGTGTCTGAATTTACGACGAAACATCTGATAGCAAAGCAATATATGAATGAATGAGTGTACCTACGGTGAAAACAGTCGGCTGCATTTTGAGAGATGACGTCACGCGAGCTCAGTGCGCTCGCGCGAAAAAATCGAATAGGACGGAAACTAAAACCGTCATAACTTTAACACTACTGGCTTGACTTAAATGAAACAAAACAGGTGTACTTATTACACGGTCATAAATTTTCAAGTGACTTAGCAGACCGACATTCTTCATTTTCTAATGATGGGGCTTGTATTAGATACAAGTACCTACAGTCTTCGTCGCCCCGCAGTTCTTAACTAATGGGCAGCATGCATCACAATTCGGTCTTTTTATTGAACATCGCATGCGACAATGAAACCGCGGAGTTTCTGTATTGCATACCAGGTCCCTTTTAAGAAAGCTCTATCAACACATCGCCGATCGCTCTCCTTTCAGACACTGTTTCAATTCCTTTCCCTATTTTTTATCCGAAACAATAATGTCTTTGTCCATTTGTTTCCTCTAAGCGGCGCTGCCTCATTTGAGCAATGTGTTTCGAAGGCCTACCAATAATCAATACAAATAGATAACATTGAAGTGTCTGTGCGTGATTTTAGATTTGTTCGGCTTTGATGTTTTTTCCTTTCAGATAAATAAGAAGGCTTAACTTTAAAACACGTTTTCTTTGTCTGTTTATCGGAAATGAATTAATTAAAATAGTAAAAATGCTATAGGCTGAAATTTACGTTTGTAGACAGTAAGACCAACATTGGCCACATTTTATCGTGAAAAAAAATCGCATTACTATTGGAAAATGTTTGTCTGGGGTATTTTCAGAAAAGATTAAGTAAATTTCCAATTAAAATTAATTAACAGAAAATTTTGTGCTTTTTAATATTCTCATTATTTGTTGAACTACCCATCAACAATAAAAACTGTTAACTTACTCTTGCTCGAAATAATAAATTTAAAAGTTTGTTTTGAATTTAACTCAATATTTGTTTTAGTTTTACTTCGTTGTAAATTTTTTATAAACATTTACAAGTACAGCTAAAAAGTATTTCGATATAGAAAATTTCTATTCATCCCGTGTGGAGCACGGGAGCCGTTATTTGTTTGTACTCGTACACATAATGTATCACTGTAGTGTATGGATGTCCTCTCAAGAGGATATTGACGCATGCGTGTTCGGAAGTTCACACGCCATAGAAGATTGTAGTGGAATTTGTCCTGTGGGCTTTCACTTAATGTTTTTCTTCACCGCTAAAGCGATTAACAATTGTTACTGTAATTTTCATTTTTCGTAGTGTATATATCTTATTATATTTCATAGGTATTTTTTATACTCTGATGAAAAATTTGAATTCTTACGTTTTTATAAGAATTTCTACATACATTTATATGTATTAAATTGCTTTATATTACATAATTTTGAATTATAATACAAACCGTACGGAAACGGTCACTTTATTTATTAAAATTTCAACTTTCTCCAACATTTTTCAAATACGGTACTAGTCGTAAAATGAGTTTTAAAATTGAAAACATTAATTTTGAATTTGCCCGATGACGGCATCGCCTAATATTCAAAATAATTTATAGCTTCATTTTAGAGTCGGCGATGAAAGTTAATTGCTTTTCGTTTAACTTCTGTTTAGCACTCAATTCCCTTCCAGTCTTATTATATTAGACACTAAAGTCACAAAATCCGTTTTTCACTGAGAAAGAATTCTTTGTGAGCGTGTATTTCGTACAATTCATTTTTACAATTGAAATTCCTTTTTTAAAGAATGCTTTTGCTGATCCTTGCTAATTTTTAATTAGATTTTTTCGCTTTGAACGTTAATATGTTTCATAGAGTGGCGATATAATTAAATAAATTGAAAGTAGGTAATCTTGTTACTTTTTATTATATAGGTCAAGATAGAGAGTGGAAAATTTAAATCCTATTTTTTAACAATTAATAAATAAGCGTGTAATAAACGTACATTGAAACGCTGGTAAAGTTTGCAATTTGAGGAAGACGTGATCCAACTCTTGCTAAAAGTTGTGGTTACGGACATTATTTCTATGCAGATAGTACAAAAACTCTTTTGTTCGCTCCTAAACTGTTCTAGAACCACAACATCCCTGCATGAGATGCTATTCTACTTTTGCATACACTTTTATTTCCTATATCGTCATTGTAATACAGCTATTGTGTTACTGCGCCAATATGTGAACTTAAAGTTCTATAATTTGTGCCTATTTAAATAGAATACAACAGATTTTAATTAATTAAATTTCAATACAAAAACATACAAAATAAAGTTGTTGTTGGCTAAAAATGTCGATATGGTTAATTTAAGTAATGTTTCTGAAAGAAGAAAAATTTTATAAATTAAATTATTTGTAATTCCTCATGAATCTCATCATAAGAAATTGTTTTTAGAAAAAGTAGAACTAATGCTTAACTATATTGTTTCAAATAAAAGAGAAATTCCAAATCAATTAATAAATGACGGAGTTCTGAGTAACCTCTTCCTATTTTTGAAGTCGGTTAGAAATAAGTCGGATCGAAGATATTCCTACAGTGCTGACTTTTCAATATATATATATTTTGTAATCCTCTTTGAGTGATTGTTAATCTAGTATGACTGTACTGAAATAGATTTAAGTTTGTTGAATGGATGAATGGATGTTGAATGGAAGCATAATTTTAGCCTACATAAAGCGGAGTCTAACGCATGTGCTAAATAACGGTACGCCGTGTATAATAAAAGTCAGCGAAGCCCACGGCCACTCGCCCTCAAGGAGGACACAGAATACTTCTGCAACATGCGAAGTGACGACGGAGCTTAATTGGTGAGTGGAGCTCTAAATCTTAGAAAATTGAACATATAGCCCATAGAATATCGCTTTAAAGTATACCTTGTATACCCAGAAAATTACTATGATTATACTTAAAAATGAGCTCGAAATTACCTTAATAGAAATTTTTAATTTTCCACATGATAGCTAAAAAATCTTAATCAATACGGAAAGTTTTGTTTCAGATTACTTTTAGAAAATCAAGATTTCGGTAGATATTAAAGTTTTAAAGGCCTAGGAAGCTATTATATTCTCTCTCTCTCACTCACTGTTGAATGTGTGTACGTGTGTGCGTGTGCACACACGTGTATGTTTGGGCGTTTGTGTATATGTTTTCGAAAGCACATGGGTTTGTGAACAACCACACATATTTCTGTGCATATTTTTGCATATGGGGGCATCCATTGATTACGTAAGACGATTTTGGTGATTTTTGACACCCCTCCCCCCTGGTAAGATGGCTTGAGCCCCATTCTTAATCTCACTAGTTGTCAAGTATTTAACTTCATTTTAGTGGAAAAATATGTTAAATTTTAACCTGTTTTCTTTCAATTTTGCACTGTTTCTTGTGAAAAAAAAAATTACGTGGTATTTGTCGAGCCCTCTCCACCGCCATAAGATTGGGTGAGATTCGGCTTGATCCCCCTCAAGCGCCTCACGTAATTAATGGATGCTCCCTATGTGCTACGAGGCCTGCTATTTATATACCCGGAATAGCAAAAAGAAGCAAACATCTATCATTTAATACGGTTATATTTCTTTTCAAAATATTCACCATGATGATCGATGCACTTTTGCATACGCTGAAATCGATTTTTCCATTCTGTTTAAGGTATCTTCAAAACATGCATTTTGAACGCATCAATGGCCTCTCTTCATGGCTCGAAAAACGTTGACCGCATTATTTATTTTTCACTCTTGGGAATAAATAGAAATTTTTGGGTGCCAAATCGAGGCTGTGCGGTGGATGACCCATCAAATTCGATATTTTGACCTTCACAAACCGAGTTGTTTCGACCGACGTGTGATTACACTAGATGCACTGTCATGATGAAGAATAATTCTGCGTTGTTGGCTGTTCTTTTTTATTTATTCAAAGACTCTAGTAAACAAATGGTCGTGTACCACTCCAAATTAACCGTTTTACGATTCTCTAGTGGCACACTGTAACGACATGTCCATTTATACAAAAAAAAACAGGCAACCATTTGCTTCAAGTGTTTTTGGCACAAATCACTTTTATTAGGTTCGACTCATCTTGGAACACCCACACCGTTGACTATTGTTTAGTTGTGGGGTCATAAGTATACTTATGATCCCGAATGATGAATTTTTTATCTATAGATCCAAAATTCATCATCTGTTTATATATTATAAACAGCTTATAACACATCATAATTGTATTTTTTTATAATTTTTTTTTGCACCAATCGACACGAACCCGTTTTTAATCAATGCTCAAATTGTGCGGAATCCAACGCGAAAATAATTATTTTACATCCAAATTTTTGTATAATATCTTATATGTGCTTGTCGTACTTATGCCCGGGGATACCTTTATCGCGCGATATCTAGCATAACGATCTTGCATTATTAGTTCCCGCACAGCATTGATTTTTGATGGTACAATAACCGATTTAAGGCGACCTTCTTTAAATTCGTTCTTGAGCATAGACTGCCCACGATTAAACTCACTAAACTAGTGACACACAGTAGTTTTCTATGGTGAGTCGAAGTGAGTTGATTGATGCACTGTCTTTGAGTAAGCCCACGTCAAAAAACGTAATAAATCATAGCACGAAAATTTTCTCGAGCTAAATCCTTGGTGATACGAGTATTTAATCCATTAAGTAAAATTATTTATTTTCTATCATCTTTGGCACAAATTCGTAATTGCATGGGTCATTCTCATAATTTTTTAGAATTTCGTACTCTAAAAAAAAAAGCGGAACCCTTGTAGGATCATTTTGTTGTCCCATTTTCTGTCTCTTTGTCTGTTTCTGTGTGTTAGAGTGTATGAACAAATTATTTTTTTTTCCAAAAATATTTGATTCTTGTTTAAAAACTGAATTAGGTTTAGACACTTGCCTGCAACATGTATTAACATGCAACATGCAACCCGCCGCTGACCCTCGAATCTGCCTCTCCACTACGAATCTCTATCCAAAGGTTTGAATATGATTCCAGAGGATTAACAGATATCGAACACCTAAGCAAGTGTTATTTATTTTTTATAATTATCTTAGTCCGCTAACCGTTAAATTGTTAATTCTACGTACGTTTCATGCCAATCAGGCACATCCTCAAGAAATTGCCGACAGTCACATCCACCGGGGTGTAAGGAGTGTTAAAACAACTGACACGACCTCGTTAAGCGGGCCGCCGTCATTGCAGGCAAGCGTCTACTATGGATTTCCGCGAATTAACACCTCACGCAATACAATGTTGAATTAGGTTTGTAGCTAAGAGTTCTGAACATTTTAACTAACAAGAATCTTAGCACTCCCATACAAATTTTTGTCTTTAGGAATAATATTTTTTTGAGGCATAATATTTCTTATTTCGTTTAGTACTATATATTCTTAATACAATAAAAAGTACTAGTTATAAGCATCTCTGTTTTTAAGGCACGGATCTTAAAAAACATAGACCTCAAAAGAGAAAATGGAACACTTTGTTGTCAATTTATCTGTCTGTCAAAATCATTTTTCTTAAGAGCGGATATAGATATCAAGTTAAAATTAATATAACATACTAGTGTGCTTTACGTTAGACGAGTAAAAAATTGAAACTCCGAAGTCAAAGCAATCACAAGATTCAATCGTTTGTCACATCATACTTGCAAAGTCATTCATCGAAACTTGCAGTGTATTTTTTATTGATCTAAAATCATGGAATTTGGCAATAGGCAGTGTTAGAACAGAAGCAAAGAGAAAAATCAAAAAGCGTTAATTTGTAATAAAATCACAAAAAATATTTTTAGTGATTTGATAAGTGATACTGTTACACAAAAAAAATTGTAGTTTTCTTTATTATTAAACTTTTTATATATCTCATTTAAAAGTATTGAGGCCTTGAGGCAGATTCTTTTAAAGCAATGTCTCCATGGAAATTCCACGCTGAACATCATTGTGTTCAATGCGGCGGTTTGAGTTTTCGGATCTCAAACAAGTTTCATACAACCTATCAAGTTTTTGTTTCATATTTAAAACAATATGAAGTCTTTACACATTATTTGATAGAATTTGTAAACATACACGAGTCTTATTCAGCAATTATATGCAAAAATTCACCGAACATTCTTAGCGCTCAATATAAATGTGAAAAATTCAAAATGAGAGCGTGCATTTGAAGTTTTGCCATATATTCATGTCTAAATAAATATGTAATATCTATGAAAGTTTTAAATTATCTTTCATTCTGCTGGTATCTTTCATTCACAGTTGTCTCATCAAAATTTATTCCACTTTGTACATTATAATTTTCGTATTCCCCGTCATCGCATCGTTGTTACCTTTTGGTTCGATCCTTTTGATTGGAATATAGAGCGTATAATTAACGTCGACGGTTTCAAATCCATCGATAGTCATTAAAAGCGTCTGGCAACCCACGAGCAAATTCAAGTATGTAAACATGTTTAAAGCAGTGGTGATTGAATTTATGGTTTCATTCATTTAACAAATAATTTAAAAAACATTTTAACTTACAATGTATTGCAAGATTCAGAGGTTATAGATTTTTTTTAATAATGTTCAATAGAATAAAGATATTAGATAAAAAAATTAGTACTTACTAGGTAATCACTAAAACTGATAATGGATAAAACTGATAATCTCTCCTGTTTTCTAACATTGATCAGTAATACTTCAGACAATCATACATTATGATTTTAATGTAGCAAACCATAATTAAAAAGCTGTCTCTATTTTTTCCCCATAAGCAAGAAATCGCTTTTAGGTTTTGGGTTAAATCGTCTGAACCAGCAGAATTGACGTGCCTACGGCATGTCAGGAGTTAACCGCTTATGGTTTAAATTTTGACGTGAAATCGTCTTTTCGCTAGTTAACTTTAGTGATAGCGGTCAAATTTTCTTGTGTTACAAAGTAATGACAAATTTCAATCGCTTATTACTATGGGACTACTAATGCGGTTAAGGGTCACAATAAATAGACAATGTATGTACTTGTCTGTGGGACATCGTTTGTTTTAATCGAGACGTCATCGGGTTATCGCAAGCGCGTGCTCGTGATTGCTGCAAATTAGTATTGTGTAAAATGGCAAATCAGTAAAGCGTGGGAACGCATTTAATTGTAACGTTGATTCGGGTATTACTATAAAGAGCTTAAAAAACTACCGTATACATAGATAAATCTTTAGTCTACCTAATTTCTATAGGTAAGTCTATATATTCCATTTATAAAGTAATCCATAAAATAATTTAACATATAGATTGGTTGATTTACAATTCACACCTTTATCTCACGATCATATTTGAAGTTCCGAGTAAACAGATACCTTATATAAACAAAATCTAAGATATACAAGCGGGATTTCAAAAAGGGCTGGAGTGCATGAACCAAGTTTTCTTTCTGCAAAACATCGCGGAAAAGTTTTTGGCCAAAGGCCAAAAGGTTTTCTGTATTTCGTAGATATGGAAAAAGCTTATGATAGAGAGAAAAAAATGATCTATGGAGAACCCTATTCATGTATAGTGTGGAGTAGCGAATTCATAGGCACTGCAATCCCTGTGGGGCTTTAATGCTTGCGTTAGAGCCATTGAAGCATACACTGACTGATTTGACATCCGCAAGGGTACCGGATAGGAATATGTAGTTTTGCCGAGGCTATTCAATCTATTCATGGATGGCTGTCTACATATTTGAAAACAGTGTGGACTAAGAATGGATGAGCTGTCTGTCAAATGCCTCCTATACGCTGATGCGTATAGCAGGCACTAATACTGGCATCTGCGTCAGTAATTAATCCTTGTGCCATTGGCGTGCGAGTTGCAAGAGGGGGCCTAAAATGAGTGATTCTGACGAGAGGTATGAAAGAAAATATTGGCAAGATTACGGTCATGGTGATTGTAAGAAGCAGAATCACGACTGTATGCGATATATATAGAAGGTAAGATTGTGGAATTGTGGAACAAGTGAAAGAATTTGTATACTTGGGTAGTCTGTTTACAAATTAGGAGAAATATGATAGAGATATCGAAAGGAGAGTGAATGCGCAAAATAAAGTAAATGAGGACTTGTTTGCTATTATGTATTGTAAAAGCGTCTCACGACAAGCACGTTTAGCTATCCATAACGAGGTCCTGAACCCTATGCTTATCTATAGTAGTGAAATCTGGATATGGCAGAAAAAAAATGAAAGAATAGTCAATGCGGTGGTGCTGCGTAGTATGTGTGGAGTGTCTTGAAAAGATAGATGTAGAAACAGTGATATCAGATAGCCGTCTGGTTTGAAGGAAGCTGTAGTGACCAGAATAGAAAGAGGCATGTTGCGGTGGTATGGTCATCTGGAAAGGTTGAATGAAAATAGACTGACAAAACAAATCTATAGAGCGATTATGTGTGATGGAAAAGTTGTCAAGGGTTGCCCTAGAAAATCCTATGCAAACTATATCGGTGACATATTAAATCAAATTTTAAACACCCAAAACTGACGAGGTCGTATAAAAAGATTGATGGATGTCAGTGAAGTAAAAGAGATATACAAAGATCATATCATGTGGACATTTATAGTCCTTGCCTACTCTTCTGGGAAATAACTGTGACTTTATTTTATTATTATTCCTTAACGGGGTGAAAATGGTAGTATAAAGTTGTACAGAAAATCAAAAAATGTTACAGCTACAAATGTCAAACTTAACATTTTAGTTACCTATAGAAATAAAGAAAAAATACATAAATTGTTTTTTAACTTCCTGCTAAGAAAGTTGAAAATTTTCTAAAATTTTCGGGAAGTTATTGGTTTCACCTCATTTTGCAAAAATCGAGTTCTCATTAGATCTCGACGTTCTGAGGGTCTAGGAAGCTTCCCTGATCATCCCTGAGATGATATCCGTATGACTGTGTAGATGTGTGTGGTGTGTGTGTGTGTGTGTGTGTGTATGTGTATGTGTGGATGTATGTAAACCTCTTATAACTTTTAAACGGCTTGACCGAATCGAGCCCACTAAACAGCGTTTCAAACAGTTTCACCAAACTTAGGTTTCCTGAAAGTTTGGGTCGATTTGGACCGGTAGATTTTGAGAAATTTTCAAAAAAACTAAGAAAAAACATTTTTAAAAGTGGTTTTTTTCAAAATAACTTTAAAATGGCTTGACCGATCAATTCCAAAATCTAATCAGCTCTTAACCTATTAAAAACATGTCGATTGCCGCAAACCGGGTCAAAATCGGTTGATAAATTTGTGAGAAATCGTTGTCGAAAGAAATCGAAACAAACCGTTCTTTTGAAATTACTACGAAACGGATAAAATTAGCGGGAAGTTGCAGAGTTGGCCTTTAGGGTCAAATTTTTTTTGATTGATGAAAGGAAGAAATAAAAAATGAAATATTCTGTGGAATTTTAAAACCGTTTTGTGTATTTTGTCTGTGTGTTATTTGGTTATTATGAAACTAACTATATGTTGTAAGCGCCAAAAAGAAGCTTTCGAAAAAAAACCTTTTCAAACTTATACTTGTGCCAATAAAGAATCTATTAGTCACAGAAAGCTACACTATTCCCGAGCAATATAACTTAAATTTTATTTTGATGTTACTAGCAAAATCGAAATTGGACACACGAACAGAAACAGAGTTGAAATTAGACACGAGATCTAAGTCGAGAGTGGGATCAAAATTTGAATCAAGAGGGTGACCAGCATTGGAATGAGAAGCAGAGTCCAGTCCATAATATTAACACTAGACATAAGAATGATCTTGCTGCCCATAAGAGCCCTCTAAGCAAAGTTAATAAATCATTTAAGGGGCAGTGTGTGCGCTTTTATAATAAATTCCAACTGTAATTCAAAATTTACCATTTGTTAAATTTAAACGTTTTGTTAAAAGAAAGTTATATGGCAAGAGCTATTATACCGTGTCTGAATATCATAATGAAAAAGCCCTTGGGATTAAACTGCTCAGCTATCAGGTTACTTCATGTTATTTTTAAATGTCGACTACATTATCAATTCCTCAATCCTTTGCATTGATGAGTAAAATGAGCAAGCCTTCAGTTTCTTGCCTATTCTTCTATAGATGATGCAGCATTTGGAATGAGTGGTAATGTCACAAAGAATTTATTAATGACGTATTTCGAGTGTAATTTCATTACCTACGAAATAAAGATATATTTGATTTTATTTGATTTGAGACTTAGCACTGATACTAGTATTAGAAACGGGACTGCGATCGAGATTAGAATCGGAATATCCTTAAATCAGGACTAGAGTAAAAAACAGGTCCTTGATCGGAATCGAGAATGAAAAAAACAGATATCAAGAGCAGGATCAGCACTAGAATCGAGAACAGGATAGCGATTGGGATCGTGATTAGTGGTAGGGAGATATACAAGATGAAGGAATTTATTTTAAGTCTATGTGAGCGGAGCCGTGGGCGAAAGTTGGTATGTTGGTATTAACTTCGCTGCAGCACGAAAATGGGTAATACTCGATCGGTGAGATAAGAGTTGAACCTCGATAAGTTAAAGTCCAAGGGAAACACAAAATATTTTAAGTTATAGAGGTTTTAAGTTATCAAGGGTCTATGTTAGGGATAGGTTAATATAGAGGTAGGTATGTACATATGTATGTATGTACCCTTGTTCCACCCTTTATCAGCGTATGTGAGTGTTGTTAGTTTTCTTTTTTTTGAACTCATTTTAAGCCAGTTTTATCACACAGTAAGTAAAGCGATGTTTCCAGGACAGTAATCAAAAACTTATGATCGAAGGCTTACTTATGTCTTAAGGCTAACCGCCGCAAAGCTTTAAAGAATTTCGAAGAAGCAAACAATAGGTGACATATGTATTGTTTACGTTAACAATTTAACTAGTGAATACGTGCAAGCAATAAATACCGAAACCTTTTGTTTTGCACACTCTTTCAAAATGACTCATTGACAAACAATTTTATGTTATAGAGGTTGTGGAAACATTTCTTTAAGTTACCGAGGGCCAATACAGAGATTACTTATTTAAGTTATAGAGGTTGCGTATTTTAAGTTATAGAGGTTTTGGGATCTGATGGGACGGGAACATATTATTTTTTGAAGTTATAGAGGTTTTTAAGTTACCGAGGTTTGAGTTATCGAGGTTCTACTGTACCACACTCTCACAGAATTCAAACGTGAAGTTGCAGCTTCTGCTGTTGTGTTTCGTCCAGTGAATGAAAGTTTCGGTGGCCAACTTTCCTTGCATTCCACAGTCCCCCTCCCTTACCTAACTCTCCATTCCATTAGATATACGATTTGTACCCAAGAAGTCGGCAACGCACTGGTGACTCTTCTGGGTTTTCTCTCTATTTTGGCATCGGCAGTTATTAATTTCCTTAAGAAAACATTAGCGAGCTTTAGTTAGTGGTTGCATCCGGTTGCGAATATATACACATGTTTATTAATATGTATTTATGTAGGCTTAAAGACTAATGAAGCGTGCAGATGGGGCGGGCGCGGGACGCGCGACGGGGTCGGGGTCGAGCGGGGTCCATTGACGCGGCCCCGCCGCCGTCTGCCGCGCGGGCCGGCGGCGCTGCGAGGTCGGGAGTTGCCCACCTGTCGTATTGATTCTCCGCACGCCTGCATACCGATTTATAATTCTCTTTGTTTGCTTTCAGTTTATATTGCGGCTATTTATAGCCGTTTAATAAAACGATAGCAAAGAAATGGAAATAGTAGCGACAGTATTAAAAATGATTGATAACGTGATTTCGTTCTGGTATATTATATTACGAATATTATTAGTATCTAAACCAGAACATTTATTCAAAAATCTATTCGCATTCGGTTTGTATATGAATGCCTATATAACAATCTTTGAAACTTATTTTAATTTTATTACATTAAAATATCTCTATGTTTTACAATGATTTGACGAAAATTTTCAAAATGAATAGAAAAATGAGAAGAAAAGCAAACATACTTATTTCTATATTAGATTTTTTATCATTTAATAGAAACTCCACCTGTAGCAAATTGACATCAGTAATGTGGTTACATGAGTGATATATGTATTTGTCAATTAATATTTTTACTACATATTTTTATAGTTCCTCATGACATTGAATATTTTTAAATTCTATATTCACCGACTAATATCTGTTTTTCTATGTTGAGTTTGCTTTTCATGTAAAATAATTATATTTATATATATATATATATATATATATATATATATATATTTATACATATGTATGTGTGTGTAGGGGGGCGCGCGCGCGTGCGTGTCTCTCTGTGTGTATGTATCTATGATACGGATATTTCTAGATCTCCACTGCCTTGATGGCTGTATAATATAAAAACATCCCAAATTATATGAGCACTTTAAGCTTTTTTACGTTTATTAAATTTTTTTTTATTCAAAAGTAATTTTTCATTCCCTAGTTTATTGATGCTTGTTTTATTATTTTTTTAAAACCATGTTTCACTTCTTATATTATGATTAGTTTCAAAGAAGAGTTTGTTTATTAATTTCATACACATTTAGTTTATTAATGCGTTGTTTGTCGTAATAGTTTTCTTTTTAATTTGAACTTGGTGTTGGTAATTATGTAATTAATGAACATTAGATTGGTCAAACAAACTAAATAAGCCTAAAGACCAAATTCGAGGGATTCACTTAGTAACCATTAGAGGTTCCACTATTTTTTTCTATCTTCATCAGCATGTTCTAGTCAATATGTGTATAACATTTCACTTGCAAAAATATACCCAATGATCCCAAAGTTAAGGACTTACTGCTAGCTGTCGAAGAGTTCCACCCCCCACATTCAGCATCGATCATCAGACCCCCTTCACCAAATGTAATGAATGCAACTCATTGAAATGAACTACATAAGTTTAAACTGGAGAGGTATAACAGAAGGCATTGAAGACTTCCATTATTCACCTCGTATTTCCATCATGAGATCAGTTTGACGATACCAAATTATAGTGTTCTTATCCAAGTCACATATACTGGCACAGTTTCACGTCGATGTGACAATTAGAAGTAGGCTAAAATCGAGTGCCGAGATGCGCGGCGCCGTCGGCACACACAGATCGGCACATCTCGTATGCTATTAAAAATTCATCTCCGACGATCCTAAATTTATTTCGCGACGCGTTCGTAGTACTATCTTATCATTGGCGAGAGATATATAAAAGTACAAAATGGATAAGGATGGCTTCCTTTTAGTGGATTTGTTATTATGGAAGATACTAAATATATCCTAGGAATTAAAAGAACTCACATTAAAAGCATATTTAAATAATTTTACCAAAAGCAATGGTTATTTCTTCATTAATACTTTGAATAGTTACGTCTTACCTTTATATATTTTGATTTTTAACACATTTGTAAATATGCATCTAAGAAAGATGTTAAGATTTTTGACATTAAAAAATTCTGAAAATTATTTAACTCTCTCACTCTTCTAACCAAGTGTTCAGTCTAGTATAGTAAATCTGTTTGGGCATATTATTTCAGGTTTTGTCCCTCCTTTGCACAGGCATATCTTTCTACAATATTTTTATTTTAGATAGAATGGCTCGTACTGCGTTTGTATAAATAAACATTTCGCTGTATATTTCTTTTCAAACATCGAAACATTCTACCAGTTACGCTCTTATTTATGTTATAATATTGCTATTGTATCATTTGTTGTTTCATATAAAATATTACTGAGATGCAGAGTGATTCAGTAGTGTATTTTTTTTTCATTTCAGCCTTTAGAAATATTCATCGACGTATAACCATGCGCCAACGGTAGCCAACAGTTATGAACCACCATGATGGTGGTTTGATGGTTCACGACTTTCCATTCATATTTACATATCATCAGTCCTATGTTAGGGCCTTCTCATCTTGCGGCATTTGATTCATGAACTTTATTTGTTCAGTGGTCATCTCTTTTACAAGCGATGTGCTGTGATAATTTAATTTGTGATTATTTTCAGCGTTGTTGCTCTTACTGATTCTTTGTGGATTTTCTTCCTGGTTTTAAAAAGTAAAAATTTTTCAATCATACCTTGTTCGGTCACAATCTCAGTAACTCTTAATTTATTTATAAGATAATCTGGGAGGTATTACGTCTAACGCCCATAATAATGGTGCTATTGCCAATAACCACTATTCAGTCTTTCGCTATTTGGCATTGAGATGTGTTAGATTGAAAAACATTGCGTAGTGTCCCGGATTCACTTCAGTTAGGTCGAATTTATTGTGAGATGTCTCTACTTTAGCTGAATATACCTAGTGTGACTCAAGTAGTCGTATTCTTCAACGACTCGGCTGTTTGCGAATTCAACTCAACGTACAGAGTTCTTATAATTTTCGCGTTATACATGTTCATTTTGAGATTCTATTGAATGCCTTAGTATAGTGGTTTTCCGACAAATAAATGCACACGACTGTTCGAAGATAAGTGATGTATTCGCCATTGTTATCGATGTCGTATCCTTTCCAAATCAAAAGCTTGAAAACGTCTTTTAATGCGCTAGTGAAGAGTCTCGAGTGTATACTTTGTCTTGACTCACATCTTTATGCAGTTGGATTTGTTTCGTTGTTTCTATTTGTACACAATTTGATATGATGGCTTCTTTGCACAAAAGTCAACACTTCAATACAGCAATAAGCAGTGTGGTAGTATCACTGATAAAATTATAGCATCACATCACCCACGTTTGTACAAAATCCAAAGCTATTTCATAATCCGAATACGTTAATCGTAGCAGTAGATTATAATTTTCGGTATTTTGTATGGTTCACTACTTATAAATGGCAAATCATGTAAAAGATGGACGCGATAATTCTTGAACCACAACACCTCTGCTCTAATCTTTTAGGAGTTATCTTTTAGATAACTTTTGAAAGGCTATAAGAATTGGTTTCTTAGTTGTTTTTAAAAGGTGTATCATAATTTTCTCCTCATTTGTTGTTTTATTTTTGTGATTGTTTGAAAGTCATTCTAATCTCTGTGATAAGGGCTGATCTGTGGTATGTCTTCGGTATAACTTTGGGCCAATTTTGCTCTAGGAGCAGCGATCAAGGCGAAGATGGGGCATGAAGTAGGCATAAAATATTCTGACTCCGTAAGAATGCTATAATTCTCGATAAGAAAAAGGAAACTTCGAAAGAAAAGTCCATCTAAATGTGATGTAGTACATTAACTATTTTATCGTATGTAGTATGTATGTATTTTCGTTCTCAATATGATAAATGTCAAATGTACGAATGTTACATTCGACATTTATAATATATAATTCTAGCTCGTTTTAAGTACAAGGTATTTTAAAAGGCTTTATTTTCAAATATGTCCGTATACGCCCATGAAAATAATAGTATAATATATTCATGACGGTCTCCACTTTCGTACATCAAAGGACTGTGCAAAAGTTAATATTTCACGTTCTCTTTTTTGATAAATACCTCATACGGTAATATACTTAATAAGTTTCTCAGAGTGCTCATTTTAATATATCTACTGTAAAATCCGTCTTCTTAATATTAGTAATTGTTGAATATACAAGACACTCGTTATTTATTTATCCTATTTAATTTTTTTTTATTAGTTTTCTGTCAATTCCAATTTTTTTTATTCTGATGGCAGTTTTGATATGTTCTGTATCTTTTTAATAGTTAATAAAATGGATTGGTTCTTGGTATATTATAAATCTGGAAGATACTACTTTTCATCAGATTATGAGCCCAAGTTTCTAAGATAAAAAAAAGGACAAAAAATTATTAGAAGGATCTTTTCAATATGACGTGAGTGCTACAAGGCTTGAGCTTTTGAGTAAAGACAACTATGAAGCATGGAAGATTTACGTAGATGCGTTATTGATAAAGAATTATATGTGGGAATATGTTAATTTACAAGCCGATTCCTAACTTTGTTCAAGGTAAAAACGAGAATTAATGGAATTAATGGATTAAAGCTGATTGTAAAACTAAATCAGAATGGATATTGGCAATTAGTTCTACGGAATCAAGCATGTGCGTGGATGCGGTACTTCTCGTGAAGTTTGGGTGAAATTTGCGTCAGTGTATGCATCAAAGGACCTACAAGAAAAGGTAGAGATGTTAGCGATCATATAAACAAATTTTCTGATATAGTTAATCTACTTAGTGCTATGGATATTGAGTTAAATCAAGATTTACTGATGTTGTTATGTGGTCTCCCTGATAGCATAGCTTCAAATGTGCTATGGAATTATATGATGAACTGTTGAATGTTGAGGCTATTAAAGTGAAGATAATTGAGAAGAGTGAAATAGGATCGCAGTCAGTGGTTGAGATAGTTGGAAGTGTCGGAGGTGGAAATCAAAGTATTAATGACAATAATAACAATTGAAGTCTTTCAATGATGCAACTACTGCAAAGATCAATTTAGCTAATCGAGCTAGTAGTGAACTTAAAGGAAAGAGAACTGTGAACTTATTCATTAGTAAAGGTAAAGAGCAAAGATCAGTAGATTTCTCAAATACGTTATTTATACCGGATCACCGGATATACCGGACCGGATAAGATCAAACCTTGTTTCAGTTTTAAAAATTCCATAATAATCATGAAGTACTGTTCCAATAGAAATCAGAAATGATTATGGACATGTACGGAAATATTAAATTGGTTGCTGAAAGGCGTGGCGATCTCTATTATGTACAAGAAGCAAATGAGGAAGCTGGTATGGTTGAAGATAAAGGTCATTCAGACGTTTTAATGTGACATTGTCGACTGGGTCATTTGAATGCTAATGATCTAGCACAGGTCAATAATCGAACAACTAAAAATAAAATAACTTCAAAAAAGTTGATATGTCTATTAAAATGTGAAGTATGTCTACGAGGTAAGATGACAAGACTATCATTTTCGGGAAGTGAATGATAGAGTTAAGAAATCCTTGAAATAGTACATACAGGTATTATTGGACCATTTAGAACACAATCAGTGAATGCCAAATATTTTATCACATTTATTGATGATCGGTCTCGATGGTGTAAAATACTTTTCCTAAAACATAAAAGTGGAGTTTTAGAAGCCTTTGAAGTGCCTTAAACACACACAAGTGTGTGTGTTTAAGGCACATGGTATTCCGATTCCGTGTCGTTGGTAAAATCTATCCGTACTCTATATCCATCAAATACTAAAGATTTATAGACCTTAAATATCGATGTAAATTATCTTTCTCGATTAGTGTCTATTATAGTTAACTTCAGTAGCTTCATTTGCTATTGATCGATAGAGCACGGTTCAAAAGTAATCTTAGCAAAATTTATTTTTAAAATTTAACACCATACGGCGTTAAAATTTAATTAAAATGTACAAGAATAAATTAAATATTTTAGTATTATCTGACATTACAGATAATACTAAAATATTATAGTATTATCTGTAGTAAAATATTATAGTATTATAATAGTATTTAACATTATTAATATTAAAGATTTAGAAAATGTTATTCGAGAAAACTCGCACCAATGACTAACAATTTTGAATTAATTTAAATTAATAATTGACTCAAGTTGTAATTAGTATTAAATTCAGCGGAATTTACATGCAGTCCAACAGGGTTTAATTCGGTTCATCAATTTGACAAAATCGATACTAAGTCGGAGCGAGCGGAATAATGAAAGCTCGCCGTGAGCTTTTACATAGCTGCGTAACTCCGAAACATAACGTTCGAGCGAATGATAGCGTAATATGAATTAAGATTCGTTGAGGCTTCGAGAAAAAACGACTCTCGCAAATCATTTAAAAACAAGAGTTGTTTACTGTCCCGCCTACCTACATTATGAATATTACTGCAGTCTATTTTTACGATCAAATAGATATTACCTTCAGGTGGTATCGGTCAATAAAAATATTATTGGAGAATTAAAAGGAAAAACAGTTCTAAGAATATACGTTTCACTGAAATAGCAGCGTGTTTTCGTTACGCTCAATAAATAAGAAATAAAATTTTATGTCTCTTATCTCAGTTCACAACATCTATTTTTGCTTGAGTTAGCTTTTTCTTTTTATGCGTTCCTTCTGTGTGCAGTCGCACGTGTACTTGACATCTCTCATTTAACAAGGTCACAAAGTGGTTCTATACTCAAAGGATGTATAGAATATGATTTATCTGCAAATCTAAATTAAAAGAAAGAATAGTGCTTTATTTTAAGAAGTTAGGATTCATAAGCTTACTAGCTTTTGTCCGCGGCTCATTCGCGGTAGGTGGTTCTTTATCTACGATCGCGACTTGGGTCTTGTTCTTTATATCGATGCAGTGACAACCTACTTTTTGGTGGCTCGCATGCTCATTTTCCCTCAAAATTGCTATAATACCTAACTGGAGAATTAAAATACACGTGCGCGTGCGCAATAAAATGTTTTTTAGATTCTCATTAGTAAGAGCACATCTTATGCTTATGGTATAGTTATCGTTTTTCGGAGTATATTCCCTCAATATTTACACAATTTCGTATTCCTTAAAACTACTGTAAAAAGCAGTTAATCCAGTCTTCGGCACGTTTTTAAGGATCTTCTTCGGGACGTTCTCGATGGCCGTTATTCGCCGCTGCTTCGGGTCTTATAAATCATATACAAGGGCTTTAATTTTCGAAAATAAAAAAAAAATCTCAAGATGCAAGGTCCGCGCTGTATAGCGGATGTGCCATTAGTTCTACATTTGAGGTCTTTAAAAACTCGTACCATAACTTATCGGAGTGCGACATTGGCGAAAACATGAATCGTAGAGAGTTTTATGTCGTATAAATAGCTTTATATAATTTTAGCTTCCGCCCGCGGCCATACCTGCATAGACAGAATGAATTCCTTCATCTTATATATCGACCGATTACGATAATTAATCATCGTCCTGATTGATATCCCGACCTTGATTCCGATCCTGGTCCTATTCTCGATACCGATTCGTATCACTCCCGGTTCCCAGCCGTTCTTACTGTTTGCCAATTTTCGTCACGATCGATTAAACTGTTATCGAGTAATAAAATAACATACATACATACAGACAGACAGACAATAGCCTATTATTTACACAATCACATATTCTGTTTGAACACCAATTTTCATTAAGGCCGGGGTAATATTTTTAAGTTTGAAAAGATGATGCAGACAAACAAACAGACAGATAGACTGATAGACAGTAGCCTATAAATTGTTAAATGACATGTTTTTATTGTTTACCAATTTTTATTAGGATTGGTGAAATATTTTTAAGTTATAAAAAAGCAAATAGATAGACTGACAGTAGCCTATCATTTGCACAATCATATGTTCTTAGTGTGTATCAAATTTCATTAAGATCAGTGAAACGTTTTTCAAGTTATATAAGAACATACAGAAAAAACAGACAGGCAGACAGATAAATAGTAGCCTACCCTGTGCGTAATTACATAATCTTGGACTGGACCGATTTTCATCACGATCGGTCAAGTCGTTCTTGAGTTATAAAAGGACATACAGACAGACAGACAAACAGAAATTTTAAAAATGATGACTAAATCGGAGTCAGTTAGTCATAAAACGAATATCTATCACGAAATTTAAAAAAATGAATGTGCAAACAGACGCTACAGATTTATATAATAAATTTGACGCTTAGCTAATAAGATACTAGAGAAAATATTAAAATGTCTCGTTCATTTAATTGTCCTTGAATATTTTATGATGAAATGAGGCTTCATTTATTATGAAAATAATTTATACAAAGCTTAATTTTTTTCATTTCAAAATTTAACCCTTATTTATAAAGCTTGTACCAGGTTACTTGAGAACATAAAGAAAACCTATTAATCTAGTTCTATATATAAACAGAGATACGCTAGTAAGCAATAGAGCTCACTTCTTCCCAGGTAATACGAATAAAGCATTCATATTTGTTTCAGCATTCTGTACGCGGACATAGTGGGCTTTACGGCGATCTCCTCCACGTACTCTGCTCAGGACTTGGTGGCCATCCTGAACGAACTGTTTGCCCGATTCGATAGACTAGCCGAAGTAAGTGTTTTCAGATATATATGAATTATTAAATTATTCTTTATAATCAAACTACTAACAAAATTACTTACTTCTGGCATATTCATCCCATCGAATATAGTGGAAATAACATTAATTCTACATCTATGGAAACAATTTGTCACAACACATTTATTGATAAATGTGGAAATATTTAATGATATTATGTGAAAATGTTTAGTGATATGGTATTTATTGCTGACGAAATGTACATTTTATATAATCTTTAGATATAATATATTCATTTCCGTCCTAAGAAATATGTAACATTGATCTTAATTTTAAAAACATTTTGATGGGTGAGTGTCTTCAATAAGTGCTCGTGACTCTTTAACGATTTAATCGGACATCAACTTGTTGCAAACTTTATAATAGTGATAGTTTGTGCCATAAAAATGAACATAAAATACTTTTTAGTTTCATATTGATGAAAAATCAGGAAATACCAAATAGTTCGACGATATTAAAACATTAGCAATTATTCTTTTATTTTTGTGATTTATTTTTTTCGGATTCCTAATTACCAATTACCATTTTTCTGGTATAAGTATATATTTTTATACCTATGCAACGTATCTTATGTCTTATTCTAGGATATAATCTAATCCTAGGCTAAATTTAATTACATTCCCATTTTAAGGGTTTACTCACACATATTTCACAGAAGGGTAGGCAGTTATATATTCTCATATGGTATAATCTTTGCATATTCCTCGTGCTTCACTAACATTTATCAATGTTTACATGCAAGCTCATTGGTTTCGGGGAGTCAAAATTTAACCCTTTTTTAATAAATGTTTTTAATATGTATGTGTTTTTAATGTTTTAATTTTTGTATATATTGTTATATGTTATATATTTGGTCTGTATAGGATTTTCTATGGCGATTCTTGGTGACCTTTCCATCATATACATTCGCTCTATAGGTTTGTTTTGTCATTATAGTTTCATTCATTCTTTTTACATTGCCAAACCACGACAACACGCCTTTTTCTACTCTAGTCAGTACATGTTCTTTAAACCATACCGCTCTCTGATATCACTATTCCTACATCTATCTTTCAAAGATACTCCACACATATTACGCATAAATCACATCTCCAGCGGATTGATTCTTTTTTCCTTTGTCATACCGAACTTTCAGTACCACACATAAGTCTAGGGATCAGGATCCCATTATGCCAAACGCAGTTATTGTGAGACACTTTTACTATTCATAATAGCAAGCAAGGTCTCATTCTTTTATTTTCTGCACTCTCTCATCTTGTTCAATACTTTTAACTCTTCATCATTCTTAGATATATCGCATACAGTTGTCCTTTCGCCTCTTTCAAACACGATGATTTTAGTCTAGCTGATATTGTCTTTCATACCTCTTGTCAGAATCACTCATTTTTTGTAACCTTTCTTGCAACTCGCACGCCGATAACGTAAGTATTACTTGGCGTCGGTGTATAGGAGGAGAAGCATTTGACAGACCACTCATACATTTTAACAGCGGTGTACTCTTATTTGAAATAATTGACTGTTAACTGTTAAAGTTAAAATTCTAAACAAGTCAAAATATGTTGTTTTAACTTCACGATTGGCAGTCGACTAAATTTGTTTTAAAGATTGATATTTGCGATATTAATATCACAAATGTCAATATTTCCGAAATTTAATTATTAACTTTAACAGTTAGTAGTTAACTATTGCAAATGAGAGCTTCAAGCACATCGCTGTTAGTCTACGTTCATGCTCTTTTAGATTGTATAGGCAGCTATGCATGAATAGTCACGGCAAAGCTATATATCCCTGTCTGACATCCTCTGCGGATGTCAAACCTGTCAGTATATGCCCTATTTATTCTGACGCAAGCACTGGAGCCCCTGTATAGGGATTGCAGTGCCTATTAATTCGCTGCTCACACCATGCATGGATAGGGTTTTCCATAGCACATTTATTTTCATAAGAAATCCCTCTGTCACAAGATTTTTCCAGATTAAAGACAATATAGAAAACCTTATGGCCTTTGGCCAAAAACTGTTCCGCTATGTTTTACAGAGAAAAAACATGATTCGTTCCAGCCCTTTTTGATATCCCACTTGTACATCTTAGATATTATTTATATAAAGTATCTATTTACTCGGAGCTTTAAATAAGACTGTGAGATGCAGTTGTGAATTGCAAATCAACCAATCTATATGTTAAATTGCAATGAAAATTGAAATATATATACTTACCAATAAATTAAATTAGATAGACTTAACATTTATCTATGTATAAACATCACAGCTAAATGTCAGTATGAAATACGATACGGTTTTCTATACACGGATCACGTCACAATCTATTTTCTAAGCCGCTGGTTTCTTATCAATACGGCCAGCTTATTCGGCAGCGGGCGTACTCTGTGACATTCGGCGAAGCGAGAGGCCACTCGGGAATCGACCGCAGTTAATTTTCCACCGGGTACACCGCCGGCCTTGACCCGGTAGCTAAATATTTCTGGAAGGACGGAAGAGGAACAATGGCCACGTACAGAGCGGCCGCCGCCCGCCGCCGCCCGCGCCGCCGGCATCGCCATCTAGACACCCGCCGCCGGCGCTGCGGCCCCTGGCAACCCCTCACTCGTTGTATAAATAAATCGGTTATACAAATTTAGGTCCCGTTTCGAGGCGATCGATGGCGGCGTCCTTGATTTCACCGAGAATCGATTTTACTTGTGAGATCATGGCCACGCCGGTGTTTGCCCGCGCCGACATATTACAACGTTCTCTGTGTGAGAATTTCATTTGATTGGATCCTTTGTCGTGGAAAATTGCTGTACGGAGAAAATAAAAGATAATATATGGTTTCGTTACGATAAACACTCTTCACGGGTAATATATTGCGTTCTCGAAAATACGCCTTTCGCTTATCAAAATAATAAGACCCTACGGGCCTCCCTTTTGTATTTTATGATGTGGACTTACTTCGTGCGCGTAGGTTTTCGAGAACAATCGGTGATACCCTTCAAAGGGGTTTCGATACCGAAGTTCAAAATATGATTAGTGGGTATATCATGTATACCTAATTTATCTAATATTATTATAGACTTATATTTGTAACTGTTATAATTATAAAAACTGTAACAATTATGGCTTAAATATTTTTTAGACAGATGACATGTACATATGTCGCTCGTCCATTATTCCAAAAAATAAAATTCGATAAAATTTACGTTTGAAATGGAGGAGGTCTTATTGGTTTTGTTTAAGGAAAAAGGTTTTAATTAATATAGCGTGTGAAAAACAATTGAAAATGTTGTTACTAATAATTCTAAAAATGCAATTTTTATAGTTTTTGCTACAATGGTCTTAATGATATAGCTCAAAGTTTTTTAGAAATAGTCCCTCTATTACCTTAATTTTTAAAGCTAAAATTTGTTTTTATCTTGTTGATATTGAGTTATAAAAAACTGCGTTTTTTTTTTAATTTTTATAAAAGTTTGCTAAATATTATATAAATAACTATATATATATATATATATATATATATATATATATATATATATAATCTTATTACGCCGGTCCGACTCGATGTTAACCAGTTTAATAATATAATTCAGTTACATAATCCATTTTAGACGAATGAAAAGATATTCTTAAGTTTTTTATAAAACTCAAAACTATCTCAACTCCTTGGCATTTACAATTACGTTATTTATTTCCATCAATATCTTGAACACATGCCACAGAGCCAATATCTATATCGTATGGAATCGATTATGCGTCTTTCCGTAAATATTCATAATCTTCTTCTCTTTTTGAACAACTTTGCCAAAGAAACCATAGTCGTTTCTGAGAAAAATTGCCCAGAACGTTAACGTGTTACGTGCCTTAGTACGTAATACGTAATACGTTAACGTTTTGGACTTGTACTTAAAGCCCTAGCATAATGATCAGTAACATCACGCGCCCGCTCAAACCGGCGCCAACCCGCAGTGGCGGGTGCCGACGCTCGCCGTGTAGATTTCCGCCATGTGCGATTTAGTGTCTTACCAAGTCCGTCGCGGGTAGACACATGAGCGTGCGGTTAACTACCAAACGCGCGGCTTTAGAGGTTTAGGTATTGTATTATAAAGTGTTACGTTTACGATATTGATGTTTTTGAAACTAAGATTGTATGTGATTGATATTGAAGCGTTTAATGACGATGCCTTTCACTGCAACTAATATGCAACAATTATTTATTATTAGAGAGTTTGCAGAGGTGACATCTTTGCGGCTTTAAAACTTTATAGTGAAACTTACTCTGACAGTAAACAACCTGCGAGTCCACGAGTAATATTGCGTGCTGTTTGTCGTTTGTCTATAGTGCAACAAATTTCTCAAGGCGATCACCGTGGTGGTTGTAGGTCTGAAATCTCTTCACTGACAGTATCAAATGTCATTTGTAAGTAAGTGACTAGATATATTTTTTTTAAATAATAACATCGTGTAGCCCGTTCGTCACGTGCTCGGACGCGTCCGCCCGAGCATTTCGTAGGGTTTTCTCTGTACTATTTTTATATTACTCGTAAGCATATTTTCAATAATAATTTTTGTTATAGTTACTATGTCGTTTTAAAAAAGAAAGAGGTCATAAATATTTGATCGATTCCATCCCATATGGGAATTATAAATTTACCTTGTACACGTAATAATCAACAATACGATATGCAAAGCTACAGAAACTGTGTTAACCAGTGCAATTCATTAAAAATTGATTTAATTAAAAATTTATTATCTCCTATAGAAATACCATCAACTGCGCATCAAGATTCTGGGAGACTGTTACTACTGCATCAGCGGCGCGCCCGTCGAGCGGCCGGACCACGCCGTGCTGTGCGTGCACATGGGCCTGTCTATGGTCAAGGCCATCAAGTTAGTGTACTCGCTATGAAATCATGAAATTATTATTACGTTGTATCAAAATTAGTGGTACGATACAAACGTTGTCAGCTTAGAATGTTGCACAACGCCTCAATATCTATTATTAAATAAGTTTTATAAATCATTTAAGTTCTTTTTGTAAACGACACAGACACAAAGCTCGCACGAATGTACACACTCATTCACAACCATACACACACGTAAGAAAGGTTTTCTTAGTGATTGCGTTTTTGAATATATTTTCACCGATTTCGAATCATTTGGATACTGGAACTTTTGAACGCAAAAAATCGATGTCATTATCTTTCATGTATGAGAAATCTCGCTTTCTACGAGTTTTTTTCTGGCAAACCAGGTGCTGGTTGACAAATTGTAGAAATGATATAAGGGATTTATTAAATTAAAAATAAAATTACATTTATTGACTATTATCTTCCGCTTAAAAACACTTAAATAGTCAAGTCGTGTTAATATCAACATTTTTCACAGAAGCTTCTGAAATGTATTCGGTCTTTAGCTTCTATTGGAATTGAGCAAACACAAACTCGAGCCGTCCGTGTCGTAAAGTTTAACGCATTGGAAAAGA
This sequence comes from Eumeta japonica, assembly GCA_005406025.1. NCBI lineage: Eukaryota > Metazoa > Arthropoda > Insecta > Lepidoptera > Psychidae > Eumeta > Eumeta japonica. Next base: position 145,134 of record BGZK01000129.1, read on the forward strand.
GAAACGGCAACTCGGATTAAAGCTAAGCGTGACGATGTTTTAGGGGAGTTTTCTCCTTCATTGAGCGCTGTCCACATTGACCTTAAACGCGAAGATCAGAACTGTGAAAATGCTCGCCATACGAATAGTGCTAAGAGGTGAGCAACTATGTGGCGTTAGAAATCAATAAAATCGTTATGGAAGACGGTTGTTTGAAATTCAGGAAGAAGATAGCAAATACTTGCTTGTAGAAGTATTAACAAAGTGTTAACTTTAATATAAGTAGATATGAAAGAGTTGTATGCCGCGTTTGTTCTACTTGCACCGAATACAATGCAGGATGGACGTTGCAGAATCGTTTAAAGCTCTATTCTTATATTCGGACTAGGTATAGTTCGAAACTCTTAATTTACTCGTAGTTTTCTGCGACGTCTCATAGCGGAAGAGAGTCATGGATTCACTATTACATGTCAGAAGCCAAGCAATTTTCCACCAATCCTCGTAAATTAGTATTTTGAAGGTTTTTGAAGGCTATTTGCCAGAAACTCACACTGCCCCGAACAAACGGATACCGAAACGTATCGAGAGAAAAGGAAATTATACAGAAAAATAAATAATTATCGCTGAATAAATAATTATAACAAAATAGATAACATTTCTTTGTTTTTAGTTATCGCTGTTTAATTTTTGAAGAGCAATAACATCTATCTTTTGCTAAGACACGTTCGTATGTCTGCCGAAAGGCACCCGATCAAAAAAGAGGTTACGCGCCTTTAATAACTAAGAAAGATCATTCGCAAAACAGAACCAGCTAGACGCTTTATTTACGTTCCGAGCCGAGCTCGGTCACCCGACACCGATAATGATTAGCTGAGGTAGGCGTCGTCCGCGGAAATTCATACGACGTCCGGGCGAAACCCGATCAATCGTTTGATATCGGATAACCGATACTTATCTATCTTTAGGTCGTGTCTGAAATAATAAAAAAAAGGTAAGCAAACGGCTGGTCTGATCGAGCGAGCTAGGAGCGGCACCGCGCCGCCGCGGCGTCGCCGGCCCCCGCGAGCTCGTCTCATACGAAAAAAAAACGCTTATTTATCTCCGCCCCCAGTTATCACGTCCTTTCTGCGCGTGTTGGGATTACACCTGAACAGAATTCGATTCCGGCGGATACGTGAGGGCGTCTTTCGGGATAACGGCCGCGCGCGGAGTGAGCGAATGGGGAATCCCTTTGTGAGGTCTCGTATTTGGGATTATGTTAAAATTAAATTATGGATTACATAATTCGTTCCATCTGTTGACCGGGTTTTTTGAGTTCTACATATAGAAACCTGCCAAAAAAATAAAATAAAAAGGCTCCTTTAAAAAATCCTTTAGCCATTTTTCCAAATCTATAAAATAGAAATAAACTATAAATTTTCTTTCTAACTTCTGAATATATAAAATAAATACGACTATGATTTATATAAAATTACTTTATGATGTAAAATCATGTTCTGGTGGTTTTCACGTTATATGATTTTTTTGTATATTTAAATTAGTATAACATTTAGAAAGATTTGTTTTTTTTAATTTTCACTTTTTTTCTATAGTTATTAAGGTAATCCCTAATACATTAGCCTTAAAAATATGTATGTCTGTCTTTTTGTATAATAATGTAGTGTATATTTCACTAAACAATTAATAGCAGTTTTATATCTTCCAGTTTCTTATTAATTCCTCACTCAATTTAAAACATTTTACTGAATTTTTGGGCTATCTCTGTAACCATTTTTCATCAAACAGGAAGAATTAATTAATAGCTGTGGCAGATACAGAACAGACAGTTCGTCACTGGGAAGATATCATTCTGTTTTTTTTCAGAATTAGTATACAACATAAGTAGAATTTTAAACGCTTTCTATCTGAAGAAAATATTATGTGGTTTATCAGTTTGTAAAGGATTTACTCGAATTCAAGACTTTTCTTTTCCTGTTAGTATTCTATTTTTGAAATATCATCAATATTGTGAAATGATAAAATGGTATTATTGATATAAATTGTTGTTAGGATCTGATTCGTGGATAACCCAGCTTTGCTCGGCGTCTTTCGTGTTTGTCGTGAGAGAAGAAAAACTTCCTATTGGAAAAACGTTTACAAATGTCTAAATAAGTGCATAATATAACATGCATAGTACCATCTGTAGTTTAAATCATTAAGTGTCATTAATCGTTGAGGACAAATAACAGAGTTACGATGTAATTACCTCAAAATCTTTCAAGATAGCATTAAATAAAGCAAAGTCTAGAATATTTTTTATTTATATCAAAATATTAGGGCCATTTCAGACGTAACCATGTGTCTGTGGCTCCGCCCGCGCAGTATTAAAATGTATTCCTTCGTCTTGTTTATCGCCCCATCACCAAATCAACATCCCGAACGCTATCCCGTTATCGATTCTGATTTTGGGCCTGCTTCCGATATCGATTTTTTATTTTTCGATTCTGATCGCAATCCCGCTATTGATTCCGACTCTGGTCTTGCTCTATGGATATTCCGATTTCATCTTCGATCCCGGTTCAGCTTTAAATTTTTGACACTGTACTGCTGTCTGATTTTGGTCACGCTCATAATACTGATTTTGAGCCCACATACGATTTGGACCTTGGTCTAATTCTCGATATTGATTCCGATCTCGACTTTCAATTTGATTTCTCGTCCTGTGTGTAATTACTTCTGCTACGGGTCACGTTTCTGATTTAGACAGCGCTGTAGCAAATTCTATTAGCATTAAAATAAGATTTGGGCTGTATTAGTCGGGAACACTCTAGCTTTCTATGAGTGAAAGAATTTTCACAATATTTAATGACAGAAATATGAAGATGAAGCCAAGTTTTTTGTCAAAACCTTTTCGTTCGCGCGTACAACATATTGTTAGTTTCACATTACCCAAATAAATAGTTTAAGCACACAAAAAAGGACAAAAGGAAATAAGGGATGAAACGTTCATGGAAATTCGAAACCGCTATGTGTAGGTTTCAATTTTCCATAAAACATTTCGTCCCTTATTTCAGCCTCTTGGAGCTATTTCTCCAAAAATAATATTTATCATTATTTATAATGTGTAATAAACAACTAAAATATAAATTTTATTATCAACGATTTCAGCGGTTTTATTTTACTTTTATATAAAAATTTCAACACTTACTTCAACCCTTTTAGGGTAATTTTTAAGAACGATGCATCTCGTTATTTTTTATTAATAATTATTAGCTACAAAATAAATTTTGATATAAATAGCTTCAGTATTTTACCGATTTCACCCACTTAGGGGTTGAATTTCTAAACGTCCTCAGAACGTCCATGTTGTAACAGATTTTTTTTCAAAATTTCAAGTCTCTGTACGCTGAGGTCTGGAGACCTCAATCTGTATAAGATATAGATTACTCAGATTAAGAAAAAAAAACACGTAAACGAGCCGTGTCGCTACATTGAATATTTTTTCCTAAAAACAATTTATACACGTTATATTTATGTTACAGTGGCATAAAAAATAGTTTTTAGAATTCTCGCCTGTTTGTCTGTGCGTTCGCGCACATTAATCTCAGATACCGCTTAATAAATTTGAATACGATTTTCACTGATATATTGTCGCAAATTTCCTACAACGCATACAGTGGGTTACACCAAAAATAACCCTTAAAACTAATCCGTCAGATTTGACATATAACGTATGGACAATCTGTCAAATTTTACGGAATACGTTTACGTATTATGTTTTAATTTTGGCGCAACTCGCTATTAGTGTTTGTTTCATTAGAAATGGTTCACAAACAAAAAGTTATGTTCATCTTCTACCTGGGTGCATTATATAGGTAAAAATTAGAACAAATATTTGAAAATAATTTTCTTTGTGCGATTACTATTGTTGTATTTATTTTGATATATCAATGATATTTATCATTAAGTTTGCATTTCAGTATTAACTGGGAAAAATGAAACGAATTACATTGTTGCCGTCTTAAAATATAATTTTCTACAACATACAATATATAGAGAAAATTAAATAGAAACATTTATATGGATACACAGCACGAAACTCACGTTTCTTCCTTTGTCTCTTCGTTTATGTTTTTTCACGCGAAAACCACTAGTCCGATTTACATGTTTTTTTTTAATTTGTAACTGTGTTTTTGGACTAAGTTACAGGAGTTAGTTTCTTACATAAAATAATGTATCAAATAAGCAAGGACGATAATGGTGAATCGAGAAGGAAAAAAGACGCTTTTGGGGCACTTAAATGGCTTACGCTAAGTAAACCATAAACGATATATCAAAACAACGTGCTATATAATTGAAAATCTTAAAAAAACCTTCAAAGCAGTTTTTTATAGCATATGTATATCTTATAATTACGGATCCACAACAACCTTTGTAATAACATTCAGCTGTAGATAACGAGAATCTACTTGTGCCCTTTAAAAAATGAGGAATAATGTATACAAAAAGCTTTTGATATGAATACACATAATTCTTCAAGTTAAAAATGAAAAAATACACGCAATACCTAAAATATCTAAAAGGATAATTGTATTAAAAATATTAGTTTTATTATTATTTTTCTTATAATTAACATTTCTAAGTGAAATTCTACTTAATTTATAAAAAAAAACTTAAGCAATAATTATGTAGTCCACGTGACGGGAGCCGTAGACATTGCTAGTTATTATATGTTTTCTATTATGTATTTTCTGTTAAACACGATAAAATCAAAAATTACCTACTGAAAACTTTTTATGAAGGCCTGATCTCAGATAGAAATTATCACGCCAAGTTACCTAGGGATTAAATAGAAAACGATTTTCTTTAAGCATTTGGGTCTGCGGAATAATTTTCAAAGTGAAAAAAGTGTACTCAATTTTTCATGAAATTTGTCATACAGTTTGCATCTTGGAGACGAGCATGTACTGCAAAAAGTAGTCGCAAAAAATAAAGGTGTTTAAAAAAAGAAAACCATACCTGAATAAGAAAGAGAAGGTTAAATGAAAAGCTTAACCCATACGGGCGGAACCGCGACTAACAGCTAGCACATAAGCAAAATGGGATATCCCATTATTGTTTCGTTTCAAGTAATTACTAAAAAAATATTAACATTGTAACTCATATTCAATAAATCGATTCGGGTTGTATCAAGTCAACTGAAATATCTTCGTATTCAATAAGACCAATAGCAACTTAGAGGAAAAATATTTGTTCACTACAGACTACTCTATGATAATACCCAAGAATTGCTCGGTTAGTCAGCGACACTCGAATTTGTTTTTAAAGTTCACTATCTAAAGGTCCAAAACGGGATAAAACTTATGATGAAATTCGTTGTCCTGGCCGTCAGTCCATGAGCCCGTTTTATAGAAGCTACCAGGCTATTACCGTCGACTTTAAAATCATTTTAAAATCGTTAACTCACATCTGCACGTGGCGGAAGAATTTGAGATTTTTGCATTATTATAAAAGCTTTTAAGAATCATTTTTGTTTTCGTTTTAACGCCTGCGCGGTATATTATTAGAAAGAGTGCCATTTCAAGATGCAAATGTGTTTTTTATTTTATTTTTCATTTTTTTGATCCATACCTGAAAGAAAACGTACGAAACCAATATTTTTTAACCATTTATCTCTAAAGTTTATGAGTCCAATAAGCTGAAATAATAATTCATGATGATGAAACAATAATTCAAAAATTAAGTTTTCTAAAACAATAATGGATTCGTTAATCTTGTAATTCTAACCATTAAAATAAAATACTAACTATTCCGCCTAACTTATCTTTGAAAACGATATTTATCGATATGTATCTGAGCTCTTAGAGTTCAAAAATATAGTAATATCTAAGTTTTTGACCTTATCAACCTCAAAAATTCAAAAAGCGGTTGACCTGCAGGCCATCTCTGAAACTATTTGCTCCTTTCGACCTACGTTTGAAAATATTTATGCCTAGCAATAGAGACAACTTAGTATGTAGAAAAAACATTTTTTTTTGATAATTTTTCGTTAACGGTATCTCTCCAAAGAAATAACCAATTTCTACGTGGCTTACGGCGATTAATATTCCAATAAACATTCGTTTTTAATTACATCTTTGAAGTTTCTCATAATATACCTCGCTGAATCGGTCCTAATCTTCCTCAGAAAGTCGAAGATGCGTAACCCTCTTTTAAATACCCTAACTAATAATGTACACACGCATGCACGCACGCGCACAGACACCATTGTGCGAATAGCCAGGATAGTTTCATAGAAACTCGAAATGTCTAATGATTGATAAGATCTCATGAAACTTGATTTTCAAAAATTGGATCGAAAACAAAAATTTCCTATTTTTTGAAAATTTGCATTTATCTGGGCGTGAAGTTACAAAATGTAATTGTCTTCTGCATAAAAAACGGTCCTCTAATTCTGTTTAGACCGTTTATGATAGTTGCAATTCGTAAAATAATTTTATGTTAAAATAGAAATTGCACATTTTCCCTTCTTTCTGTCCTTCGTCATTCTCAAAGGGCCGACGAAGCGCGTAACGCCGTCATACAACCTACGCGCAGTGATATGTAGAGCTTATGTTTGACGTAGGTGAGTTGACGACCGGACACGTGTGTACATTGAAAACGAGGTCGACTTTTGATGGATGGGCATATCGGGTTTTGTCTATGAATTATTTGGGTGTAAAACTTCATGTTTGAAAATAGGCTTCCGCCACGGGCCGCGTAGGTAGGTACACGTTTGAAAGCTTTTGTTCGGCCGGCCTTTGTGAACGCCGGGGAACCGTTAACACAACACGACGCGCGATGTGACGGTAACATTTTTACGTTTTGTGAAAGCAATTCTCGCGCAAGCACGTAAAAAAACTAGCTGTTGCTTGCAACTCCTCCCGTGTGTATTTGGAATCGTTTATTTATTTTTATGATTCCGTACCTTAAAAGGAAAAGCTGAAGGTTTTATAACATTATTCTTTTATCCGTCTGTCTGTTTTCCTGTCAGTAATGGATAAAAATATTAATTTAAAATTAATAAAAACTATTATCTACGATCCTATGTCAAGCTTCTACGTAAAGGTAATCGATATACGTGACAATTCTCTCATATATCTATTTTGGTACTTGTCAAAACCTATAGCGTACTTCCCGTGGATCTCGCAGCTCAAATAGAGGGAATAATTATAAAAATTGTCAATTCTGCAGTTATATCACGTGAACAATATTTTTTTTTGTGATAATAAACCAATATTTGCAGTTAGAGTATTAATCGTAAAATGAATCGATCTATTGAAGTACTTTTTTTCGACTTCTCCCTATGATTATTCAAGATTTTTAAAAATTTCAAAATTAAAAAATAAGTAAATGTGTTGAAATTACCCGGACCGATATGTTGCCCATACCGGTATAGAAAAGAAGTAAAAACTATCGAGGTTTTTAGGTATGAATTGTCTATATTGTTAAATATTGAATCCATTCTATCCAAAGACAATCTAATTATGTTTTATTACAGTACTGCCATGTTACGATAGCAAAGCCGTCGGAGCTCACAACACTATTATTACTATTTTGCGTTGTGGAAATTAAAAATAAAAATTCAAAATAAAGAGTAAATACAACACGTCATACCGATAGTAGTACCTGTAGTTCACACAAGAGCGTGCATTTGCCTTCGCTAGAATGGCCATTCAACCTTTACGCTCGTCGGGCGTTCGATCAGATACGGGAGGCGAAGCGAAGCCGGGCGGATTGATTTACAGAAGCGCGCCGACGGTACGTCATTTAATGGAATCGTTTTTGCTCGAGTGATATTAATCCCGAATTCGTTGCACGATTGAAAAAATATAGAAATGATACGGGATGTGCGCTTTCGTGTCGTCGTGGATCCAACCAAGGACAGGACGTTCTGTTAACCCCTTCGAATACATTTACGCGAGTACGTCTTGTCGTGACGAATGGTTTTTAGTTTACCGTATAAAAGAACTTTTCGAGTTGTCCTTAAAAATACGCAGCAGTGTAACCGTTTATTACATTTAAAGCGATGTAAAAAGTTAAGTAATTTAGTATAAAATGTATATCGATTTGAATATTTTTGATTTTATGTGAACAAGGAACACATCCGAAAGGTGAGAAATAGAAAAAAATTGTATACATATTTGATATATTTTTTACAGTTATAAAGAGTGCATCAATTACATGTTTTAAGAAAAGTAATTACATTAACATACAATGATAACCTAAAGTAGTAAAATATTTACAAATTAATGCATTTCCAAATCTAATTCTAGACGTCACAGCGAAAGCCCTCAAAAATATGGCTCGAAATTGCATAATTGATACAATTTAAGGAAATATACAGCAATATAATATTTGTTTGGCCCCTCTTTCGTAGGTCACGCTAAGTGCATGCGCAGATGGTTTGTCTCGATTATCACTCCGAGTGTCCCAAAAGCTCTGGAACTAACACGACATATTTGAGCAAAACTTTAGGATTACGACGTCGTTATTCGACCCCTCCGTCGGTGTCCTTTTCTACTCGCTCTTTGTCGTTGGATTTTCGGACGACAGTTTACGAAGTTATATTATAAAAGAAAATTTGAAATCTTCAAAGCCCTGTAATCATATTATCCAGTTTAGAAGCGAAGTGCAAGGCGCGAACGCACGTGCACGATTCGATCGTCGTTAAATATTTGCAATGTTGTGTAAAAAATAAATTTAGCTGTATAAAACACACTTTGATTAATGAAATTTTTCTCTTTTTTACATTTTTACAGTAACTTATATTAATAACACTGGGTTCCAAAATTGAGAACACTGCCATCTTTCCAGAAATTTTCATGTAACACCAAAAGGTCTGCCGATATATAATCTTGTAGTGAAGTTTCGCGAAATTTATAGTAGCTTTGAACAATATCGCATATCGTGATAATCAATATTTTTCTGAACCGTATCGTATGAGTAGGTCATTAAATAGATCTTTGAAAAATGGGTAATGCTTATTAAGTAATTTTGCTTAATTATGTATTGTTTCTTCTGTCATTGAGAAACTTTAATAAAAATAGCAATTTTTACAATAATTTTTATTGAGTAGCATTTTCAAACACTTCACATAAAATTATTTTGAAAATGACGTTTTGAATTTAAGGCTTTTTTAGGTGCGTTGAAATATATGCACATATGAAAATTTTCAGTTATCAACAAATTTAGTCTTGTGGTCTGTAAAATAAGCCTCGATGCAAAGCTTGATTTAACAGTATAAAGCTGATAGAGTCGATGACCATAGAGAATGCGGAACTTAAGTCGTTTTTATGTTTTATGGGTGTTTTTTTTATTTGTATAACAATAATTTCTGTACATATATTATTTCAACTCGCATCGGAGACATCGATTCGGTGTTCAGCACGTTGTTGACTGATCGCATTAGTTGTGGACTGCACTAGTTGCGATCATTGAGTGGAATGGGCGACACATATGTGTTTTGTACACACTTTGCAAGAGGATTTGCACCTTACGTATTGCTGTTGCTAATAAGTCACTGCGCAGTTTTGTGTATCAATCCTGTATAGAACGAAAAATCTTTTTGTTATCCGTCGTTGAGACTAATTAGCTAACAAACAGCAAAGTTAAATAATGAGAGAGCACATGCGTATCGTACGTGACATTCAGCAAGACATGCATTATGCCCTTTAAAACTTATTATTTGTGCCAGGTTTCGTGATTGTATAGCGGGGATACGGCCTCTTGTAATTTTATTGTCGGATTTTGAAATCGAACTCTGTAACCGACACTCGAATCAAAGATCCGTTGTTATGTATTCGATTTCTCAATTAAGCTCTTAGGTAGAAACGGATGTAGTGTATCTGTAACAGGTATACTATTACCAATTAATTGCTGGGGAGATATCGGCGAGAGCTGCGCGCTGCAAGAATACAACGCGCATGAATTAATAACCGGGGGCGGGATCACGTGATACGGCTTTGGCGTAATTACACGACCCGCACGAATGGATTACTCTCCCCGGAAAGGCTCAGCTCCCGTAGCTTTTAAATATTTTAAACTGCCGGTGAATTCATTACCCCGCCTGCCGCGGTTAAGCCTCCGACAGGTTCGTTTATCTTTCAAATCGTACAATACACGATCGGGTTATGCATTTGCGTGCCGTGAATAGGATTTGTTCGTCATCGATGTATTTCAACACCAAAAAAACTCCCGTTGCTTGCGCTAGATTTGGCAAGGTATATACTTTTTGATTTCCTAATGCATTTGTAGGTATTGATTAGCTAATTTCTGAAATATAGTTAGACATGAAAAAAAAATCTGATTTTCTACCTGAATAATTTTCTATTATACCATTGCTGACGTGTACGCTCATGCAATCTTTTCTTCACGTTATGAGGTTCGGATCTTAAGCGTGCTAAGCTGGCTCGATGTGGGTTGGAGGTCGTGAACAACCGTTGTCAACATGTCTGTGACAACGTTCGGAATAAAAGACTTAACATGTTTTGCGAGGTACGAAGTGAATGATTGTTAAAATGATTTAAGTTGAAACCTTACTGGTGAATTCTCCCGGAGTGTTATCAGGGTTCGAACCTGTACTTCGAATCTTTCCATTTGAAGTCAACGCTCTTAACCAATGAGTGACCACAGTTCTAAGTTGTATCTGCATCCATGTATTCATCCTATTATATTAAGTTTCATTTATTCGGTTTTGATGAATAATACATTTCAATTTTATTAATTGTTTATTGGTATGCTTTATCTTTTTCGTGTTGAATAAAATTTATCTCTACGTACAGTTGATAAGATTCTGCAGTCGTGTTAAGCCCCTCGACTCGAATTGATATAAAAGGTAATTCATTATAGATAAAAGCGAGTTAAAATTGCATACAAATATGTAGCTGAAGATAGAGATAAACGGAGTAAGCTGAAATCAGCCAGCACGCAAGAAGAGATTCGCATAAAAGAATTAAAAAATATTATTAATACGTGAAACAAAAAAAAAAATACGTATAGACAAAGAGATGTCTGTTGAAACAGGTTCCTTATTTTATGCTAATGAAAATTATAGTCATTAATTGATGAAGTATATGCTAAAATTATTATTTATATTGTTTCTGGATGCTTCAAGAAGAATAAGCATATATTTGAAGGTATGAAATTCATTTATTTTCCTACTAATGAAATGAAATAAATGGATAAATGCAGTAAAAATGTATATAAGTATGAAATGTTAAAGCATTTAGAAACAATCATTAAAACTAATAAATTTTATAGCAACTATCAAAAAATATATATTTTCGACGAAGATACAGTCCTCCGTCTAAAAATACCACCATCTACAGCGTTCACTTTATTGGCAATAGAAAATCTTAAAATCCTTGGTGTAAAATCATTTCCTTCGATGAAATATATACAAAAAAAAAAATGAATTAAGAAGGATCTTACCTACAATGTATGTTGTGCAGGTGACAATGAATATGTGTTTTTTGAATTTGTAGATCAAGTCTGTAGAGTTTATTTTTAAATTCGCACTGTGTCGCTACTCTCGACTTCTGTGCTGCCATCTGTAATTTTCGCACGTTCTCTATATATTTTATACGTTTAATAATAAATAACGTGTTAAAATCTCAAGAACACGACAAATAACTGTATTGCGGCTGTGCTCATCCGAAGCTGGTTCCACCCGCCCTTCATCTCTATTGCTACAGTCTGGCTTTTGCAGTGAAATTACCCGAGATATATCTCTAGATATACTTCTCTCACTCTGTTTAATGATAATCTTCATGGTATTAATATTTTGCCGAAAATGCGTGTGAATTGTGTAACATTCTTAAAATAATCATTGACACCTAAAAAGTTTGTAAAACGGTTGACCCCGTTGATTGGCCATTCCAGAAACTCTCTGCTGTGATATTGATCGATGTGTTTTTGAGCTTCTTTAATTACAAATATCGTTTATGAGTTTTGAGCTTTTCGAGATCAACAATTTGAAAGACTGTTGACCCCGCAAGCCATCCCTGAGACAACTTATTATTTTCGAGCTCAAAATTTACAAAAATAAAAGAGCGGTAAATTATCTCATTGCATTTAAAAGATCAATTTTAATATTTTTTCGAGCTCTTCAACTATAGTTCTAATAAGTGCTAACCTTTTCAACTTCAAATATCTAAATTTATTTTAAAATAAAAACATTTTTTTAACTATGATATCTTTAGGAAACGTTATTCTAAACGTTATTACAACAGCATTCGACGCTGTTTTCTAAACAGAGAAAAATGGCCGAGTACGAAACATCAATCCATGAAAAATTATACGTGTTATTTTAAAAAAAGCTTTTTTTTTTTTTCGAAATTCTCGTTAATAGTGTCTTTATTACGAACCGACGTTGCTTTCTACGAAGAATAGTTGGTTGGACTTTGGAATTTATCGGTTCAACCTATATTCTAAAAACCACATTTTGAAAAATTTTTCTCTAACAATATTTCTTAAACAAATCAACCAATTTTGATGCATTTAGCAACGGTCGACGTGGTCTTGAAACTTATCGGTGGAATAGCTTAAAAGTCATTGTAATAATATATTCTTTTTTTTTAATTTTTTCAACGATATCTTTTGAAAAAATCAGCCGATTTCATACAGTTTGCGGCAGTCGATGGACAAAAAAGCTGATTAGAATTTGGTATCAATCGGTAGAGTAGTTCAAAAGTTATTAAAAAAAAATCTAAAAACTTTATTTTTAAGGTTCCTCAAAATGTACAGGGCGAAATTAGTTTAAGTTTTCAGAAAGTCTAAGTTAAGAACACGAAAACATACACAAATTCACGCACGCACGCACATACAGACATACAGACATCATTTGGGAAATGGTCGAAATAAGACCCTACTGGTGAAAACTCGATTCTTCGAAAATCGGCATGAAAACGATCTCCTCAGAAGAAAACAACAACAGACGACATCTCTCATAGTACGCATTAGGCTTACGTGAAAGCTTTTTCGGATTAGATTCGCGTATACGCCGTGTCGAAGTTCCGCCGTCTTTTCATAATAATGTGATTTAGACTAACAGGGGCCCAAAGAGGTCACAATGGGGAACTCGATAACGCCGCATTGTTCCCAAAACATTTATGGAAGGGTATTTGGCTAACTGTAACATTAACGCGCACTTCGCTCCAGGCTCAATTTTCGTGCTCCTAAAGCTTAACTAAGTTTCTTTTACCCACTTTCCTTATGATTCCTTAATGGTCGTACTGTTACTCGAAAAGTATTAGTCATGTATTGCATTCTGTATATTTATTATTCAGAATATGATACAAGATATTTTAAATAAAATATTAATTTATTGTATACCAGTTCGGTTCATATCGTTTCTCTTACAAGCATTAGTTAATAATACTGTCAACTATTTCATTATATGAATTTCAGTACTACCTTTCACATATATTGATTCCATACAGTGCTTGCTGGGTTTTGTATCCATAAAAAGAGAGTTTTTATAGACCCTTCTTATCGTATATTTCCCTCATAACCCAATATCTGTACTTTTGATTTATTTATGACCAGCTTTCGCCCGCAGCTCTGCCCGCGTGGACGTAGGATGAACTCCTAAATCTTTTATATCGATTGATGTCGCTGTTCACACTGTGATCCCGATGACGGTCTTGTTTCCTTTCATTCTTTGAAGGTGTAATTACAAAATGGTCTGTGATTTAAATCAATACCGACACGAAATGTTAAATTAATTTTGTATATTCAGTTACAGCTTCCAGTTTAAGAAAATTTCGCATGTAACTCGATTTTAAGACGATGCATATAAATAATATATCACCCATTTTTTTAAGTTAGACCTTCAGTTTGCGAAAGTTCAATTCACATTTGCGAAAACCGCAGTCAATTCCTTGCAGTATTTTAAATGATGCGTGAACAAACACACGGAAAGACAGACAATAATTTAAAAATGTATGGTTTTTGACTTCTTTTGCATTCGCAAAAATCTCCTGTCTTAGTTTCTAATGAATTATTTGCAAATACAGATATCAGGCAGTTGCAGTTTCATTACGTATAGAAAAATTATTGAATTGTAATTTATCTTTTGAAATTTTCTGAGAATAGGTTTTGAAAATCTGTGATCGATAAAACCATTTTATTTAATGAATTTTTTTACAAAAAAAAACGAATTTAGATTTTAGATCTCGAAGATTTTACAACGTATTTCAATTACTATATTTTAGAGTTTGCATAGCTCGAAAAAGCACTAAAACTTACTGCTATTTATATTTTTGTACCCTTTAAGTTCGAAAATAGCAAAAATTTTCAGGGTTTTTGAGTTCGAGTTCAAAGACCTATGGCCAACTATATTATTGAACTTAAAGAGCTGAAAATCACCTGCCGAGCAGGGTCAACTGTTTTTCAAATTTCTTATCAGTTTAAAGCAAATAAGAATTCGTTTTACAATCACAGCCATGAGCCATTTAGTAGTACAAACTTGGAATTGAAAACTTATCCAATAATTTTGATTTTCTACTAGTTTCAATTTCAAATGTTTCAATCAAAAGAAAAAAAAACTCTTTGTTTTTAGAGAAGGCGGACAAGAATAACGGCATGTAAATCGATTTTATATAATTTAATTGATTTCGCAATTATAAACTAGTGATGTTATTGTTATTTATTAGCAGGAGCACACGAGTTAAAAACAATTCCCGCATAACATAAAAATAAAGCAATAAGAAAATTATTTAATTTATAAAATAATTTATGTAAAATCGTAAAATCATTTAGAAACATTTTGAAAAGAACAGTATACACAATAAAACTCATTATTTTTAGATTCAAAATATATTTTTTTCATATTTATTATCTATCAGAAATGTGCGGAATTTACCTTTTATTTGATGATTATCTACAGTATTAATAACCTATGTCAATGCCGTCCAAATAAAAGTGGAAAGTCACTCTTTACGAAGGGAGGTAATTTTCCCCAGACACTTATGTGTTCCATAAAAAATATATGGCGTGTTGAAAAATGTTATCTATTCGCAAAGTACTTGCAAGATCATGAAATTTTATGTTGTTTCAAATCGTCTTTCCCTATACAAATAAGGGATAAGGGTTTCGACTCTCCATTTTTAATTACTGTACTGTAAATATGTAAGGCGTTAATGGGTATATATCTGTATTAGTATAGAAAAGGGATTACACTAATGCCGTTCAGTAATAAATGGTCTATATTGCTACTACAATTATCGGCGAATTAAAATTTTGTATTGATTTCCGCTACCACTCATTTCGTATAGCACTAGATTTTTCGTAATTTTTTTAATGATCTATCAAGTAAAAGAAAGCCATATATAAATAATTAGCCGTATTTGACCAATTGCACCTGGGAAATTAAATTTTCGCATGTACTCACCTGTACCGCTTAAACGTGACGGCATAAGGCTGAGAGTTATTTTTTGACGTCGTAGCATTCTTCTAAACGTAATTCACGGTGGGTTAGTTCACAGGATAGTTATTGTTTACAGTCTGTAAACCATAGTTGGGTTTCCAAAAATAAAATATAAACTGTAGAAAACAGTGCGAATCACAGTTTAAAATTTTCTTAACGAGACGTTAAAATAAAATACATATTTTTTTAATTATGAGGTATTAATTTATATTATGGCAATTCAATAAAATAATATGGTTGAGAAACAGATAGTGTCGAACTCTAAATCATTTAGTTTGTTGAACACGGATTTGAATGTTTTGAGTTACCAAAGCCTCATGCCAAAAATAAGCGATCACGTTGTGACTGCCGCCACATGTACCGCCACAAGTTTAGTTTGTTATCGATTTTTTCCTTTTCAATAAAATTCACATTGTATTCTATATTACAGCAATTGTTTATCAGTAGTAGTAGCAATGGTGGATCCAGTCTTTTATTAGGAGGGGTCATCACATCTTCGAAGTTCAGTCAGGACTGGCTCTAATTCTTACAATAGTGAGACAAGCCGACACTTTATACAGTGATCACGGTCGTGTGCGAAGACACAGTATAATACGTACGTTCCGGTTTATTATAAACGCAGGTTTCAAACGCGTGCACACCTCGGATGTGGAGACGTGCGGGCGGGGGGCATCGATCGCGGCGCGGGGCGCGGGGCGCGGGCCGCGGCCGGCGGGCGATAATGAAGGCAACGGGCGGCGTAATTGCGGCCGCTCGAGATCAGCCGCGGCCCGCCGCCCGCCCGCGCGCCGCCCGCACCTTATACATAATTCACTTCCGGCGGGAGGCGCGCTGGCTCCGGCCGGCGATCCTTGTTTTCTCTTCGCACTTTTCTCTTAGGCGGCGCCCGTTTCTGCCACGGGATATTTAACGATGGTTCCATTTGTGCGCAGCGGTGTTACAAAAGCTGTTACAATTTTGATAGCCAACGAAGAGTGGTATTGTATCGAAATGCCTATCGTTCTAATGTTGAATGGAAGAACGGCGTATCCCACTCGTGTGAATCGAAATTCAAATTGCAAGGATGTTGTTTTGACGAGAAATGATCCAATTACATAAAAAACCTCTTATATTACAAATCGGTCGATTGGAAGGCAGACCATTTACATCGTGGGCGTCTTACAGTTGTTGAAAATGCATATGTTGGGTCACACAATCAGTGATTAATAAGTTATATCAAATTGAGAAATAAGGGATTTTTTTAAGTCTGTAAGACAGTAAAACTTAATTTTTTTTCTTACTTATTTAAGAAAATTAAAAAAGAAGGAAGAATATTTTTGATGTAAGAAATCTGAAACGTAATCTTAGAGAGGCCCGTCCTGAAATTCTCTATCGAAGATTATAGAGATTTAAGATCCCTATCGCCTCAAAAGTATTTGATCGGAGAAAAACAAGAGACACAGTTGTGGTCAAGAAAAATTTAATTCGTAGTTATGTGAATGTTATATATTTTTTGCAATTTCCTTCTTAGTTTATGGGTAAAGATATTTACTTGTTATACAACTTATCATATTATTTATGTTATTTGGCGATTAGTCTATTTTATAAATATTTTAAGTATGAATAAGAGATAGTCCTCCAGTACAAGTTTTATTTGACTTTTTCGCACATCTACCAATGTGAGTCCATATTTAATACGTCTAAAAATTTTATTTATGTTTTTATTTATACTTTAAGTTTTTTTACAAAACATCTTTCTTTCATATAAAACAAAAAATACGCCATTTTAAAATAATATTCTATTTAATAAATGTACAATTGGGGAACTCCGTCAAAAAGCATTTTTTTCAATATGAATAATGCAAAGTAACGAATAAAATCAAAGACTCGTTCAGTATTTCAGAAAAAATGACCATTTATCAAAAATGAGATATAAAATATATCGAGAAAAAAAATTACGGTGGTTTACTTATGTACGCGCTGAGAAGTTATATTTCTTTGATGTAATTAATAGAATATTTTTAATCGCATGCAAATAATTAATTACAATAAAACGATTGGAAAGGGATAGTCAACACTGTTGATAGTTTCATTTAAGTTTTAAAACTTCAATAGATTAGTATTATTTTTTTTACACAAAGTATAATATCAATTGTATCTTTTTATTAAGCTATTGCGTAGCTTCTATCGCGGGCCTTTAGCGTAGAGATCGAATCCAGAAATTTCGTAACGAAAATAACCTAACACCCCCCACTCCGACCGGCACAGCGGTGTTACTTTTTACTTTTGCCATCTATTGATGAATAGCAGAACTTTTAATGACTATTTTGAAATATCACGCTTGTCTCTTTAGTTCAGCAACCTCTAGGTGGCATTGGTTGTATCGGTGCTACTGCGCATGCGTAATCCCCCTCTTCGCCCCGCAATCTGGTGACTCATGCCTGCTTAGAGTTTCGGCGTTAGGGCACCTCCTCAAAAAAAATACTGCATAAATAAAATAAATAAATAATTTTAATTGCATAAGTTGATAAATAATACTATGCAATAGCTTTACCGCGGCAGTCCCCGAGTGCCACACGTGTTTGAAATTAAAACAATTGAGTGAAAAATCGGAATACATTATTTTGTTGCCATCTTCCATTTTGCATTCAACTACACAAAACTCACCGACTGATGTCACTGTTGAACTTGTTGATTCCGCCTGTCTTACAATAATATCAATATTTGAAGTAATTATATTGGTAGTATCGTCCATATTTTAATAAATGACAGCTCTTCCAGCTTGGGCCTTTGGCACATCAGTTACATGAATATCTAAGAAAAAGTATTTTATTTCAATTCCCTTTTATACAATTAAATGCTCTGTGGTAAAATATTCAGAATAACTTTATGGCTTATTCTTTTCTTCGGGGGAATGGATTTCAGTAATATTTATATCCTCGCAGCGGCGTAGTGAGGAACGTTGTAGACTCGCGCTTTAGAACTTTGCAGCGCGCGACGAACAAGAAATAAGCATTAGGCTAGCTGGAGAGAGAGTTTTGTTTTTAATCGCGCTTTAATCTGAAAAAGTTTTTTTGAATTATTAAAGCAGTAATTCAAACATTTTACTGATTATTACGGTTAGCGAATTCAAGTGTGTGTATATATATATATATATATATATATATACATATATACACAAATGTGTTTGTGTGTGTATACGACTCCATAAACCACTAATTAGTTGTTTTTGAAGTACATTTCAAAAATTATATCAGTAGGTTTTTGAAAGCGGTTTTTTTTTATTTTGTTTTTGTAATTTTTTAGTTATCGAGTAATTATAAGTTTATAATTCATTTGGCTACTTTATATCTGGATTAGGCCATGATTAGTAAAATCGGGCAGGCGTCTCCTTTACTTTTGTACGGAGCAACTGGAAAAGCAGTTCCGATCCCTAATTTATTGTTCACTGGTAGTCATTCCAGGGCCTCTACATTTTAGCTGGAGTACAACTACCAAATTATTTTTATGTAAACTATATAAATTATATTTATTCTTTATAATGTAAAAGTTCTACAATTCATACATGTTTTTTATTGACTTCCGCATTAGATTAATTCACTCTGTGTCTAATGTTATCGCTAAGAGTTCTGATGTGTTTCTGCTACGATTGTCACGTTGGAATTATATAAATAAATGGAACTGTGTAAGCAGATTGAGAAGTAATTAATTTTAATTCGGTGTATACAAGGTTTTACTGATAGCCATTGAGGAGTAGTTTTTCTGATGACAAATCGCACTATAATCGCTTAATCGTTAAATATTTCCATCATAAGCTCAGCAACAGGACATGATAACTACCATACGCATAAGCTAGAACAACTAAAAAAAAGCTCAAACACGCTGTATATGCCTATAGTTTTTGAGAGTTTTTTTTTCGATTTTCCTGGGATCCCATCATCGGATTCTGGTCGGTGACCATGGGACCACCTCGGGGGTATACCCTTACAAACAAAAAAAATTAAAGTGGGTCCAAAATTGACGAAATTATCGCTGAACATACATAAAAAAAATACATACAGACGACCATAGAACATCGTCCTTTTCTTGAAGTCGGTTAATTAGAGCGGACCTGTTCAAATGTTAATTTTTCTTTAGATTCAGTACAAACATTATTGAAGATTCACCATTATTCGATTTATTTCAAATCCATATTGTTTTTTTTTCGTCCATTTTTGTTTCAAGTAAGTAATCCATTCTATTGTATACGGTATTATTTCGCAAAAATTCATTATCAAAATTCATAGCAAGCAATATACAATATGCAACCCACCGCTGACCTTCGAATCTGTATTCCCGCTACGAAACCTCATCCAAAGCATTGAATATTATTTTGAAAGGATTGACGGATATCGTACACCTAATCGAGTATTAATTTTCTATTCATCTTAACTTTCAATTGATTAGCTCTATCCAATACAATTAAAAAGATCATCAAACTAAGTATGTAGCGAATATAACAAATAACAGATAAGATTTCAAAAATACTAAAAAAACACAATATTTACGCTGCTCCTAAAACAGACAATACTTTAAAAACATTGTATAATAATAAAAATAAGCTACATAAAAACAAAAAAAAAACGGGAATATGCAAAATAACTTGCGACGAATGCAAATCTGTATATATAGGTCAAACTGGACTCTTTTCCAAACGAGATACCAAGAACATATTACATAAACATTGGAAATACCTCAATATATTAATTAAATACATGTAACAGGATAATAGATAGATATTTTTATGGAAATATTGAAAAACGAAATTAGCGTGGCTCCGTGTGCGCCTGCCGCCACACTTGCTTAATTGACTAGCATCTGTTAGAGAGAGAGAGAGAGAGACAGAGAGAGGCGTTAAGGAACCACGTTTCCATAATAATAACGTTTTATGAAACACTGTAAAATAAAAAGATAACACGACGAATTTTCATGGAGTTCATACAGGAAAATTAATTGACTTTCAAAAATAAAGTTCACGCGTTTGAAATCGTACACATAGTCTTACATCCATAGTAATAAACTCTCGAATGGCACTGGCAACAATAAATAGAATTTAAAAATGTTTTTTTATGCCATATCCAAGTCACATTAAGAGTCGCCATTTATTTGAAATGTCCTTAGAACATGGCAGAATTGGTGGCGTTAGTTGTACATGCCATTTATCAACATGAATCTTCGAATGAGATATTCGTCGCCGGTTCTTGTGCTAGCTTGATGCTGTAAACTTCACCTGTTCTTGAAGATTCTATACATAGCTCACTAAAAATCGGTAATAGTCGTTGTTATACATGACGCTATTATGGAGGCATTGTGCTCCGCCTACATTAACATCCCTCGGGATCACGTCGTGTGTGGAGCGAGTGTCGGAATCGATTTGTGTCTAAAATCGAGTCCCTCTTAGACTAAGTTTCGGAATGGGTGTGTTTTCGGCCGAAAGTTTGAACTCAGAAAGACACTGGCTACATTGTGCGTTTACTTCTACAAATCTTCCTTTGATTCTTTTCCTTTCTTCGAAAACACTCCTTTTAGTGTCACCTCGAGTGTATTAAGTTTCGCGTTCATCTGGAGAGCAGAGCAAAACGACCTTTTAAAAACATTGGGTGCTTGGTGTAGAGTACTTCAAGCCGCACCATCATCTTTACTTTATAAGACGTAGTTCTGACCATATCTGGAGTACTGTTGTCACTTTGGGGCTGGGGCACCTTAATATTAACTCCTGTCTTCAGACCGCATCCAACGTCGAGCGTCTCGTATAATCACGATCTCATTGATTGGTGCTGAACCACCGTACGACTCATGGGCAGGTTCTGTCATTTATATTAAAACTTTGGAATGATTTACGAACAGCGGTGTTTCCAACAACTTCGGAAAGGGGGTCTTCAAGAACAGACCCTATTCCTTTCTAAAAGGCTGGCAACGCTCTAGTGTCTCCATTATGGTTTCGGATGTCCAAAGTGTCCATGGGCGGCAATGATTCTCTTGTAACTTGTATGTTTGTTTGGCTCTTTAAAATCTTACATAAAGAAAACCTTGTCGGCCATGTAGATTTATTCATTAAGACCCATTTGACTGTTACAAACAAGTTATGCTAGGTAATTTCAAAAAGCCTATTAGTTAAAAAAACATTCGGGGATATAGCTCTTCATAGGAATTAGAAACTTCACTCGGGAGTGCAGCGCAATTTAAAATTACACACTCATGCATTCTGCGTCAGCGGCGGTCGCACTGACGATCGATGCTACGGTGATCCATCGAACTGTCTGATTGTCTTCGAGTACCTATTTTTAAAATCAAATAATTGTGATATTCATAATAGTAACAACTGAAACCCTCCACGCTAACGAACACCAGTAGTGCGCCGACCACAAACGTCCCGCGCCGCGCGCCGCGCCGCCGCATCCCATTCGGTGCAGGACCGCAAGCGGCGAGCGCGGATGTGTGAATTTCATATATTCATGCCGTATATACATTACTGTATATTGTAGGTTCTGTTATAGAATATCATAATTGACAACATTTTAAATTACTAATTAGGAGATAATAAAATTAGGAAAAATCGCTTGTAGACTTTTTATCCTGATTTCAAACATTTACATAAATGACAAGAACTTCTTCAAGCGTACGAAGAAAACTGAAGTTTTTTTGATGACATCAATAGATCTTCGTATTTTATTCTGTGAAATAGTGTTCTTGAATTGTGGTCATCACACGATCAATTAAACCACGAATTGACAATCTCTACGACAAAACTTAAAATGTATGTTCATGAGATATTTCCGTTTTCAAAATAGTACAAATGAAGTCATCTGTCAAATGTTACCTTTAAACAAGTATTTATTTTCTTGTAAAAACATAAGTATTGCGCACAACGCAAAAAGAAAACAACGCATACACCTTTAATTTATTTATAATTAGAGAAAAAACAATTTGTATTAATAGTGGAAATTTTATTAATTTTATTTAGAACAATGTTTTGATTAACAATAGTTAAGTGTGCTCGATTCTTACTCATAAGACTTTTTACCTAATATTTTTGTTAAGAATAGTAATCAACATTTAGGCGCCTATAGCTTGACGTTATATTCCTAAATAGAAAACTGACGGTCTGAAATGTTGTTTTATACATCCATCTTCCTTAAAACATATTTTGCTCTATTTATTACTTAACTGTTCAATATGCCTAATGTGCGCAGGTCTAACAAACACTTCACATGTTTGCCAAAATATAGCGGGTATAAAAATTGGCACAAGCGGCTGCCTGCTCTTGGTACCTTTAATACTACGATATGCATTGATATAATAATTATGTAAATTAGCGAAATCAATGCGTAACACCTTTGGTCTCTGCAGTTTTAAATTTTATTTATGTTCTTTTCTTTCATGAGACTCATAAGTAATTAATGTTATATATTTATTGAATAGAACAAAGTGAGTAGCTAATAGATGTTATGATCGTGTATATCTTCGACAAATCTTAATACACTTAAATACACTTTTGAAATGACTATGCGCCAGCTATCCTGAATTACACACTGTGCAATAGACAATTAATATTTTTAATTATACAAATGTTTAGCAAGAAAAATTCTAATTAATGTTTGCAGCATTTTCTATAAAACGGATAAGCTACTACTGAGCCATAAATTACTTCAAGCAGTCTCTAAGACAATCACTACGTACGACATTTAAAAAATGTATTTCGTATTTCCTGATGAGATATGAGCTTTAATACGAGGAAAACACACCTGCTGAACAATGTAAACTTTAATTAATTCGCTTTCAAAGTACTAAATTTTTTGGCAAATAGACATGTAGGCTATTGAGAATGTGTTTAGTACAAGCAATCGTCTAACTTTTCATAATAATATTCGAACAACAATAAAAGTTTTAGTTAGACATTATCACAAATATCGTTTCGCTATCCCGTAACTATCGTAAACGCCAGAGATCACTGTGAAAATAACGTTCCGCATGCAAACGCCGCCCGTGTCATCTGCGCGAACAATTAATCTGTGTTCGTGCGTAGAACGGTGGATCGCAATGGGTCATCTGGCTTACAAACCGATCAGATCGAATCTGTTTCCCGTGGTTAGCGTGTTCGTGTGGTGCAGTGGATGAGTGACCTAACCATATGTAACACTATTAGTTTGACAAGAAATACTACATAAATGCTTAACCAACAGCGGCATCAATAATTTTTTCATAGATTTCATTTTGATAACATAAAGTGTAAAGTGGGTGGCTCTTTTAAGTATTTCTATACGTTCTCAAAAAAATAAATAAATAGAGATATTCACAAAATTTAATAAACCAAAATTCGAGATCTTTCAAAATTTATATTGATTTAGGTACGTGCAACAAACAACAAATTCGCCGGTGGACATGCGCGTGGGCATTCACACGGGCGCCGTGCTGGCCGGCGTGTTGGGACAACGTCAGTGGCAGTTCGACGTTTACTCGCGCGACGTCGAGTTGGCCAACAAGATGGAGAGCAGCGGAATGGCGGGGTAAGTTGTGTCTGAAGTTATTTGTAATTGATTTTCTCCATTTTTCTTCCCAATCTAAGGTGTAACCGTGGTGATTATAAATTGTAAAATTACAAAATAATATAAAATAAACATTACAATTAATGAATTGCAATGCAGTATGGTATAGTACAATTTGACATAAACGATTGTTTAAAGATTACATAAACCAGTGATCTCCACGTGTGTAAACTGTACATAATTTCCTATGACTTTTTCTATTACACATATCGATATATAAGGCATAGCTACTTTAAAACGAGTCTGAGCGGATGTATCCATACGAATATACTAATTATTCGTGATATTGCATTACAGCCGTACATAGAATTTGTGTACTTTACCAAAATACCTTGTCTTGTAACTCTTTATAAATTTGATGAAAAGACCATAGTACATAATTTCATGCATGAGTAAGTGTGTTCATACATAAAAATTTAGTTATTTAATTCCATACAATTATTTCTTAAAAGCTTCTTGCATTACAATCCCTACAAAACCATTTCACTTTATTAGTTTTTTTGACAATAATCCACTTTTCTATTTTTTCGTAATATTTTATTAAAATCTTAAAAAAAAGGGAATAACATAGGGTTCGTGAGATTTGTCTTAATTTATGGTTTATAGTGACAATTTTTTTTTGCTTTATTACTGTATCTTATTTATCTTTAATATAATAAAGCGGGCCACTCCCGCAATTTACGGGTTGGGACCTCGTGTTTCTCGTAGAAGTAAGTTTAAAGAAATTGGAAATTAACTGTGACATTAAAGTTTATTTACCAAAGTGTAGTATACTTAGAAAAGATTTAGAATTTTTGAATAAAAATAGGAATAAACATAATTTCAGTACTAGAAATAAAAATAAACTGTGTTTACTTGTTAGTCAACTGCATAGGATCACAATTCATTTAGGGGACTTTGTATGTGCTTTCTGAGAATATACAAAAATTGTCCTTATACACATTTAAAGTTTTTATTAAGCAAACACTGCACAAAAGGGTATTTATTATACAATCTTTGAATATTTAGAGGATAATGGACATAACGAGCTCGACTTCCTACAGGGTTTTTTTCTTGCAATAGTTTTATATATTATCGTATTTCTATATAATATTGGTTTGAAAACAGCTACCCTCAAGTTTCTCGCTCGTTATTCTTGAGGAATAACTGCCTTACGAATTAGTGGTAATTTAAAAAAAATGGTAAAACAAAAAACTGTATTTTTTTTTAATGTTACGATGTATTTCAAGTGTTATATTACGACCTACGAAATAAAGATACTTCGAATTTGAATTTGAAATTAATGTGACTTAGGTACTCTACTGCTAATTGAAACATTGTGTACAAATAAAATTCACCAATACGATTTCAGAAAATGTATGAAATGTATTCCAAGAAGGTTAAAAAGACAATATAGTGTAACGTCTGAATGTGAACAAATTTACGCACATGAACTGAGTACGTGATCCTTTTATAGAAGACTGTATTTGATTACGTCGTATCTAGAATATTTGAATATATCAATTTTAGGTATTTTAGTACATAGTTTAATAACTTTCGTTTTTTAAAGTGTATAAACTTTTGTCATAACTTGTGATAGTAAATCTTGCGGAAGAGCGTTGAAAGAATTATTTCGAAACCGTTTTTGCATATGAGGACTCAGTAGCAGATGACAATGTTACTACAGCTGAGTGATGATTGATGATGAGAGTGATTGATGATGGAAATGAAAGTGAAATTACGATGGATGAAATTATGAAATCACTAAAACATATGTTGGAAAGTTGGAAATACGGCCGTATATGATAGAGTTTCGTCAAAGATGCTGAGAGGCGGTGGGGGGTATAGTGGCAAGCCTGCTGTACCAGCTCTTTAAAAACTGCTGGAAAAGCCATAGGGTACCTAATGATTGGTATAAAGCAGTCATCGTTCCCTTCTATAAAGGGAAAGATTCACGGCAGGTTTGTACAAATTAGTGCCCTATAGCCTCCTCAGCGTCGTTGGCAAACTGTGTGCAGACACCATTATCGAAAGAGTTGTGAATGAGACTGAAAACAGATTTGGGACGTACAAGCGGGATTTCAAAAAGGTATGGGGTGTACGGTCCAATTTTTTCTCTGCGAAGCATTGCAAAATAGTTTTTGGCCAGCGGCTAAAAAGGTTTTCTGCATTTTCGTAGATCTGGAAAAAGCTTATGATAGAGTGAAAAAAATGATCTATGGAGAACTCTATCCATACATGGTGTGACTAGCGGATTGAATCAGGCAGTGCAATCCCTATACAGGGGATTCAATGATTACGTCACAGTAAATAGGACATACACTGAATGGTTTGACATCCGCAGGGGTATTAAACAGGGATGTCTAGCTTTATCGTGGTTATTCAACCTATTCATGGATAGCTGTCTGTATGATTTGAAAGAGTATGTGTATGGACTAAGGATGGACGAGCTGTCTGTCAAATGCCTCTCGTACGCCGACGACCAAGTAGTCCTTGCGCCGTAGACGTGCGGGCTCCAGGCGATGGTAAATAAAATGAATGATTATATTAAGAAAGGAGGTATGAAAGTAAATTTCGGTAAGATTAAGGTGATGGTGTTTGAAAGTAGCGAAAGCACGACTGAATGCGATATACTTATAGAAGGTGGGAAAGTCGAACGCCTGAAAGAGTGGTTAGACCTGGGTGGTTTGTTTACAAAGGATGATGAACGTGACAGAGATATCGAAAGGAGAGTGAATGCGGGAAATAAAGTTAATGGGGTCTTGCTCGCTATTATGGATAGTAAAAGCGCCTTACGACAAACGTGCTTGGCTATCTATAAGGGGGTCCTAATCCCTACGCTTATGAAAGCCGGGTATGGCGGAAGAAAAATGAAAGTAGGATCAATGCAGTGGAGATGCGATCGCTGCGTGTGACGTGTCTGGATAAGATAGATGTAGAAACAGTGATGTGGTGCGGTTAGAAAAAAAATGTAGTAACTAGAGTAGAAAGAGGTATGTTGTGTTGGTTTGGCCGTCTGAAAAGAATGAATGAAAGTAGACTGATTAAAACAAATCCATAGAGCGAATGTGTGTGATGGAAAGGTCGGCAAGGGTCGTCCTAGAAAATCCTATGTAGATCATATTGGTGGTATATTAAAAAATGGCCTAATTTTAAGCACTCGAAACCGATGAGCTGCCATGAAAAGATTGATCGATGTCAATGACGCAAGAGAGATATGCAAAGATTGTACCATATGGAAGTCTATAGCCTCTGCCTACCCTTCTGCGAAATAGGCGTGAGTTTATATTATTAGTATAAAATTTTGCTATACACAAAAACTAAATTGCTAAGTAAGTAAACCCTAGTTTTTAAATTAGACTAAAAACAGCGACATATTACCATCACTAGTTCATTTACGATAAAACAGTAAGGTCATTTTGTCTCAAATAGTATGAAATTAAATTGAATAATTTTGTCACATTAACGCTACATGTTCAACTAAATTTCCATTAACTTGCAAAGAAATGAATTTAGCAGGATTTATAATAAATAATGGATAACTTTTCTGTATTACAGCCTGGAAATATAAAAAAAAGTTATATTGTTATTCAAAACTATATAAGTAGAGATTAAGATAATTTTGAAGAGAGTTTTATGGGTTAAAATTATTATAAAATTTGCATATACAATATATCTAAAGTTCATTACCTAAAAGATTTCAACAACGTTGACATGAATGTGATATAGGAGCTTCGTATTAATCCGGATTTTATTTGATTCGTTATAATTATAAAATTAAAATTACGTTATAATTAAGAATAAAAAATAAATTTTAAAACTTAGTGCCGGTGACACGCAGACAGGTTTCACAAAATTTCGGGTGCTCATAATCATTAAGAAATACAGTTTGTTTATTATTGTTTCATAATTGTAACCAATGCATTCTATCCTACTGAGAAGTTTCTCAAACAAGGCAGTCATTGTTGTACCCCGCTTATATAACAATAGCCGGATCCTGTTGTATAATATTCCTTGTTGATTGGATTTAGGTACAAATAAATTAATTTTGAATAGCTTTGATTAGGAAAAGATTTTGAAAAAAAAACCTTATTTACAAAAACGTGCTACATCTCTTTCTTTTTTGGCTATATCGATAATTTTTGAAAACACTTTCTGACGGCAATGTGAGATCGCTTCCATCGAGGATAAGGCACTGACGAGAGTAGATGGTAGTGTATGGAAAGTATAAGGTTTCATGCCTAAGTAAAGCCATTATTCGTTTACCGTTTTATATGTATATGCGAACTTTCATAAAAGGAACTACACAGGAGATTGCTTTTTTTTACCTTTATTTGATAATTTACAAAATAGCATTTGAAATACGTAATAATTTTTTGTGAATTTACAGTTTGCCGCTCGTTCGGAAGGCAGTTTTCTGTCAAGAAGAACTTAAGGGTAGCTCTGTTCTAATTTGCTCATACATAGCCAAAACAAATACAAAACCATTAAGAACGAAACAGCCCTGTAAAAAGTCGAGCCGCTTGTGCCTATGGATATTTGTCTTCTAAATATTGAGAAATTGTATAATACCCTTTTTTATTGAGTGATTGTTTAATAACACTCTTTAATTTATATAGGGGTAAATGTTGTATATCTACAGGAACCTTATTGAATATGCGCACACAGAGCCCTCTAAACGAATTTGTGACTTCACTTAGTCGACTAACATGAGATATCTGTTCATTTTTATTTCTGGTACTGAGTTTATGTCGACTACTATTTCTTTTAAACATTCCTAATTTTTTTTCTACATAAATACCTTTTCATTAATAAATTGAGATGCCAGATATGAAACTCCAATTGAGAAATGAAATATAATATTTAACGCTTAAATATTAAGATCCAATTAAAAGAAAATTAAAATTTTAGTATTTCATTTCCATTTTTAAAATCTAGAATCATCAAATGTCGGCGTTTTAAGATCCTAGAAAGTTTTCGTAACCATGTTCACAGGGGTGTCCATATGGGTGTGTGTGTTTGTATGTGTATGTAAATCTTGAATATATTTATAAAAAATGAATCGATTGTAATTGAACTTGCGGCAACAGGTAGTATAAAAAAAAATTAAAATCTTGAAATTTCACATCAATCGATTACGTAGATTTTGAGAATTCTAAATAAAAAATGCTTATTCAGTAGTTTGTAAAGTATTGAACCGATCTGCATTCCTAATACAACTGAGTCGGATACTATGAAATTGATTGAAAAATATTCAATTGCTCGACACAAATCGCGAACAGAAATTTTTTTGGAAAAAAGTGTCTTTTTGCAATAATTTTCACGTTTTTAAAACATAGATTTTAAAATAAAATCGATTTTTGCTTTTAAAACGCTGGATCGCACGTCGCAAGTTCACAAGTCAAATTGTTACGTTATTACGTTTAAAAGATATCGTCGTCGAAAGGTTTTAAGAAAATTTTCAGGATATTTTTTCAGGAAAGAATTTTTCAGGATAGCTTTACATTGTTTGACCGATTGATTTTTAAGATCTAAGTAGTTTCTAGATTTAAAGAACTACATCGAATACCACATCTCTGTTCGAATCAGCGATTCGATTGTTTCGTTCAAAAGATATCTCTGGCAAAGTATTTTAAAAATTACAATTAGATGTTTTTTATATATCTAATAATTTTGTAAGAGAACACTGACAATTTCTAGATCTAAAACGTGAGCATTAATATTTTCCTACTATTGCAGCATTATTGCTCGAAACAATGCGAAAAATTTTGAGACTGGTCTGCGATGTCACCCACTGGCCAGAATTTTTTAACGTCATATTGAAATCGTTTTGGTTGGTGCATTTTATTTTAATTGCAATATTTCAATAAAGATTTTTTATTTTAAAGTGTACGCCCAAATAAATTCTACAACATAATACGCATTATGTCTTTATAAGTCATATTTGTTGTTTGTTTACGTCGCCGACGTCGCGGAAATGAAACAAACGTTCCGTGAGAATCTCTAATGACACCGAAAATACGCTCTTCCTTCATCTGTTTGCGAAACAAAGAATTGTATATCTCGTGACGAAATAAATATCCTTTCTCGGAATAGCAAAATTGAAAACCTTGTATTTTTACTTTTTCTTCGCTTGTTCCTCTGATCTAATTAGACACGCGTGCGTGTGTGTAGACATGCGTAGAAGCGTGTGCGTGTGTCATTTTCTGTTTGAAGGGCTACACATATAGATTTATGGATATATCTAGCTCCACTCATCTACTACTACTACGCATACTACTATTCCAATAGTAGCCAGAAGTTAGATCCAGAACGAAGCCTCCCGCTGAGTCTTGATCAGAATTACGTAAAATGAGTACTTCAACGTTGATAAGGTATAATATCGTGATGCGGGTTATGCTGCCGAACTCAAAACCCTGAAACTCATGGTCAAACATAAGTACGTACTTATTCGTGACTCTAGATCAAATGTAAGTACCTACTTACCTAGAATGTTGCGACCTCCCTCCGTGGGCGTCGAAACCAAAATAGCTTACAACTCCCCGACGAGGCGAAATGGTGTAGAGAAAATAAAACAGCAATTATTTGTAAATTTTTTAACAACCAACACATGCAGATAAATATGTTTTTTTCATCTTCTTTAATTCTAATTTTTATTTAATATTAGACGTTATGATGCACTTTTAAAATAAAACCAAAGGAAAAGAAAAAGAATGAGCCTTACTCTATCAGGTTTATTTTTATTAAGTTTGAAACTTGAATCTATTACATCGATTTCCCATCAAGATTAACGTGTCTGACTTTAATAAAGTTTTTTATTCGTTACTATTTAATTTTATCACTTACTCGGAACAGTCACTATAAAGACGTTTAAGGTTGCCATAAAAGAATAATTAAAATGAACTCCGGAATCGCGAACACATAATATTTGCTCGTAGTATTTATATTATGACAGTCGTTCACTTTAGAGAACCATTAATTTTTACTTATACATACATAATATATTCTAAATAATGAACTGTAAGAATGTTGGTTTATTCAAAACGAGCTCTTAGAATATCTGTATATTTTAGCTTATAAATACCTCGGCTCGCTCTCATATGTTAAACCAAATATTGTATGAATATCAACAGTTTTGTCTCAAAATAGAATACAATTTAACTTTATATTACGTATCTTATAAGCAACTTTCGTTTTTAGAAGGTGCTATTTGCATACTTATTCAATTTGTTAACTTTAACACTGTAATCGTAGGACCTTATAATGTCGCGTTATTGTTTAATTCGACTATTCAGATTTATTGCGCATGTAGCGTAAATTAAATACAAGAAATAGAAGTAAACGGTGTTTAGATGTTAGTCGACTACATAAACTCACGAATTCATTTAGGCGGCTCTGTGTGCGCATGCTCAACGGAGGCCTCTTAAAATATACAAAATCAATGATGATGTTAAACAAATTTAAAAACATTATTAAGCAAAAGCTTGTTAAAAAAAAGTGTATTATAAAATTTGTGAATATTTAAAAGACTTGTTATTCATGGACATAACTAATTTGACTCTTTCGGGTTTTGTTTCTTTATGTTATAAATTTATGTATTTTTGAATATTCATTTGAAAATTACTACTCTCAAGTTTCTTGCTAGTTCTTTTTTAGGGCAAATTGCCTTGCTAAGTAGTAAAATGTAAATCCTTAAAGTATTTTGACCTATTTTAAGCCTTATGCATAATGGATGAAATGAAAATAGTTATGTTTATTTTTGAATCAAACAATTTTATACTGATAACTTTGATAAAATTTTATTTTTCCCCTTTTTCTTCATTCACTCCTTTTTAACTAATTTCTATCGTACTTTGGCGCATCCATGATAGCGCGTAAAGCGACTTTATAATTATACTTGCAATAAATTATATCGCGTTGTGGAGCACAACGCTTACCGCGCCTCTACGGCACGCGTGAGCCACAAGTGGATTTGCAGACAGTCAAGTGTAGTAAAAAATAAGTTTAGCTCAGAGCGGGAATTTTTTCTAACGCTACCGTTACACGATTATGTAGATATCATTCATTACCATCAATCATGATCAGTGATTGACAGAACGATGTATTACACGATCAGGCAGATTAATTATCAGTCACCGGACCAACGGTTCTAGAAACGTTAGTATTCAGCAAAAAAGTAATAGATTTTAAGAAAATAAAAGCTTATATTGCTGTCATAATAGCTTTGGCTGCGAAAAAACGACTTGATACATAAGAACGGGTCGAGAAATAGCTAATGAGTAAATATCGTCATACAAATATGAGTTTAATAATTTTGAAATGGAAGTTTCTTATTGCACTTCGAGGCAACAGGGATTTGACCAGTAAAACTTGTAAATACTTGCACTATAGTTTTAATAAGTCTCTCGCCAAAATTTAAATTATTTTATCACTTTTTTTAAATTACTTTTCCACAAAAAACGTAGATAAATATAATAAAATAATAATTAACTACAAAAAATTATACGTCAACTGTTTTTTTACAGGATACATTTACCATTTATAATTCAAAATCGCCGTATAGTACAGCTATGACTAGTAAAAACCACAGCAAACTGAACGTGTAACGTGCGCCTAATTATTTATATCTAGCCTTTCAAATTGTAGGCTGTCATGTTGACAAAACATGTCTCAATAATATAGGTTATTATATGTATATATATATTAGTTACGGATGCCATGGTATTAACCACTCCATCAATGCGTAGGATGAGAGAGTTAATGGGGAATAATTGTCAGATATATGCTCAAATACATAGTTTATAATATATCTGTCACTGGTCTTGTATTGTATTTTAATTATTTAAAAATAGTTTACTTGAATCATAAATAACCAATGAACAAAGGTGTTTCAATTACGCATATCTATTAAAAGGATATTACATAATTACCTCTACCGATATAATATTTTCGACATCGACAATAGCTCGTTAAAAGTATTTTTGGTCACATGTACATGAAAAACCAGGCCCGGATGCTAGCGTTATATAATCAAAATTCACGTTTGGGCGCGTTACTGATTCAACACCCTTATGCACGCACGTAGACACAGAAGCATTTCCATCGCGGAGAATCATCTCTACGCGGGCATGAATTTATTCATGCCTTTTAAATGTTAAACGGCAGGCGGTCCCGCCGGCCGCAATATACGCATCCGCTGATTCATCGCTATCGTAAAGCGCTATAGCTGCTGGCCCCGGAAAGTACCGTATTATCAGCTATAAGCCGGTGAGTGTTTTGGTACGTTTTAGTATTAAATGCCTCTTTACCCCGAAAGGGATTTTTGTGGTCGAACTTTCTTCGAGTCTTATGAGAGGTTTAGAAACCTTGTACGCATATCCTATATTTGAACATACGAAAATATTAGGTGCTTTTCGAATATCGTTGTCGATATAACTACGATAGAAACCGACGTAGTCATCGGCCCACAGTAGTCCCATTCTATAACACTGAGATTAGGGCTTCAGCGGTAGACATGAAGCGCTGGCATGGTATCGAGTAACTCTGCTCATTTTATCAAAGCCGCAGCGAGTTTGTGACACGCGGGACACGTACATCCTCGGCTGTGCTTAATAATCGACTCGATCGCTAGCAACGTCAAGGGAACTATTGAAAGATTCAAACGGCGACAACGGAGAGGGGTTAGAACGGAAGCAGAATAGAGAGCTGTCGAAAGAAGGTCTACTATGTACGTCTTTATGTCCACGCGGAGATTAATTTATATTCTTTTTCACTCCACTCAAAGAATTCCAAACGATCCGAGCTTGTTTTAAATCGAAAACGAGTGTGGGGCGTACAACTTTTGCGTAGTCTTTACCTTAATATCCTATATATTTATATGTAGAAAATGGTTACACGTTACGAGCTGCTGACGTGACAGTAAACAGCTGCTCTGTGCTCGCACGACAGTAGCTACATACTCCTCGATCGGTCGATAAGAGCGTCCGTTTCTTATACAATTAAATTGTAATATTTGCATGAGATACCATTTACACCACAATAAGAGTGTTTACAAAAAAATTTGGTTGCCTGTAAAGTCGGTATACGGGCGAAAGTTTTACGTGACAACGACTTTGAATGGTAAAATCATTTTAATGTGAATATTCATTCGTATAGTAGGAAGAAGGATGAAATAATAGTAACAATTTAAAACATTTATTTATACAAAGAATTATATTTAAAACATTAATTTATACAAAGAATCTCGCACTGAATTTCATTAACAAAATTTTATTTTACCTTTACACATACATACGTATTTATATACAAATATACATACAATAACTTGCAATACATTTGTAAGCTATGCACTAATTCTCTAGTGCTGCGCGCGGCAGACCGATCATAGTTGAGTGGGAGAGAGACGCAAGGCATTCGGCGGGCCTCTCTCTCGTTCGGTGACTCATCGTTACGTTACCGAGCGTTACACTTTTTCATAAGTGACTCCCAGCCGCAACCTAATTTAAGACGTTGTCACGTCAAAAAAAACCTTTTGGACTAAAATACTACTACTTAAGTAGTAGAAATACTTTGCAGTTAAATATTACCACTTAAATATTAAAGTTGTTGCCTTAGTTGCCTTTGGAAGGCAGCTAGTGAACAAATATAAAAAAAATTACGTAAATCTGGATAAGCTACAAACCGGTTGACAAGGAACATAACTGGAAGGACGTGGTTATAAGGTGTGAGTAGCTCCACTGCGGAACTGGCTAAGTGAGCTCGCACGCTAGTTCGCATTGTGTAACTAAGCTCTTATATGCTCTTATATTAAAATCACCTTTAGATTAAATAAATTGTAGAATACACTTTTTAAATGACCTAACATTGTCCTTAAATTTTTACTTTCAGATGAAAACATTAATCAGCCTATCACAAATTATTAGAGTTTGTAACTATTTTCAACAAAGATTTTGTCTTTAAATTGTGAGACAAACATTCTAATCAATGATAAAAAACGGATGTAATTATATAATGAAAGAGGTTTAATCTCGCTAAATAATTAATTATAAACAAAATGGATTTAAACACCATGCAGATTATCGCAATTCAATGGATATACTAAAATTTAATACTTGTTAAAAAAGAGGCAGTCTTTTTTTTAGGATAAATTACTGTAATGGTTTATATAAAATAATCTTTATCATAAATTACTGACTCGAGAAATGAGTTATTATAATTTTCGTTCGCTGTCACTTGTCAACACATATGAAACTACGAATGAGTTTCCATTTTACTACGGAAAGTTTCTCTATATAACGCGGCTCGTCGCAAAACGGGTATCCGTTTTAAGTACTACTCATATCCCACATTTTCTTATACCCCTCGCAAGTATCAGGATATCAAAGGGCGAAGTTGTCTCATCTCATCCAATATACTCTCGGAATGTACCA
Organism: Eumeta japonica; assembly: GCA_005406025.1. Lineage (NCBI taxonomy): Eukaryota > Metazoa > Arthropoda > Insecta > Lepidoptera > Psychidae > Eumeta > Eumeta japonica. Next base: position 180,533 of record BGZK01000129.1, read on the forward strand.
TATTGCGGCGCCTCGCATCCATATACCCGTCTTGCGTAACGCGAAGTATGCGCCACTCCAGAGATTATATTGAGGGTCATTATGAATTCTATCGCGCGATTACCGAGTTTTTTATATTCGCCGTCCGTAAGCTGTCGGTGGTGATAATCCTACGACAGTGCATCATTAATTTTAATCGAGCCCTGCCTTTTGTTTTCAGCAAAGAGGGTGGGGGCATGTTTTGAAAAGGCAAGACAAATTGACGGAGGTTTATTAAAGCGTGAGAGAATTCAATGGTTCTATAGATTGTACATTTAGAATATAGAATTAAAAATTACTGTAAATTGCGACTCGTCTTTTTATGCGTATTGATTTTTTAAGAAAGACGCTGTATTAAAATTATCAAATTTATTCGCGTAAACACTCACAAAATTTTCGAGAAATATAATGATACACAAAATATTTAGATTGCACAAAAACAAAATATATATATGAAATGAAACAATCTAATTAGAATCTTATTTCAAAGCAGTCAATTTATTTTGACTTCAGCTTAGGGCCCAAAATAAATTGAGGATTTTTGTTTTGGCGATAAAGTGTCACCCAGCTTAATTCTTAATAAATTAAATTCCAGTTTAATATCTGAGAAATGCTTTAGGTGGTTTACGACGCGATGATTTATACGTCCGTTATTAACGTTTTCGTGGAAGTGGCAGTACTGGCCATGAAGCCATTCGTCTTGCCGACGTTTTCGCGCGCAAGTACCTATTTGTTCCTTCTGGCTCCGTCAACACGGTACGAAATATTTTCTAGGAGACGATTACCACAGCTATTGAAAAATTACTGACGTTTTTGAATTATAATATATATATATATATATATATATATATATATATATATATATATATATATATATATTATGTCATGTCTGTTTGCTAGAAGAGTGGGCAGGGATCACGGATTTTCACATGTTACAATCATTACACACTTCTGTTGCTTTACTGACATCATTTCAAGCAAGTTCGTTGGTTTAGGATACTTAATGATTTGATTCTCTTGTAATATGCCACCAATTTGATCTGCATAAGATTTTCCAAGAATAACTTCCCATATTTTCTACGTTTTCCAATATAGTTTGAAAATGTAGAAAATATGGAAAGGTCCTTGTCGATCTTTCCATCACACATGTTAACATTACTACTCCTATATCTATCTTTCAAAGATACCCCACACGGACTAAGCGGGGATCGTATCTCCACTGCATTAAGATCACATTCATGTTTCTTCTGCCACAGCCAATTCTCGCTGCCGTACATAAGCGTAGGGACCAGAACTTGATTATGAACAGACAAACATACATAGTGAAATACTTTCACAACTCTGGATAGAAATGAGGATTCATCACTGAATTTTCCGCATTCACTGACGTGTTGTCATTTCCGCAAAACTAATTGACAGCTTTATATTACTCTTTAGACACCTAACGGTCAGTGGCGTAGCTAGGGGTGGGCCGTGGGGGCGGCCCGCACCGAGTGCCATCCATTTAGGGGTGACACCCGAGTTCATCCGACCGCAAATTTTGATTCACAAAAAACGCACAACGAAACGTAAAAGGTAGTTTATCATTAGAATGTTTCTTCAACTTAACAGTTTTGATTTTTAGGGTGTCACTTCAAATCCACCCCGGGTAACACCCGGGCTAGATGCGCCACTGTCTACGGTTATTCCAGCACTTGTGAAAGAGTCGGTACAGCGGGATTGCCATAACATCCTCGTCGCCCCTCAGTATCTTTGACGAAACCCTCCCATTATTCTCTCTTATTTTCATACATTGTATAGCTCTCATAACTTCTCGTTTCATACGTTCTAAAACTTTCATAACTTGTCCTATGCTAATTCCATTTTCATCATCATTCATATAGCAATTTGCAATAACTTTATTCCATGCAATTATATCCTTACACCCAAAAACACTAATAATTCTTTCAACGCTCTTTCACATGATTTTCTTCATTCAATAGACATCTATTAAAGTTTCTAAGACATTTACATTTAAAAAATTCCTGTTCCTTACCTTAGTCACGAAAAGTTTTTGATTTTCCCGTAAACTATTAAAATGTCGTCTATCGGTCTATATTTGAAAGTGTACTACTTGCAAAGGCAGTGCGCTCCATATTCTTTGGTGTTATATATCTTTTTATCTAGATAATTCTAATATAGTATACGAGTGACATATATGAAAATCACAATAAAAGGAGGGATTTGATTTTATCGTAAATACTTTTTAACTCGATATCGTTCGAACAGATATTTTAATATATGAGGATTCTAAAAAAGCTGAATTTTCATAATATATGATTATATAAAATCCTTTCAACATAATGATGAATTCAAATTTGACCCATTGCTAGTATGAAAGTGTTTCTTTATTAAAGAATGCGGGGGTGTGTAGAAATTAAGTTTCCATTCAACTATTAGGGCGCGGATGAGCCACGCACGCGTGTTTTACTTGCTTCTATATGAGAATAGGTAGGGTCGTCCACAGCGACACATTAACAAACTACACACAATATGACGTCATTACCACACGCGTAGCCTGTTCGTGCAGATACGCCCTCTACATAGACGCTTAGCACGAATACATTCGCGAATGGTTGTACTACTTCGTGTACGGCGCTGGAAGGCGCCACAGAGTGCGCTGTAGAATAATCGTGAACTCATACGTCAGAGATGTGTCAAGCTGTGCAGAGGTGTACACGGTGCACAGTTTAACAGCGCACTCTGTTGCGCTCTCGTGCACGGGCACGAGAGCGGAGGAGTGGAGGTCGCAGCTCAAAATGGTGTTGTGTAACTTAGGGTTGCGTAAAACGCAGTTTCAAACTAATTGATAAAGCCATTATCATCGATGACATTTTACCGTAAGATTGGAATTTCTTCATAAATATTAATCTATAAAATGTGTAGCTTCTTTGAAATCCTTCATACATTCATCAGTGAAGGACCGACTTGTGTATTGATTACTTAAAATGACAGTATAATAATAAGACTTAGAAAAGTCATGTAATAAGTAATTATAGAACTCTTTGTAGTTTTATTTAGAAAACTCATTAATAAGAAGGTTGCTAGTTTCAAATAGAAGGCTCTTTTCACCTGAAGGGAACGAATCCCAAAAGGAGGCTATGTGTTTGACTTGTTTGTAAGTATGTACATACGTTCTTTTGTTTTCTCGTAGCTACTAAATTTATAAACTAATTTTGATAGCTTATACATTGTTAGATTTACATTAGTGAAGCGAGTATCACTGGGGACTTTCATTCAAATTAAAAAAATTAAAATGTCAGATTTTTGGCACCAAATTAAATGTTATGAATATTTTTTTCTTCTAAATATATCTATCTAGTGGGGTATCAAGGGGTATCAAAATGAAGGGTTTTTTTTTGAGGAGAACACAAAAATATATACAATTTATAAATACACGTAAAGCCGTACTGTTGCCAGCTTGGTTACAGGATAAAAATAGGCCTGCTCGACCGGTTCAAAACCATATCCTCACAAAACAATACGGACGTGAAGTAGCAGCTTGCGATGTTGCTTTTCCTCCAGTGAATTAGAGTTCCAATGGCCTACTCTCCTTTAGTCACTCCTTTCAATATCACTTTCCTTTCTAAGAGGTCGACAACGAACCAGTGACTTCTGGGTTTGCGAGTGCCCATGGACAGCTATGTCCACCTACTCTTTGACAGCTTGCAATCATATTCGTCTCTCGAAAATGTTATATTTTATATTGCGATATAATGCGATATATTATATTGCTAAAAGAAATTTATCACGATGATTATAAAGAGAATGATGTCAACACCGGTAATGACGAGAAAGCAATCATTGTATACTGTTCACAAACAATTAAAAATTTTAAATAAAAAGAATGTTTAAAAAATAAAAAAGAAAATCTAACTACGTTACAATGAACTACGAAATGGAAACAAGATGATGTAAAAAAATGACAAATGTTTGCAGTCGAAGGCATCAAATTCATGTTTTACTTTCTGCGTCTCTTGCTACATATATGCCTCCATTTATAAACTTTTGTCGTATTTGATTCGGTGATTTGTACATTATCTTGTTTCCAACTTTTTAATTCACTTTCCGCAGCCAGATTTTTTTTTTAATTTTTGAAGTGCAAACTTCTTTAGGCGCATTGGGCGTTTTTGAGATAGAAAAAAAAACCATTGGACTCGCGACACTGTTACCGTTACCTTAACCGACACCTTCGTATATTAGTATGTAGATATATTGTGTATTACGTACATAGATACACATGCATGTTAGCATTTTTTGAGATTGGAAAAAACCATTGAACTCGTGACACTGTTACCGTTACCGTAACCGACATCTCCGTATATAAGTATGTACATATATTGTGTATGTACGTACATAGGTACACATACATGTTGGCATTTTTTGAGATCGGAAGAAACCATTGTATTCGCGACACTGTTACCGTTACCCTAATCCACACCTATGTATGTAATTATGTACATATATTGGTCCCGTTTACACAAGAGCTTACACAAGAGTTGAGTTTGGGTTGAAATATATTGATAATATAATTACATATAATATAAATATACATTGTGTATATAGGTACAACATAGATACATATTCATGTCGGAACTTTTCGTTTTGTATTTGTACATTTACGTTTTAAGCACTAAATTGCAATTTTTATATGTAAAATAATACGCATTGTTATTCATGTCTAATAGCGCATTAAATGAAAATTATGTTATGATTTTTGTAGTAGTAGTGTTATAAACTTTTAAATTAGGAAATACTTTTAAATGAAGCGTTTTTTTATTCGTTATTATATAAAAAACACTTCATTTAAAAATATTTCCTCCACAATAAAATATTTCCTGACGATTTAAAAAATTCACACGTAATTGTTAAAGTTTTCACTTCTATCGGCACTCCCGGAGTGCCATTTTTTTTTAAATTCAGTTTTTATGTAGTTTTACTTTGTTCAATGAGAAGCTTTTGTTTGAATTCATACTTCTTTTGTCATCTTAGAAAAAATAATGAAATGAAGTTATTATTACGATGCGCGCGCACACCTATATCTTAATCGACACCACGAAGTTGATTGTCAATGTCTGTTAAGTTTTGCAGTAAAAGCTACCAACAAAGTAAAAGTAAGAACACCTATCAAATATGTTTATGTGAATGTGAGAACTAATAACTATATTCAAGGTTGTTATTCAAATCTTTCTGAATTTACAACACGTGTTTCATATAATTAAAATATACTTGTATATAAATATATGTTTGTGTGTGTGTGTAATTTTCAATCATATACAGTGGTGAATATTTACTGGCATTTTATTGTTAATACTAGTGATAAAAGTGTATATATTACAAACTTTTTTAATTATGTTCATAGATTTGAGATTAATTGTCTGTATGTAATATTTTTATTTGTTTACATTATAAATTATTATTACTATCATCGTTATATCCTAATTTAATAAACAGTTTATTCTGATTAGTTTTGGCATACTAATTGATTTTATATAGAAATATATAGAAAATTAATTAGTTTTATGTACTTGTTTTTACAAACATAAAGTACTGGTATGCTGGATTAAATTTTTGTAGTTCTTTTGTTTTGTGACACCAAAGAACTATTATTTCTCATAGTACAACGCTTATAACTCTGCCGCTGTGAAGTTCGTCACGAAGCGTCTCATTGGCGTAAAATAGGCACGCGGGAGAGAAAGCATCGTCGGGAAGCGTTGAACCTGTGCATTGCGAAATTCGCAGGCAATTCAGAGCGGCAGAATTTACGTTGTAATTTGGCGTGCGTACATAAGTACACATGCACATGCACGCACGCACACGTGCACTCGTGCGCGGTTTTTTTAATAAGTGATATTTCTTTAAATATTAAAAAACAGCCGAGAGCATGTTGGACCATGCTCAGTGGTCATTTCAAAGCCTTTACTACATATAAATGCTCTACAGATGAAAAAACTACGTTGTTACACTTTTTCCATGTTTCTTGCACAGAATAGGTATAAACACCTTAGTCGCCTATAATTAGTCACTATTGGTGCAGTTTCTGTTACAATAAGTCAATTAGACGAACAAAGGGGCGTCACTTAAGTGTAGTCCAAGTAGCATGTATCTCGATGTCGGAGAGACACTCTTATATAAACTCTTTCTTCGCGGAAACTCATAATTAGACGTACGTTAAAGACTGTATTTTGTAAGCAAGCAGTAACCAGTTTGAAGGTACACAGTAATATCTTTAACAGACCGATATGGGACTGCGATTAATAAGGGCTTCCCTGTGAACCTTTTTGAGGATGTAACATGCGTGTACATACGCGCGTATATATGTATATGTCTACATGCTTCAGTAAAGATGATTCATAGTTTCCGAGTCGACGGTCCTGCGGTCGGCTGGCGTTGTCTCGAACGCCGCCGCTAAGATTAATCTCGCCGTTCGTGCGCCTAACCACTTCCACCCAGTTGCCGGTTATTCCGCCGGGACGGGCCGCGGGGCTCGCGCTCATAACTGCCCGGGGCCTGTCGGAATTTCGTTAATCCGTTTTCTTGTTGACTTCCCGGTTTCTGACGCATTGTAGCTTTTAATACAAGGGCAATAGTTGATCAAAAGTAAAAAAGATGAATTGATGAAATATTGCATATCATTCGAGTCGTTTAAGTGACACATTCGAAGATGAATATGAAATAATGATCCTTAGATTACGTACCGGGTGTCAATTACGTGAGCCCCGGGACGGCTGAATATTTTGTCAGGTAATTTTGAAAAAATCAAGGTCATTTCTTAAATAATTTCAACGAGGAACCCAATAGTGACCTTCAATTTAACCATGGACTTGATCTTTAAAAATATTTTAAGATCAACTTATTATTTTTAAGTAAAAATTCCCATTTTTCACACCGGCAATCGATAGAGCGAAAAATTTTATAGTAGAATCAGATGTAGTGTTTGACCTAAATTAAAGAAAAAAATAACAAATTTATTGTCAATTTATAAAATGAGAACTACCAGATACAAACACAATAAACAACTTGTTTAAAAAGAATATGAGTTGGTTTATGGGATAGGTTTAGGGTTTATTGATTTGTGGATATTTGGGTTTAGTATTCATTACGGATGTTAAATTATTGATTTAGGATTTAAAGATTATGAATTCAGGATTCATATGTTTGAAATTGATGACTTTGTCGATTGTTGTCGAATTTTAAGATTGCCGGATTCGAAGTTAATAGAACCCATAAGTCCACGAACCCTTACCTCACGCAAACAACTCAATAGTGACAGGCAAGGGACCTTTGCTAAGCATTCATCTCAAGGTTGTTTCTGGATAACGCTAAAAGTAAGAATAAGGGCGATCTTATGGTCATCAATTGAAAAAGTATTTTAACTTTCAAATAATGTTCAAATCTGATATCAGAGTCAAGGTGATCAATGTTGTTGGCCTTGAAACTTTGTCAAACATTTCTTCATTCATAAATCCTTTAAAGCTTGAAGACAACACTGTTTTGACAATTTGAAACCAAACAAAAATAATACAAAATAATGTATGTAATACGCATTCAATTATAATGTGTTTAAAAACTATTGTTACGAATATTCAAGAGTGTCATAGCAATTACTCGGATAATCGGTCCCTTGAATGTAGAATGATTTCTAAAGACTCATGTGTAATAGTTTAAAACCCAAATAAAATAGATGTTTAAAGACTTGTTAGTTTAACTTTCCGTTGTATTCATTATTTTATATTTATAATGTAAATGTCATATTATATAATTCCCGCTTGTGTCGCTTCAGATGCTTGATTAAAAGAAAAGCCATTGAAAAATTTAACCGTTACTGACAAGTTAACGACCTGCCACCTCCAACCTCGCCCCGACGATAACAGCTTTAGTTAGCAAATTATTGAAGGAAATCGATGTATTCGCTTACGTGTGCGATGATTTTGAAATGTTTGTAATTATTCAAATACGCAAGCCGCACTGAAAATTTCTAGAAGGAATGAGTAAAAATTACTATGAATAGTCAAAAATGTATTTTCATTTTTTTTTTAATATTTTCTGTTACCACCAATGCACTTTTTCAAACTAATAAACCAATTTTTAAAACATTTATTCTGGTGACCTCGGAAACATGGTTTTCATACTCTTCAACAGCTTCTTCTGGTCATGAAAATCATTGACCACGTAATTGATTCTTAATTTCAGCGAACAAAAGAAGTCACGAGGTGCTAGGTCGGGACTGTATTCAGGATTGCTCATAAGTTGTACGTTTTTCTGCTTCAAAAATTTATTTTTCTATTTGGCCGTATGAGAACTGGTGTTGTCGTGGTGCAAGACGTTACGACGATTACGATTATTTTTACGTAATTCGTCAATAACTTCCGCAAAAAAATGGTCGTATACCAATCACTGTTCACGGCACGACAATTCTCCAAAGCAATAGTAACCACGGGTACAGTTCTATTAAAAAAAAAAGAAGTACTCATTCGCTTAGAGACACTTCGCAAATCTCGATAGACGAACGGTCGATCGTTGCTTTGTTTTGAGGTCGTAGCAATAAATCCATGTTTCGTCACCTGTTACTATGTCACACACCCAATTTGACGCTCCTTCCTTGAATTTGGCAAGCATGGCATAGCACCAAGTGACGCGGTCCGTTTTTTGGACCTCAATGAAATTGTGTGGGATCCACCGCGAGCACAGCTTTTTCATACCCAAATATTTGCGTAGGATTTATTGTATGTGTTTGACTCATGCCTATGCTTAAGGATGCTCAAATCTCATTGTAGGTCACATGCCTGTCTGTTTCGATCATATGGCGCACGGCATCGATGTTTTTCTTGTTCACAGCGGTGGACCGGCGACCATTACGAAATTGGTCATCGAGGTTGATACAACCGCGCTTGAATTTTACAAACCAGTTATAAAGAGTCTTTTTACATGGTGCTTCAATGTCAAAAGCAGTTCGAAGTCAAGCAAGGCTCTGCTGAGCTGACAAATTACACTTAAATTTTTAGAAAATCATACTACGAAAATTTTTACGACACAAGTGCATGTGCTAAAGACATGTAATTTTTAAAATGAGGCCACAATGTAAATACTGTTAACAATTAGATGAAACAAACTGTGTTTTACAGCCAAACAGTTCCATTTTCAAAGGTAGTAATTGCTTTTTAAATATGTATTGTTTAAGTGGCCAGTTCCAGAAACTTATAGTGCGCCCCACGTGATGTAAGCAAATATCAAATTTTACCATTTTCATAAAAGCAATCAGAAGTAATTTAAGTCGTTTTATTAGTAAATTGAATTCTTTGTATTAATGATTGCTCATAGAACTGAGAGTAATATGTTTTTCTATTAAATACTAGCTTTCGTTTGCAGCCCCGTCCGCTTAAACAATAGAATGAATCCCTTAATCATTCATATCAAACTATTTCTTTTTTAATCGTGATACTGATGCCGATATTTCAATTATTCTCAACTTCAGTGTCGACTTTTCTCAATTTCAATTTCGATTGTACTATCTGTTCCAATTCCTGGTTGATTCTTCAATTACAATTCGGTTGTGAATTTCGCTTCATATCCCCATTTCAATTCGTATTTCGTTCCACTCTCGATCTATAATATCGATTATTTGCTGTGTGTATATATATATATATATATATATATATATATATATATATAAACAATTTCAAAGATTATTTATGACATAAAACATTTTTCCTGAATTCGACTTCTAAATGCACGAACATAAAGATTTCCTTAGGATAATTTATTCATACGCCTTGTCAGAACTGTAACATTTTTATGTGTAGGAACCTTTTTCTGAAGATAAATTTTCTCTAGTTTTCTGAAAATAACAGTCCGGCATACGTATAATACGTAATAGCTTACGGATAAAAGCCTATATAATTTTTCATCGTAGAAAAATTGCGTAAGATTATAAACTAGCTGAAAACTCGGCTTCGTTTTGGGAAAAATATATAAATGGCATTAAGAACTTTTTTACTGTAATTAGGTTTATTTACAGATGGATTGACGTATATTTAGTTATATGATAGCATGTAGATTTATGCCGAAAACTACACTGAATATTTTATTGTATTTAATAAAAATAAGGGGCTACGGTAAATTTTAGTATCTTTTTTGTGCAGATTTCTTTGTAAAAAGGAAAAAAATATTATTTTTATCCAATTGTTATGTAAACTTTTGGTAGATATGGATCAGATCCATCTAGAAACAACAAAATAATAAAAATTATTTTTTTTTCGAAATGAGAAATGCAAATAGAATTAAAATCATACAGCCATTGCTAACGTATTTTTTTTTAATTTAAATCACAATTTAAGTAAAATGAGTTGTTTTTCTAAGTTAGAGGACGTCGGCTGAATTTATTTATATTAAAACCAAAAAGCTTTGAGTTTTGAAAATAAAATAATGAAAAGGTAGGGCAATGTCGATTCAAAAAAAATCACCTTTTTGAACCTAGAAATTACAATATAACGCAGCTAACTTGATCGCTGTGAAGCTAGACACGAAAGCGTCGCAGTGGTATAAAACAGGAACGAGAGAGAGAAGAAGGAAGGATCGTGATGCGTTGAACCTGCGCATTGCATCATTTGCAGTCAATTCGGAGCGGCAGAGTTTCGTGCGTTGTACTGTAAATGTCGAATAACATTAATGGCGATTTTACTTATCTGTCATTGGGTATTTATATTTCATAAAATAAAAATCCACGAGGGTATATCTTGTAGACTAAAAATCATTATTATCTCAAGCTTTATAATTTTGGATAGATTTCGACCGTGTCTACCCTCAAATCATTTCTCCTTTAAGAGTCTACTGTACTCCTTCACGAAATTATTGGTATAGATTTCTTACATTTAGACATACTTACCTTGTGCCAGATGGCTGCTATTGAACTTATCTCTTTATGATCTGTACAGTCCGGTGCTGGATTTTAAAAATTACAATTTAAATTTTATAATTGTAAAAATTTGAATTTTCTAACTTTTCATCAAGCTGTGAAAGTAAATAATGAAAGACTGAAGAAAAATCTAGAAAGGATTTGTTTAAGAGCTCGACACCATCTACTCAACTCTGCTTTAAGTTCTTCTACAATAGAAAGTTATTCACACTTAGAAGACTCGCTTAGTAAACAACAGTTTTTACAACAAGGACCAAGAAGAATAAACATTACCACAGAGTACAGTGGAAACTAGAAATGCTATAGATGAACTGTTTCAACTCTCAGAAATGGACTTCAAAGCCTGCACCAAGTAAAGGAAACGAAGAATGAAAGAGAAATAGAAGAAACGTATCCTCCTCACTATATTTATTGACACACTATAGTATCTATTACCTGTCCCAAATCCAGTTTCTGGCTAAAGGTTGCACGACTACCGGCTGGCTCTACACTCCCGTCACTCCTAATCCAGACTAGAAGCTGCACTCCCCCTCATAACTACGCTCCCTTCGGTGTATCGGGACTTGTCCCTTTCAGGCATTGCGACTGGCTGAAGGTTGAGCGATGATGATGATGATGATGGTATAATTGTAAAAATTTGAATTTTCAAGATCAACTAAATTATATAAAAAATAATTTAATCTATATAATTTGATATTTATTTCATATATATAAAAGTAATCACAGAAAGGACTGGTGGTATTTCGAGGACATCCGGCGGAATGAAGTTCCTTTTGCTTTTTGGTAGATAATTATTATAAATAATATTATAAAATATTTAAATTCTTAGAAATATTTTCGTTACAAAAATTTAAAGTCGTTAATCGTATATCTTTTTTCGCATAGATATTTGATTATTGCGTTTATAAATAGTTCCAGCAAATAATATTTTTGAAGTTCTTTAAAAAAATCAGTGCGAGCGAAAATAGTGCTATACTTCAAATATCCTATACCATGTTAACGCTTACATAACGTTATTTTTACTAGCTCCTCACGGTATGTTGTGTGATAAGGAACTTCATTCCAATCATGATTGTTTTATAATACTCTCTAATATTTATGTACATCTTGATGTTCCAGTTTTTTAACTGTATTTAAATACTTTACATAAAATAAATTTAATTTATTATAGAAATTTGAATAAAAAAGGTTGATCTATTGAAAGTATCAGCTTCATTCACAGAACATTAACCTTTAGATGGGTAATACTGAATATTTTTGGATTTTGATTAATAAGAGCACATATTATGTTTATGATATATTTATCGGTTTTCAGAGTGTATTACTTCACTTATGTATTCTTTAGAACCATTGTAAAAAACAGTTGGCCCAGTATTTTTAGGAAATCTATAACTACATAGGCTCTATAATGGCCTGTTGGAATCATGGGGTATCAGTCGAGAGCAAAACTTCTGAACATTCAGAAATACATGCAAGATTTTTTGCACTTTATTCACACTAATGCCTAATACAGTATGAATTTTTTAATATCAGCATGAATATTAGTTTCGGTGATTGCAGTCGTCGGTCGATTTTGGCTTAAATCGTTAAAGAGATGATCACGTCCATGTCGAATTCATTAAACCAGGAATACAGAATTAAGCTACACCAACAAACGCATATTGAAGTCTGGCAACTTTCTTGTAGACTTAAGCCACTGTTAAAAATTATAGTGCGATATTCTCTCAACTCAAATTCATTGTATATAATGCCGACACACAATTTTCAAAAAGACGTCACATTGAAAAACAAACATTACTCCACTAAAACAAAAAACTTAATCCACTTCCAAAGTGTTACATTTTCGAAAACCGTATTTTTTTTAATTCTCATTAAAAATGGTCAATTTTAGAAATTTTCGGTATAATCCAGGTAACCATACTGACTCCTTCTATGAATGTCAAATAATGATTGTTCATCGTATGTATATGTTCCAAAAGGCGGGTGCACGTGTCGGAGATGACGCTGAGCTTCCTCAACGACGACTTCGAGGTGGAGCCGGCGCACGGCGAACGCCGCGAGGAGATGCTGCGGCAGGCCGGTATCAAGACCTACTTCATCGTGCGCGTGCTCAAGCCGGTATCGTCGTAGTGTTGGCTACCCCCTCCCCTCGCCTCCTATCAGTTGACTAGTACACCGTCTACTTATCTATGACTATGAATGTCATCAATAAATTTTACGTATTACGCATTACGCAATCCCCATTTATCCGTAACGTAGCAAATTTAAACGATAAAATAAAACAATAATTCCTCTGAAATATACGCCCTGTAAAGCGGACAAAACAACTACCATAAAATAAAATAAATAATTTACCGGAAGTGATGAATATGTAAAACTACCTCAGCTTGCACTGGGGTACTGTAAAAAAATTGCGATGAAAGGTTTGGAGATGTAATCCACTTATATATTATATTCTCGCTACAAAACTTTTAGAATACGTCTATGGTGACTAGGTTGCCTTTTATTTTAGTGCAATTATTGTGTTGAAACAAATAAAACAACCATTTTTAAAATTTTTCTTGTCTAAATTTCATTATTATTCGTTTCGTATTCGCTGAAACATTTTAACATATACATTTCAGTAAATGTGTCACCATGTTTATGCTATTAACCGAAACGAGATCCGTGAATAGACGGTTCTGGCCGCATTACAAAATTGTTATTAGAATTATAACTCTATGATGATGTTAACCGTTGAAGAGTTCCCTCACCAGGATAAAATGTTAGCTGTAGTATCCATTCGAGATCATCAGATATAGAAATATATGCAAATGACTGATTTCATCGCTTGAAATTTAAGAAAAAATACAAGTTGGTTTTCTGACATTAGGAAGTGTCGAAATCGACTTGTAAATTTGATTCAAAAAGACAAATAACTAAGACTAGTAGATAACCCAAAAGCTAAAATTAGTAGCTATCATTAGAAAAACATTTTTACAAAGTTGACCTCGATATGTATAACTGGAAACATGTATTTTATTGGACAGTGAATATACTATTACAAAGCTATTTTCTAACCTAGTAGAGTCATTTTTAAATTAGTGTCGTAGTACTAAATTAGTTAACAATCATGATTATGTTTTCTTTAGTATAAAGATTTTATAATTTTTCAAATACTTGTCCAATTACACAGACTTCTGCCTAAGCACTAGTAGACTGGTAACATTATGAAAATTATATTGTAATATAGTGTATATAATGTAGTATTCTACTGAATTTGTTAGAGTACAAAAACCCATGCTTTTATATACCCATTTTTTCATTGAAAATGGATGTTAAAAAATTGATAAATGATAAAAAAAAAACTGCTGTAATTTATTTTACATTCAACTCTTTACTCCACAACTAATCAATGGCGTTGTGTTCGCAGTAGAATCAATATTTGTTTCATTTTACAATCAATATATGGAAGTTATTATTTCTACATCAAGTTATTTCTTTAATGGTCACCCTTTGACCGATAACGACTAGTGGTGTGACCGTCAAAAGTAATTAGTACCAAGTAAATAATAATTTCGGAGTACTTTCGACCTTCATTGTATTTCTCATTAATGCCCAGCGTCGACGGTCCTCAGAGCTAAGGCCTCATGCACAAAATCTATTCAAAGTATCGAACAAAACTCATAAACTTTCAATATTTTTAACTTTCGAAACTCGTTGAGATCGTTCATTTAATTATCGAGTTTCAACCAAAGTTCAAAGGTCACATCTAATTACAAATATTGATTAGTCTTTCTAGATTTTGATAATGAGTATTTAACTTCCGCTTGGCCCTTGCACAGGGACTCGCCTACCTTGAACTCTATTACGGTAACTTAAGTTTTAATTACGATCTCCGTCCTTCAGTATCTAAAATATAATTTATTTTTATTACTATTTAGTTGGATCACTTCATATTTAATATAATATTTAAGTTCTATACAAAGAGATGTTTAATTTTAAGAGTAGTCAAAGCCTTTTTAAGTTCATATTGATTTTCAGTGTTTAATACTTTAATGGATAACGTACAACTCACCGCCACGTCCCCTTTTTCAACCCGCATCAAGCTCTTGTGATGCAAGTATGGCCCACTTTGTCGTCAGATGAAATGCCAGTTATTTCACTTAAAATACGAGTTAAGTCTACAAGGTAATGGGGACTTGGACATCGAAAAATTAGACGTTAAATTATCAAAGCGTGCAAAGTTTCGGTGATTTATTTTCCAACTTCATCGGGCAATCAAATATTGCAAAAACATTTTTTTTAACTGAGACATTTATAAAAAAGTAAAAATTAAGCTTAGGAATAAAACTAAAGTAATATTAAAAAAAAATTATAACATAAAATTCAAATATTTATATTTAGGGTTAACGTCCTCTTTGTAATAGTTGAGTTCATATCACCAAGTCAACATAAGGTGTAACATACAATAAGTTGAAAAACCAACGAAACGTTGCACGTTTTCATAATTTAACGTCAAATTTTTTGATGTATAAGTTCCCAATACTACCTTATCGATTTAAATTCGACGTAAGCTAGATACATCAATTTAATAAGAGTTAAGATAAATTCTATGCCTTAGTGACCATTATGACCATGGATCTAATTTACCGAAAACAGGACTTTGGCTCATTCGAAGTCATAATTTGACATAAAAAATGGTTTTATACCATTACTTATAATAAGTGAGATATTATACAATAAAATAAAGAAATTGAAGGATGAAAGAAGTCAGTCATTTTTATATTATTCTCACATTTCAATAGACCGGCGATGATTTTTAATTTTCCTTATATGATGTTATTGTAACTATGTTAAAGGTTTATTTTAGTTGTTAAAACGGTCTCAGCGATTGAAACCTGTGTGCCTGTAACTGAGATTTTTTCAGGCATTTGCGATAATGAAGGAGATCACAAGGTATTTTAATGTTTTACCAATGATAATATATTTTTTTAATTACGATGTCATAATGTTACAAAAACGTATTTTAAATATACATTCTTCTTTCCGACGGACAATCCTCACGAATAACTATCCTTTGCCCGACAGTCTCGTTTATTTCTCAAACGGGATAAAAAGGGATTTTCTAATCGGATAAATTGAATCTGTTCAACGATCCTTTTGATTAATGGATCCAAATTTATTTACTTAAGAATACAATTCGAATGCCGCAGATTAAAAAAAACACCGAATAAGACTCTCAATCTGAGGGTTCTGTAAAAACTTAAACTTAATCATGTATGTAGATATTTCTTCCATCAAGAGTCTTTACAATTTTTGCCTATTTTTGATACTGATGCTGGTGATATTTCGGTTTTAGGAATTCCGATACTTAGTTTTTCTTAAAAACAATTGAAATACCGGATTTTTCGTTAATATTAAATTTCCATAAGGAGAATTCGAAAAACACACATAGATCTACATCACAATTGATGCTTAAATGTTTACAAACCTCAGTTTATGTTCGAAAAAATATATTTTTTTCATATAATTTAACTACAATTTACGATTCGTATTTTTTGTTTGCTTTCTGATAAATTTCATGATTGTAGATCAACGGGGAAGTATACCTTATAGGTATTGATTTATTTGCGAATATAAAATATGCAACAAAGGTGGCCGTATTTTTGTTATTGAATGCGCTTAGAAGCTTGATCATTTTACATCTCCAAGGGACCGTAGATCATGTTAGAAGTATTTCATATTAATTTTAACTTAACTAATCCCCCAAGCATTCCCGAAAAAAAAATATCTTGACATACAGATAGACGGACAACGAAGTGACGCCATAATGATCTCTTTTGAGGTACGAAACTTAAAAAAATCGTGAGCCAGTACGGGACGTGATGGAATCTGAATATTGATTAAAATATATATGCACGTGCTTGCAGTTCGAGGGCGGTGGCGCAGGGCGCGCGGCGGGAGGCGCGCCCGACGACGAGGCGGAAACGCCCGACACGCCCTCCGAGCTGAGGGACGACGACGAGGACTCCGTCAGTATACCCACTTAACTTCACATCCTTCAGCACGCCCGAAAAGGCGCCGTGCTCTGTGGTCACAAAACGGGAAACTTATTGAACATGTTTAGCATAAATTGTCATTATTGACGTTATAATTCAATCGTAACATAAAAAGGACAGTACTGTTTTTAGTGGGCGGTTCTATAAACAAATTCGGTATGACAATGTGACAATTATGATAATTAATAGCTGGGCGACCGAGTTTTGCTCGGCGCTTTTCGAAAATGCCGTGGGAATATGATAATTTCCCATGGGAAAAGTTGTTTACGTTCATTTCCAACAAGAAACATTTAGTTACCTACATGATATATATGCACTACATAATATGAAAAATTTCCCTGTTCTTGTGTTAACAATGTCAAGTGATGTCATAAGTCTAGCTTAAGTCGTGTAGTGTTATTTGTTGTTGTGAACCAATAGCTTAGCAACAATATAATTAAATCAAAATTTTACGAAATGCCACTGTAAAGCTACGTTCAGATTTCTTTGACTCGCCATTTCAGGAAAGATGGCTACGTACATAAACTCAAAAGGAAAAACGTTTTGAAAGTAGACATTGTGATCAAAATCGTTAAAGCCTTTTCCGAAGTACCGATGTGTGTACGCGATAGTTGCCCATTTAAAGTAATATGATAGAAAAGAGCCAAAGGAAAAGACTTTATCATAGACGTCAATAATTGGGTTCGTGCGCAGAATTTACGCACGCAATCACGATAATTCTCGAAGAGCTTGATTGATTGAGCTTTTCTTATTATAATAGTTTCAGATTCCGAAAGAATTGCAGCCTCATATATCACAACATTACAGCTGCACCTCTAATTTTATTCTTCTTGTTTTGTCAATTGTAATATACCAATTACAATATCTTAATCCTCACTGTGCCACTGTGAAAGGTTAAGGTCTAAAGCCCTTCCATGTGACGTAGAGAGATTGTGGAAGGATATACCTCAGCAGTGGTATATCCTTCCACATCCGACTCAAATGACTCAGCATTGGAGTCATTTGAGTCGGATACAAAAGTTCGTGGAATAATAATAATAATGACAACAGTGCCCCTTTTTATTTTAGTATGACTAGTGACGCCACTGTGATTCTATTAAGGAAGTTTTCTACTAAGATTTCCGAAAGCAGTTTCTTATATAATACTTTCTGATATAAACTTTCGATTTTTCTTTTTTATGTTAGAAATTAAACTTTGTTACATATACATTTGGATTTTCAAAATAACTTTTATTCTGTATTTGTAACATTTGTCCAAAGAATACATTGTCTAATCTTGTATAGATTATTGAGAAAACAAACTTTAACTCTTTTTGTGCAGTTAATTGGCAACAATGTTTTTAAACTGATGCTAATTAATTGAACAAGGTAAAATTATGTTTCTTTTACTCAACGTTCATCTACTTCGTCCTCTTTCTTGTAAAACAAAACCATTTACAAGTAAAAGATTTACAACAATTAAAGAAAATATTATCGTATCGATGCAGACGTGGTGAACATAATTACTACAATTTTACATTGATTCAAAATTGTACTAAAACTGTGTTAAAGCAAAGTAGGAGTCAGACTCCCTCCTTCAAGGTTCCGTACCAACGAATAAAACGAATTGACTACAGCACACAATTTAAATCAAACAGATATCACGTTACTTACTCCTTATGAGTTGTAAAACTTTTATTTGATGTGATATCGACACAAAAATGTGCTTGATTCTTAAGTATCACATTTTGATAGATAATAAATTAAAAAATATACTTCTAATAAAAAAATCATTAAATGACCTTTAGTGTATTTTAAAAGACCTTTTCAACGTCATCGTGCTCAGTGGGATGCAAGAAAAAACTATTTTTGTCCTTGATAGTGGAATAGTAAGTACGTAGTATTTTTTGTATTTGTAATACAATATTATACGATGAAACATTTGTTCTGTATAATGCGTGCCTGTCATTAAAATTGATAAAGAAATAACGGAATTATAAAGCTGTGACACATGGACGGGCACGACCAAACTTAAAAAGTTCCATCTTTTTGCTGCTAGCACAAAAGTCCAAAAACGCCGCTGTCATATTGAAATAATTTAAGTTCAATTTAATAGCCCATTTAAAGTTGTTCGCCATCATGTACACCAAGTACTTAAAAATATACTTTTGTAAATTCACAGGTGCTCTCGCCACAAGACGACAATAAATCAAGTGACGAAGTGAAAATACTGCACATGCTGGAAGAAGAATTAGTGAACAGGGACGATGACAAGTGAGTAATTTCGCCTACTATTTAGACATGTACATATCAAATTTTCCCCTATCATGCTACAAACCGCCAACAAGGCCACCAAAATTTATTTCGATGCTCAGACATATCCGAGCGCATCCATCATTGATGTTCTACTATTTGGGCGTGCTTATTAAATCGTTAGACTATTTATTATATGAAATTTTGAAGCGAAAACTTCTTTAAGCGCGGATGAGTTCTTTATTTAGTGAGTATTCAATGAGACTGAGCGGTAACGTTCGGCTGTGTCACCCTCTTCGATAAAGTCGACTCGAGTTGACTAAAAGAGCGAGAGAGATATAGTTAACGCGTCGCTGCTATACTCGGTCGGCGAGCGTTACATGAGAGAGCATGACGTATCAGTCGCATTCACTATCGACGTAAACACGGTATATGGCATGCTGACATGTTTTATTTAATACGTTATTTAATGCTATACGCGTATTTACATATGTAAATATGACAAAATTAATTGTGTGTCTATGAGACATTATCTATGGTTAACATAGTATGGTTAAGATGACAAAACAGACACTTGCTGTGTCTCGCTAATAGCGAAAATGTTTCGGGCTAGGGTAAGTTCTAGTATTTCTTAAATGATGTTGACTTAGAACATAATCAGTGTATGCCATTCGTTTTTTAAGTAAGAAATCAAATATTTGATGCAAGATGCAATTAAACTTTAAAGTATAATCAGCTTATATTCTAGTATTTGGCGTCCATTAATACCTCTCTTTTACTCATTCGGTCCTATTTTCAAACTTCAGAAAATTTACTTATTTATGCTAAAGTAGGATCAGTTCTTTTCAAATTAAACCTTCATGCATTGCCAATGATTTTGAGACGAGATTTTGATATTGATTTCGCAAAAGGCACATCAAAGCTGTTAGTGGATTTTTTTTTAAATCTACATTAGATTTTAATATGTTGAATAATTAGTTGAATTATCACTATTATTAATCTCGCCTTGATGATTTGCGCTTCTGTCGTGTGGTCTTAAGCACACGCCGATTTTTTTGTTATTTTTAATAAATCATTGTATTTTTAATATCATAAATTGTTTTCCAAATTTTAGAGTTTTAGTTAAGTCTTTTTGTAGTATTTCATTTTTTTTAATTTTATTATCACTCAAGCTATTCAGTTTTTGGTATTTGTTTTGCTTCAAGTGAAATTTCCAGGTTTCGAAATTGTTAAAACCAATCATTTAGGGGTTTCGGTATCAATCTTTCACATCCAAACCAGAACCTAATTACCACATGCAGTCAATAAAATACATAGCAACGAAAAAAATAAGCCTATACTCGAAGGGGTACTCAAGACCGTTGAAATGGATTAAAATCTTAATGTAAAAGTAATGCAATAATCATTATTTTTTAAAATGGTAATGTAATTTTTCTCCATTACTCATTAAAAAAAAATTTAATGTAAATTATTTACATTACTCATTAAATAATTAAAGTGTAATGTGCGGTATTTCATTACTCAATAAAAAAAATGAGCAATGGAAAATCACACATTTCACATTAAAATTGTAATGTGTAATAGATGACATTACTCATCACGTTAACAAAAAAACCTTTAGGGTGATAGTTAGGGAGTTTTTGAATTTTTGATGGATGTCTAAACTGTTGGAGTGTAATAAGAGTGAAAGATATTTTTTAATTAAAAAATTTTTAAGACATAAACAATACCAAATTGAAAAATGTGATTTTGAATTAGATGCCATTTTTTCTCTACTATATATGATATTCCACTCAGGTTTTTAACATCTTAATAACAGCTATTATTAAATACAGTAATTGTATTTTTATATAATGAGTATAATGGAATACTCATTAATTCTCCATCAGCTATACAGAAGTTGGTAATGAAAAGTTGATACGTTACAATACTCATTAAAATATAAAAATGAGTAATGGAAAATTGGAACATTACTCATTAATTTGAAAATTTTTAATGTAGATTGTTAGAGTACTCATTAATTTTTAATGAGTAATGTAAAGATAATCTATTATTCATTAAAAAAATGTAATGAAAATCAATATTTGTTCCATCAAAAAAAAATAATGAGTAATGGAAATGATTCCATTAGTCATTATTAACAGTAATGAGTAATGAAACGCCAATGCATTAACTAAAGTAATGCATTTTTTGCAACTCTGAAGTGGATAGAACTTATTAGAACAAAGTTAATGTGCCCGAAATCAATGCATTTACTTAAAAATGCATCGATTTTAAATCGTGATTTTAAGTCGTTAAAAGTTTCCGTCCTTCATCGACAGATTCAATATCAACCGCCTTCATCATCAGATTCTTGTAATTAAGTCTAACGAATAGAATTTATTAAAAACGATCAAATAAACCTAATTATATACATCACAGGATTTTATAATCCATTTTTAGGCTCTATGGTGATAGAAGATTATTCGTGGCGTCATTCTTCTGCGTACCATAAAGCATTTATACAAAATCAAGTCGATATAAAGGAATGAAAAGTGAACCGTGAGATTTGCTTGTAATGTAACAGATCAAGTAAAGAATTTAAATAATATAAGTATAGAACGGATATTGGTAATATACGTGTAAAAACTTTTGATTTCGAGCGTCGCTAACAGAGTTCCCTAGTTACGCTTAGGTGTACCACACTAAATTGAGCGACTTGAGCGAGCGAGCGAAATCCCTTCGCTTTTAAATAAACAATTGTAGATCACGATTATGCCGGAATTGTGCGTTCCAGTGCAATACTAAAATTTAAATCACTTTAAAGTAGAGTTAATAATTTTCTTTATAAAAAAAAATTAAAAGGACAATCATGCTAAATGCTGATACAACTTAAATATATTATAAACATTTTTTTAAAATTATTTTATGTGACACATTAAAAATTAAATTTACACATGATTTTTATGAACACTATTCCTTACTGGACTATTGATATCCTAAAGTGAATATCAATTTTACAGCACATAAATTGTAATCACGTTGTAATGCAGAAAGCACCGTAAATCTCTTAAAATACAATAAGAGAAAACAACATTTCACCCAGTGAATTGCGAAAAGGGTTCACACGAAAGTTAAGTTTAACTTGGCGAGTGTAGGAGGTCAGGGCGTCCACGCGATTACACGAACATAGTTTGTTATTTATTGTTAACTTCTTTATTTATCGACAGTATTTCAATTTAATAGTATAAAGTATATGTTTATATACTTTTTAGTTACTTAAAGTGTACATGAAAGCAAGTTTTTATAGAGCGCTGATTACATTGCTATTCATTGTACGGACCGTACCCAGAAGTTATATAGATATACATGTGGGATCCCACTTGCGGGATGTTCGTGTGAACGCGAGCATATAAACACGTTAGCCATCAAACGGGATCCTGCAGAAAACGGGATACTGCAAAAAACTGGACTGCCGTGTGAAAGGAGCGTTACAGGCGTAGGTAGCCTTGAATGATCAAGGCGGCGTTAAGAGACAATTATCAATATTTCTCTATATTAAGTTCTACTTTTCTTTTTCAAATCATATATTTTATTTAGCGACTAACCGATCTGCGTTCGCAGTGTCCGAGCTATTCATATCAATACTCACTGTTCATACACAGATACTAACCCTCTCTAAAAGCTTGTTTTAATGTATACTCTAGATTTTTCCATATCAAGCGCACGCGGCAAGAATAAAAGAATATCACGTACTGGTGTAACTTATTACTATAATATAGTACGCTACATAAAACTGAGATGCTGCGGTGTAACGTAGCTGCACACATGCGCATTCCGTAAATACAAACAAATAAGCTAGGCATACCTTGTAGTCCCATATATACATGCCCCTAAGTGATAAATGAATATAACACGTAATAAATCATGCTATAAGATTATTTTTATCTTATCACGCTATCTATTAATGGTTTTACAAACGCGATAATTCATAGGATACACCGCATGTGATGCGTACAGGCTGTGCTAGCGCCGTCAAAGGCCGAAAGCACAACTAGTCAATGCTTACTTGCTATACAAAACTGTCGAGTCGTCAGCGTGTACACTCAGTAAAAATATATCTGTGTACGTGAAAATTTGTACGCCTAATTAAGATTTTCGAAGCAGTATTTTTTCCTTTGCGTTCCGTTCCATTCCATTGTATCGTAAATACAAGAGTTTTCTCACCATTTTGTTATAGTTGTTTTTCTTAGGTCAAGTGACTTTCAAGTAATAGTTTAGTAAATTAACTTAAAAAATAAAATAAAATATACCTGTGCTGGCGAAGTGTTTTTAAATAAGTAAACTAAAATCTGCCGCTTTTTCGTTTTTTACCATTAGAGGAAATTATTAAATTGATTGTGAAAGACAGGGAATTTAATTTTTTTTAAATACGTTTGCAACAACGTTTACTGAGACAGATATTTCGTATGAAATATTGCAGAAAGAGACTGGTGATACTGTTTACAGTGTCCTGAATATAGAAGGGTTTGAAACTTTCGTGGAACTGTACAGAACAAAATTTGATATCAATTATATTTTTTTAGAAATTGAATTTCAAGCAACCGAAAAGAAAAAGCAGTATTAATAATAATAATATTTTTCGACACATACACAGCACCATCTACTCCCAAACTAAGCAACGAGATTTGTATTGTGAATATCAGATAATTTATACAATACACATCTATATTTATCTTCTTGCTAAGAAAATTAAAAATTTTAGAAAATCGGGAAGTTATTGGTTTTATCCCGTTTTTTGAAAATAGAGTTTTCATCAGATTTTGAAGCCCTAGAAAGCTTCTCTGACTATTTTTACGATGGTATCCGTATGGGTGTGTGGATTTGTGTTTGTGTGTGTAAACTTCTTATAACTTTTGAACGCCTTGACCGATCGAAACGAAATTGGTGGCATTCGAAAGGGTTCCACTGAACTTAAACTTTCTGTAAGTTTAAGCCGATTCGAATCAGTAGATTCCGAGAAATTTCAAAAAAACCGGAAAAATTCAAAAACGATGTTTTTTTAGAATAACTTTTCGGCTCTTGCACCCATCAATTCTATAACCTAATCAGCTCTAAAAAATGATGTCGAATGCCGTTTTGGAAATCAAAATTTGTTGATTCATTCATGATTTATTGTGAACAAAAAAAATACCAAAAAATTAAAATACGAGCGTTTGTTTAAATAACTTAGAAACTTTACGACTGATCGATTTTGCTCGTAGTATAACATTTGTAGACCTTAAAAAACTGGGTGGATTGTCGTCTTGAACATTAAAATCGAACAACATTGAAATCGAACAACACGTTCCAAAATTATGGCTTTATAAAAATTTGAAAAAAATTTTTTTCAACGTAATTTTTAAATTTTGAGACATCGGTTTTTCATCGGGAACTTTCAAATGATCAGACGGATCGATTTCAATAATTAATTAATTTAAAACCTCAAACAATTGAATCAATCACTAATAAACAAATCAGACATGGTTAATTTGTTTGAGAAAAATTATTGTCAAATCATTTTCAAATTTCGTTAAATAAGTTTCATAAAATAACTTTCACCTAAGAGAGCTAAAAAAACGATGTTCAATACCATAAAACAACTTAAAATCGAACAATTTATGTAAAAAATTACTTTGTTTAATATATACCAGACTTTTGCGCTTCTCAAAACTCAAAATAACATGTAAACCGTATTTTTTGAGTTCAAAGAGCTCCAAGACGTCACAAAAAACTACGATACTATAGCTTAGCGGTTAAAATTAGCGGGAAGTTGCAGGGATGGCCTTTAGGGTCAACCGTTTTTCCGATTTTTTTTAACGTGTACGCATAATACATGGAAATATCCAGACTCAATAAAAACATTAAGTTTTAATCAAATATATAAATGTTTGTCTTGTGCGGGAATCGAACTCACGCTCCCAGCGCCGCGAATGGGGTCACTACGCCAATCAGGCTTATAGGAGTTGATAATCTTCAACAGTGTTACTGTAGTGTTCTCCTAAGGGCGTTGGGTACCCTGAATGATAAATATGGACGAAAACACGTGTGAATGGTGGAATAGTGTAATGTCGACTGGCCCGCAATCACAATAGTACAATACGGAAATAACTTATTGACTACCCACACTACAGTTATAAGCGGGTTTTGCGAGATTATAGTCAATGTTTTGAACTAATGTTGTAGTTGCTACAAAAATTTAAAATATTTGAAGTTTGTTAACCTGCTTACTTGTGAAAATTTTCCACCTCATTCTTTAAATTGACCCGAAGAATTTGTCGTACCGTGAGAGTCGACTGGGGTAGGTAGCCACTGTCGTTGGGCCACCAACCGAGGCAACGGTAAAAATGGGGAGTTCTTTTAGCCATGCTTATCCTGTCTGAAATATTGCTGCACGCCCCTGGCTGCATAATACAATTTCGTGACGAATCCGTTTGACACTACACTGAATTTTTTTTTCAGTTTACTTGATACTTGAAACTTTATTAACAGGCGTCGATTCAAATATGAAAGGTTTTTGTAGAACTTTTTATGTACATGATCTAATAACTGATCTTGTGTTCTTTTAAATTTAAACTAGCAATAAAAATTCTAATACAGTTGACCCTGCAGGCTATCTATAAAACTGCCCGTTATAATATTTATCGATACATTTTTGAGCTCCTTGATTACAAAATTACAGTTGTCTAGAAACTCAAAGACCCATCTTAAAGATTTTTGGGTTCAGAATTTCTAAAAACAGTTGACCTTACAGGCCATTCCTTAAACTTTTTGCTACTTTAAAACTCAAAGCCTCAAAAAATATGCTTATCAGTAAATTATTGAATTTGAGCTCAAAAGATAGATTTTTTCTTATTCACCTTCTACGAGCTAAAAAACATAATTTTAATGTCTACAGCTCTTCAAGTTCAAACATCATCATTTATATAAATAAAACGGTATTTTTTTAATTTTTAAACTACGATGTTTATCTTAAGCATTGTTCGAGGTTTGTTTGCTTACTTAAGACAGTTTTTTAAACATAGAAAGTTGAACGGTACCAAACATCAATCCAAAATTAATTTTAAAAGTTATTCTAAAAAAAACATTTTTACGAATTTTTCGTTGAAATTTCTTGAATTAATCAACCGATTTAGATACTATTTGCAACGATCGAGGTTGCTATGTAAGCTAAAGAGCTTGTTAGATTTTGAAATTTATCGGTACAGTAGTTCAAGAAATATTCTAAAAAAGGACTTTTTGAAAATTTTTTCCCATCAATATCTTTTGAACAAATCAATCGATTTTGATACATTTAGCATTGTTGTTTATCGACATTGTTTCTTAATGAAAATAGTTGTATAGGTATTGAAATTTATCTGTATAGCAGTTTATAAAATACAGTAAAAACACTTTTTGAAATAAATTCTCTTAATTATATCTCTTGAATAAAATCAAGCGATTATTATGCAGTTTCCGATAGTCAATGCAACTGCTTGGAGAAAAGAGGTGATTACATTTTGATATCAATCGATAGAGTAACTTAAAAGGTAATTCAATAAAACATTTTTGTGAAAACTTTATTTTGACATTCCATAAAATCTACTGGGCGGAGTTACTTCAACATTTCCGAAAATCTAAGTTGAGTGGACCCCATTCGATTGCCGCAAAATGAATTTCGTTAGTAATCCGTTTAAAACTTATGAGAGTTTTACACATACACACACACACGTACGCACGTACGCACGCGCGCACGCATGCACATCCGCATGCATCCACGCACACGCAAACGTGCAGATATCACTCAATAAGTAATCGAAATAGAATCCTAAAACCCTAAAACGTCAAGATTTGATGTAAACTTAATTTTCGAAAATGGGACTGAAACAAATAAATTCCTAATTCTATGAAAATTTTTCTATTTTCGTAATAGGAAAAAAAAGTAATTACATATATTAAAACGACTTAATAGACCATAATAATTCTATAGCGGACTTACAAAAAATGTCGCATTTCGAGATGAAATATAATATTTTTTTAACTGTCTGTTGAAATGATGTATCACATATATGTGTATTAAATTAATACTAAAAAAAATAGAATGTCAAGATATAAGCCAAACAGGACTCTATTTTCTTATATTGAAAACTAGCTAACCTGTCAGACGTTGTTCTGTCCTTTTTTTGTGCGTGGTTTACTCTTATAGTTGATGCCCGCAGCTCCGCCATCATAGGTATATAATATACCCATGAGGGCGGAAATTTTGATCTGCTAGCATATGCTAGCAGACCAAAATTTCTTAGAAATATAAATACGTCGATGAAGCAGGGAATACATTTTAGCAATCTAATTTATTTAAGTATAGTGTAGCTATCTAATAATGAAATATTTTTTAGAATCCGTTGTGTAATTTAGGTAGTATAGTTTAGAATACATAGGTGAAACCCGGGCCAAATGCAAATTTTTTTTTGCGTACAACATATATCTAATTTTTCACCGTATTCGAATCAAAGGCTTAAACATGCATAGGTCCACAAACGTGCAGTACAAACATTATTTTTTATAGACCTGAGTTCTTTTATCTTTTGCATCGATCGACGTCCTCTCGATCTCGATCTCGCTTTAGATCCCGACCCCTCATTCGTTTTCGACCCCAATCCCGTTCTTAATATCGCTGTTAGTCGCGTTTTCGATTCTACTCCCGTGTCGCTTTCAATTCCGACTCGGCTACCTGTCACAGTTCTGATTTGGACGAAACCGGGGGCAATCAATCAATCCTTTGCAATTGTTCTATGTTTTTTTCCTAACAATTTTTCATGATCATGAACAAAACAAAAAGAAAGTAACATGTGTGCGATTCACACGATTTACAAGTGAAGCCTTCAGAAAATTAATCTGCTAGAGAACAAGATGAATGTCAGGAGTGGGATGATTATAGCTATAGGTGTATTTATTATAACATTGGTGCCTAGCTTAAAAGTTATTCCACGTTTTATTTTTCAGACTCAATGTTCTCAATTTCAACAAATGACAATACGCAGGCGCAGACAACCACGCATATCTCTCTGTCTTTCGCGTCATATCTCATGTCATATTTTATCTCGTTCTCTCGCAGGCATTTTATTTCATCTCACATTTTATCTCATTCTCTCTCAGGTTAAATCCTATAGATGTATATGTTTGTAATTTTTTACTGTCGCTTTTTCGTTTTATCGAGTTTTTTAGCCTGTTTTCATACCGGAATAAAGTTCAATATAATTTTGAACGATTTATCTTTTATATTTTACTATCCGAATCCTCCATCTCCGAGAGCGTGGAGTGTACCAAAAGTTATTGTAACGAACTGAATTTGTCGTGATAAAAAGTGAAATCAACATCGAAGCAGTAACTCACCAACACTCTAAAAAATGAAAACTAACTAAGAGAGATTTTCTCTTAGTTGGCGTTAAATTAATCAAAACAACTGTGAAATTATATATATCAACGAAAACTGATTTGTTATAACAACTAGTTCATTTGTGATTGAACTAACAATGTAGGTACTATATTAATTCTAACAATTATATACATTGTTTCTATAATTACTTGTTTTCTTACATAATTTGATCAGTTTTATTTAGTTAAGTTATACGCATATATAGTAAATCCATTCAGAATAAATTCATTGAAATAATTAGACAAATTAGTAGTTTTAATTCTTTTCATTGTTAAATTAATAAAGTAGTGTTTGTTTTACCTAATAGCACCTGTTAATTATGTCAACTACTCTAATACTTATCATTTTTAAAACAACAAAGATAAAATGATCACCTTTAATACTTAATATTGTTGGATTAAATATAAATTAAATGTTAAATTCTACTGAGAGTAAATCCTTAAAACGATTTTCATATTAGTTGAGATAAATAATCAATTTATTAATTGAAATAAGTGACTACCCTCTCCAGCTCACCTCAAAGGGCAGCGCGGGGGCAGGAGGCGAAGCCGACTGAACAAATCTAGCGCATATCGTTAGTCAATAGTAGCATGGATAGTTGTTTGTGTGTCGCTCGAGTTAAAATCGGATTATTTCGTTCATTTAATACCTAATTGTATTACTTGGGAAGAGTCATACATAGTTGCAACAATGAATGGAATAGTTGTGGTATTGTTGTTTGGTGTTGATGTTGAAGACCAATTGTATACGTACTAAAAGTGTAAGGAACCAAAAAAATGAACCAAACACAGCACAGAAGGTTGTTAGTTTCTACAGTTCATTAATATTGCCGATATATTGTAACATAAATATTTTAACAATGGCCAAAAATATGTAACGTTACACTGTACTGTTTAAAAATTAATGAACAAGTGTTTTCTAACAAATTATTTTTGTTTTTTTTTATCTAAAATTTGTCACATATGTTAATAACGACAAATAATGAGTCTAATTTTTAGGATTTAATTTTTGACAAGAAATTAAAATTTTTAAATGTGATATGTTCTAAGAACCTTTCATTAACTGTGATAATTTGAACATAAGTAGGTTTTACTTCATGTTTCTTTTCATAACATTAACATCAACTTTGATTATCTATAATTGCTGATAAATAAAATATAATAACATAGCACACGTCCGTGTTAACTACGATCGAGGCTGGTTACGGGTGGAGCAGAATGTCATGCTGGCACTCATTTTCAAAGTGATTATAATGTGTTAGACCTGTATTAGTAAATCGTACTCAACTTTGATACCGCGTTTGAGTTAGCACTGGATGTGCTGTCCTAATTAATATGTCGTACTTCAGTTCACTCTTAAATGTAGAACATATCAACTATCAATCACGCGTTATAGGTGATTAAGAGTGAAATTTAGGACAACCCGTCATATGCGAACTCATAGGCATTCTCAGAGTTGAGTGCGATTTACTAATGCAGAACTTAGTCCATTAAAAAAAATGTTACTTAGGGCCTCTTTCACTATCTCCTTTTAAATAACTTTTAACAAAGTCATTTTTTAAATTATTTTTCCACGTCCTCCTTTTAACAGCTTATCAGCCCTAATAACTGTTAAAAGAAGAACGTGGAACGTAAAACTAATTTTAAAAGTGGCTCTTTGTTGAAAGTCAGTTTAAATGCAAATGGTGGAAAGGCTCTTAGTGGATTTATACAAGAGTAACTTAGTTGTCATTATAATGTTACCTATTAGTACTAAACAAGTATAGTAGTTGATTCGAGTAATTGAATTTGATCATAATAGACATTATATGGTTCAAATGTAACAAGTTCTAAATTGAATTTATTAAGCTGAATCAATTACTATAATCATTTCTATGTCGGTACTGATCATGGTCTTAGTTGAATTTATTAAAGTGAGTTAGTTATTATAATAATTTTCTTTTTGATATGGACTAAGTATTACTTGAATTTGTTAAGATAAGTTAGTCGGTATAGCCATTTTTCATATTCATACTGAATAAGATCTAAATTGCTTAGTTAACTAATAATAATAAAAGCAATATAGTTGATTAGTCAATTGAATAATAATAATCAATCAAAATCATCTTAGTTGAAGTGTCTAAGGTCTTGTTAGGCTCATATGGAATCAACATATTGATCATGTGAATCATAATTTTGATAGAAGCAACAATTTTTTTTTTGAGTGAAAGAGTCTTTTCTATCCTTTCTTTCTAAGGGCAACTGTCAATTTTTCCATTACGTTATTGTGGATTGATACGATAACGTGTGACGTTAGCAGTAGGTGATGACCTATTCCTATCTGACCAATTACCAATTCAAAATGTTACTGACTTCATAATTAAATTAGTATTCATTAAATTCACATTTATCACAAACCGTACACTAAGCGATAATGGAAAAAGCGATATTTTATAACTACGTCTAAACATTAAGTAAACATAATTATTTCAGAGAGCTAGCGGACGCTACGACCTGCTGCCTCACGTTCAAGTCGCAGCCCGTGGAGGCGGGGTACGCGCGGCGCGCCGACGCCTGCCCGCTGGCGATGGGCGCACCGCCGCTGCTGCTGCTGCCGGCCGTGGTGGCGCTGGCGGGCTTCGCCGCGCCGCCCGCCTGGCCGCTGCACGCCGTCTACCTCGCGCTCGTGCTGGAGACCGGCCTCGTCAATGTAGCCTACTACGCTTGCAACAGATATGCTGTGTATAAGGTAACGGAGAATGATTACTTATCGATTGTTAGGTATTAAATGCGCATGTAAATTTATAACGAAGTTCCTTGTGGTATATATTGAATTATAAAGCATTTGTGCATTATACAGAGTCGGGAAAAACGTTTTTTCGTATTTTATATACCAGTTCAAGATAATTTTTATCACATTTATTTAGATTTAATTAATATATGTTTGTTCAACTACTTGTTGCCATTTTATAGGTAGTGACATTGCTGTAAAAATTTTGAGACGTCTGATCAAAAAACTGTGACAAGTAGTTTTGACAGTCCTATTTGATGTTAACCTAACACTACCTGAAGAATTTCGAAGGGACCGAAACAGGTGAAAATCTGAGGGTACAAGGTCAGGGCTATATAGTGGTTGCATTAACACTTGCCAACCAAACTCTCAATATTTTCTGAACAGCTAAAAATGTGTGTAGTCTGGCGTTATCATGGTGTAAAACCACACCCTTTCTGTTGATAAATTCCGGCCACTTTTTCTCTATACGTTAATTTATTGCGAGTTGATGCGGGGTCTATGGAGCGTGCGTACGTTTTTTATCATGATCTTTTTTGCACGTTCTTGTCGTAGGTAATCCATTTTTCATCACCAGAGCCACCGATCCATTCAAAAACGATTGGGTTTCATTACGTTTAATTAGAGAATCGTAAATGTATACACCCATTCATTAGATTTCTTTCAGTGAGCTCGTGTAAGACCTAAGTATCGAGCTTTTTTGTGTATCTAATTTTTAAATGGATCAAATCTGTTTTGTCGTCAATGCCCAGCTCTTCAAGATTTGAAAATATGAATTGAGTCAGTTACTAGTTAGCCAAATTTTATCTGCGCGCAAAGTGTAGTAATTAGTGTCAAAGCATTAGAAACTGTAGCTAAATATAAACAGATCAGCCGCGTTCTGATGTTCCGTCACAGTAGCCGTAGCGAATTCCGAAATAAAAAAAAAATTAATTTGTTAATTTTATGGATTTATATACATAAAATAAATAAATATAATATCAGATAATCCATAATATCAATTGTAATCATACCAACATCCATTCAGTAGTGTCAATGTAAAGCGTGTTCAATATACAGACCGACAGACAAAAACAAAGAATACCACTAGTCTGGCTTCTGTAACGGTAGAAATGTCACGTCCAATCGATTTTATTTTTTAAAAAATCCGTCGTGTACATATTTCAACCTATGACAATTTTGTTATAAGTATAGCTTCAGTAACAAATAAAAATAGTCAAATCTTTACATATCTATAAAGGTACAATTTCATAAATTTCTACAAATTTATACAATTGTAGTATAAAAAAAAATGTGTTTTAACGTTTTATGTGAAATTGATATTTTAAACATTTTTTTTTGTTTTTCAGAAAAAAGCTATCAGCCCCTATTGGAAGCTTACCTGCGGTATTTTCAACATCACCATATTCGTGGCTGCTAATATTACCCCATTGGTATTTATTTACCGTGCCATATTAAATATTTGTTTTCTCCTAAAAACGCTGTACGTATTTAATAAATAATGAATATTTTAGATAATTTGCGGCAGTTACGAAACTGCGTTGGACGACAAATTGTTAGAGGACGCTCTGCAGCACAGCGGCGCACGGCGCTGCTCGCATCCTTCATATTATTATCAGGTTAATATTTTATTATTTATTAAAAGCATTAAGTGTAATTGTAGTATTTTTTTTGGATTATCTTTACATTATCTAATTCCGACGTAATAACTCTATTAAAAGTATCACTTTTAGGTAAATTATAAGTTTTACTACAGATAATATTGTGCCGTGTTTTGTATTGTTCATTGTATTTTTTTTTGGGTTATGTTTTTTTCTAAGTATTTTAAATATCTTTGTATTATATACACCTAATATGTTTTTATTTATTCAAATTTGTTCCTATGTATAGGTAACGGTTCACAAATATTTTCTTGTACTATGAATTAATTCAGTTTGTGTTCAGAAGTGAATAAAGATAGTGAAAAAATATTAACAAAAATTTAACAGTTTAATAAGTTATTAACAATTCAACGAGAATTTCTTGTCCGTAATAAAATAATTCAAAAATAAGTAACAATCAAAATCATGTCACGAACAAGTCATAAAACAGTAACCGAAAACTAACAAAAAGTATACACATTTTCTTTTAAACGCAGGTCGGCGCAGGAGCGTTATGCGGCGCGCTGTGGGTGTCCCCCCTGCGGCTGGTGTGGCGCGCCGCGCTGCTGGTGGCGCTGGCGGCGGCGCACGCCGCGCCCGCCGCTCTGCATCCGCGCCTCCTGCACACGCGTGCGCATTTAGACCACGACCCCTACTCTCACCACGCCAATGAAACGTTAGAATACGACACCGAGCTGATTTCTGTTCTGTAAGTATGAATGTATTTTCATATAATTATAATATGATTTTCCTGTGGTTACAAAAAAAAAATATTATGTTTTCGCGATGATGTCGTAAAAACATTATTATGAGCCTATCTGGAAATTTTGTAACCATCGGTCGATGGGGCGTAACTATTTTAAGTCCAAATTTATAAAATACTAGATGAGTAAAAGGATTAAGGGGCATTAGCGTCACAGGAACAAGCTAGAGCTTGTTATGTGTTGATTAGAAGGTGATGCTATTAAGATGAACTCCTTTGCTGCAAGGTGTTGACGTTAGTTAATATACCGACTTTGACCGGTACGATATTTGATGATATCTTCAAACGTCATTAAAATCAACAGGTATGGATTGTATATCCATTACTGAGTATATCTATTTGTCTATATCTATCAAAATTACTATGAAAAAAAAAACAAAACGAAATTGTATAACTAAAATTTTTAAAACGCAAGGAGTCTGTTTATCATAAATATGAAGTATGACTATTTAACTAATTAAATATACAGAAAATTAAAACCTGCTATAAATATACTTATAAACTTAATTATTAATAAGCATCAAATTTATTTCCATTTCAGAACCGCTTTGTATCAAACTCGACACATCTTGATGCTGTTCTTCATAGCTGTCGCCCTGATTATATTCAATAGATACGTAAGTGTACATTAATATCATCCTTTATAAACTTTTAAATCGATTCCAAAACAAAATGACGTCCATCTCCACTATTTGAAGAGGAAGTCGACAAGCCGTTAATTGTCATAATACACAAGCTTAACCACTGCTATTTACTTCAAACGTAATAAAAATTTCGAAAAATTCGATTCGTAGAGTAAAAAAAAATATTTTGTTAACGTTAGTTAATCAAAAAAAGCACAGTTTTAAGTTTATTTTGATATACAAATCTGCTTTAATACAGAGCGAGGCGTTAGAGCGTGCGCGACATTCACGGGGTGAGCGCATGCGCGTGCAGGCAGAGCAGGCGTCCGATTTGCGTCGGCGCAACCAGGCTTTGGTTCACAACGTGCTACCGCCGCATGTGGCGCGCCATTTCATGGGAGCGCGACATCACCATCGCGACCTCTACAGTCAGAGCTACGCTGAAGTCGGAGTGCTGTTCGCCTCTATGCCTAACTTTTCCGGTAATACTATACTTATTATTTGTCTATATAAATTCATAGTTATCGATCCCACTATATCGAAATATAAAATCGATTAAAACCACTTTTTATTCTTTGTTTTGTATGAATCATCATTTAAATGCACTTTATATTTGTTTAAGCTTTGTTAAAGTTTATCATGACATATAAATAATACGTAAATAGATGCCGTCTCTTATGTTTTTCATCAAAAAATACCTAAATAACGATTATTTTTGTGACGTTACATGTGCTACACGTAAATTTTGCAATGTTAATTTAATTCAAAGTTACGTTTTACATTAAAATTTATCCTACGCTTAAAAAGTTATCCCATTAGTTATAAAAACCTACGACAAATATGTAATTCTCTTACCTTTATTCTCTTATATTTATACTAACTATTATTATTTTTTTAATTTCAGAATTTTATTCCGAAGAGACAGTAAATAATCAGGGACTGGAATGCTTAAGATTTTTGAACGAAGTGATATCAGATTTTGATTTGGTAACACTATGCGTCTAGTATTGATGCGTTTACATTATAAATATGGTTAATGTATTTAACCTTTTTATTATTTTTCAGCTTTTGGAAGATCCCAAATTTAGTAAAGATATAATAAAAATTAAAACAATTAGTTCCACTTACATGGCTGCGTCCGGCCTAAATCCATCACGACAAATGCGGGTAAATATTCACAGATTTTGACATCAAATTTTTGTCACCACGTTACAGAACCACGCCATAGTTTTTCCACGATCTTTCATAATTTCAGATTGAGGTGCTAAATCTAAATAAATTTATTTTCTTGAATACTCAACACATGTACTGAAATATTTATAAAAAGTGTTTTTTTTATTAAAATATTTAATTTTATCTTCGGAGTATAACAGACTAGTTAGAATAACTTTCTAGCTTGCTAGCTTGTTGCCGAAATTTACTAAATTCTATATATTTGGCCTCTTTCTACTCTCGTGTTTATAAGACCGATAAAATTCTCTACCGCAAGATTAAAGTCTCCTATAAAATCCTCTCTGAATTTATATTAAAGTTATCTTAAAGCCTGTAATACTAGTTGGCCGTTAAATTTTCATACTAGTAACCGACAATGTACAATATCTAAAACATATTTTATTAATGATTTTAAAATTTCGTGTATCGCATTTAATCTTATTAAAAGTATGTTTTGCGTAGCCATCGGACAGCATAGTGGTGCGGTGGGCGCACCTGGCCCGCCTCGTAGAGTTCGCGTTGGAGCTGCAGCGCGCGCTGACCGCCATCAACGAGCAGTCGTTCAACCACTTCGTGCTGCGGCTCGGCGTCAACCACGGGCCCATCACGGCGGGCGTGATCGGCGCACGCAAGCCGCACTACGACATCTGGGGCAACACGGTTAACGTCGCTTCGCGCATGGAAAGTACCGGAAAAGCCGGCTGCATTCAGGTTACTTATTTATTCCTCCGATATGCTTATCAAATTTACTGAAGGTGAATATATACCTATAACTAAGGTCATGAATCTCGATGAACCCATAAATATGGAATTATTTAGCCGAAATAGCGTACAAGACGACGGCGCGATCACTGGCTCCTTACACGTTTAATAATTATTTGAAAATGTAGTGTCGTGGGGCCAGCTTAAATAATTAATTACAATACATTTTAATTAAATAGTTATTTAATACGTATATTAAGTGCAGGTGTTATTTTGTATGACGTACGTGTTAGAATATTTTTTATGAGGAAAATAATACAATGGTAATAATAGCTATTAATAGCATTTTCAAATTTTGACAATTCATATTCATGCTCTTGCTTGTATTTCAAATGCACCAGGCATTTAATATCCATATATAAATATTTTGCAGGTGACGGAAGAAACTTGCCAGATACTTCAACAATTTGGATACTATTTCGAACAGCGTGGGTTGGTGGCCGTCAAGGGCAAAGGACAATTAATGACTTACTACCTGCAAGGAAAACGTGAAGGAGCCCAGGATACGTATAACAGTGTATGTTTACATTTTTTATTAATTCGCACGTAATATAATTGTCCATCACTAGCAACTACTTTTTTCCATCTTTCAGGCAACGTTCGGATTCCAAGTCTGAAGAACTCCTTATCTTTTGAGGCTATCCACGAATCAACCCAATTTTTGGTATCTTCAGATGATGTGAACTGCTGTTCTGACAGAGCATATGCCATTAATTGGAACAGATGATAGTCGGACGGCGCAATGTCTGATGAATACGGCGAGTGGGGTAGTACTTCCCAATTAAGTGTTTTCAAATAGTTTTTCACCGGAACCGCTACGTGCGGACGAGCATTATCATGTAGAAGAATAATTTTGTCGTGTTTGGAGTAGTATTGAGGGCGTTTTTCTTTCAGAGCTCAGCTCAATCTCATCAATTGTGTTCGGTATAGGGTTCCAGCGATCGTTTCGCTTGGATTAAGCAACTTGTAATACACCATACCCAGCTGATCCAACCAGATACACAACATGAGTTTTTTTCCATGAATTTGTTCCATGATTTTGCTGTGAATGTTGACGCGTAGTCAGGTAGTCCCCATGATTTTCTTCTTTTTGTATTATCATAATGTATTCACTTTTCATCATCAGTGACGATTTGATGTAAAAAAACCTTTCTTGTGCCTAACTAGCAGCATTTAACTCATGCATAATCAGCGTTCAACATCTCTCGGCTTTAATTCGTATGGAACCCGATTACCTTGTTTATGAATAATTGCTAACAATTTTAAACGATGCGAGACTGCTTGCTGAGTGATTTCTAAAGTAAGTGCAAGTTCCTTTTGTGTTTGAGACGAATCTTCTTCTTACAATTTCTCCAATTATGCATCATTATAAATTTTTGGCCTTCCACTACGATCTTTGTCTTCTACGTCAAAATCACCGTTTTTAAACTTTTGAAACCACTCACGACATGTCCTCTCACTCAAGGCAGCCTCATTATATGCTTCTATGAGCAATCGATGTGCCTCAGCTGCAGATTTTTTTTTAATTAAAGAAGTAAGTTAAAAGTTCCCGCATATGATGCTTGTTTGGCTCAAATTTAAACATTTTTGGATAAAAAATATATATATGATGCTAATATGAAGTTAATAATATGATAGGGTTATGTTGTTCTTGATTGAGCAACATAATTTTCAACCCGATTATCAACTCGAATTCTAACCTAAGCCTCGTGCCATTTCTCTCAAAACGGCGGAAACTTATTTGTACTCCTAATATATTTGTCTTAATCACGCAAACGTCACTAGTATGACAACAATCCAAATTCCAGACGGTGGCCGCTATGCACCATTTTGGATATAAGAAGAAATAAAAATCTGGGAACCTTTTTCTTTTATATAATAAGTTTTCAAACTTTCACGACGAAAGATATTTGATATGCTTGATGTTAATTAGGTTTGGCATGTGATAATCCTAAATTTTGTTTTAAATTATTTCTTTTACCGGTTTGTATCACGGTCAAAATGTTGAATACTGACACTGACGCCTTTCATGGCTTACGAAAAATGCCTTTAGAATTGCTTTTCAATAATAATAGTATGAAATGGCTCAAATAAGTTTGTTGCTATTACCATGTAACATTGAAATCTAAGTATTATTTACAAGAGACGGTCTTGCAGTAGGGTATCATAAAACATGAGGTCAAATAAAATCAAATTCAGTTACAAAATATCTATTATAATGGTTCATAATTACAATCGACTAATACATTCAAATGAAATAATTCCTCAATTCACATTGATTGCAGTTGGACGTCGACGGCACGACGGTCAGAGGGCCGGCCGATTGCGAGGAGGGCGCCGGCGAGGCGCTGCTCGCCAACGGCGTCACGCGCTCCGTGCCTCCTCACGAGACGGTGGCCCAACTGGACGATGCTGACGCCTCTCTTCTTGCGTCACACTAAACAAATCTCATTGAGTCCATGAAGATATTCAATATTGTACTGCGTATTGGAATTTGTGAAACACTTGTCATATGTAATTAAAATTAATATCTGGCCCCAAAATATAACAGAGCCATCTTGTGAGCTTGCGAAAATTTCGTCATATTTGATATGTTTTATCATAATACTACAACAAATGGCGCCGATTTAAATAATTGATTTTTCATGATTTCTCAAACTGTCGCTTACCTGTAAGTCAGTAATGACCATAAACATTTTAGTTTTAATAAAATTTTATTACGAATAACGATGCCATAGCGTATATTTAGTCGGGTAATTAATAAATGTACAAAAATAAAGTCGGACATTTCATCAAACTAACACACTGATTCGGCTCACGACTATTGGCCGGGGCCATCGATGCCCGACAAGGGCGTAGCTAGCCTTTAGTATCGGTGGTATCGAGAAAATAAAACAACAGAAATGTGCATAAAATGAACCGATATTCGTGTACAAAAAAATTTCGGCGAGGTTTGAATTCCCAAAACCCGCTGTGGCTACGCCCGTGACGCGTGATAGAGTTTTTCTGGTACGTAGTAGATGTTTGTCAATAACTGCATGTGCTGAAGTTTTCTTACGCTCGTTTCAAACTCATTGTATATCGCGGGGCATCTCGTAATATTATAACTCGTCCGTTATAATACTGTGAATAACTGAGAATGATCATTTCACAGTTTTTAAATAACAAAGCATTGGCATGAATTAAAAAAAAAAGGAAAAAATATTATAAAAAATATCAAATTTGTGATAGTTCTCTTAGTGGTATCCAAAAACTTATTAAGGTATAAATATTCTCAAATCAATAGGAACCGTGAGAGATCACAGGAAATCTCTCCTTAGCAGAAAAGTAACCTATCGTATGTAATTATAGGCAAAGTTATAAATGGAACTATTTGTTGCAACGAATCGAACACTGTATACAAAAGTCTGTTTCACTGCGTACCTAACCAGTGGTAAATATTTACATGACAAATTTCATGCT
The DNA here is from genome assembly GCA_005406025.1 of Eumeta japonica. Taxonomy (NCBI): domain Eukaryota; kingdom Metazoa; phylum Arthropoda; class Insecta; order Lepidoptera; family Psychidae; genus Eumeta; species Eumeta japonica. The sequence goes on from BGZK01000129.1 coordinate 220,442, forward strand.
TTGTCACGGTAAACATGATCTGACCTGTTTCGCTATCGATATCGCATGCGAGTATTTATGACATACTCTTATAACATTTCATCTTATTACATTCGTGTTTCTTAATATTTATAAATCATTCTCCTTTGTTCTCTCGGACGAATAAAGTGTTATGTAATTAACCATTATAACGTAAAAGTAGAAATCGAAATATTGAAGTGCTTTTCAAAGTCAGCCCTAACGATGAGCCAGAGTGGACGGCTTAACGGCTTATACCACGCAATTCGAAATGACAAGAATGCGAGAGAGAATACTTCATTGGTGGGATGATTGGAACCTAAGAAATGATGAACTTGATAATCTTTGACCGACAGATTCGTACAAAACGGAATCTATAGCTTTAGAATGTATTTTAAAATGCTTTCCTGTACACGATAAAAGTTTGTACACAAATCATTTTTCCTTTTGCTTCATTGACATCCACGAATCGTTCCAAGCAAATTAATCGGTTGATGCTTCAAATTTGGCCCTTTAATATATCACTAATTCGCTAGAACATATTTTATACGGTGACCCTTGCTGACTCTTCCATTCTTCGATCCATCCATACATTTGTCCCACATGTCAAATTTAGTCGGTCTACCTTATTCTTCTTTTCCAGATGGCTAAGCCACCGCAGCATACCTCTTTCCACTCTAGCCACTATAGTTTCTTCCAAACCACACCATTCTCTGATATCACTATTTCTATATCTAACTTTTGCTATGATTATACTTTCATGTTTCTTATGCTACTCCCGACTTTGATAAAACATATTGGTCGTATTGCCAACAGACGTACTTTACTACATAGAAATGAAATATTTAAAGTACTTATGTGGTGTGAGGGTGATTTTTTTTTGTGCAAAAGTAAAATTTAAATAAAGCCCTTAAAGGAATAGCTTCATTTGTGAAAAGCGAAACTGTCTCCCTGTTTTTGAAAGGAGATAATTCTAATAGTAAAATAAATGTAAAGAAGACATCTATTGATTTTTGTAATAACAAATTACACGTCACGTACTTTGATTGTGCCACGTAAATCAAAAAGAACGAAATGCCCCTCCTCTTCATAAATCCCCCTTTTTTGAAGTCATTTTATAGACAACTGTAAAATTCTTATTCTTCATTATTCCTCTCTTTCATTATGCGTTCCCAAATCCCATGTCGAAATAAGCGATCTTGAATACATGTAAATCGTTCAAATCAGGTATGACGATCCTATAACTACCATCTTATACATTTTCACGGAATCAAAAAAAAATGTCTCGTAACATACGATTTGCTTCCAAGAATTCTTTTACAGCTCTTATTAGATGCTGAGTGAAAGTTCCGTTAGAACAATTTCAATGTACTACAATCATAAAGATGGGTACAAAATTGTATTAAATTCTGTCATACCAAAAGACTAGATATTTAGAGGGATTGACTTTTATTAGCGTAATTGTTTCCATACAAGAAAAATACACAATTCGTAATACTAGAACAAATATATAATACAAAGAACACAGAGTAGATCGTAAAAGCGCCGAAATTCTACATACATCTATTACAAAAATGATTATGTATTGTAAAGAAAATTTAAAAACTTTTTGGTTGACAGTAGCTTATTCAACAGCCGACTGTGGAATAATCCAGGATCTGATATTAAAGAAATATGCTGCTATCCGTCAGTAGAATAAAGTGAAGTTTAGAAGGGACACTCGGATGATTGTAAATATGAAACTACAGTTTGTCTCGATATTTATCATTCAGTCACCCTTAAGCAACCGATCTGATTCTAATAGATGTTGCATAGAAGGTAGTTTGCATCCTGAAATTGGACATTGAATGTTATTTCTTATATAATTTTGTGTATGAATAGCAGAAAAATTGTAATTGCAAATCGCAAGCAAATTGCGACTACTGCTAACGTTAGGATGTAGGTAACGAAACTATACAATGGCCGCTTATAACTTGTGCTGCCCTTAGTTTTAATTCTAGTAATTATTAATAAGTGTCTAATATCAATTGTTAATGATAAGAATTATTAATAATTATTGAAATAAAAATGTAAAACCTTTTCTTGTACAACAAGTTACCATTAAACAGTACAGTGACTTCAGAAAAATTTAAACGATTGTGTAATTTACGTCAAACGAATATTCAGTTTTATTAGAAGTTGACTAGCTTTAAAAAAAAATGTTAATTTCATACATTTTAAGCAACAACATGGCTTTATTGCCAATCCTGACATAGTTTTATTATCTATTTCGTGTTTTCCTTTTGCCATATTATCTCGTTGTTTTAACAGATGAGGATGCATATTTTTTATGCCAGATCTTAGACTATTTACTAATTGCTGCGCTGTGACGTCATAAATTTTAGTACGTATTCTAATATTATAAATCAAATTGTGTGATGAATGTTAGACTAGTTCTTCTATTTAAAATTTAGTATTCGTCTTTAAGACAAAGATCTATCTTCTATCTGATTTAGCTATAGATAGAAAAGTGATATTATATTTTGTATACTTATACCTAGTCTATCGAGACTTTCTGATATCTCATTTCTACCTTTTTCTAGCAAATACTACACCTGTGATGATTTTGAGAATTTATTGTGATTTCAAAATTTTTCTCCGACCAGTGAAAGATGTATAATATTTTTGTTGAACGTTTAAATTGTTCAACTCATCTGTAAAATTAGTCTTCGTAAGAACTTTCAGTATATTAGCAAACGCGCAGCCGTCGTAAAAGGATAAATTCGTTTTTAAAAAGATCTTAGGGTTACACTTAACGCTTCAAAAAACTATGGCTCGTCGTCTTAGTGATTAGTGTGTATTGTGAAACGGTGACGCGATCGCGCGTCCGGCCCGCTTTTTATCCACGATATTACACAAACGCAATGTACTATTTACGAAATGCTTCAAACCTTCGCTTCTGTGCTCTACTAAACTATATTTTTTCACATAATACCTTCACGACGCATGTGGTCTTGCTCTCCTGTTCCATGTATGATTTCAACGATTTCAATTTTCACTTCTTCAGGAACTCGGCTACCATTAATATCGTGGATATACAAATCGGTCACATTATAAGGCTTAATTAAAATTAGATGACGTTCAGGAGGTCGGGCATAAAACGATTCCGGTCTACATCAACAATATTGTTGAATCGAGCCAAGAATCACTTCGTTGAATAATGAACAGAGGAAAAAATCAATATGGAAACTTATTGCAAACTTTCGACAGAAAATATATAACGTTAGTATAATATATAACGTCACACACAGGCATAGTTTTGGACCCGATTTAAAATGTCGATCAGCTTACAACCGATGGGACGCTAATGCGTCTTTGATTTCTTCAAACTCTATGATTAAATTAAAATAAGCACAAATAATACGTTATAATTGTGTAGTATTAGAGCAATATACCAAGTCACAGTGTATTTTCTGTAGTGAGTTTCTGTTAACAAGTTAGTAAGGGGATATTTCTAAAGCATCATAGCAAGGAGCATATAAAATTAGATCTAAAATGAAAACATTACGCTTATGTTGATATGTTTTATTTTTGTCATATCATTGTGTAGGTTATAGTGTGATAAGTAGCTCTTACACGCACAGTCGGTAGGCTTGAAGTTTAGTTTCTAAGTATTACCCAGGCTGAACCTACAACGGTTTTATATTTACCTTTTTTTTTAAAAAAAAAGGTGACATGTTCGCGTAGTATTTATTCTACTATAGTTGTACAGCTACGTACTGTTATGGTTTGTATCAAACTAATTTTATGGTAATTTCTGTGATTCGTTAGGCGGTAATTGAAATTAGAAGTTGTATGTAGTTGTAATTATCGATATTGTCTGTATTTTACTATTCAAAATATATGTATTAGAAAACGACATGATTGTGATAGCCGTTCTCTAACCTTATCTGTGTGACTTCATTTGACAATGGCTCTACGTTAAACGTACAAATAAATCAAACTTTGTAGCTGCATGAAATGTAAGTCATAGATATTCCAAAGGATATGTATGTCTCCGATGTTATATAAAATAAATTACTCGATGGACTGTGCAGTTTTATTTATAAACGAAAAAAGAAACCAATAAATACAAATCGGCGATTGCACTAATTTTTTTGAGACTGCAAAAAATATTTAATTTTGAATTTCCAAACATACGGAAAGTTATTGAGAATTTCTCGATTCTAATTCCGAAAGTAACTTTGGATTTAGCGACGCCATAATCACTCTTGATGGAATTCTATCCCGTCGCGTCTTGTACACGAGAGTAATACCGAAAGGTAGATTGTCAAATGACTGGTCGGAATACGATCCGAATTCAGAAGCAGAATTCGTCTCTCTACTCTCTGAATTCTGCGACTGGTTACATTTCAAGATGGCGTCTGTCTGAGTTGCCACATTAACGGTCTCCAACCGTCCTTCATTTTCATCAGAAATACATTCGTTGGTACAACGATATCTTTTGCTCCGACTGCTCGACGTAGACTTCGATTTGCCAGATCTTTTTAAGCGATTTGTCGTAAAATTCTCAGTCAATGATTCTTCTTTATTCACTTTTTCCCCTTCTGATTGTTCGTCATAACTTTCTTTCGAAGAGTCGTACTCGAGATGTGAATCGTTCTAAAAATTGATTAATATGTTTAAAATGCAAGTGTGAAAAAAAAAATCACATTTAGTAAAATATAACTTTTTTCTGTTTACGCAAATCTGTCCCTTGTCTGTTAAAATGTTCATATGATAAGGATAGATAAATTATACGAATTTTATTGTTATGCACTAGATTGAAAACGCCATATTCGTTAAGCCTCAACGTGCTTTTATTATAAAACAACTATAAAAGTGTATGATTCCACTCCTTTATAATAATTACTGTAATTCTATATTTTATTTTGTATTATTCTCTTTAAAAAAACTTCGTGATTACACATCATCAACAAGGCTGCCTTCTGAATGAGTTGTCAAGAAATAAATTCAAAAAATATTTTGACGAGTTCAAGTGTTATCATGACATATGAAGTAAGGATATATCGAATCTGAATTTGAATACACAAGCGGACTGCATTTTTATATACATGTGCAAAAATCTGCAAGCGATAGATATGTTATTTATATATATTTTTTTCATTCAAAATTTCTTTGCTTACCGATGGTTCTTCGTTTGATGTACCAACTACCGAATCACCATCTGCATCAATGTTGCTTTCAAATATATTGGTATCTCTCGAGTGTGACACGTCTACCATTTGATGGTGAGATGACTTTTCTAAATTAACAGTGCTTCCTGATGAAGATCTGATACTAGATATGTCTGCAACAATTTATATGTTATGGTCATTCCTTGTATTGGACTGTGTTTCAAGATTTATTTACTTAATTAACATATCTGGATATTGAGGTTTTGATTTAAAAGATATCGCTGCGACATTAACTATTTTTTATACAAATTTAGAGCTTTTTGGTTAATCAATAACATTAGCAAATTCATAAGCGAATAAAAATTATTCCAATAATAAGAAGTGAATGTTGAATGATTTTTGTAGACGTATCGATCTTAAGATAAAATCAAACATATAAAAAACATGAAAACTCGTAAAGTAAAATTTTACAGAATAAATAAGTGCATAATTGTTGTTACTGCGCACTATTAGTACCGCAAAATGAAAATATCAATAAAGTTTTCATTATGAGGCACCAATAGTGCCTAATACATTAATTATAGCAGACACTTACTGCAAACTAAGAATATGGAGAATGATATATGAAGGAAAATAAAAGAAACCTTAAAACAATAAAAAATAACATAATAGTTATAAAACGAAAAAAATATTTAATAAAAGGTATGCACTTAATTTATATTCGGTATGTTACGATTTTCAGACTTTTTTTAATGAATGAAACACGTGCTTATGTCTTTTAGGCACATCCAAAATAAGTCTTAGGATTTACTTTAAAAAGTTGGTGAGATGTACTTTTATTCTTCTAAATAGCCATATTCAATAGTTCAGACACAACAACATGAGAAAGGCTAAATAATTACGTTAATTATGTACTGTTCATAAATATTTTATAATTCAGAAGTACTTTATTTTTAATGTGTACTAATAACTAACTGTCAATTAAAACTGCTTTGGTATCCGTTTAGCTCTGTCGCTATATAATAATATTTTTGGGTCGGATTAAGACTTAACTTTTTCTAAAAGTATTACGAAAACGTTGATTCAGAACAATTTTAAAATAAAGTTGCCATCATTTCATATAAAGTCAAGTGCTAAGCGAACTCACGGGACTAAGGGTCCCGGGTTTATGGACCATAAAGTATTTACTGGAAAATGAAATTACGTAGTTGTCTGAATCGCAGAAACATAGCATGGAACAAAAACAGCAATAAAATATTGACAGGAGTTAAGTCTTTAGCCCGTTATGACGCTAACCAGCTCAATTTAAAGATCAAGTCAATAGATAAATGTAATAACATCATTTCTCTTTAACTAAAATGATTTAAGTTCGTAACTATGAACAGATTTTGATGCTTGTATGGTACCGAAACGCGTGGGTTGTTTTAGTACCATTTGAAGTAATTTGAATTCTGCATCAGTAGTCGGAGATCGTAAGTCGTGATAGTCTAGACGGCAGACTTAATGAGCACGAGGCTCTCGGCGCGTGTTCTCACATGCTGTGTCATTAGGCATCAGGGCGGTGCACCACAGCAAGAAGAAGGGCTTCTTGGCATAGAAGAAACCAACGTCGCTGGACTAGTGGATATTGCAAGCGTATGCGAGACCTCAGCACAAAAGTACGTGAGAAACGTCATGGGGTTTTTGTCGTTAAGAGTCGGATATAATTCAGTCAGCCATCCCTAATCCTCAGGTTCCGGTTATCTATGAGCTTTCCCCACAAAAAAACCAAAATATATGAGGTTTATGCATGGAAGTGGATGTTCAATGGCTGAAACGAACGAAAGAACTGAAGCGTATAGTCATGCGAGCGACGATGGTGATGAATAAAGGTCCAATTCTTTGGATTGGATCTTTAATTATCATCAATTGAATCGGAATTTTAATATCGTTATTATTTACAGTGGCGGCGCTAGGCGTCGGCGACGTCGGCGACCGCCGACGGCCTCGCGCCTGAAGGGGCCTCGCAAACAAAAAAGTTTTGCCTACAAGTTATTAAAAAGAGGCCTCGCAAACCTGATGTCGCCGACGTCCACGAGTGGTGTAGCGCCGCCACTGATTATTTATAGGGATTTATGCGATCACAACACAGTTAACTCTTATTATTTTAACCCATTGGCCTATTACTGAGGGACGGACCTCGCACGATATAGTTCCCTTCGAGTATAAAACCCTTAAAATTAATATAATAATAATAATTATGATTATCGTGGATTAACTAACTATTCTCACGTATGGATTATTATAGTTAGTTATAGATGGCATTTTTACGTGTTTTTCTCTTCCAATGATACCTAATAGAAATTAAACTACAAAATAAGTTGAAGTTACCGGGCCAAAACTTAGAAGAAATCCTCTGCATCATCTTCTCTGGTGTTGCCATTTGATTGCTGTGATCAGTTGTGTTGTACGATGAGATATCCGTACCTGTTTGAAAGACAAGAAAGAAAAAAACTGCTGACTTAAAATTGAAATCTGAAAAACTGATCAAAGATATTAAATGAATATGAGGTCTTAAAAAAAATTCCAAAGCATGGACGCTGGCGTCACTCACAGAAATAATTAAAATTATGCTATAATTTTATTTTTTGAATAGTCTTAGTTTACTTGGGCCAGATGATCGACTTTCTGAACACCTTTCGGAAGAAGATGAGGAACACCTTTCAAATAGCTGGAACGTATCTGCAAATTCACAGAAAACTATTTTAAAATACGATATTATCATTCCTTAGAAATTACAACGGTTAATCGTCTATATTTCAAATTTAAATGTTTAAGTTTAAACTATATAAGCTAACGTGTCAAAATTCTGAAGATTATCTTTAGCAAGGCTATCTTATAATTTGGTGTTTTCTGTTATTTTCGAGATTTCATAGGAAAAGCGTAAAATATTTTGAAGTGTTAAATGTATCTAAAGTTAAATGTGTCTAAAATTAATTAATATTACTATTAATAATCAATATAAATATTACGATTTTCTAAATTTGTTTAAATTAAAAAGTTATTGAAATATTTATTCTTTGTTTGCTAACACGCTAATTCACAACTGTTACTCTGCCAATTTTTTTGCATGTCGCATCATCACATATTTATACAACACGTACACCGGGGCCGTTAGTGGTACACTAGACCAACTACTTAAAAAAAACCGGTTAAATGCGGGTCGTTTTCGCTTATGAATGCTTCCACGCCACCTCAAAATATATATTTATTTTTCTTTTTATATTAATTCATTATTGCTTTACTACAGAAATTTTCTTACATATGTTTTAAGACAAACCATAAAATAATGGAAAAATACTCAGCTTTAATGGAGAACCTCTTAATTTTTAATTTTGCCTTTTTGTTTTCTATTTTTTAGTATATACGTCATAATAAAATATATTGTGTAAAAATTTCAACCGGCTACCTTATTGCAGTTCAAAACATACAGCCCTTCAAAGACGGAAAGACAGAGAGACTGAAAGCGTAGACTTGGTAATAGGATCACGTTGACGCTCATCGGACATGGAAACTCCAAAGCAAATATGGAAACGTGCCCTTTGCCTAGGAACCATATCCCTAGATTTCAAAGTAAATTTCTCTACAAATCACAAAGCTTATCTTTTTATTGTATATTCTACTAAAGGTGAAACACGTAATCGATACTAGCTATTCCTTATCTTATTTTATACGACACATCGACTTTTACGACTAGAATTATTTATTTAAGACAAACTTAATAAAATAATTGAGCTATTCTACTTAAAAACCGTTCTGAAATAATTAACGTATAAGTACACATTTTTAGCATAGCTAAAAACAAAATTTGCAAGAAATATTAAATTCAGACCCGTCGAGAGTAACGCGATACGAAATAAAATTATAACAGCCTGATGTCGATGTTTAATACCTTCAAAATTAAGGAATAACTTTTAGCTACATATTTTTATTTTTTTCATAAATTCTTTCTGCATACCCAAAAGTATAATTGACAAACACTTTCCCACCATCTGTTTTAAAAACTTTAATGCAATTTGTTCGTACGTTCATGTACTACGCATATAAACGGATAAATGGTGCTCAAATCGAATGCGTGTAGTTCTCAATTTTATCATACCCGAGTAAAGGTCGTCCAACTGCATGCGGTAGGCGGTAGCCGCGCCGGCCACCAGCGTGGCGGACGTGCGCAGTGACAGCCGTCGGCGCGGGTTCTCCGATCGAGACAACACCCAACGCTTTATGTCGACACTGCGTTCGATACATCCACTCATTTAACATCGTCTAACTACAATACTGCAATATTTTAAAATGTAACGCATAGTTGTTCGCATTGGATGTATGAGAGAATAAATATATGTATTGCAATCTTAACACTTTTCATGGAATATAAATCTATTTATAATTTATCAAAAATTTTTCTTCAAATAATGTTCATATTTATTGATTTTATCCGCAGCAGATAACTGAGGTATAAAGCGTTTAATTAAAACTGCCATTAGTTTTGATTAGGAGTTTAGAATTGGTAAAAACAAGACGTAAAATTCGTAGATAATTGAAGATAACATTCCTTTGAACAAAAAGAAAAATATTCTCGGTATACCTACTATTATATTAAACACTAATAAACACGACAAGTTGGATTATGAAGCGAAATTATATTAACACAATTACCCTAGTCATATTTAAAACTATTCTGCCATTCGATACTGATTATAAAATAAATGTATATAGTGCGTAAAACTTATAAAAACCTTAGAATTAGAATTAGAAGAGCAACAGATCTTACCAAATGTCGTGAATAGGTCGCCGCGTGTAGTCGACGCGAATCACGCTGCTGTCCCGCGCGCATGCGCACACCCAGGTCTCGTGCACGCGTCCGCCGCGGCACATCAACCTCTCGTTGAAAAACATCTACCAGCACGACGTCACTCTAAGTCACCGCCGAGTTACAAGAGTGCACTCTGTTCCGTTTTGACAGCCCGGGCGCGGCGCACCAGGACAAGCGTCGTGATCGCACTGCGCTGTGAGCCGAGACGAGTGCGCATTTTCCGGCCGCCGAGAACGCCGGGAAAGCGACGGGAAAACCGGCGGCTACGTTGTGTATCTGTCAAGTTCTATATCTGTCCTTTTCTTACATTCATGAGTGTCCAACCATTAATTCGAATGTCATGTCATGTATTGAAAATTCATATTTATATTTATTTAGTTTATTTACAGTTAAAAATAGTCTTACGAAAAAAACGTGTCCATAAGTAATCATGATTACAATTTTATTGATAATTATAGGCGTAAAATAGGTATTGTGAATTGTGGCATTTTTTGCAAACAGTAATATTATATATATATATATATATATATATATATATATCATCGAGAATTGAAATTAATTTTTGGCCATTAAATTATTTACCGTGAATTTAGTTCTTTTTGTCATATTTTAAGATAGATATGACAGAAAAGAAAAATTATTAGTATAAAATCGATAACTAAAGTTTTAATCATATAAAGATATGATATAATAATTTTGTTGTGATTTCCCAAATAACTAATAAGATTAGCTGTAAATAAAAGGCTACAGTTAACTTAAAATTAACGAAAGCAAGTTTTATCTACAATACAATTTGATTTTCATCCAAATGAAAATGTGAGGAATTATTTTTATAATGTTTTGTACAATAGGTTTCAAACGTTTTCAGTGTACGCTTTAGTGGTCGTTTAAGTGGTCGCTTCTCTTGCTAAGATATTTACATAGAAATTTAAATTTCCTTTACATCCTTTTTTTAATTATGATGAATTTTATTAATTTTTATAAGGACTCTTCCACGAATCAAAGTTAAAATCCCAATTCAGGTTTTTAATTTTTATTCAAAATCTACATAACTTTGGCTATTACAAAATACTTTAATTTTACAACATATGACATTCTGCTAAAATACTTCAATGTTATAAACAAACCATAAATTAACTGACATCAACACCCTCGGCCACGCAGATGACACAGCCCGTTGTTCTTGACAATCCACAGTTTTTTCATGGTTTTTAAGGACAAACTAGAAATACTTTCAACACTCAATTTCTCATAGACATCTTACAACATGACTTTGGACTTTGAATAATCAAAGGTTACTCTAGAAAATCTTATGAAGACCAAATACGATGGCATAATAAACAAGAGTTAAATTAATAAAACCAAAACCGGTGAGTTTACATGAAACGGTTGATCGATTTCCGTGGAACAAGAGACGTGTGAAGAACTGTTGTCTTTGTCCACTACTGGGACACAGATCTGAGCTTATAAATAATAAATAACTAATTATGGACGATTTATTTCTTCAGGCAAAAAAATACTACCATCCTTCCTTAAAGATAGGCCGCTGTCAATTGAAGGATTCTGTATTACAAACTGTAATACAGAACCAATCATCTGTATCAATTTAATTAACAACAGTTATTATTGTTTAAAATTATTATGTACTACTATCTCCCGGCTCAGCTCTCACGGATAAGCTAAATCCTGGTTCTAAGCTCTAAAGGTTCCACTTCACGTTGGCAATACATATACCCACGCGATGGCACACGTACAAGGGCTGCTATTTATATATCCAGAACTGGCCAAATAGAGTATAAATATTTAAAAAGTCATTTCAACATTTTAAAATGGAACTTCTTCGATGTAGAATACAGTTTGTTTCATTTAACTGTCTATTGTTTTAGCATTGTGGCGCCATTTTCAAAATTATCACCAAAGTCTTTATAACCATGCATTTTACTCATGAAAAATTTTGTGCGATGATTTATTACGATTTTCAGCGTGGGCTTATTCAAAAACAGTGCATCGATCAACTAACTCACTTTGACTTTTGGGGATGAAGCACCATCAAAAACCACTGTGTATCACTGGATTAGTGAGTTTAATCGTGGATGGTCTATGCTCACGGACGAATTTATTTAACCCTAAATCGGTTGTTGTACCACAAAATATTGATGCGAGCGCGGTAACTAATAATGCAAGATCGTCATGATATATATCTCGAGAATTACGAGCATACATAAGATATTAGACGAAAACTTGGCTGTTTTTGTCCGCGATGGATTCCGCAAAACTTGAGCATTGATCAAAAGCAGGCTCGTGTCGATTGATGCAAGAAGATAATAAAAAAATATAGTCATGATACGTCAAAAACTATTTATAATATCTATACAGGTGACGAATCTTGAATCTAAATCTATGATCCCTAAACTAAACAACAGTCAACGGTGCGGGTGTTCCAAGATGAGCCGAACTCAACAAAAGTGATTCACGTCAAAAGCACGTCGAAACAAATCGTTGCCTGTTATTTTGGTATAAATGGACATGTGGTTACAGTGCCACTAGAGAATCGTAAAACGGTCGATTCGGAGTGGTACACGACCATTTATTTGCCGAAAGTCTCTGAAGAAATAATAAAGAACAACCAACAAAGCAGAATCATTCTTCATCATGACAATGCTAGCTGTCACACGTCGGCCGATACAACTCGGTTTTTGGAAGGCTAAAAGATCGACTTGACGGGTCATTCGCCGTGCAGACCCGATTTGGTACCCAATGATTTCTATTCATTTCCAAGCGTGAAGAATAAATTAAGAGGTCAACGTTTTTCGAGCCGCGAAAAGACCGTTCCTGCGTTCAAAACGCACGTTTTGAAGATACCTTAATCAGAATGGATAAAGTGCTACAAAAATTAGTTTCAGCGCATGCAAAGGAGCATCGATCATTGTAGCGAATATTTCTAAAAGCAATAAAAACATATTTAATTGTGGATGTTTGTTTCTTTTTGATATTCTGGACACATAAATAGCAGCCTTCGTATTAGCTAGGAAATTAACTATTCTGTCCACGCGTTGGCAAGTCATTCAGTAAGTGTTGGCACAAACACCGATATGGATGTTGAACTAGTGGCCGCCGCTGCTATTTGCTTGTTTAGCGCATCTACCCACTACCTTGCTGTGCATCCCAATAGAGTAATTAAAAAGAAATGCACGAAAGGAATGTGGTGGATGCTAACTATTCATCGCAACAAAAGTAAGTAATCGTTAAGATATACCTATAACGACGTAGCTGTTTAATTAAGAAATATTTTTATGATTTATTGTGTGCAAGCTGATCTCTGTATCTACTTATTTGATGGAAAATTATTATTTTATTTTTAGGAACCACATGTAAAGTCAATTTATAGAACTTTTTTGCTGAGTCATCTGGAAAATTTTCTAATTTTGTTCGGATGTCAACCAAAGGTTTTGAGTACTTTTTACAAAAAATATCTCCAATTATTACAGAACAAGATACTGACTGGAGAATTGCGCTTCTGGCGATTGGTAATTCACATAACTTTGCGAGAACGACTCGGCTGAGTAGGAAGGATCAATTATTAAACCTGATAATGGTGATTGTACAGAGTATGATATCTTCGATGACGTAGAACGATTCGAAGGAAAAGAAACGCAGTAAGAATTGTGCTGCATCGTTTGATCGTCGCGACGACGACGTTTGGTCATAATTAATTCTGTGTAATTCGTACATAGCTTCATCTCTTTCAAGTCTAGGATATTCTCTAATCATTTTCGAAAGAAACCTACAAAACGAGTCACAGCCGTCTTCCGGTTCGTCTTTCTCGCTATCCAACTATTGATCAAATGTATTGAATGCGGTCGTCATTACTTTACTCGCTTCCTCTAACTTCGGCCAGTTTTTCGCACGACGTTTCTGTGCCACATTCGCATTTTGCGAAGAAACCGTTAGCGACAAGTATAAAGTTTTAGTTGCGACCCTAAAATTATATTACCTCATTGATTGCACACGTATGAACTCGAGTGCAGTACATCCACTGCATGTCGAATTCTCGATCATAATATTTTGTACTGTACTCGGTGAAAACCTATAAGGACATTATGTGCAAATGTATTGCGTTTTTTAAGCATTTACGCTGTTACCAACTTCGGAATGAATGTTGCCAGTCTATAACGCTAGAAACCTAACTCCCTAGTTTACTACTAAGTATATCACTATCTAAGGCTTCGTGTTACGAATGTGGTTGTATCTGGGAGATAAAAATAAAAATTCAGTTAACTATTATTTTTTCTTTCCAAGGCATAAGGTTTTAGTTTCCCCCTTTGCATCGATGCTTCAGATGGAAAACACGTCATGATTTTATCGCCACCACATAATGCACCCGAGTACAAAAGACATTTCAGTATTGTGCCTTTTTACCGCTAATTGGTAGTGTGATTACTGTTTTATATTTGCAAATATAGGTTGCCCAGGACGAGTCAGTGACCAACGAGTTTATAATCAAACTGTTTTACGTCAAAAAATTCGTACAAATAATATCATTTGCCACCTCCTAATACTACCACATGTATTTTATTGTAATATGCCATATGTATTTTTAGCTGATGCGGTATTTGTACTAAGTACACGTATTATGAAGCCACTTTCTGGACATCATGCTTTATTTAATAAAGAAAGATTACTAAATCTAAAGTTATGAAGATTTCGTATAGTTCTGGAAAATACTTTTAGAATAATGTTTAGCACATTAGAATTTTAAAAGCCCCATATCCCTAGATGTTGTTAATTATTCTATTGTTGAACTGACATGTGACCTAATTTTTTTAAGAAATAATAAAACATCGTCTCATGTGTATACTCTACTACACTTTTAAATAGTGTAGGGATAAGTATTGTGTTATTTTTTTTAGGAATACTTGTGCGAACAAAACAATTATGTTTGATTTTATTTACGTTTTGTTCAGTATTTAGTAGGCTTGTGCGTCCCAAATACTGGACATTACTAAGTAGTAAGTAGTGGTAGTAGAAAGTAGGAATATTCCTAAGGGATGTTATTCTACCATACCTTAGGAATACTTTCCAAGCATCACGGAACATCCTAATTGGTTTGTACGTGTCTCCCTTCCCAGTTCCTGATTTAACATATGATGATATTTTTTTAACATGTAATCACTGAACTTTCTTTTTTTTTTAATTCGAGTATTGGTACACCCAATTTGTCTGCTATTCGTTTCCAAAAATCGTTGACTTAAAACATTTATTTACGTATGAGCTATAAGAAATTCGTTTAAAATCAATGGCAAAATTTGTATCGAACTTCATAAACAAGCATGTAAGCAAGCAAGCAAGCAAATAAAAACCGGCCGAATGCGAGTCAAACTTGCAATCGGTCGGTTTATTTGCACATGAAGGGTTCCGAAATAAAAGTACAAAAAGTAATTAAATTATGCTTTATGAATAAATATTTATAGACCTTTTCAGCACGCAATGTAGTTCATTTTTGTTGTAAAGGATTTACAAACATATAATAGAATAATTAAAAATATTATGAAACGTATTATATATACATTTAGTATATTTTTATTCTTGTGGTATTTGTTATATGGTTTCCATAAACTCTACTTGGTCTCTGCAGCTCTAGGAATTTACAAGTTCTTATCTTCATTTCCTTCCTTCTTTTATTCATAACAAATTTAATCATTGTTCGATTACGATACGTGCAAATATCACGACAGCCCGCAGCGTTCCAGAACGCGCGCCCACCTACAAAAAATAAAAATAAAAACCAAAATGGTGTCCAGTCATTTTTCTATTTGTTTTACTGTCCACCAAAATGAACGAATTTAACGTAGAAATTCAATATATTATGAAGTTTTATTACAAAAAAGGGAAAAATGCAACACAAGCCTCGAAAAAAATTTGTGACTTTTATGGACCTAATGCGGTGTCGGTAAGACTAGCACAAGACTGGGTCAAGCGTTTTCAGTCCGGTAACTTTGATGTCAGAGTTGAACCTCGTTCTGGGCGACCCGTTACTGATAAAGTCGATGCCATATTAGAAAAAGTAGAGCAACATCGGTATATTACTTCTTACGACAGACCTGAAAAAATGAAGAAACCACAAAATAGTTTTGACCTATTGAAAAAAGCTGGATATACAAAAAAGCTCAATACTTGGGTTCCACACGAGCTCACTGAAAGACGTCTTATGAATCGCGTACTCGTTTGCGATTCTCTAGTGAAACCGAACCGTTTTTGAAACAAACTGATCACTGATAATGAAAAATGGATTAACTACGACAATAACTTACAAAAAATATCATGGTCAAAAAGCAAGCAAACTCCACAGACTATAGGAAACCTGGATTAACTCGCAACAAGTTGATGCAATGTGTATGGTGGGATTGGTATTATTCAATCTGAGCTCTTATCGCCAAACAAAACAATCGATTTAGATCTCTAGTGTCAATAACTGATGAAATTCAAGCAAGCAAAGAAAAAAACGTCCGGAATTGATCGACAGAAAGGGCGTGGGTTTTTCCCCATGTTAACGCTCGACCACACACATCTTTAGCCACTCAGCAAATATTGAGAGAGTTTGGTCGGGAAGTGTTAAAGCAACCACCATTTATATAGCCCTGACCTTGCTCCCCCGGATTTTCACCTGTTTCCGTTTCTTCGGAATTCTTTAGGTAGTGTTAGGTTTACACGAAGATAGGACTGTCAAAACTACTTGCAGTTTTTTGATTAGAAGTCCTAAAATTTCTACAGCAATGGGATTGTATCATTATCTACAAAATGGCAATAATTTGTTGAACAAAATGGCTTATATGCATCATAATTAAATGTAAATAAAATGTGATGAAAAATTATCTTGAATTTGTATATAAGATACGAAAAAAAATTTTCATTAACCAAGTATAAGGATTTAATTGTTTCAATAAAAAACATCCAAGTTGGAAACGTATTTATTTCGTTGAAATATCTTTAGTAAATACATGGTATTATTTTTTTCACAAGCAACATATAGAATATCGTAAAGGCGATTTGAATAATAAATATTAACCATCCCTCTAAACACTACAACTGAAGCTATTATTTTCAACTCAAATAAAAAAAAAGCTTCATAACAGTCACCACCTTATTAATAAAACCTTACATTCTTCAGTCACAGACTAAACGACTGCTTCCTAATAGAGCATATTTTTCTAAGAAGAATGTGTATATTTTTTCATAATTTTACGACTCGTACGTTTGTAAATTGACAACTTTGTCATATGATTTTTTAATAAACACATCTACTCATTACTAAAGTCTATGGTATTCAGATATTTTCTTGCATTTCCTTCTTAAGAAAATAGAAAACTCTTCATCACAGTCATTTGATACTTTCGTTTCTAGACACAAGAAATTATTATCAACATTTATTTCATATTTCATATTCTTTTTATTTGTACATCTTTCTTAATTATTATCTAGATTTTTATAAAACTTTTTGTTACGAAATGGATAAATTCATTTAGTTACCTTCAAAATAATATAAACCATATAAATATTTCATTATTAGGCTTAAGGATGTTGGTGATAAATTAAAGTACATATATAAATAAAATATTAATATGTTTCTCTTTTGTGGAAATAAAGATGGGCATGCAATTTTGAAAAGTATCTCAATCATATTAATATCAACATTTTTTTTAAATATTATCTATTTAGCGTTTCTAGTTCTTTTGAACAATGTTGAAGATTGATGTTCCTTTTAGTTTTTTTACTTTCGATTAACATATTTTATATAACTAATTCATAACCAGTTACAAATTTCTCGACTTTATTCTCTTTTCCATTGCTATGTAAATGAGCAAACCATTTTAATTAACGTCATATTGCAACTTTACAACTTACTTTAGGTTTATCTTACATGATATAATATCAACCTTACAAATTTATTAATTATTCTAATATGGCCTTTGCGTCGTCCTGAATCTTGAGTCCCTCATGATAGAAATCATTTTAGGAGACTTTTTTTGAATTATACTGTAGCCTTGTTATCTAGCCAATTAATAGGGATAATCTACGTCTAAATATTACATTATTTACATTGGATAACCGACAAAATATCAACAAATTAAACTATTTACGATGAATTATAATATATTTTTACAAAATAAAATCCTGAGCATACAATTCAAAAGTTATACTAAAGGGACAACCCCATACCCAAAATAGCACAATAGTAGAAGATTCGATATTTATAGAAAAGCGCATCTCTTCCATCGTTCCGTATGAGCAAAAATTACCATACGTTTCGTTCGTCGACTGACTGACTGACTAACTGACTTGACCCTGGTTCTGTCTTTATATACACACAGAAATAAGAGCTTACACCATAATTGACATTTACACTCGTTCGCAGGCCACTTAGGAAGATTTTGTTATAGAATATATACACGATAGTAAAACCTTGTTCGATGCCCTGTTTCGCTGTCCTTTGTCACATAATCGCTATCCGTAGGTTAAGAAAGGAAGAGTACAAAATATATACCTTAATTCTACACTTAGATTTATTTACGATGAATAATTGAATATCTATCTGTTACCTCTATTTAAACTGCATTAACGTACTTACAAAAAATTAGATATATGTATATTTTAATTTGTATATTTTATTTATGAGTGCACAATTTTTCATCTAGTCCCATTACGAGTTGTTGAGCGAGCTCGCAGCCGGCGGCGACGTTCAAGGCCGCACGAACTTGTACACCAGGCCGAACACCAGCACGCTCACCAACACCAGCACCAGCGTCGTCAGTATCTGAAGAATTATAACAATATTGTAATAACTGAGTTATGCGATTGGCATATCAAGCATCCGGCCTCCGTGTTGAGTCCCGCTAACGTAGGTTCTGTTCAGTATTTGAATTTCAAAATACTGGGTTAGTCGGGGCGAAGAACAAAAGACGGGAGTTTGAAAAAAAAGAGCCGAATGGGCTCCCGCCTGGGAGTGTGGACCTCGATAGTAACAAAATCGAGATAATCGAATGTAATTAAGATCGTAGTGAACGTAAGAAAAATACTTGAACACATAATTGAGAAACTGATCGAATAAACTAGTCTTGTCGCTGCTGTTCTTTGAATAAAAATCCTAAGTAAACAGGAAGCTACTATTACGGGCAAAATGCAGAACAAATAAAAAAAATGTGTAATGAAATTAAAAATAAGCAACGATGCAAACGTAGCATAAAATTGTTTTGTTTTTATCAAGATAAGGTCTCAGCTCAAAGGTCCACCGTTGGCTATGGCTCCAATTCAAGATGCTGGCTTCGAAGTAGTTGAGCATCCACCATATTTCACCGACTTTGCCCGTAGTGACTTCTATCTACTTCTAAGATTGAAGGAGTATTTGAAAGAACAGGAGTTCGAAGATGATGAAACAATAGTCGCTGTAGTACAGAATTTTTTAGGTGTTCAGTATGAGGAGTTTTGTAAGAAATGAAGCTTTTAAGCTTAGGAAAAGGGTATGCCAAGAATATTATGTTACGGGGCAACTATGTCGAACAATAAACTAGTATTTGAGGAAAGTTACCGGCAATACACTCATTCTCACTTTTTATTCTCCTATACGCCCGCTTCTTAATTGGCATAAGACGGATTAACAAAAATATCAACCAAAACTTACCAATTTGCACCAAATTAAATTTAAAATTATTATTTTACTTCAAGACTTATGCTAGACATAACTAAGAGATAAGACCGGATTCAAAATTGACAACGAGGCCACAACAACGAAAACTGAATGTGGGATCGGCAACAGAATCGAGAGCCTAATCAGGATCGAAATGCAAAATATGAAGGAATTGTTTATCCCTGGCTACATCTAAATCGGAAAACGAGACTAGGGATTCAGAATCAAAAGTGTGACTGGGATCGGAATTAAAAGGGCCTGAGATTGACTTTGATCGATACAAAAGAAGAACAAATTCATTCTATGTCTGGAGCTACGGACATTAACTATATGGGCCAGCTAACCACAAGCAAGGGCAGAACAACGTCTGCCAAGCCATCTAATAATAAAATAATTTAGCGACAGTATATGTTTTAGGTGTAAAACTATTCATTCGTCTGGAATATGTTAATTGTAGAATTCAGAGTGAAACCAAATTGGAAACGAGAATGACGCCGGGACTAAAATCGGAATCGGAACCCAGATCAAAATTGGAATCTGAATCGAGAGCGGACTAATCGCGAGTTCATGATTGAAAGTGTCAATTTAAAAAATAAAGGAATTCCTTGTATGCAATTTTTGTGTTAGCTTATGGTGACATTTATGGCTGATAAACAATAAAACTTTTTAGAGAGAGGGAAACTAATGAATTTTCTCTTCCATTTTATTTGTATTATAAAGAACCTCAGCGAAGATATTGAGCGCCGGTTCAGTAGTGGTGCAGGGACGGGAGTGCGGCGTGCGTGCACGCCCGCGCTTGGTCGCCATGCCGCGCGCCAGCGCCGGAAAAGCGAGGCTCTGCGTGAACGTCAGTTTGTGCAGGCTCTCGCTCAGCGAGTAAGGACCTACGGAGCCCCGCGCCGCCGCGCGCAGCAGCGCGTACTCCAAATCCAACGCGTCGAATAATGAATACCTGCAAGCAGACGATGTGTTTGTGTATCACCCTACGACTCGCTTACTTTCCCTGCTTTTCACAGATCAATATTTTTCAATATGTTCTAACTATATTCCCTGGAATGAATCAAAAGGCTAGGGTTGTTTAAGTCCCAACACCATAGTGACTATCGATTGAATAGAAAGTGAACGACACTAGTTATAAAGATAATTTGAAGAAACATCGGATATTCCTTGTAAGGGATTTTAAATGATTACGAAAAAATATTTCGTTTAATGTTTTTAAAAAGATATATTACTTAATTTATCACTCCTTTATCAACTTAAGTAAAACCATTTTAATTTAAATAATGCTTTTACGTATTTATTACTGGGGTATAAAATAAACATTCTTTTGCTGATGGCTGTCCGAAAGAATGCACAGAAAGTATTTTGACATAAGCCACTGAACACGTCAGCTCCAATCCAATCCAAAACAATCGCAATCGACTTGTTCTTATTAAGTCAGAAAGTCATGATCAAAGCTATTAAAATATTCCGAAGTTGTAAAACGGTTCTGAATAAAAATATATATATATACTGTGTATGTTTTAAACACTGTTTGATTTACATAACAAAATCATGGTATAACAATCTTGGAACAGAATCAGTCTTCTGTGAATGTATAAATGCAACTAATATTTGGTATTAATCATTTCAATGATCCGTACGTACATAGCGTGGATACACACAAAATACCCAAAAAACTGCACTCTCTTAGTATCTTTATGATATCAGATCATAGACATGTATTTCGGATTCTTTTAACAATCAATTAGTCTATAGTCGTAAATAGTGCTCTTTAGCCGTCGCCGGGGTAACTTCGCTCGCATCGAGCTCACGGCCCTTCAAACGAATGTCATGCTCTATTTGCTGTTTCGCCCGCGCCTCGCCGCGTGTGCCCCTCGGCTCTGTGCTATACAAAATTGTATGTACGTACTAGGAACACTCGAACGGATTGTTATTCTTACCAATTTCAATTTGTTTGTTTCGATATCGATATGCATGAAATAATCTAAGATTATTTCTCTATGCAAAAAAGTCTAAAAAATATTGCTTCTATTATACAATTACCATTATATTCATACAGCTAAGCATATTAGGTAACATACCCATACTGCGCGATCCGTGCATGGGGGGTCTTCAAAATATTACGCTTGATCACAGGACTTTCGTCTTCGACAAGTAGGCAGAGAAATCTCGCGGTTTTTTTGAGCTATATTCAAGTTTAGGCACGTGTTCAGCGCTTTTTAAATGTGAATTTTAAAAACGCTGAAGCAAGCTACACTAACACATATATGCCGGGATGTCCGCTAATTTCAAACTGACATTTTTGTACTCAGTCAGTAATAGTTTGCTTATATAATATTCTATTTGTACGAAAACGTAAATTTCTCATTCTGTTCCTGTTTTTACATAAGTTTATTTATTTTTCATAATAATAACTTTCTGTTTGCAAAAAATGATTTAGAACCTTCTAGTTTTCACGTAGTATTTATGAATTACTACGCAAAAACTAGAGAGGGAGTTGGGGTCTTGGCATGTGCTACAGTTAGTCACTGAGGTGGGGAGGGGGCTAAAAAATTGTAAAAAATGGGTCACGTACTATGGGTATGTTACCTCACTTACTATGTGTATTTACTGACTTTTACCATTCGTCTCCACCTCTGAAATGTTTGACAATGTGCAGCAAAACAGATTCTACAACTTTATTTTGTAGAATTGATAAAATAGAGATAGTCCGAGCGCTCACCGGGCGGTGAGCGTGGAACTCCGCCGTCGGTCGTCGAGCATCTCGGGCATGAGGTCGTGACGCGGCCGCTCCGAGCCCAGCGACGACGCCGTGGACGAGGCGGGCGACAGTCGCGGGGCCGGCGCCGGCGCCAGTGCCAGCGCGGGCTCCTCGAGGCGCGACTGGCGCATCAGGCGCGCATGCTCCGGGTGCAGCAGGCCCCCGCCGCCGCGGCGACGGTTGCCGCCGCCCGCCTTCAAGATATTAAAAAAAGAAACATTCCGATTGCGTTTCAAACTTGCAATGAGTTAATAAAATCATTTTTAGACTTCAATAACTTTGTGTCGTCTACAATTCTTAGCTGTTATTTTGTATAACATTATCCGTACAACACACTGATTTTATTATAAGTAAGAGTAGTTACGATGTATTTCTTCGAAAGAGAAAGATATTGCTTAATTAATAACAGGTATTGAATAATTTATCAAACATGACAAATTACAAAAAGCTTCATTGAAACTTGTAATTGCAACTTTCCTAACGGACAATAATGTCGAAATATTATTATATGCCCATCGGTACATTTAAAACTACCAGATTACAGTGACGAAGGGCGTACCGCGTCGTCGCGGTCGGCGGCGAGGTCGTCCGGCGGCGACGCGGGCGAGCTCACCGCCACCAGACCTTGTCCCTCCACGTCGGCCGGCGGCGACTCCGCCGATGGCCACACCTGAAAAGTGTCAGTGTCATACATGGTAACGCAAATATTAAACTTTTTAGTGTTACAATTCGGCAACCAATATTATTGTTTCAGAAATTAATTTCATGAAAATTGTGTTTAATGTTAAGTTACGTTAATTAGACAATAAAATAGTTTTTTCAATGTTCAATGAATTTTACTATTCAACGAATTAATTACAGAATAATAAAAAGCCTTGCAGGGTGACAGAGTGTCAAATATTTATTTTAAATAAATTTTTATATTATGTGATTTATTTTAATACGTCATTTTATTTTTTTTAGGGATTTAAATTTTAATAATTTTTTTTTGGGTTACTTTTTTATTTATCATCATTTTAATTTACTGTTTATTCTACCTCCTAAAATAGTAATATAAACTCACGCCAGTTTCCCAGAAGAGTAGGCAGAGACTAGATTCCCACGTGGTTACCTCACTCTAACATTAACGCTTCCTAGATATATTTTTAAAGACACTCCGCACATATTATGCAGAGACTGTATGTTCACACTATTAATCCTACTTTAATTTTTCTTCTTCCATACTAAACTTTCACTACCGCACATTAGCGTAGAGATCACGACCCTATTACGGACAGCCACTAATTTTTCAACCTGTATTTATGTTGCGAACATTATTTTTTGTGTTTATACCCGTTTGAAGTTTAGGCCATAGTAGGAAACGTCTCAGTCCGAAGCGCTTCTTTATCACCTATTACATAATGTCGTCCTGTGTATAATTATTCTGTAACTATTGTAACACAGAGCGGAAAATAAATTCTAGACCCTCGTTAATTGGTCCGTTCTTAAGTTCTTGAACACATTTGTCTATGTCAAAAGCGAATGTGAATCAATTTTTTTATCATACGTTTCGATGTTTAAAACCTTTACAGACGAGTGTTAAATAAGACAATACCAAATTAAACATATGACATAAATAGAGAATGCACCGATAGAGTAAAGAATACAACCTGTAATAAGGGCAGGGAGGCGGCGGGCGCCGAGGGCGACGGCAGCAGCAGGTGCCGGCGGCGCGGCGCCGCCGCTGGCCGAGCGCGCGCGCGCCACAGCCGCCGCAGCGCCAACTGACGGCGTCGCTCGCATTTCTTAAAATCGCGACAATTTAATAAACAAGCTTTTGTGTTTGAATATTGTTTTTATGAAGTAAAAGGCCTTCTAAAATGTATTTTATTTTCATACCTTTTAAAAATCTATAGTAAAGAATAGAAATTACCTTGTACTTTTATATGTATTTGAAAAGCGTAATTAGGATTTTTTCCTTTTGAAATAAATACTTCATGTTTTTTAGGCTTGTATCGTATGTATCGTTATTTTCAGGTTTATTTCATTTCCTTTTCACCTGATCATATGTGAAATAATGTATTATTATACTAACCTATTGATAATTTGTTAAAGTTCTAAATTATATTTAAAGTATCGAGTCTTTTCTTCATTGGAAAATTAATTTATAATTAATTACAAAACTCCAACAGAGCAAACAAACGAACAAACAAAAAGCGAGTTAATATTGCTTTGAAATACTAATCTACGTTTAGTTTCTAGTAGTTTCAAGTGGTTAGTTTCAAATCTATTGCAAAGTTTAAACCGAATAAACAAACAGAAAAAAAAGAAAAAAAGTTAATATTACATTGTTATCCAATTCTGTGCTATGTTTAAATTTTCAAGTCTCTCATTTATTGGGAGTTTAATTTAAAATCGCATGCCAAATTCTACCCGAACAAACAAACAAACAGACTAACAAGAAAGGGAATTAATAAAAATGTGGCAATCAACGAATCAACTTTTTCATTAAAATATATATATTATTATATATAGACCATTTATCAACTTCATGTTCCGTATTCATAACATAGCTTTTATCAATTTAAGGCCAAGTATGCTTTGATTATGGGTACCTTTAAACGAATATTTCTAGAAAACTGTTATACCTAGCAAACTCAAAAAAAAATTCTAAGTATACAAAATGTTCTGAGTTCTACCGTAGGGAAAGCTTAAATACACAGCACGTTCTTTATGATAAAAAATACTAAAGTACGTTCACTTAAAACACTAATACCAATAAATTTCTAACAGGACAAACGATAAAAAAACAAAATTTAAACATTATTAGTAAAATATAATTATACAGGGTTGGCCTTAAGCATTTTTGTTTATAATAAATAGTTTTCTCATTATAAATAAAAAACTAAAATGTCGCTTACGACAAAAAGTTCTGCGTAACTAAATGACAATCCATCTTCCTTACTCTGCCGCTTTAAGTCGATTCTCCTTCTCACAAAACAGTGGGCGTGACGCGTTGCGTTTGGCATTGCACTTGGCCTTAATCGCATTTTACCTTAGCCTGGAAATTGCATATTAAAAAACATATCTCGCTCAAAGTAATTCTTAGTCAAAAATTTTATTAAATTCTACAACTGTCTTGATTTTTTTCAATATTCAATCGCGTGGTTGAAGATCTAGAAGAAGAGGACAAATTGTCAATGAACTTAGGCGTTATAATATTTGTAACGCGATATATCCAGCTAAATAAACCCTCAGTTTTATTTCTACAAACTCCTAAATTGTTCGATTTCGTGACTGCAATACACTGTTTTATATACATCCTTCTAGGATCTCATCGGAACCATTATAAAGTTATAGTATAAGAGCTAGCAACGTCAAAAAACATTTATCAAAGTTGATTATGCCGTTCTTCTTGTTTGTACTGGTGGTTGCAGCCTGTAGGTATTGAGCCATATCTTTTTAAAATATTTAAGAAGGTTATTTTTATTTATCTTTAGATAAGTTCATTATTAAGCCAGACATTTTAGAATATTGTATTACGATAGACGCTTTTGATTTTTTTTGAATTAAAATTTTAGTATTTCAGTTTGCCTGTAGTTTTAATATTATGTTGTTCAAGCATGAAAGACCTAAAACTAATTTGCCAGACACTAATTCAGTTGTTAAACCGTGTATTAGAACGACAAAGTCCTGAAAATTCGTATAGTATGATACTATTGGGTAAAGAGAAACAATTGCAGAATAAATTGCTGAGAACGAGATAGAAAAAACCCTAATTAGACAAGGTGATTAAAAAATATTTAAATAATTTGATTTATAATCATTTTTAATATTTGGCTAATACACGGTTTAACAACAGAATTAGTGTCTGGCAAATTAGTTTTAGGTCTTTTCATACTTGAACAACATAATATTAAAACTACAGGCAAACTGAAATACTTTGAATTTTAATTCAAAAAAAATAAATCAAAATTGGCGTCTGGCTCATTGTTAGCAATGACAAAATAAGTTCAATAAGAGATGGATGTTTGTTGCTTATCTAAAGTTAAAATATTAAAATGAACCTTCTTAAAATGATTTTAAAGTTAGTATCATTACCTGTACAGATAGGATGCGCACAGGTAAACGCAACTGTCACCGCCGGACAGCCCAGACCCTAACCCAAAGAGCAAGAGAGACGACATATCAATAAATCAGCTGACCTGAAATTCTTGCTCGAAAACGTTGGTAGCTCTTAGACTATTAGCCGATGTATGTATCTGTGACAAATAAAAAAAAAAGTAGTCTACTACCTTCATGGTCGTTATACTATTTGCTCGTGTACCTCGGTAGATTCATTCCTCACAGGCACAAAGGGACTATTCTATGCGAAACATCTTTAGGCGAGTTTTGATAGGCAGTAAAAAAATTCTAATTAAATGATGACATGTGCCAGTCTGCTAGGTTCGTGTCCTGTCGCTTCTTCCTGTCTACGTCACACCACCTTCAATACTCTCAATACTCTTCGCCCTACCATTCTCTGGCTACATACGTGCGTGCCACTGTGGGTGTATTTATTCAGTTTTTTAGACTAACGCTTACAACTTCATCCGTAAATATTGATGTGATGCGAGTGAATTTGTGAATTAAAAAGCTAAAGTTTGCAATATTCAATGAGTGATGAAAATATGTCTTTGGTATATAATTTCATAAAAATAAACATAGTTTATTATGGACCGTAAATCTATGTATTCTATAACAATTTCAACTTGACACCAGCAACATACCCAAGAAAAAGGGTCTTGACAGACAAATAGAGAAGAAAAGGATCTTACAAAGGTTTCTTTTGGAATATGGAATGCTAATAGTTATGTCTTAAAATCTTTTTATACAAAAAAGTCGAACCATTAAAGTATTAATCAATATAAAAAGTATTTTTCCTATTCCAAAACTTTTTAAACGAAAAAAAAATATTTTGATCGTCTGACATCTATATATATAAAGAAGGATGTGTATATTATGAAATCGATAGACTCAGAAACTATTTGACCGATCATTGAAAATTGGTATGTATATGTATTTTTCACGGAGAAGGTTTTGTTGTCAGAATTTTTGTCTGTCTGTTTGTCTGTATGTTTGTTACCGCATCACACAAAAACCATAAAAAATTCACAGTTTCGTAGTTTGGGATCCCACTTAACATCTAAGCTATGTATAATCTGATTTGGTTGTGTAGAACCAGTTATACAGTTAAATCTCTAAATAAAAGAGAGGTCATTTAAAATGATAGTGTGGGAAAAATATGAATAAACGCCACGAACGCTTCTAAAACGGTCTAAATATCGTAGTCCACGCGAGCGGAGCTGCGGGCAAAAGCTAGTTTTATATATTTAAACTACTTTCGAAACCAACTAAGAAGTAATAGCTACATATTTCAACTTGAATAAGCGCTCTCTTTGGTTCTGATATTAAACGCGATAGTGGCGTAGCACACGGAACCGGGCACTAAAATTACCAACCGACCAACTTGTTTTATTATCAAATATTGTGAAATGAAGAGAAATATTGTTAGTTTTCTATGTGATTGTACAATATAAAGTAGTAACCTTTCAAATTTTACAATGTGTTGGAATGTTTTTTTCTATAATATTGTGTTGTGTAGTGTAAAAAAAAACTATTTTATTATAGTGATAATAAAATAGGTATGCTTCAAACTCTCATTTGAGATAGTTAACCATTAACTGAAAAGTTAAAAATTAAATATGTCCAAATGTAGGTAATTTTAGAGATATTGTCTTTAACACTTACTTTGAAAATGTCAATATCTTTAAAACTACTGCTAAATACTAAAACAATGTATTTTGACGTGTTTAGTTTTCAACTTTAATAATGTAAATTTGAAGCAAACTGGTGAAAAACTCAACATGTCAAAATATCCATAACCTTAAAGATATTGGCGTTTATGATTAATTAATGTCACAAATGCAAATATCAGTAAGATTACTTTAGATAACCGCCAATCGTGAAGTTAAAACAATATATTTTGACCTGTTTAGTTTTTAATTTTAGCAGTTAACAGTTAATTATTTCAAAAGAGGATTTGAAGCACACCGCTATTAGTATGCAAAATAGCATATGCATAATTTGTAGAACAACTTGTATACCGTATGAAATCGATCATGCGTCTCTCTGCAAATATTCATAGTTTTCTTTTTTAGAATAACTTTGCTAAAAACCCATAGACATTGAAGTAACCGTTCCTAAGAAAAATAGGTCAAAACGTAAGTGTCCGGACGCGCGGCTTTAGAGGTGTAGATATTTTGTTATAATATTACGTTTACGCTATTAGCGTTTTTGAAAGTAAGATTGTGTGTGATTAATGTTTAACGATTTTAATAACAATGCCTTTCACTGCTATCGAATGTGCAAACACGATTTATTATTTGCAGAGGTGACATTGCTGTTTGCGTGTGTCCGTAAGTTGCGTGAAGTATAGTCTACGCGATAATTTGCTTTAGTTTGCCTTGTTTGTTTAGTAAATTTTGATGTAAAGTTTAATGAATGAAACACATGTGGAAAATCAAAGACTAATGTCATAATACTTTCAGCGACCTTAATATCACCAACAACATCAAGTGTCATTTGTAGGTAAGTAACTAGGTAAATTCTTTAAAAATAATATATTGCATAGCCCAAGAGCGGCGCAGGAATTCGAATTGTCACGTGCCCGGAGCAGCTTTGCGGCACGGCGCTCGCCATGTTGGTTGGCTGTACATTACTAAGGTTGTGTCAAAATTGTTTTATATTATTTATAAGCATATTTTCAATGACATATTTTTGTATAAGTTACTTTAGCAAAGGTGTTCTAGAAAAAGAGGAGATAATGAATATTTGCGAAAAGATGCATGATCGATTCCATCCTGTATAGACGTGAAAAATAAAAAAGTGCGAGATATGCAATTGATACCATCTAAATGATACTTAGACATTGAATAAAAAATAAATTTCGATCTAATTTTTTTTAGTTAGTTACAAATTAGTTACAATTACACTAACATCACTTAACAATAGTTCGCAAAATTTACCCACAATGTGTTTGTCGCAAATTATACCCACATGTCGTTTGAGACATTTTTTAAATTTAAAACTGAAAGTAGCTGGCCCGCTAGACATTGTTCTATCTTTTCTGTTAGGTGGCACGCCCGTATAGTATATGGGTGTGGTTCTACCCACGTAAAAATAACATGATTTTCTTTATCTTTTATGTCGATCAATCTACCTATTGATCCCAATCCCGCTCTCAATCTCGATTTCAATCCCAGTGCTGCTCCCGCTTCCGGTTTCGATAACGCTATCGATTCTGATCTCGATCCCGTTCTCGGTTTTACTTTCCGTTATGTTTTCTATTTCGATTCCACCACTGGTAATAATTTCAACTACGATTTTTAGTATCAAAATAAATTGTAACAAGCCTACATTACTCTGAGGGTGTTATCTTTGTATATGTGAAAGTAGTTTTATAATCGATTTAGTTTTACAAATACGCAGCTTTACCTGCACGGATGAAGTTTCTCGCGTATATTGCAATTGTTATTAGTGTAGTTTTTCCTTTGTTATCTTTTTAAACTTTTTACAGAATAAGCTATTCTTTTGATAGTATATTCTGTAATAAGTAGTAGATGCCCACGTTCAAGATGCAACTTGTCTTTCTGGTAAATTTTATCAAATGTGTCAGTAATTTAGTCATGAAAATATGACAAACATACAAAGATCAGATAGACTGCTTATTGATTATTCCAGCCCTGCCCTTTTAAACAGGTTTATATTAGTAGTAGCTATCTCTTTACGGTCACCGCGCTCGCTCTCGCACCGCCTATAGTGAGCCTGCAGTTACAACTTCACTCGTGGTTTGTTCCATACTTAATAATTCTTCCAGAACCCCTAACAACCGACAAAAGTAAGAAGAAACTGGAAATTTCACCGAAATCGATAGAATTATTATTATATTTTTAGTAATTGTCATTGAATTCTTAACCACGGAATTCTAAAAATAGCTTACATTCATTTTCTTGGATTAATCGTTGAAATTAAACCATGTCAAATTTAATTTAAATCTGTCAAATTACAAGTGCGCTTATTGATATCTCAAAACACGACCACGAAACCGGAAGCCCTTGTAAAAACTCTCTTTGTGCTAAAAAAGAAACTTGGGCAAATTTCAGCAAATTTGGTCTAACTATAAGCGTTCTTAGCAATATTCACGTAACCATAAAATATGCATTGTGTATATTTCAGTGTCTTCCAGGTACTTCCATGCTAAATTTTATTGAATGCGGTAAAACTACAAAGTTTTTTAGTAATCCTCATCCTCTTCTTTCAGCAATCCTAAAAGATGTACTGTATAACTTTCTATTGGTTTCCTGGTATATGCATATCAATTTTTACTGATTTCGGTTTAACCATAGGGATTCTTAGTAGTACTCGCCGAACCCTAAAAAGAGTTTCATATTTTCTTGCATTGGTTCACGACTACCTTCATACTAAACTTTATTGATATCGATTAAACTATAAAGTTTCTACGTAATTCTTACGGAATTCTAAGAATATCTTGTAAATCCTTTCATTGGCTTTCGGTTATCTTTAAACTAAATTTTATTGAATTACATTAAATTGCAAGGGGTTGTCGCAAATTTTCACGGAACGGTAAAAAGTATATCGTATGTCCTTTATTATTTTTTATTGGAATCGGTTAAGTTATAAGCTTTTGTAGTAATCCTCATGAAACTCTAAATTAGAATTAAGTCCTTGATATACTATTTGCCTCAGTTTAGCTCCTGATTCCGGTTCTGTTCCTGAACTCAATCCTAATTCCATCTTTGATTCAATTATCCTTTTCTTTTAAGAATCTTCTAATTTCCGTACAAAATCCCTAAATATTTCCTGGATAAAAAGTAATTAAATGTAGCTCTATAAGGTCCTTTACCTTTGAGTGAAAGTCGCATCGAAATCGGTTCAGCCATTCCGATACTGATAATAGTCTGAACAATAACAGATACTCCGGACAAACCAACAGACAAAAATTTTGTAGGATATGTTTCATTTTCGTATACATACAAATCTTATACTGACAATAGCGAACACAACAAAGAAAAACAATTATACCATTTGATGCATTCATTCGGAAGTGATGCACGTACATACATTTTGACGATTCGTTTTTATTAATACATATTTCCACTAAACTTTATTACATCACGTTAAATTTTTACGAATGTTTATGTTGTTTGAAAAAGCTTGTGCACGCGACCGGGGACACGCCACAACCAAACGCGGATAAATCGAAACATTACATTTATAAAAGTTTGAAATGTCTGAGAAAAGAAACTTTGAGTTCAAGTAATGCATATTTAAAAGGACGAGACTGGCGCATTATTTGTTAAGTACTATTAAAAAACAATGGGATTTGAATTGAGAGAATGGTAAAAAAATAATGTACGTTTAATAAAAGAGAGAAAACATCGCACGAACGATTTCATCGGCGAATTTAGAGATCTATATAAAAGTGCATATTATGAGTCTGGTTGGTCACAGTAGTACGTATAGAAAGACATAATTTATATATTTGTAAGATAAGTCATTGAGTCAAAAAGTAAACATTGAAGAAGTATTTCGTGTTCCGTATTTGTTGTGATCCTGAACAACGATGGATCCAGCCTTCGAGTCATGCGGAGTCACATAGTCGAGAATCAGTCAGCGCAGTCTCTCTAATCCTATAACAATTTCAAGACAAAAACCCAGCCACCCAGAGGGGGCATGACTCTGTTTCTATAAATCTATGGAAAAATACGCAAAAATAGCTCCGAAAAGAAAACCATCTGTATAATAACGCACGTACAATACGAGTATCTATCGTTGACTTTTGAAGTATAGCGTTCGTTTTAAATGTAAAGTCAAGGTCACATCATGACGGTGGTGTCGATGACGTGTAAGAAACGTTAGCTTAAAAGTCTACTGACAATCGCTTTAAAGGCCGAGTTTCGTAGATTTTGCCTGCGGTGTGACGTCAAGGCCTTGATAACTGGTATCGCAAGACAACCACGATGACCCCACACGCGACATATTGACATTTTGATCATTAATGAATTCCTAATATTTTGTCTGTCGCTTCTCAGATGTAGCATCAAGGCAAGGTGATTTCTTCACAGCAGCTCTTGTCGTTGAACTGCTGCACAAGAATAATAAGTCCAAACACGACATCCATTTCAATTCACTGCTAAAAAGTTACGTATGTTTTAAGTGTTGGATAATTTCGAAATCATATATCTGCAATATTGATTTATCGTCATTGGCTTGAGAACATAATAAAAGGAAATCTAATAAGATATGTCTATTTTTTAAGTCAAGGGATTAAATGTAGAGTCTTAACTTTAGAGTAAGACTGAAACCTTTAAACTATTAACATTGGCACTATATTAACATTTTCACTGCGTTGACATTGTCACTGTATTAACATTGTCACTGTAACTCACGGTAAAAACGGTGGTTCAGTGCTTATAAGAGTTTCATTTTAACCAGAAAGTATCCAGTTAGAATCCTGACCACGGACGATTGAATTAACCAATGAATCTTAAGTAAAACACTGCACTTGCTTTGTGTCTCGGGGAGCACACCGATCCTCGGACTTTAACGTCCGGATGACAACTTTACGGTTTGTTAACACTGTCCAATCCTCTGTAGCCAGTGTGTATGGTCAAAGTCCCAGATGCTTAACTTGACTTTAAAAAGATTGCGAGAGTTTATAGCTTAATTGCCGAGTAATCAAAAGCTGACCGAATGGTATATCTACTGTGAAAACCAATGAAAATGCTTATTGTCTTATAAAAACATTAACGTGTTCATATTCGTTGTACATAGGCATTTTGCACGACGGTTACATACAAGATTATTATATAAAAAGTTGGCATATCAGGATCAATAGAATTTTTTCAGTGTAATCTGTAAATATCTGTCATGGCACTATTTGATTTATCGACGTTTAATAGCAGCTCATAAAAAGCTTATAAGCTTAAAATATATAAAAAAACCTTTGTGCTTAGATATTACTCACATACTCGCACGATTGGAATTTTTCATATATTCGTGTACAAACGTGACCCTTTACGGTTCAAATGTTCAAGGTCTTGACCTTGAATATTTGTTATGTCAGCTTATTCTTGTATAAGTTGACTTAACAAATATTTTTAGGTTCTATAATACTATAAAAAAATGAGAATGCACTATAGCACAGTCGTAAAATTCCATACGCTTTTAAAGTAAAAATAATTCTTTTATATTAGTATATGTAAAAGAATATTGCTATAAGAAATCTTTATTTAATCACATCTGTAACTTTTTCCTTCGGAAGCGATTTCATGGAATTCTATTGGCGTTCGAACTCGACGTAGGGCCCTTATTCCAATATATTACATTGAATACTTACGGGTTTTCTTATATCGGTACAACAACAACAATTTGTTCTAGAAGTTTAGGAATAGCGAATATATATATATCGTTACAAAATTTACATATTTATGTATGCGAAGACATTAGTATAAAAATCTCGTACAGTAACCGTACAGTCAGTAAGTAATAAAGATTACTTAGAGAATATGATGTTCCACGGTTATCGGAAAAAAACAGGTGTGGCACTCGGGGACTGCCGCGGTAAAGCTATTGCATAGTATTTTTTATCAACTTATGCAATTATAATTATTTATTTATTTTATTTATGCAGTATTTTTTTTGAGGAGGTGCCCTAACGCGGAAACTCTAAGCAGGCATGAGTCACCAGATTGCGGGGCGAAGAGGGGGATTACGCATGCGCAGTAACGCCGATACAACAAATGCTACCTAGAGGCGAGTTGCTGAACTAAAAAGACAAGCATGATATTTCAAAAAAGTCATTAAAAGTTCTGCTATTCATTGATCGATGGCAAAAGTAAAAAGTATCACCGCTGTGCCGGTCGGAGTGGGGGTGTTAGGTTATTTTCGTTACGGAATTTCTGGATTCGGTCTCCACGCTCAAGGCCCGCGATAGAAGCTATGCAATAGCTTAAAAAAACTACATTATTTATGGATATTGTTCATAGATAAGGTTTTCGCTCTTTCTACGTTACCTCAGCTATATGTGCTACATGCTTTTATTTCAAAAGGCGACGACTTTAAAAAAACATCACAACAATATAATGCAATCGTATTTCATGTAGGTATCAGCCTGTATGCGTCGCGTTGTAGGGCATAGGATTCGCGTCGACTATGACGTCATACGTACTACGATTTACCATGCGAGAATGGTACTTAAAGAAAGTGACCAACTTCACTCACTGTCAGACATTTTACATCCTAAGATCCCGACTAGGTTCCCCAACGATGACGATTCGAACGACCTCTTACGGTTACGGCGCGTCGACTAAAGCAACGCAAGCGGTCGAGATATACTTACGTCACCGAGTCTAAAAGCGGTCTCCCACCACCTCCGTTCCTCGCGTACGTACTTAGCTTTCTGTCGCTATCGACTCGATCTCGCTGCATGAACCGCGAACAGCCATTGTAGGCCTCCTAGGCGGTCTTGATGCGTGGGCGCCGGGCGGGAGCGGGCGGGGAGGAGAGAGCGCGGCCGCATTCCAGACGAACGCCGAGTTATGACGGCGCGGACGGGCTCGCTAGATGTACAGACGGAGACAGACTACCAATTTAACTTTATTAATTAAATAAGTTATCAGGGCTCAGAAGTGATACAAACTTAGTTTTTTTTTTTACTTTAAACAAGTAATATTACATAATTTTCATAATTATAAAGAAATGTACCATCAAGTACGCGTACATCTTTTGAGGAAACCACTATGCGTGCAAGTGTTCCCGCTGATAAATCTAATTTTCAATAAATTCAAATCGATCAATGTTGAAATTAACGAATTTACTGGCAACCAGTGGATATTTGGTAGTGATGTCCGTGGCCGGAATGAATTAATGGGAATAATTGTTCAACGCTAACGGTTCTTATCGATTTATTTTACAGTCCTTAAACACACCGCACACTAACAATATTACACGAAAAGACCGGAAGACATAATTTCGTTACTACGTACAAATACGAGTGGTTTAGTTACTAAACCATTTCCTTATTCAAGCTACTACATTTAAATAGAAGAATATAACAAAATAAAAATGAAGACTGAAAATAGGTTTTAAAGAGAGATGCTGAGGTGTCCGTCCGCGTGCGTGGTCCCCGAACGCCCTCGCCGTTCGCGTCCCGACTTAGCACGACGTTCGTCCCGTATGTGCGAATTGTGACTAACTCGTGTTTTGCATGAAACTCGCATGTCTGATTTGCATGAAACGTACGTAGAAATTAACAATATAACGATTAGCGGAATAAGATAATTAAAATATTGACACTAGTTTAAGTATTCGAAATCTATCAATCTTCTCGAATGAATATTTAATTCTCAGGATTTGTAGTGGCGGGGCAGATTCGAGGGTCATCGATGGGTTGCATGTTGCATGTTAATGCATGTTGCAGGCAAATTTCTATTACGGATTTCCGCGAATTGACACCTCAAACAATAGAATATCTAATTTGTGTTTATATAGCATATGTATATACATATGCTTAATTAATTAATTATATTAATTAAGAAATAATTACAGTAATGTTTTTGAGCGAATTAATATAAATTATTTTTGTATAAATTTATTTTATATATGTATTGATATAATTTATACGGACAGTGAGTGATCTCTACACCAGCAGTCGTTGTGTGACCGTCGAGAATTAAAATAGAAAATTAAGGAGAGTCTTCAGTTTCATTTGTGTAATTCACTATTTTTTTATAATTTTAATGATATTGTTGTTCATTGTACATTATTCTTAAAGTAATTTAATAATAAAAATCAATATTTGACTTTCAACCACATTCATAGATACAAAACAAAAGAGAGACAAATGACTTTTGATTTCTTCTTATTGTTTCTTAATATATGATAGTTTAAGTACACATACATATATTACTCATACTTTAAAACTATCAGTACTTTAGGATACAATTTTAAGATATTAACTCATACCACAGGCACTTTGTTTATAATATGCACGTAAAAAAAGTTTTTCATTTATTATAGTATGGTTTTGCGTGGTCCGTCTCTATTTCCGCCTAAAGGTCATAATGAATGAAAACATCTATTGAAGTTAGTTATCATCAAACAAACAAGAAGACAGTGAATCTCATGTTCGTACAGTTTCAGTAATTTAAAACGATTTTTTTTTTCACCAAAAAAATGGGTCCTTCATTTAACAAGTTATCGTTGTAGTCCGTATATAGATAGTGGTCGCTTAATTTTTTCAATAACGTCATTACTTAATCTCTTGTAGTGCACCAGAGAAGACAAGGGATCTACAAAATTTTAAGCTTTCCTTAATTATTCTCAGCTCACCTGCGGCAGCGGCGACGGCGGCGGCGCGCCCTCCAGCTCGGCGCTGGGCTCCGACCCGCTGGAGCGCCACGCGCGCTGGCCGTGCGCGCGCGCGCCTCCTCGCCCTGCACGCAACCACGTCCGTCAACCTCACAGGTACAATACGGCATGTCATATAATACGTTTTCACTTTTATGTAGGTGATTTTAATACGAACACGTAGTAAGGTAAGTCTCCTGGTACTCGTATAGATATAGTAATCTTCTACACGCGTGTTAAGAAGAAATTATATGAAGAAAATTAACCTTACATTGTAGGTTAGTTTAGTTATGTTTTGTTTAGTTTATATTGTTTGAAAACGTGCATTTTTTGTAGTCTATACAATATTAAAATGCTGCTTAAAATTGTGGGCGTATGTTTATAGTGTTTAGATATTTACACTTGTTTACATAGGTGCTTATATAAACGATAATTTTTTTATGAACTAAAAATGTACTGACAAGTTTTCAAAATGATTCCATTTCATAGAATTAAATAGCAAATAACATATTTCCTATTCGCAAACTAACTAAACGGTGGTGACAAGTTGATGACAGCTTTGATTAGTAAACTAGAACTGGTAAACAGCAAAATACGTTTGGCGTTTGTGTAACGAGTTTTAAGGTAGCACAAGCCAAAAGTTCATAATAGCTTTATTAATTCGCCCATCTCTCTGTCAGAGCCATTTGGTTGCTAAACTATAGAACTTAACATTTATATCTTATTCCAATATTCATTATTACATTATATACAAAACTAAAAATGGTTTTCAAAATGAAATATAATGAATATTTCTATACAGCGTCCAATTAAAATAAAAATGTCTATACCAGTCAAACGATAATTAATAATCGAATCCAAATATAAACTACGATACTATAATTGAGCGTACGAATTTTTTGTTTTGAATCTTGGCACTCTGTTCTAACCATTCGACAAAAAATTTAACAGTGATCTCTCTATTTGGACAAAAGATAAGGGACGTGTGCGAATTGACGGCACTTTGGAAAATTTTCAGTTGTACGTACCCGTTGATAAAATTGCCACGTTATCGAATGAAAACGGCGACTACTCGAGACCCGAGAGTACCAATCCGCTTGTCAGCATCCAAATTGTCCACTTCCGGCCATTGTGCGCGAGCGCTGTGTCGTCGAGATGAAAGGGATATTACGGAGCCGCGTAAGAAAATCCCTTCCGGTTCTTATGATGTTATTTATGTTGACATTTAGAGGTTAGAAGGGTACCCGTAATTTTTTTTTTCAGGCAAGCCATTGTTGATCAAAGAGACCGTGTTAAATATATTGTTCAAACTTTCAGTCCTTCCCGTGAATCGTTAAATTGTCCGACCGATTTACAGGTTTTTAATTAGCTATTGTTTCATTCACTTCTAGAATCTATGATTATACATGTACTAATTAGGTAGACACACTATACCCCTAAAGATCGAAACAATGCGGACGTTCCTTTACGCATATAAAAATAAATTTTATAGTACATTTTCGCATTATAATTTATGCATCAGTGAAGAAATAGACAAAGTACATAGCTAAGAGTATACGTTAAAGTGACATATTCTTATAGCCAAGCCTTAAATCTCTTTGTATGATCTTTCACAAACATCTCTGTTTGCAGCGTAACGTACAAATAAAAACCGGCTAAGTGCGAATCACACCAGCAAACAAAAGTTTCCGTACCATCGGACGATACTTAAAGAGAAAATCAACGTTAAATAAAAAATCAACCCGAATCCGACTTGGCTGGTTTTTATTGTTTATTGTTTTGTTGAACAGTAACGAATTATAGTTATCTTTGTTAAACATTTGTATGTATTGCTATTGTTGAGAACAAGCAAAAAACGCCGAGAAAAACGTGTGTTTTGCCTTGATCCCTTTTTAAATTTTTTTATGTTCTTTAATTTTTATTAAAGCGGCCACAATGATACATAAGTAGACACTTCGAGTGTCTACTTACTTTGGTTCAAAAGACACAGCCCTGTGACGGACAACCGAACCGACAGTGGAGCCTTAGTGATAAGAGTCCCGCTCCCGCCCCTCTTCTGGTGTATAGCTTAAAAAGTATCAGAAAATGGAGGAAAACAAACAAATAAATACATGTCAATACTAGTTGTCCTCGTATTATCACGTGTACATTTAGGCATCTCACATGATGACAATTTTAATATAAATAACTTCACGCTGTACTTAATTAGCTTGCTTGTTTCGTGGGAACGTCGTCAATTGCTAATGTCATATCTGCTTCAGTTTTTATATATATATATATATATATATATATATATATATATATATTGTCTCTTAAAGCAGATATATGGCAGGTTTATCTTTTCTTAGGATTCAAATCCAATTAGACTGGATCAAGATGATGATTTGTGAAAGTTGAAAAATGTTTTTAAGTCGGAATCCTTCCCTACAATCTTCAGTGTAGCGACGTTTAACAAATATTTTACGTAACTTAATAAAAAAAAATATTTCTTTAATTTCATGTGTTATGAATTATGTAAGTTAATGGATGTAGCTTAAACATCTATAGAGGATATATGACTCTCACCTCACTGACTCAGCACGAAATCTACGGAAATGTGATTACAAGCACAGAACATGAAATTGGATAGGTAGATCGTGTAATCGTGAGAATCTAGAGTAGGACTGGCTTTGTCAGCGAGAGCGAGACAGGGACAGAATGAAGAGCGGAATAAGTGGATCGGATAAAGATAGAGCGATACTAGTCTTATAATTTAGAATGATATTAACATCGGATTTGGAATATAACTGAAGTCGAGAAAATCTAGCGCAAAATCAGCTTCGTGATCGAGAGCAACATCGACATCGGACTCAAAACAGAGCGGGGATTTATAAGCCCTAAAGCGAAAAAAAGCTGAGAACGTGCACAAAATTGGTTGGTTCGACTCCCATAATCCAATTGAAACCTAGATAGAAATGGAATCAAAATTAAAATAGGACTTGGATTGGAATCGATAGTAAAATTAAGTTTGAAATTGATAGTTGGTCGGGATCGAAGTCAGAAGTCGGACTGAATTTGAACCAAACAATAAAATAAGAATTGATATAGAGAACAAAAACGATCACACAGTATGAAATACTAAGGAATACACTTCATGTACTTGCAAGTTGAGTCGCTGGCGATGGCTAGTCAATTAATAAGCAACCTTACTTAATTGTTAATTTAAAAACCAAAATCTCGATTCCATATGTACCGCACTTAAATAGGTTTATTTATATTGTCTTTCAAGCATTTGCTTTATAATCTTCAACTATTTCAAAACTAATGAAATTAAAATTAAGTTATCCTACCGGCCCGTCCAAAGCGTAAACAGTAAAACGACTATAGCGTACAACTTTAAAATTAGACGTTACGTTGTTCCAAAGAATGCATCCCCTGGGAAATTAGACATGTTTACGTGCGCATCGAATTGCCGCGTGCGTCCACACCGTTAGAGCCGACCGCCCTTTACGACGCGGCGCAAGCGCACGGCGGCCGAACCGCCGGCCCCGCTATCGTTCACCTGTCGAGATAAAAATGTCATCCTAACCCGCGAAATATTTACATCTCCGTCGGCCGGCGCGAAGGTGCCCTTTGTTCATCGCGCCGCGACCTTGACTCGGGCACGTCGCTTATTCCTTCCGTCGGCGGATGCGAATTTGCGAACTCGTGACTCGGTGTAAAGTTTTCGTTTCTCACGATGTATAAAGCTAGGTGCGATAGCAGTAGTCTCGGTGATTTTCTACCGCTATACCGGTATTTGTATTTTCATCAGCAAATTATGTCGTTCAATAAGATTCCTGTAGATATGCAAAATTTACCCTTATACAAATTTTAAGTATTTATTAAGCAAACACTTTGCACAAAAGGGTATTTATACAATCTCTGAATATTTAGAGGATAAATGGACATAATGAGCTCGACTTCCTACAGGTTTTTTCCTGCAATAGTTTTATAAATATTTGTATTTTTATATAATTAGTTTGAAAAGAGCTATCCTCAAATTTCTTGCTCGTTTTTCTTGAGGGATAACTGCCTTACGAACGAATGGTAATTAAAAATTGAAGAACATTAAAAATAATTAATAACTGTAAATTCTTTAAATGTAATGACGTATTTCAAGTGTTGTATTATAACCTATGAAATAAAGATATTTTGATTTATGAAACACGACGTCTTCCTGTCTGTCTGCCTACCTGTGATATAACGTGTCACATACTGTTCACATGATTCTTTTTTTTTGCTCTGAATGCAAGTCATCTAGCCAGGTGGTAGTATAAATTTGTTTATGATAAGTAAGCCAGGTGACAAGCAATAACGATTTTAGAGTGTCATGTGTCTTCATACAGAATCACGCAGGATGCATTTCATAATAGAATGCTTTTCACACATTTAATAAATTTTAAGTACGTTTGTTATTTAATGAAAGAAATATTGCATTCAAATAAGGTGATTGAACTAAAATTTTAATTAGGATAGGTGCATGCCTGTAGATGGCGCACGATATAAATGCAAAAACGATACAAATAAATAATGTAAGAATAGCCTTCTAACATGTGTGCATATTTTATGTATAAACACTTTTTAAATATTTAAAAGGTTTAAAAGTTTCAAATCCATTAAACCGTATTTAATATTAAAAGTGATGAAAAGTCCTGCAAATACCGATCTCGCTTCTTCCTCTGACTTGAAAGAAACGACTTGAATACACGCATAGTGATTTTCGGTAACTTAAAAAATTCTTTAAAATCCACAGAGAAGGCAATCTATACATACATCTGGTTCAAAAGACTAAATTTCGGCGTGTCCGTACGATGAAGGTCTTTATGAAAAATAGAGAGGGTACAGTAATAGAATCGTAATAAAAAGAAATAAACGGTCCTTCAATTTCTTGTCTGTCTGTCTATTCGTGCAAATCTCTGAAATCACTAAGCGGATTTTAATGCAGTTTTCACGGGTAGCCACATCGTGGCCTGGAGCAGAATGTAGGTTTAATTACATTTATATCGGACGACAGTAAAAAGGAGTTATCATCGGGAAGAGGTGGCTGTATAATGTATTCTTTCACACTATTCCAGTTTAATAAAGCTTATATATTATTTTGAAACTAGCATTTGTTTTGGCTTCATAAGAATTGTAACTGTCAGTGGTATTGGAATTCAAAGCGGAACGAGAAGCAAAACCGAAACTGGGACCGAAATAGAGAACGGGGCCGGGGTCAAAACCGAGTGTCGAATCGGGATGCGTGACCGGAACCGAAATCCATACAGTCCTAGAATCAGAATTAAAAGCGGAAACGGAATTGGCATTGAGTAAGGTCTTTCTGTATAAAACATGAAGGAACGCTTTCTATATCCACGCGGGCGAAGCCACGGGCGGAAAACTAAGCTAAATAAATAGAGTAGTAATAAATGTATTATTGAAGTGCAATTCTATATTCAAAACACTGTTCGCTTACGTGAGACAGAACATCATAATGAAACCCATAACTTCGAGGGAAACAAACAGAAACTAGTACATGTGAAACGTGCTATAACATTGTTATGTCTTTCATAATCACAGCGATCGTGCTCTGCTTGTCAATTTTGATTGAAATAATTGCATAACTTCGAAATTCATGTACATACAATTTAAAGTTACTTCTCACTTGGAATGCCCTGAAGCATATAAAATGTAGATAAAAGCGTTAACTAACCAAATAACGCTAAAACTTTAAGTTATTCAAATTGATGCCAGAACGTAATATGATATTCTATTTTGCTTTTCTTATAAAAGCTTCGCAATGAACGAGCGAACTATTTTTATAATGTCAAATTCTAAAGATCTGTATTGTTCGTCACGAAAATATCGCTAACCTTTAAACATCATAGCAGTAAGCGTCTTGGATAAGAGTTAAATATATCAAACTAGTTGCGCCCCGCGGTTTCACCCGCGTGGTGATGGAAAATTGTGATAATGATGATAGAAAGCATTTTATATTTTTGTGAATTTTTCAATGTTTTTCTATTATTTTGCTATTCGGGACGGAGACAAATCCGACAAATTAAAAATGAAAATAGGTTCAGCTATTCTCCCGTTATAAGTGTTCGAACAATTATATTGTATAATGTATGTAAATTGGAACTAAGTATTTTTTGTGATGATCTCACTAATATGTATTATAGGTTTTATAAACATTATAATTTGTAAGGATAGATAGGTACGGAAGTATATGATGATTGATGGTAATGCAAAAATTATAGGTAGCTACTGCAATCTACTCCTATAAACTATGTTAAACGATTTATTTTGGTCTTTAGGTTTTGCGATTTAGAAACGCGTGAGCAAGCGACATAGAGCTGACCGTGAAAAAAAAATATGTGCTCAAATGTGTGCTTGCTACCTTTATGGTCTGACCCTGCCGCCGGACCGCACCATACTATCGCGCACTCGCTTGTCTATCGTCATAACTGTTCAAATATTTGTCCAAATGATGTAGTGTAAAAGACAAAGTTTATCTACTTTAAACACCAGATGCAATAAAAGTATTTATTTTGATAAATACTTTTATCAATTATTATTGTATTTATGATTCACTATTTTGGCGATAGTGGCTTACACATAAAAGATAGATATATGCTGTCGTGAGCTTTTTTGTAGGACTATTTAAGATAAACATTTCCATAATACATTATATACGTGTAATTCAACGGTTTTTGCAACGCACGCCAGAATAGCTCGCAGATGACAGATTTTTTTCCTACTTACTTGACACTTATCGTTATATTTTGGATAATTCACACTATATCTTTATAAATTATAGCCTATGTGTTATTCTGATGTGTAAGCTATATATTATTGTACAGTGTCATCAAAATTCATTCAGTAGCTTTTGCGTGAAAGAGCAACAAACATTCATCCATACTTACAAACTTTCGCGTCAGTAATATTAGTATAAATTCACCGTTTATGATCGAGTAAATACCAAATATTACTAGACGTAAACTATATTATTTTATTTTGTCATTGCATTGAATTATCACGTACAGCATTCATATTGTCACACGTTATAAGCGAGGAATGTGAAACATAACCACGCGACGTCAGCCGCAAACGAGCGGACACAAAACTACTAGTCACATAAAACCAGTCAGTGGAGACGAGTAAGTGGACTCCCGCAAACATTATACGCACAATTAGGCTTCTGTTCCATCCGACTGTGGGTCGGCAAACGGCCGCCCGCAGGTGGCGCCCCACGTCGTCCCTCCACGATCCGAGGCGACGCTCCACGGCGTCCCTCGGGATATATAATGTACTAAGTTGCACTTATTGCCTCGTAAAATATTAAACGCGCCCCTGTCTTGGATGTACGCGGCGGCGCTACGTGGCGGGAAGCGTAAACTTCACACGCTAAATTGTGTAATTTTATTTAAAATTAATGCAATTAGGTCAGCTTTCGACCCGTATCACTTTTGACCTTTAGGACGCTGCTCTGCCCGACATCAGAAACGGGTAATTAGTTTGTAAACAAGAACGATAATTGCTTTTGACGCGAAATTGATATAAACGTAACGTATCCCATAAACAGTATAAATTTACTCTTTTTTCTTTTAATAAAATATTTGTAAAAGATATTTATAAAAATTACAGCAATATAAATTGGTTATACAACTAGAGTAGACTTCTGAC
Organism: Eumeta japonica; assembly: GCA_005406025.1. Lineage (NCBI taxonomy): Eukaryota > Metazoa > Arthropoda > Insecta > Lepidoptera > Psychidae > Eumeta > Eumeta japonica. The sequence goes on from BGZK01000129.1 coordinate 265,027, forward strand.
TCGATTATTATTTAATGAGCTATTTGCGTAACATTTTACATTAGATAGTAATATTCCATTTAAAAAAGCTACAAAAAATGTAATGACGAAACATCCATGTAATGAAAAAAATATTTGAAATACATTGCGTTTTTATCAATATACGTTAAATTGATAAAGGCTTCGGTAATAGAGACTATGGAATCTGTTTAAAGTCGGTATGGATATGGTGAAGTGTTCCTTCATAGAAAAGTAAAAATAGGATGTAGATCTTAATTTCTGCATTTTAGTCGGTAAACCGACTTAATATGAGGATTCGCCTCTTTAAGTATAAGTCGTACGTCCTACAAACTTCTACTTTAAGCAGTTTTAATATCGCTTTCTATATATATAATATAGATTCTAAATATTTTCAAGTTGTGACAACTACAGCGTACGATAAATACTGTATGTTTAGAAATGAAACTCACGTCGACTTAACCTTCACAGAATTAGATATCGAACTTTGGAGACGGTACATCGTGTTTCTCTGCCGCTTTCATTTACTTTTCTCTCTAACTTTTGCTACATATTATACCATAAAAAAATCGTTAGATACTGCAAAGAACTTGTTATGGGCATAGATGTAAAAAAAATTATATTGTTTACTTCGCCAGGACATTTTTATCTTTTATTTGTCATACTTATGTTAGTAATATACATTATTGGAATATGATAAATCTATTCTGTGACGTCAATGCACGTGGCTTGGTTAGTTTTTGATGCAAATATATGTAATTAATACCTTTACCTGCGTTTTTAAAAATAATATTGTTTGTCTTTTGCCTTAAGTTATGACTATAATTATTTACTTAAAAATTTAAATACTGTTAACAAATGGAGCGTTAAATCTATATTACCCATTGATTAAATTTAAACACTTTTATATAGGTTATTCCCATTTTACTAATTTTATTCATATATACAATCTCGTCCAATTCATTAGATAATAAAATGCCAAAAAAAAAATAAATGAAACGAGTATAAATCTCCTGATTCGTATAATAAGTACTTATTGCGTCGTTTTATTTATTTTAATGTTTCTATAACATTTAAAGACAATAACTTAAAAGTAAATAACGAAATTTGTAGGTCAAACTCACAAAAATGTTCCTCAAGTAACATTTACATAATTCATTGGCTAAAATTCTTGCACCTATTAATGGCGTAGTCATATAGTAACTTAGGGCAACGACCTATCATTTTAAACGATGAAGATTTCAAAATAATAATAATTTATAATATTTTCTTTGCAAGTGACCTAAACTTTTTCGAAGCCTTTCTAATTTATCTCTATCTATCTTTCTTTGTCTACCACCGAAAATGAACGCTGAGTTCGTCGACGGTGTTCTGTACGCGTATTACAAATAGAATCCCGTCGGCGCGCGCGGGACGGTTCTTTATATTATTCTCACACTGCATTCTCTCGCAAAAAGGCCTCCAGGAGAAAACGAAGGAACGCGTTAGGGCCATTCACGCGACCGACGCGGGCGACGGGACCTAACGCAATAAGGGCACCGCAACGATATCGAACGGTCCCAGCTCTCGGAAGTCACCCCGTTCGCAGTCGAGCTCACGCCGTACAATTACTTGTGGCCGTGGCGTGACGGCGGCGCGGCACGCGACCCCTCCATCGCTCACGGCGCGCCCAATGAACGCATTCGGGAACACACGGGGACCCGTTCGACCGACGGCCGTCTTCGATGACGACCCGACTGTGGTTATCGACCTGCCTCCGGTGTTCGGTGCTCGAAAGTAGTCGAAATTCGGAACGGATCGAGCGTCGATCGACGCTCCCGGTCGTGAGCTTTGCGAGCGATTACGAACGAGGGCCACAACTGTCGGGGTGTGTACAGACTCACGGTCGGTGGATAACTACAGTCGAATCCGACGCATGCCGACATCACCAGCTGTCACGTTATCGGACCGACTTATGAACAAAGGTTAATGGTGAGCCGTCGGTTTGGCTCCTTCATTCTTCCATTCGACAGTTTATCGAATGTTCGTACGAAAATATGGATGTTTATAAGTTAGGGTGATTTAAACCTGATACAATAATCACGGGGTCATTATTCTCCCTCAATCTTTTGAAGAGCTGCCGATGACCGTCCTCGCCAATGTGGTGACAACATCCTAAACCGTTCTCCGTTATTTTGATATATGCATTAATAGCTTGCCAAATCCAGAATACTATTTGAAGAGTCCATATTTTGTGTATTGTTCCCGGCTATAATGCCGTATTTCATGATAGATTACGTCAAGTCTTAATACAATTTGTTAAATAAACGCTTTTATATGTTTCCGTAGACATGACATCTTTTTAATACGTCTATTTGTACAATTCATGTGTTCCTTCCATCGCAGACGGTGGTCCACATCGATAATTGAACATATCGTCATGTCTAAAAGACTTAATTGTTGCAACGTCAAGTGTTGACATCAATACAACTATCAATTTTTAACTGCACTTTAGTCTTACGGAGAGATTACATTACTGTATTAGTCCGAGAAAAGAATAAACAGAATATACTTTATTTATTAATAGTCATTTTCGAAGTTTGCTTTCAGCTAGCTCTTCACGAAGTTTTTTCCCTTGGATCACCATTATAAAAGGAGAATAGCATCAGCGCCTGGCGTTTCTAGACAGAGGCGGATCCAATGGGGGGTCAAGACTCATTCTAGGGTGGGTATTTATCTTAGTATTGTTTGTGACAGAATTAGAGCCTGTCCTGACTAAACCTCGACTATGTATCCCCATCTTCTCCTCTTTGCTTCTAGAGAGGTACCTGGGATGGAATCTACCTTTTAAGAAGGCAGAAATGAAAATGACCGTAACAGAATTCAGTCGAAAGGAAGGTTTTGAATCGTTTCTCAATACAAAGAAAAGTGGGAGAAGGTATGTAAATAAATGAACGGTAACGAGCACTGCACTATAAATAATTAAGAAACTACTGAATAAGTTTCTACATGGTAATTGATGAATTTCGTTCGTTCCAACGAGGATAAATTATTTAACAACCTCAACAAAATCGCATCGCAATCCGTGAAGTACTTATTTATTATTGAAGAATTCCAATAGTCGTCTGTGATCGTGATTACCATTTTCGCTTTACCGAAAGATATCTATCTACTTTCTGAGGACAAATTCATTAGATACCATACCATAGCAAATTGATATAGCGTGCCCACAGTATTTGAGTAGTTCTTTAGGTTTCACATGGATCGTCTCATCAGATCTTATTTCTGATAAAAACGGGACAAATCTGGAAGTCCGACGTTTCTATAAAAAAAAGGAATTCTATCTCTTAAAGAATGAAGTAGTTTTGAGGCAACTTTTAAGATAGATACCGCCTTGTAACTATGAAAAAGGCATCAAGCTACTTTAATTTTTGAAATAAATCTGCAATTGTGTGATGGCAAAAATCTGACACCGCCTACGACGCCATTGGCCATAAAAGAGCATTAGTAGATCTTTACTATCTAAATATTTAATATAGTCGCAATTGTTACAATGACGAACTTTTTAATATTGTGCTTTTTTGGCGCGTTAAGGTTCGTCGAAACGTTAAATTATTATTTTTTGAACAAATAATTCATTTAATGTAACGCGTATCATGAAAAATGAAATGTTGCGTGAGATTAAACAAGCGATCAATACGCAAAGAAACAGTGAAATTGGAATTCATTTAATGAAATAGTTTACTTATTTATATAATTTCTTAATGAAAATTACGAGAACGAATCGATGGAGTTGTCAAAATGTCTATTCTCAGACTTACGTTGGCGTTTTAGCGACCAAATACCAATCGCAATGCGACAGTCGCTCCTCGCCGCTCCGTGGCACTAATGACAGTCGGCCATGCGAAAATTGCACACGATGAGACGTCGATTATATTTAGGAAAGAGGCCAATAGTTTTGAATACAAAATTATCCTTATACTGAAACAATAAAAAATATTATTTATTATATATATATTTCTTTTGTTCTGTTTCTTTGCGTATTGATCGCTTGTTTAATCTCACGCAACATTTCATTTTTCGACCGTCGGCCATCTTCGATGACGAACCGACTGTGGTTATTGACCTGCCTCCGGTGTTCGGCGCCCGAAAGTGGTCGAAATTCGGAACGGATCGAGCGTCGATCGACGTCCCCGGTCGAGTTCAAAAGCTCACGAGCTTTATATATATATATATATATATATATATATATATATATATGTGTATATATGTATATATATAATAAATTATATATATATATATATATATCGTGTAATTCTAACCTCACAGAAATATATAGCCGACCATGATCGTTGAAATCGTGAATCGATCCCCGGAGTCGTCAAGAAAATAGCTACGTCGTTACAACATGAGCCAGTATATTGTACGTGTGGTTGGTTTCTTTGTATACGGATAATAATAATGCACAGCTTTTCGTTAAAAAAAAGATATTTTCTCAGAAGCAATTTGTTCGAGTTTTTTTTTCTACGAACTAAAAAACGAGACAAGCATGTGCTTATATCAAACCTTCATATGTTTTAACATTTTTTCACAAAGTAAAGCTTTATCGAGCTCGGTATTTGACGGGGGTTATGCGAATTCGCTGTATATGTAAATGCGACCCGAGAGGCGTCTTAAATAACCGGCGGAATTTCTTATTTCGAGATAAAATACTCGGTGATGCCGCCGACAGACATGTACGCCCAAAGATGTATCATCGTCGATCACTATCGATTTTCTGGAGATTTTAAAATAGATTACTATTCAAAAAAAAAAAAAGAAAATTATAGAAGATGTAATCATTCCATTTGCAGTGTTAGTCTGCCTATTAACAACTCGCTCACGGCAGAGAAATTCATGGATTTTTTTTTTTATAATTTGTAGTGTCAATATTTTGTCTGGTTGTCGACATCTAGGCAGTGAAACAGACACAGAATACGAGCTTTTTCAATTAATTCGTGAGTTGTCTGCGGATAAAACAATACATGTCGATTTTAATAAATAAGGCAGGATCTTCAGTGATTCTCTTAATCGACGATGCCAAATAAAACATAAAAAATGTAGGTATTTATAGGTTATTCATATATGCTAAATGTTTTAGTAACCTCCTAAAATTGAGGAAATACTAAATTGCATTCTTAAGTTTTTTTTGTACTCTAAAAGTATCAAAGAATATCTTGAAAACCTTATTTACATTTTTTATATAAACGATTTAAAATGATTTAACAAGAAATTGAAAATAAGCTACCGCAGACAAACTCATCCTGTTGTATATCAAATTTCACACACCACACTGCTGAGGCGTACCCTTTCGCAATCTTTTTAGTGGAAAGCTTAAGCCTCTCGCGCCGGGCTGTAAACGTCCTTTGACCTCGTCGCGACTGCGACGTCCGCGACCGACGGCTTAACGTGCTCCCAGAGGAGGGAGTGGTTCGACTTAACATAAATTAAAAACTCACTAATCGATTCGTCCACGGCCAGGATCGAATCCGGCAACTGGTGGTTCGAAGAGAACGCTCTTAACTGTGATCGTTTTATTATTCTGCATTATTTAATGAAAACTACTAAAAAATGTACACTGAGTAATAGAAAAAAGGTTTTGATATTAGATTTTAATTGTGTTTATTCTGATCATCGAGAAATAATTTTTATTTTGACCTTAGTCATTAAAGTTTATTGGTTTGCGTTTTACAATAAAAATGTAGTGGTCTGCTAATGAAAATGTAATTTTTTAATCAAAGATGCTTTTCCTACTTCGTACTAGTGACTACTTAAATTGATATTTAGAAATTAATAGTCTACTGGATGTTTTAAAATGAACTAGTTATTGAGATTATTCAACCGACAGATTTACGTCTCGTTCAGCAGAAAACATTACAACTACCCTCACACAGAAAGTTGTATATAAAATAAACCAGTGAAACACGAAATTTAATTAACATCAGTCTGTAAAATAACAGGGACAGCAACTAAATAACTACAATTCAATTTTAAATCTTAATAACATTCGTTATTAACGAAACGCGACGACAAACAAATAATTCGAAGTCAGTTTTCATGTTACAAACAAGTCACACCGAAAGTTAAAAGTATTTGCCTGGTACAAAAACAAAACCGTGTTTTAGATAAAACTATATTTGTTTTAATCTTTAGTTTTTGGTACGTGTTTTTATCGTCTCTTTCATACAAAAAGGAAATATAACTATAACAATTTTCATCTATGTTGAGAATCGAATAAAAAAAACAAAAATTTTAACAAAAAAAATGGCTTTAAAAAAATCTATTTCAAAACAAATTAATATACACTAAAAAAGAAAAAAATAATTGCATATTCTTCTACAACTTAATAATCAAGTAACTTTTTCTACTCATCAATATCTAGGTACAATCTATATGTTTACCACGCAAGAAGGTAGGTAGGTACCTACCCACTTCAAATTTAACTCGACACATACCTATGAATAACAAACAATGATCACAATATTTTTTTGAATTCTCCTAAGTAAAATGAAATGAAAAATATTAGACTACTTAAAAGTCAATCAAATTATTACGATAATATAATGTACTTACAATTATTGTTATTTTTGGAGTCGTTGTCTATTGCTAGGCACATTGTAGTGTTTCCTTGGCCGACACTGAAATTTCACCGAACACTTCGAAATTTTAGAATAAGTGAGCGAGTGCGTCACTCGCCTGTGCCCGGTACGTCGGAGACATATTTTAAGCGAGGAGATCTGATGCATCCATTGCATTCTTTCGCAGTATTACGTCCGTCCTCCTGCGCCGTGACCGCTGCTAGCACGAACATTGACAACGGGAAGTCGTCCCCCGCCGTGGTTTTCGGGGTGGCGCACTGCGCCGTCGAGGCCTTCACCGTGTGGTGTCCTCCACCGAGCGATTAACGGAAAAGTTGCGATACAAGATTTTCCCTACCCGCAAAGAGTGTGTTTCTATACTACATATACCTTCAATGTTAATAGATAGTGTTGTTGTATTTATTTACTGATAATATTTAAGTTTAGAAAATTGATATTTACATTATTAAATACATACCCAGATTTGAACCCATTACCTTCGGGTAATATTGTAATACCTTGCCCTTATGATCTGACCAATTCTTGTGTACCCTTTTGTCAGTAACCTCAAACCGAACCTGTGCAAACACCCAAGCAGTGCCAACTGCAAAGCATTATTATCGAAGCGAGACCACTTTGAAATATTGACTTACAAGTACGTACTTTTACTTATAAGTTCGTAGTTTTTCTAAAACTTTCGCTTTGTTTTGAATTGTATTGGTTATTTTGAGAAACAAAGATTAATATTCGAACATTTTACTTTAACATTACGTCGAGCAGACACATTCCGCTGTCGAGGAGTTTCGGTTGCACCTGCAGCGGTCATCTCGGTCGAGCTGTGCGGCGCATGGGGCCCGCAAGATAAACTGGTCACAGTCAGCGGACCTAGCATAACGCCCTAGACGAGAGTCTCTTTATAGGACTGTCCCTTTCATTCATTACGTTGCGCGAGAAGGACAGTCCTATAGAGAGACCCTTGTCTAGGGCGTCGTGTTAGGCCCGCAGGATGACGATCGGGCGAATGGACGGACAGTTTACATTCGTTTGCCCGTATCTAGCTGAACGTAATAACTTGCCTTCATATCCTTCATCATTCTACTTATATGGATTTTTGTAATACGTTTTACTCGTAGTTCACGTTCGCGGTATAGAAAAACAACTTTTGGAAAACGCGCAAACGAGTCCACGCATCGTCTTCTAGATACCGAATTTAGTTAAATATTTATACTATGGGTATTAAAGTTATAATATTAAAATTACCACTTTTACTTAAATTAACTATAAAAAATCTAGGACATTCAAGTATGTCTACATTTGATTTATTTGAATACATCGTGTGCACACAAATTCTCATTGCGCTAGGAGTTCACAAAGGCATTAAATTTCAAAAGGCATTTAAATCATACTTACACAAAATACGATTATTAATAATATCGATAAAAGTAGTTTACCCGATTATGGACCGTCAGCACAATGTCTAGTGTTACTTGAAATTAAATTCAAGCTGTTTTATGCATTTCATTTCGGCGAACCGCTGAAAATCTGAAACGTTCAAATAGCAGAGCATTATTGAATTACTGTGCCTTCTTAGCCGGTGCTTAATGATTGGAATATTGCTCAAGATGGTAGCAGGCTAGCGAACCGACTATTCTAATAAGCTTTTACTGTTCGAGAAAAGTAGAATTTTATATAAGCTAGTACTCGTTCGATACGGGATCCATTTAATTACACAGAATTGGTAAATTTTATGAAATGAACAATAATCGACATATTTTTTTTTATTTGATTTGTACATGATCACAAACTGTTTTTTATACGAGTCAACGTCGATCAATATGCCTAATTAACGATTTTTATTTGGCAATTATTTGGCAATAAGTTCAAGGCCTACATATTCCAGTTTGACGTAAAAAAAATTACGATTCATCGCGAACTCGTGTTATCGTTGCATATTAATATGATAATTTATATAAAAAAAATCTTGTTATGAAAATACATCTTAAGAATATCAAACTAATAATATTTTCGTCCTTCAGTAAAATTATATTATGTAACAATGTGATAAAAAAACTGTTATATGAAGCGTATTTTACTGTTTACTAAAATCGTCTATTCGTTTAAAAACCCAAATTGTTATAATTATTGAGGGCGACCAATAATTATTTAACAATCAATTACGATCAACATTACCGGAGTTCACATAACGACTGGATGATTAGCGTAAGGCATAAAGGCAAGGACGCGACCGGCACGCGACGCGGCACAGCCCCCGGCCCCACGCCGGGCTCTACAACCGTGACCTTGCACCGAGCTGACCCCTTCATGCACAATATTATACCTACCTTTTTAAAATTCGATTCGAAGAAGCTTTCATATATTTAGAAGTAAAAAACCGGGCAAATACGAGATGAACTCGCATGGAGAGGGCTCCGTGTGATGAATACATTATTTATCGTGTTTTTTTATCTGACTCGAGTTATTTGTAGTAACTAAAACAACTGCAAATGCGAGTTCATATACACTATTTTTATTTAAAATCATCTTTGTTTATATTTAAAACCATATTTTATTTATATTTAAAATCGTATTTTATAATCATATACTTCTTATAGCTTTTTCTGTAATCTATGGATAAAGCAATATTTCCATATATTTTTTTTCTAAATTTTAGACTGAGTAGTTCCGAAGATAAAGAGAATGGGCAATTTTCATTAATTTTTTAATTAAAACTTTTTCTTTTAAAATTGTAAAGTAAAAAATAATATATACATTTGATTTCTCTTACAGCAATCCATTTTGTAAAACTTTTTTTTTTATATTCTAATTTGCCCCCCAAAAGTGACGCGCATATTCAAAACTCATTTATTTACGTTGTACGTTCATGTTTGAGTTACAGAAATTCATTTGTGCACAAATTTTCGACTTAAACGGTCCCCTAATTTCGTATCAAATTGGTTGTAACAGATAAACACACGAGTGATTCTATAAGGATTTTATTTTCTTTTCGCACTCAGACGCACAGAACTCTAAAAACATTAAATTTTAGTGTCCTATTAAGCATTAGGGTGTTGATGTTCCGAAGGGGCGGATAGGTAGAAATTAAATGTATACATAAGTCTTAATCGCACTAGCAAAAATAAAAATTTTATTGTTAGAGGTATGAAAAAAATTATCCTTATAGAATCACTTCGTTGTCCGTTCGTCCGTTCGGTCAAGAACGCATAGTATCGAGTTGAAATTAATATCAAGTCTTTAAATTTGCGGTCTCTTATAGCTGTAAAAAATTAAGTATCTGCGCGACGATTTACGCCTTATATTTTGTTTCTCGTAAGTAAATCAATGATTATAGGTTAGTTTTCGTTGACTTCAAATCATAAAATTTTGCAATAATCAAGTTCGTATGGCACAAGTAAAAGAAAAAAATTTGGTTGCCTGTAAAGTCGGTATACGGGCGAAAGTTTTACGTGACAACGACTTTGAATGGTAAAATCATTTTAATGTGAATATTCATTCGTATAGTAGGAAGAAGGATGAAATAATAGTAACAATTTAAAACATTTATTTATACAAAGAATTATATTTAAAACATTAATTTATACAAAGAATCTCGCACTGAATTTCATATTAACAAAATTTTATTTTTACCTTTACACATACATACGTATTTATATACAAATATACATACAATAACTTGCAATACATTTGCAAGCTATGCACTAATTCTAGGCGCGCGGCAGACCGATCATAGTTGAGTGGGAGAGAGACGCAAGGCATTCGGCGGGCCTCTCGTTCGGTGACTCATCGTTACGTTACCGAGCGTTACACTTTTTCAAAGTGACTCCCAGCCGCAACCTAATTTAAGACGTTGTCACGTCAAAATCTAGAAATTGATAACTTTTGGCGTTCCGTACCTCTAAATGAAAAACGGAACCTCTATAGGATTAGTCGTCTGTCTATCTGTTTGTGCGTCAGTCACAGCCAATTTGCTCTGAATCTACCAGACCTAGTGAGTTGATATTTGCTACATATATGTAGTATGTCTGTGACCTAAACAAAAACGTCTAAAGTAAATAAATAAATACATTTTAAATATGAGGGTCACTTTTGTGATTTAATTAGAAAATATGAAAAAACCTTTGCAAGCTATATCATGTGGTATATCAAATCAAAGCGCTTCTAGTGATGATTGCGAACATATTCTTTTTATAATTTTACAGTTACTTAAGAAAATTAGAAGATAATCGCTCCCCTTATCTCGGAAACTCCTGCGCCTAAAATTTTGAAAAAAATACAGGAAATAGTTCGTTTTAACGTCCATCATGAACTGAAACTTACTAAGTGTATACTCACATACTTAGTGTCAGTGTGTAGCGGACTTTGCATTATTGCGATAAAATACTCATTTTAAGGACAAATCAAAAAATTAAATACCAGAATACCATCTATCACTCGATCTTAGTCGACGTGTGTAGAATACACGACAAGACCGAATTCAACAATAGACATCATATTCAACGATTAGCCTCCACAATCCGATAACATAAGTATTTTTTTTTAGTTATCATAAACAAATTTTGATCAAATTAAAAAAAAATATGACACATATAAAACAATCTCCACGCGAACTGAATTCGCACTTGTAGTACTTAATAAAAAACCTTTTATAGTACTTAATAAAAAAATGTAATATTACGAACTAATATCTGAATTTGGACCATGATATATTTACAAAGGTTCAAACATTTTAAATGTTTTGCCACAAACTTTTTAAAAAAAAGAAAAACATAATTTTGATACGGAACCCTTAGGGTGTGAGTCCTATTTGTACTTGTCCGGTGTTGCTTTTACAGAAGTGTGCTTAAAATTAATTGAAAAGCTTTAAAGAACTAGATACTTGTACAGTTTTTGATGTAGAATATTAATAGCTCACTAAATTTATATTAATCACCAATTGTTATGTCGGGAGATAAATAACTTTTATCCAGATTAAATAGATATTTACATATACATGTAGACAAATTACATAGATATATAGAAATATATAGACAGATTATATAGATATACACTATTCTAGTAATTGTACCGTGATATAGACTTCCTACGCAGGGCCGGGTTATGCATGTCGAGGCCCCTAGGCAATGCTCAACTTGGGACCCCCCTAACCTCTTCTAACTTCCTAATATATTTTTTCGCTAACACAACACAAATTTATTCATAATTACGCTGTTTTTTACTACATAGGTATATCATCACATTATTCAATAATAATATTGAATCAAATGAAAAGAAAGTCTATGCATTTTTTAAAATAAAATATTTCATATATTATGCTTAAATATTAACTCTTCTAACTTTTTTGATACAAAATCGTTCAAGACATCCTGAAAGTTAACCTTTTCCAATACATCATTTTCAATTGCCATTATGGCCAATGAATTTAAACGGTTTTGAGACATCGTTGAACGAAGACAGTTTTAATTAATTTCAATTTGGAAAAGTTTCGTTCACCAGTGGCGTTTGTAATCATTAGACTTCTATATATTTGCAAAGCTGTCATTACATTCGGGAAAGTTGACTGTGCCATGTTACCAATAATCAGTTTGTAAGACTCCTCGGCAGGCATAATTTTTCCGGCGTCTTCTAATTGTAAAATGAAGTATTTATATTGCACCATTTCATCTATAAACTCAGGCTCTATGTCCTCGAAATAATGTTCCTTAAACTTTGTACAAGCCTGTCTAATTTCAGCATCGGATTTTGTCGAGAAATCTGTTAGAAACCCAAACAGATTATTTATTTCCCGGTAAGTTTCTAGGCGCCGCGACAATTCTGTACACAGCATGTCTAGTACTGGCAAATATGTATCAACTTTTAACTTCTTTTCCTCTGAACACAACTTCTTCTGCAGCTCCGTCATCGTGATGTCTTTTCCTTTTCGCACACGCTGATTCTCATCACTGTATTATCAGTTTTCTCATTTGCCTTAGTCTCGTAGTCGTCAAATAATTCTCTGTGAAATTAAAAATCTAAAAGGGATTTTAAAAGATCGACTGCCGTTCGAAGTTCAATTGTTTTCTTTGTAAAGATATGCTGACACCATTGATATCAGCAGCGGCCATTACAGCATTTTCATTTTTCCCAAGTCATTCAATAGACATTTGGCTTCGTGAATCGCTTGTGATGTCTGAGTCTCATCGCCAGCAATAGACTGCAAAGCTTTCTGAAAACTGTTGTAACCATTTGCCAAAGCCTTAGTAGCATCAGCCCTTGCACACCATCTTGTATCGGATACTCTTTCAGAACCAATGACGAATCTTGCTTACGTTCATCACCTTTTCAAGATGTTTGAGCATAATTGCCCACCGATGAGTTGATGCCGAAAAAAGTTGTATAGTGCCTGTACAAACCGAAGAATGAGATTGCTCCAACGCAGCTTTCCGCTGCACGTACTCCAACCAAATTCAGTGAGTGCGCTGCACAGGAACGTAGTGTGCGAGGTGATTTATTCTCTTAATATGCGCCTGGAGACCATTGTAACAACCAGACATATTCGACGCATTATCGTAAGACTGACCTCTCAAATTTCTTACATCAATGTTATATTGGCTTAAAAAATTTAATATCTCGGTGGCTAGTTCTTCCCCTTTGTGGTTCTGTATGAGAAGAAATTTAAGAAAACGTTCAGCCACTTCTCCATTCGACGTAACATATCTCAGCACTACAGTCAACTGATCAGTGTGTGATATATCTGGTGTCGAATCGACACTTATTGAGAAGTATTTGGCTTCAATGATTTCATTAACAATATATTTTAAAACCTTATTTCCCAATATTTCAATAAGTTCCTCGCAAATCGTTGCAGACAAATACGATTGTTTCCCTTTGCCTTCATTACCATATTTTGCTAAATGCGAACTAAGAAACGGATTGTACTCTGCGATTAACTCTAAAATTCCCAAATAGTTGCCATTATGTTGAGAACCGAGAATTTCATTGTCACCACGAAATGCTAATCCACGGGATGATAAAAATTTTATCACTGAGACAATTCTTTCTAAAACTTTCTTCCAATATTCTCTTTCTTTGTTAAATGTAATCTCCAAAGAAATATCGATTCGTCCGTGAATGCGTCGTCTACTAATCAGTGTCTGTACACATACTCGGTGAGTTGCATTATTCTCATGCGATTGAATTCGGTGCAACGCATTTTTCCAATCAGAAAATCCAGTTTGAAAGTGTGATCGGTTTTGTGCTTCACCAAAAAAGATACATGAAAAACAGTACACTTTTCCAGTAGACGGAGAATACATGAGCCACTCCAGTTTGATTTTACCACCACTTATGCGTTTCCGAAAAAAACATAGACTGAGAAAAAAATCTTTTACTGTCGTCGTACTGTCGGCTTGAAGCAGAAAAATCACACTCAAAGTGTTGACATTCGTTAGAGTCTCTAGTACACCAAAAATCTTGCATTTCGTTGGTAATATTTTGCCATAAGCCAATGTCATTCTGGTATTCTACCCCCAGATGAACTACGTTTTGATGTATGACCTCTGTCTCGGCCTCACTTTCCTCTGCACCGACTAACGTAGGTGTTTCTTGATCCTGGCCAATCTGTTCAAAAGGCTCGCAAGGAACCTCTACTGGGTCTGCTGCCATCGTGTGGCTGGGAGAAGACGTACTTAGAGAGTCATGAAGTTGATGTTCCTTTGATTCGCAACTAAATCCGAGTTTGAAAAGGTTTTGTGTCTTCTTTAATTGTTCATTAAGCTTATTTTGTTGCTCTTGCCGCTTTTTACGTTTTTCTGAACCACTTTGGTGTTTTTTCTTTACGGGTACCTCCGACATTTTGTTCCTGAAAGAAAGAATCTTTCGGTTTAAAACAGAAATGAAATTTTCACCTTAGCAGCTCAAACATATTGGGTTTCCTGCTTAATAATAAACACCCAAACTAATAAAACTCCTAAAGTGAAAATATTTGATAACGTTGAAATTAAATAAAATATCTAATTGAATAATAAAACGGCACTTCACATTTGTCAAGTTAGGTATCAGGTAATAAAATATGTAAAAAACATTGACCTATGTAAAAAATAATAAAACTTACGTATAGTAATTTTAACTTCAGTTTATGAAACTTTAGTTTACACTACACTGATTTTCACTCGTCGTTTCACCGATTTTCTCGAAGCCCGAAGCACTTACACAGTCTTTATAAATAAATATCTAATACTTTGCTCTAAATTCGTAAGTTTTGAAACACAAACTGTAAAACTCTCTTTTTATTCACAGCCGTAAAACTCGCAAACAAATTGCACGAAGTGAAAATTGAACGATTAAATTAAAAATGTTTCGAAAATATTGTCTATAACACAATACAACGTATGTATTTAACGAATCGGGGAATTCCCCGGTCATGCGAACGAACCAGTACTGCCAACCTTATGAAAGTAGCTTGGCCATAGAATATACATATCTATGGTAGGTACCAGTAAAGTAAGTGTGCATTCACAACGTAGAGTTTTGCGCGTTTTTCAAGCGTGTTGTGTTAAAAAAGCTACTCTGGCCGTATAGTCATCTGATTAGTCGGCGTTAAAATTACCGCGATAAAATTGCTTGCGATTATATTACTGCGTTATGAATTACCATAATATTAATATCTAATTTGGAATCCGTTCCGAAATGTACTAAAATAGCATCGATGTAATGTACAGACAGAGCAAGACAATTGTCATTGAAATTTCAAATTAAATTTTTACTGTTTAAGAAGCATTGTCCATTTTTTTTCCTGTAGCACAGGGCCCTTGAACGTGGCGGGGCCCCTAGGCAGTTGCCTACAGTGCCTAATGGATAAAACGGCCCTGTTCCTACGATATGCTGGATGACTCTTAAATTGTGTAGTTGAAACAACCAATATACGAACCCGGTACCGTTTGTTCGTTCTAATTATAAGGTACGCCACGCTGGTCGACACAATTCCATTTTCACTACGTAGCCGATGAGGAACGCGTGGGTGACAAACCAGACACCACCTCGACACAAACTGTTGCCTTTCCGGTCATAGAACAAATTGCCGGATCGGAAGCCTAATGTATTCTCTCCGTCTTCGGACTTCATACAAAATTATAATGCAGAAGCACAAATTATCCACTGCCATTTTCAGTTGCAATAGTCAATCACGATAATCTCGTTGGACCTCAGACTGCGTTCGATGTATATCGGCAGGTCGATTCGACAGGAACGTGAGTCAGGTTATTAGAGCTGTAGATTTCTAGCTTTCCGTACCCCGCAGTCGCGATGACCGGCACCACGGCCAAGAATAGCGAGACGCCAACTGATTGTGAGCCGTTTATTTGGTGCGACCATCGTTGTTAGAATTACATCGTAGTCACCCCGCTCGATTTTTGCAAGTTCTTGACTACAGTAGCGTAAGCCTGTTTAGGTGGACCCTGATTTCTGCTTGTCACCCTGAGGACCGTACTAGTAACCTCTTACGGCACCCTTTTCAGTCCTCAGTGAGAAATAGTATTCGTTTTTACACGGAAGATTTATCTAATAGAACGGTCCCGTACAATAGAAGTATATTTGCATCGTTTTCTTTACAATCATATGAATACGATAAAACGGCGCCATACATTTTCGTATGAATCTCACCAAAGGATCAGCTTTCCATTTACATTCAAAGACGCCGAACTGTTTTGTACGTTTACGTGTAAATCCTTTCATTTATTTGCAAAACATTCACATGGAATTCTGTTTTATCGTCTGCACCTAAATGGATAAGTTCTAGATTGAATTGAAAACAACCGACGCCCCTAATCTAATTCAATTTCATAGAATACAGTGTCGTAGATGTTTATATGTATTTTCACCGATCGCTATATACGACGTATATGACAATCGAGTCAAACGAGGTCAGTTCTCTGTTTCGAACTATCTCTGAAAAAAAAAAATCAAAACAAATAGCATCCATGTCGGCTGTTGTCTATATACACGAAAATATTACGAAAACTCCGGGCCTGTGGCCTATACACTACACATTTGATAAAAATGATCAGCTGTAGTCGTATCAAAGGCGAAAGCAATTTCGCCTAATCATTGTGCATACATCTCGCAAAATTTAATGTCGGACTGAAATAAGCATTTCTTGATCATCTATAGCGAAATCACATAAAAAAAACTCATCATATTTTTCTTGTTGTAAATAGGAGATTACAAGTTATCGGGCGGTTCTAATATTTCTCTTGCTTTTGTTGTGTGAAATGAATGTCGTCAATTGAAAATTCGCATTTGAATGAAGTCTTTCTTTCGCTTTCGTCTCGTCGGATTCCTGAACGGCATCAGCACGTTGAACGTTCGCAGACACAATGACACGTTCTAGGCACAGCTGACGCGCGTTTGCCTCGTGACAACGCTAAGCTACACTAACTGGCAACTGTCAACACTGTGATTAACCGACGCCACACTTTGCCGAAATATCAATATGCGTTTTGGAGGTATGTAGGTACATAGATACGTATGTGGATGTTTTGGGTTTGTATGTTGAGGTAGATGGAATGGTACAAAGGAAGTGGATCTAAAAACGTATATTACCTTTAATGTGTGAATTACGAATGACGTAAGGGAAACTGATGTCGGTGCTACTTCTGCGACAATATACTTCAACTGTGAAACTTTAAACAAAATGTCAGCCGAAAATGATATTTTTTTTTTAATAAATATGTTCAGACGAAAAGTTTATATTTATGCACTTACAATGTTTTAAAACATCAGCGTGCTGTTATACAATACACCTATAGATCCAAACTGACCTAGAGCACTAAATAACATTCGGACGGATCGATCACAAACGAGTCAGAAGTGCCTCGGCGTCGGCAAACAATCGGCAAATATTTTTGCGGGCGGCAAAAATATTTTTCATCACTCGAAATTCGAGCGAAACATAAATACGGCCGTAAAAATAAATAAAATGCGAATAGCCCCGCCGATCGGCGCATTCTCAGAGGCATTGATGGACGACTGTTTACCTCAATAGTCTGGATAAACGAATGTAGTTACGTATAGATTTTTTTTTATTGTTTTTGTTTTTTTAGCAGTTTTCGTAGTCGTGTTTTTATAAAATACTATCTTGAGCAACTGTGTGGACTGACTTTGTAATTATGGATGACCGATCGCGAAGAAAAATTATGGATACGAAAGTGTGTTAGGGCGTTGAACACTTGGTGGTCTATCAGATTCAATCTTTACTTTGATGTTGGCAACTTTAGATTGGAGAAAACAGAGTTGAGGCCAATAAAAATCTACAAGTTTTAAAACCCTAAAGTAAGTAGAGCGTCGATTAAAGGACAGTTTCAGCAAAATTTAGCAATATAAGTCGATAGATCTATACGAATTGTGGGAGTTGTCGAAAATTACATGGGAAAACCGAGCTAAAAATTGCTGTACTGTGAATAAGAGGTTGAGTATAGAATGAAAAGGTCGAAAATTAGTCTAATAGATACACAATATCTAACAAAATTACTCAAGCAGAGCTAAAGGAAGTGAGAAATAAAGGAATAAAAAGATTCCCGAGAATATGGTGAAAAGAGCACGGAATAGTCGAGAAATTGCGTCTACGACTAATCAAAGACGTTAGCGGTTGTCTATTGTCTGATTGAAATCAGATGAAGACGTACTAGGAAAATAATTTCTATTATATTTTTGTGTATGAAAATGCAATGTTTTTTTCTGCTAAATGTAACTCAAATATAATTCAAAATTTACTTATTATTGTAAAAATTTACAAAAACTGAATAGTGATTGCTTTATTTCGTGAGTATTTTTTTTACATTGTGAATTTAAAACTTTTTATTCTACAATAGAAAAACCTAATTAAGTAGGTTTTTCAAAACAGATTCTATTATTTTCTGTGATTTTGTTGATTTTGTATTAACACATCTAGAACTATTGTAATATCTACAATAGCAATATTACAATAGCGAGCTTGGAGTATTTGCATTGATTTTATTTTATTATTTTAGCTCTTGAGGTCTCTTCGAACACATAAACTAATGGCATCGCTAATAATACGAGAGCTCCTATTTATATGTGCAGAATATTAAAAAGAAACAAACATTTATCATTTAAAGAGATTTTATTGTTTTCAAAATATTAGCCACAATGATCGATGCTCTTTTACATACGCTGAAACCAATTTTTATACCACTTTTGCCGTTCTGATTGAGGTATCTCCAAGACATGCATTTTGAACGCCCTCTTCGCGGCTCGAAAAACGTTGACCACGTAATTTATTCTTCACGCTGAGGAATAAATAGAAATTGCTGGGTGCTAAATCGGGGCTGTACGGCGAATGGTCCGTCAATTAAATCTTTTGACCTTCCAAAAACCGAATTGTTGAGGCCCACATGTGCCAGCTAGCATTGTCATGATGTAGAATGATTCTGTATTGTCGATTGTTCTTTCTTATTTCTGGCAAACAAATGCTCCTGTACCACTCCAAATTAACCGTTTTACGATTCTCTAGTGGCACTGTAACGACATGTCCATTTATACCAAAGAAACAGGCAATCATTTGCTTCAAAGTGCTTTTGGCACGAATCACTTTTGTTGGGTTCGACTCGTCTCGGAACATCCGCACCGTTGACTGTTGTTTGGTTTCTGACACATAACGATTCTGAGTATCATGACGATCGTGCGTTATTAGTTCACGCACTCTCATCAATATTTTGTGGTATAACAACCGATTTAGGGTGACCATCCTTAAATTCGTCCGAGAGCATAGACCGTCCACGATTAAACTCATTAGACCAGCGATACACAGTGGTTTTCAATGGTACTTCATCCCCAAAAGTCGGAGTTATTTGATCGATGCACCGTTTTTGAGTTAGCCCACGCCGAAAATCTTAATAAATCATCGCACGAAAATTTTCATGAGTTAAATCCCATGGTGATACAGACACACAATTTTCAAAATGACGCCACAATAGTAAAACAATTGGCAGTTAAAAAAAATAAACTGTATTCTACAGCCAAGGCTACTTTCATTTTTAAATGTTGTTATCATTTTTTTAAATATTATTCTGTGTGTGTCCAGTTCCGGATACATAAACAACAGCCCTCTTACAAACACTAAAACATTTTGTGAACTAAATACAGACATCCGAAATGAAATAAACTACAGAAAATTAAAAAGCTTAACGGGTCTCTTCGAGCGTGATGAAGTTAGGGCGATGTGGAGTGTTTAAAAAGCCCGACGCGCGCGCGCCTCCGGCCCGGAGGTACCGCTTTGAACGTAATTGCTCGTTAAAAGCGTGGAGTCGGATGCGAATCGCTGTAAACGTGTATTCTTGTACGAGCTTTTCATTTCAAATACGAAGATAAATGCCCTAAGAAATCAAAACCCTTTAAGTTATTAATATAAATAAGATATTCACTTTAAGCTCCCAAAATACATTTACCTGTGATTACAGAGTACTATTTAGTATCCTTAATGGTGTGAATAATTCTATAACTTTGGAGCAGTTTATGAGCAGCTTGACGAGAAATTTTCAGTCGATTTTTCACGACTCATAACGCGCAGCGTGTCAGAGTGATGTACTCTCGATATGAGGCCATATCTCAATTTCGCTATGTAATATCGTTCTTATATTCTAAGCTGGGCATATTCATATTATTATTAATGTTTAAATAACTGGAGACATTAAGTTATAAGATTAATTCATTTTTTAGTTTATTCCCTCTAGATCACATAACAAAAAAATTTATATGGACCATCGTCCATTGATATGTGCGTCTGTGAGTTTTCACGTTTTGTAGAAAAGTAAGCAAAAATGCATTGTACTAAATAAATTTTCATTTATCCTAAAGATGATCTCTATTGATTTTTAGGGTTCCGTATCCAAAAATGGAACCCCATTACTAGGACTCCGCTGTCCGTCTGTCACCAGGCTTGTATCTCATGAACCGTGATAGACAGTTCAAATTTTCACAGATATATTTCTGTTGCCGCTATAACAACAAAGACTAAAAACAAATACCAAAATAAATATTTAAATGGGGCTCCCATACAACAAACGTGATTTTTTGCCGTTTTTAGGTCGATATTGATAACGGCAACAGGTAGACGCTTGAAATATTTCCAGAATAGTTTGATTTATATTCACTTTAAAAATACATACCTACTTGATTCAAATAAAAACCAAAAAACTAAAAAATAAGGTTATAATATAGTGTCTAATGTTGTATAGATAATAGTACGGAACCCTTCGTGCGCGAGGCCGACTCGCACTTGGCCTTTTTTATTGTGACTTACTATGGCTTGAAAGTTATTAATGAAATCGATCGCTTTCTCGGATTTTTTTCTTGTAAAAATTGTCGTCCTTATTTTCATGTCCTTAAATATGTAATAAAAAATAGACGTACATTTATATTTTGTAAACTTTTCTCACACATATTTCTTATCATTTCGACACGTAGTCATGAGGTCTTAATACGATTCCTGCCTTGCTTACGATAAACCAAAAAGCTTTGTATTTATTTTTTCAATGGCTCTAGTTAAAATTTTGTGCAAACAATTCGCATCGGTATTG
This sequence comes from Eumeta japonica, assembly GCA_005406025.1. Taxonomy (NCBI): domain Eukaryota; kingdom Metazoa; phylum Arthropoda; class Insecta; order Lepidoptera; family Psychidae; genus Eumeta; species Eumeta japonica. The sequence goes on from BGZK01000129.1 coordinate 286,208, forward strand.
ATAAATAGCGCTAAATTATAGCTTTTACTAGACACAGAACAGTACCTACCTAATTATTGTGCTTTAGAATGAACTTATTTTTGTATAGTGCACTTTTGGATTTTACATTTTACACTACTAAAATTGCTACAGTTAAGTAACAATGGAGTGAAATGTGAGAGATTTATAACAGCTATATAATTTATGCATCAAACGTTACAAGCTTTTGCAACGGGGCACTGACCGAATAAACGAATAAAGGAAAACGCTACTATAAAAGCACAACTTTCATGTTTGAATATAAATGAGAAAGGAAGAGGTACTCTTTGTTTTCGTATCGCCCCGTTTAATGACTCTGTAAAGAAAACGTAAATGTCTCTTAAAATAAGAATATTAAATTTTATTGGCTGTAGGAAAAAAGATAATTTTATTTCAACAATGCGGACTTGAAAAACGTATTTGAGACAAAAAATAAAAGAAATAACCGTAGGTAATATGTCACGATAATCGTGATATGGTTTCAAGGTTCTTTTTTTTTTAATTTTTTAAGCTATCGGCGCGGCAAACGAGATTTGGCTGACGTCGTAAAGTATTTTCAAAACGGTGTTGCTATTGCCTTCAACCGTAACTCGACTAGTGAAGAAGTGAGAGTGAAATATGTCTTGTTCAAATAGCTTAAGCAAAATAATGATTAAGATTAATCAAAAACAGAGATGCAATGTTGCATATATTTATCTTTATTTTACAAATAGGTCCGATTTATCACGACGACAACACGATTGACAACGCACGAGAATGGATAAACGGGAAAATTCTAAAATATATGCTATAATACTCGAGATTTTATAACCATACCGTATGACGTGCTACCGCAAACACAACAAAATTAAGCATCAGCTAAGCATCCAACTGCATAGAAACCTATGAGAAATGAAGTCGGTTAAAGACTACACGAAATCAAGGAAAAAATATGAAAGTGACTGTTATTCAAATTTAAAAAGGATATCTTTCAGATCTGTGAAATGTTTAAGAAAGTCCGAGAATACTTCGTTTTTTTTATTAACTGCGATGTCTTACTACAATTTAAATAAAATAAATGGGCGAGTCCTTTCGCTGTACAGATAAAATATAACTAAGAGTCGTAAACAATATTATTCGTTTACTTCAACAATTGGAAAGTCTTACAAGGACGGTTATTTAACTTAATGAATTCCAAAGCTCAACATAAATTTCTAATTGTGACAATAGACCCCGAGATTCACGGAAAACTTTTTGAGCTGGGGATTGTAAATCCTAGGTTGTATTGTTTATTTAATGAATGTAAATCTTTAAAATGACGAAAAGTAGTTTAGAGTTAATATATTCATTGAGAGATATTCATGCCTTAAAATGGTGATACAATTTCTAATAGAACACCTTAATTTTTTTATTAATAGATAAAACTTGAGTCAAAGTTGTTGACGTTGTTGGTAGATGGGCTTAAGACATAGATAAGACTTTTAACAGTTTTTAAAGCTATCTGATACGAAAACTGAGAAGCAATTCTAACAAAATATTCAAAACTTACCGTACTTTTAGAGGCAATTAATTATTTAATCGATACTCGGATCATCGCAAATATAACAGTAGTAAAGAAAGAAATTTGATATCTATCTTCCTGCACAATTTATCAAAATTTAGAGCTAATTAGTGTTTTTTCGTGTTAATCTAAGCTTTTTAAGATTGGCCGTGCACGTACTTTAAAAACAGAGTTTAGAGATCATAAGTTTACAAATTATATTATATGTATATAAGTACAAAAATATAGGTGATATAAATGTAGAATAATATTTTTTATATATATTTATTATGTATAGAGACAGCCTAAAAACCTAAGCAAATAAGTGTCCTATGGTATATATATATGTAAATATAAAATCAAGATCATTTTTCATCATATTTTGCTTTCATTTAATGACATATATGCCATTTGTTCAACAACTTGTTGCCATTGTAGATAGCAACATAATCCCATTAAAGAAATTTTGGAGACTTCTGATAAAACTGCGACAAGTATATTTGACAGTCCTTTCGATGTTAATTAACACTACCTGAAGAATTCTGAAGAAACCGAAACAGGTGGAAATCTGAGAATAAAAGATCAGGGCTATTTGGTGGATGCATTAACACTTCCTAACCAAACTCTCTCAATATTTGCTGAGCGGCTAAAAATGTGTGTGGTCTCACTTTATTATGGTAAAAAAGCACACTCTTTCTGTTGATCAATACCGACCATTTTTTCTCTACTTCTTGCTTGAGTCTCATCATCTGTTTTTGCTCGATAGTAAGAGATCATAATGAATAATGCCCTTCCAAGCCCATCATAAGCATTGCATGAACTTATTGCGAGTTAAACCGAGTTTCGGTATAGTCTGTGGAGCTTGCTTGCCTGTTAAACTTTATCTTTTTCACACGTTCTTGTCGTAGGTAGCCATTTTTTAACACCAGTGAATAATCTTTTCAAAAACGATTCGATTTCATTAAGTTTCAATAGTGAATCACTAATAAGTACACGATTGATAAAAGGACCCAAGTTTCGAGCTTCTTGTATATCCAGATTTTTTCAAATGGGTCAAAACTGTTTTGTGGTAAGTAGTCAGCTATTCAGCTATGTCGTAAAAACTGATATGCCGATCTCACTCTACATTTTCCAAAATGACATCGACTTTATCCGTAACAGGTCGATCAGAGCACGTTTCATCTTTGATATCATAATTACTGGACTGAAAACGCTTGAACTAGATTTGTGCCACTCTTACCTACACTGAACTAGGTCCATAAACGTCACTATTTTTTTGACGGCTATATGTAGCATTTTTCTTTTTTTTTTTAATAAAACTTCAAAATGTATCGAATTTCTATGTCAGATTCACTCATTTTGGTGGACAGAAAAACAATAGAAAAAACGGCGGAACATCATCTTTACTTTTTTAAAATGTCATCTATTTAGTGGTATCAAATCTAACCAAATACAAACAGCACAAACAAAGATATTTTCTACTACTTTTTTATTTATGAAATACGAAAAACCTTTTTCTCCAACCTAATATTTTACGTATTTAGGAAGTCTAACTTATCAATGGACCAGAACCGCCGCCAAAATCGATAAAGTCCAAAACTTGCCACTTGGTTTCGTAGATTTTAATTTATTCTCCATATTCTTTATCCTGTATAAAAATATCTCTTCCTCTCTCTTTTTATTTGTATTTTAACATTTATTGTAATCTGAACAAAAGACTACTGACCAATAATTCAAGTTTTTAAATTAGAATTAATTCGCAAGCTCAACAATTTGCTTAAGCAAATATCAGTTCTTGAAAAAAATACTCATTTGTAGTCTAAGATCCGGCATTAGAAAAATGTACTCTCATTTGTTAATTGAATCAAATAATGTTTTAAAGCAGATAACATATTATAAATTTATGAGAACAATGTCTGCCACCGTAGTTCTGCTGCTATTAACATTAATTACTTTTTTTATGTAGGCTGCAAATAATTTCACAGTAACTGCCAGTTATATATATATTTAAAATTTTGAAAACTTTACATACATGTTAATATTTTTTAATTAACAGATGAGGGAAATAAGTTCGGTTCATCTACCTGTTTACCTGGCTGCAGGTAGCTGTAGCAGTCATAAAGGTCGCTGCCTATTGTTACAAGGTGTAAAACATCATATTCGAAAGTTTTGTACTTGTGATGTGCAATTAACATAAGAAGCAAAAATTAATATTAATTAATTAATTAATGTTAGTAGCAGCAGGACTACGGTGGCAGACATTGTTCTCATAAATTTATAATATTGTTATCTGCCTTTAAAGCATTATTTGATTCAATTGACAGATGGGGGTACATTTTTCTAATGCCGGATCTTAAACTATTATTCCTTTAAATCTCGTATAAATAATTTTTCCATTGAAGCATTAAAAACAAAGAAACTCAGATGTTTGGGAAAATTCGTAATCTACATTATTATATGATAAAATAAAACTTATGTCTAATCTAACCTCTAGCACTACTAAACCGATTCTGAAAGTCCATTTATTAATTTAAGATAAGATTATTTCTGAATAATATAAGTTACAATTTATTTTCATGTATTTGTTACATATGCAATAAGTTTATTCATGATTTTTTCTGTAATTTCAGCGTTCAGTGTTAACAAACATATAACTGACCACATACATAAACGCTATAGTAATTTTTGTACCTCCATGAGTGAACAACACAGCCACGGGCAAGGCGGAATATAAATATTCTTCCTTGCGGCTAACACGTGGGTAAAACCGCAAATCGATATAACGGATGGTTGATTTGAATCAGAATTCGAATTCGGAATCGGAAGCGAATTCGGAATCGGAAATCAGGGTGGGACTCGGGAGTGGAATCTGAACAAAAACAGGAATAGATTTGAGATCGTGAACAGGAACGGAATTAGGATCGAGAGCGGGACTCCGGTAGCATTCGAAAGCGGAACCCATATTAAAATCGAAAAAGAGCCAGCTCTCGTTCGGAATCAGAACACGTAACAACAAATTAAATTGAGATTGACAAGACGGGATAACAGAACATGACTGTTTGAGAGATCGCTTGATATAAAGGCTGAAAGAAAAAAACATGCTTTAATGTACTCTTCTGTCGAACCTCTCCCGTTTTTATTGAAGTGTGGTTATACTCTGACAGCCTATAGTAACACAAACGGCGCTCTAAAAATATTTGGCTCGGCCATTCGTCCATCCATTTTCTGTCTCGTCGCGCCTACGTGTTTGCACTGCGACACTGCGACACCCATTTTAAGCCGGATAGGTATGCAGTAAAAAGTTGCTATGTGCATTTTGATTCGTATGTATACAGAGGCCTATTTTGAATACTGGCTTTGCGCTCTGAATCGATTAGTATAAAATACATACACAGCTCTCAGTACTGGGTGATCGACCTGAAATTACCATAGGATCATTAATATCCCTTGATTTATTAAGACACCCTAAAAACGAATGCATATGCGTAGACACAGCCGCAAACGCGCGCATCCAGACTCGCTTACCAAAGAACATACGTGTGTCCATGCAAATGCGCATACGTTTGTACCTAATTACACTAATTATTTTTTTGATGAATTTCTAGAAAATTATGGTATACAAATCCATTTCTCAGAAACCATTTTTCTCGATTGTTTCTATATTTTGTTACTAAATGTATTCATTATACAAGGACATTATACATGTAAAGGTATTTAACCCTTGTGTAGATTTTTATTCTCTTAAACTTACTACATCAAAATATTAGTAATATGCAAAACCACAACTAGTTAATTTAAACAAGTTTTTTTAATTTGTTTTTTCACGAAACGATAGTATAAGACAATCCTTGGGAAACCCGCTTATATTATGTTGTATATGGATTCAGACGTTACATGAACATATGAACATGCATTGGATTTTCGTATTTAAAAAAATTAAATATTTCTTACCAGTAGTATGTACTATTTCATCTGTGATTACCGCAACATAACATCGCATCCGATTTAATGTAAACCAACAAATAGGTAAGTGATACCTCCATAGCGCGGCACATAGGCGCCGACTGCAGCTCCTTAATGTTGCTTCTGTTGCATTATATTGTTTCGGTGCACCAAACGATTGTTAAAATATTTTTCACACAAGTTATATGATGACATTATGACATTATAATATATTGTGTATATAGTTTAGATTTTATGTCTCTTTATTTATTTTTAAATGCGAAAACGTAGCGAAATATTCAATGATAACGATTAAATATACAAGGCTTAACCATAAATAGTTAACACAACATGCTTCAGTCGCCAATTAATGAAAACCTCATAATTACTGTCTCCTGTATAGAAAGTTGACTTTTTACGTTTCTATAAAACTGAAAACATAAATTCACTTTCGATCTCGTCGATCGATGTACTCCGTATCATCGCCCAATAAAAACCCAACAAAAGTTTAATAACAGTTTCGCACTAGCTGATATAAATCACTTCGCAGACGCTCAAGTCCGACACGACTCATGAAACAACCGTATGGGCCCCAATGGCAGAAGGCGCTCGTAGCGGCCGGCGTAGCGTTGCCCGCTACGGCGTAGCGGCCGCGTAGCACTGAGCGCGCCACGCGCTCTCTGTGTACAATCGGGCGGCGCCCGCCCGCGCCGCTCCCGCTCCAAATAATAATCACGGTCCGGCTATATGACGGTCATTATCTATTGTACCAATAAGTGTTACGAAAGTTTCCTCGATGCCGATGAACATTAGGAGTGAAAAGTATGTTAATTAAATAGTGTTATTTTATTGGAATTTACGAACATTTTCAGTACGAAAAGGTAGTTATTTATGCCTTAGCTAATGCGTGAGTTTTAACTATTACCTATTCAGTTCTTCGGTATCCATAAAAAACCTTTTTTATCGGGCAGACATAAACCCAATACAATTTTAGGTAATAAAGCAACGGAATGTGTATTTATGACGTATCAACTATTTGATTATTGAATTACAAAATATATATTTTGTAATTCAATATTGAAAGCGTTTGTGATTGGAGTTAAAAGCTCCGAACTAGCCTTAAGCATTATGACAGACGGGCATCGTAAAGCAAAAGGGTATATCGGCACGAACAAATTTTAGTGCTTTAATCGAGTCGGACTAACTTAATTTAGGGAATTAATCAAGTATTTTCACCGGCTTTTGACCTCGATGGTAGCGTCGGTAACTTCTAAATAAGTACCGACGCAAACTTTTTAGTTCTTTTACCGTTTTTGGACTTCATTCTAGGTGGATTCATCTGATTCTATGAATGTATTTCAACTGGATCCAATAAAAGCCGTTTTTCCTTTGAACCATACAATTTAGACTCTCAATAGCTTATAATTTTTTTACATTGATCTTATTGAAAATCAAAAACATTTAATGGTCAAGAGTGTCGCCTTCAAATGAGAAGTTAACGGATGCATAGACCAATGAGATTGTAACATTAGCAACCACCCAGCACTGAGTTAGTGTCGAGGGCTCATGGACCAAACCTCTCCGTCTTAAATAAAAAGATTGTGATACGGGGTATGCCTCAACAGTGCGGTGATTGAAATCTGATACAACATCGATAAAAATGTTTCTTACATACGTAAAAAAATAGGCGGACGATGTATTCATAAGCAATTATTGACTCGCCAAAGTAAAGCAACCCGCTATAGACGGACGAGCTTTAGAGCCATAGACACGCATTCAAGCACGACGATTGTCACGCATGCGTTACTCAAATACTTTACTATTCTTTTTTCATAAGCTCGGTTTCAGAAACGATGGCACTTCAAAATTTAATTTTAATGACCGCACTTTATTTTATGAAGAAAATTAGGTAATTTATATTTACAGGGCCGTCCTTGATCTGCTCAATCATAGTCTCATTTCGGCCATTGGTATGTAATGCTCTGAACACCTGTTTTCTTATGTCCAAGGTTGAAGGGGTCATAGAAATTTAAATAACCAAAATCAAAAAATCAAATCAAAATTATCCACATTTCGTAGATAATGAAATTACACTCGATATACGTCATTAATAAATTCGTTTCGACATTACCATTAACGATGAAAATTTGAAAGCCTCAACACGTCACTGAGAATAATCGAATAAGGAACTTTAACACAGCACCTGCTGCTGACGAGATAAATAATTTACAGAACAGTTTCACGTAGAATAGACGCTCAACGCCATGAATATCATTTGTTTTCATTACTTGCCATGCCCGTGACTGCAAAAGCCTGGAATTTATTTTCTAACTTAAAAAAAATGATTCTTTAGTGCACTACATCATGTAACTAAGATAAATATCCGAGAACTTTTTTAACAAATTCGAAAAGTCAACATACCTCCCATTAGTCAATTTTGATGATTACTCCAAGTAATTTTCAAATTATCTATGAAAATTCGAGATTAGCGTGACAGACAAACACACAAGCAGAGTTTTAAAAATAACCTTATTGTATTCCGTTACACTCCCTACTTCATCTTCAATCAGTCTATGGCAAACATCTTCGATATAGTAGTTTTATCGCACGTATAGATAGCGGTTGGACGGAGACACCGCGTGAACGAGCGCCGCGATCTGCCAGCTACGTTCCCACCTAATCGGATTTTCTTTCGTGTACGAAATTTTTTTTTAATTTTTCATATTTTTTGCCTAGAAGTATAATACATTTCTTAAGACTCAGCAAGATAAAAATGTCCGTACTTTCATATATCTTCGATGTTTTTAATATATCAAAACGTACGGTCAAGCTTTGTCGCCGAATAATCTGAAACTGTATATTATAACAATGACTGCGCGCATAACAGTTGGGCGGCGTGAATGCTAATTTGATGTATGGCAAACGAACCGATGCTATATCGTCATGACGTATCCGAAGGGCCGGCCCTTGCACGTTAGTATATATTCGAGACACAGAATGATTTTGCTACACGCTGTAAATCTCAAAGCCTTATGAATATTAATATTCCGCCGTGTAGCCTTTTATTTTTTTTTTCGTCATCATCTGAACGCTACGGCGTTTCGCAAGTAAATTGCCTCTCGTGTCATTATTAAGAGTTCATTATAAACACATTTATCTACGTCGCGTTTAGAAAGCGTATATAATATAGCTATTTAATAAGAAAATGCTATAAATCCAAGTACAACTACTCGGAAATATGTTTGGATTTCTCGCATTAAAAATGGCTATTGATTTAAAAAGCAGGTAAATGTGAGCCTACCATTCATATAATCCTGATTCAAAGTTATCTAATTTAATAGTGTGTAAGTGTGTCTGTGTATGTCTATGCGTTCGTGCGTTCAAGCGTACGTACGTACGCACGCAAGTACGTACATGCGTGCGTACTTGCGTGCATGCGAGCGTGTGTGAGTACATGCGTGCGTGTTTGCGTTCGGCGCACATATGCGCGCGCTCGCTCGCCTCTGTGTGTATTGTACACCTACGCACATACAAGCTTTTGGTCAATACATAAACAAAACAAATAGCTTGTAGGTTCAACATAGTTTCACATTCTCATACAAGGCAGAAAGAAATGACTTCATACAAAAAGAAACAATTCTTTCAACAAAAATACCTGAGAAGCTCAAAATAAATTTTATTCAAGGTAACTTTATTATTAGATGTAGTACACTGTGTGATACTGTCATCATCAAAACGTATTTTTCTTTATGGAAATCTAAATAAAAATTCTTTAGTGTAACATTATATTAAATCATTTATTTAACGTCATGCGCATTTTCTATAGAGTAGTTCTGAATTAGTAGCTTGTCTAAAAACATAATTATCTTCATCATAACATATGTACTGTATTTAGGAAACAACGTCATCATCCCTGCTCTAATCAAGTCTGAAATAGTAACTTTTATTACAAAACATACGTAGTGTGAACAGCAAAAATTAAGGATCCATTTGTATACCTCACGGCTACGTCTAAATTATTGTTATCGGTTCTGTATGATCAAAATATCAAACGTTATGCTCACACATTTTTGCTATAACACTTCGATATTCCGTGAGTAATAAAAGCTGGGGAGTGCTTCGGCGGTTAACTCTTGTGAATTTACGAATACTACATTTATCTGAATAGACTACTATGTGGAGTGGTCGCCTCTTTTTGTGATAAAAGAAGTCTAGAATTCGTATTCTGTACATGCTTATCGTTATTTATTAGTTCTTATGGATACCGGTTCGCTTTATGAATACGTGAATGAATGAAGCAGTTGAACTTTACCTCTAAGTTCACAATGATTTATATCCTTCGATTGAGAATGACAATTAACATTTTTTTTTCTTCAATCAGAAACCTGAAAAAAAGACTTGCTTTAATACGGTAACATTTTTGAAAAGTTCCGATATAGTAGTATTTAATTAATATGTTGGAAAAGATCATTTAATTAAAGATATTTCTTTTTTATATATGAACTCATGCTTATTTCGCAAGACGACAGGAGCGATTTTTTATATATCCCTTACTCTCCTGATATTCATCAGGATCGTTTGTTTGTTTGAGTAATCGATTCTTGCAGACGGTTTCGGGTGCTTAATATTTGGCCCTTTCATAACACGCAATTAATTTGGTCTGCATAAGATTTTCTAGGGCGTCCCTTACCGATTTTCCTATCACATATAAGCACTCTAAAGACTTGTTTATACAGTCTACTTTCATTCATCCTGCCCAGATGTCCAAACCACCGCAACATAATTTCTTCTATTCTAGACACTGCATTTTCCTTCAAACCTTACCGTTCTCTAACATCACTATTCCAATACCTATATTTTAAAGACACTCCACAGATTGCGCAATCTGTGGAGTGTCTTTCATGTCAGACATACACGCGTACTGCCTCACCACTATTTGATTTTGTTTTAAGCTATTGCATAGCTTTTATCGCAGGCTTTGAGCGCGGCGACCGAATTAAGAAATTCCGTAACGAAAATAAAAACCTAACACCCCCCACTCCGCCTACCATGTAGCTCGGCCGAGCGTTCGCTTAACGTGTATGTATATGGTACGACTGTACGAAGCTCGCACGGATCGAGACGAGCTGCTCCGAAATCGGACGAATACGTGAGCAGCTGTTTGTGAGAAAGTATATAGGTGTATAGGTATCTATCATATCTTTATAATGCCACACTCACCGTATGTGCCCCGTGGGTATACATGTAGGTATATATGTTTACATAGGTGTACCTATGTACAACAGTGAATAGCAGTTGATGGTGAATAGCTATACGCGTAAAATTTGTGTATAAAGTGTTTTAAATATGAATAAACAAATTGCATTTATTAATGAAGAAAGTGATGAAAAACTTGAATTAATATCAAAGAAAAAAATACTGCATAAATAAATAAATAATTATAATTGCATAAGTTGATAAAAAATGCTATGCAATAGCTTTACGGCGGCAGTCCTCGAGTGCCACACGTTTATTCATATTGTTTAGTCATAATTCTATCATACCTAACCATTACTACCGTACACAGGCATCTCGACCACAATTCCATTGCTAATAGCCAGACGCGTTTGCCGCGAAACACTACTAATACCCATAACAGCAAGCAGGACACCATTCATTTTATTTCCCAAATTTTCTCTCCTTTATCGTACATGATGTTTATCGTCATTAATAAACAAACTACCCAAGAATATAAACCTTTCCACTTATTTAACTCTCTCATTTCCTGTATATCGCACTCAGTCATGCTTTCTCATCATTCAAACTACATGACTGCTGACATTTATTGTCACTACGGGGCAACCTAGCTATCTTTGGCGTCTTTCGATTTGAGTTTAACGTGGGAATATAATAATTTATAAAGTTTTCTCCAGCATAACCACAATAGCATTACTGATGTATAATTTGCGTGGGAATCATACAGTATTCTTTATATTTCATTAAATATTGTTAGTAATTATGCAATTCAAAACACTTTCGAAACACGAGGCGACAAATACGAAAGGACCTGACTAAATTAACACACTGTTCAATTCAAGCCTTAATTTATAGTAAACAATTTTGAAAACATCACACACAACAACATATCCGAATAATACATTGTATCTCTCTATAAAAATGTATGTTATTCATATTAAAAAAAAAATGTAAAAATTATTCTTTTAATAAAAATTTACAAGTACTTGCCACAACTGAAACTATTTAATCGATTTTGTCACTACGTGAAAATTATAAATACTTGGACCTATATGCAATTGATTTTAATTCGAATAAACCGCTTTGTCTTAAAGAAGATATGTGTCATCGAAGAAATCTAATACAAGATTTTTTAAATTGTTGGCTTAAGCAGTCCTTTTTATCCTGTACACGGTTCATTGCATCATCACATATAAATGTTTAATTTCATCTTAATTCTTAGATAGAAGGCCATCGTAAAGTAATTATCACATATATATAATTTGTTTTATCAATGTGCCTAAATCATTGTTAATCCTATTTTTCAAGGTATATGCGGGCCAAAGAAAAAGATTGTCGTTAGAATGAGTAGGATTTTTAGCCTGAATCCCTTTCATTTTGTGAATTAGTCGTTTGTCTCGTTCTATTTGTTTTTATAGCATGATAAAAACTTTTATCTTGCTATAAAAACTACTAAGTCAACCCAGAAAAAGCCGTTTACGAAGCGGGTTACTAAATACTGGCACATGTACATGTCCTAGAGCCGACAATGCGCATCAGAATAATGCTGATACTCAAAATAGTGAATATAATTTACTCTATCAATATTATGAGCTCGCATTGACCTTTAATCGTTTGCGAGCGCAACGCGGTCAAGGTTATGTCTGGATCCAATACGGGTCCAACATAAGTAAATGTATACTGCATATATAATGAAAACTCACTTTCACTTAGAATTACTTAAAACGACCAACAGTACAAATTTGTATGATCAAAAATAAACATCAACAAAAAATATTTATACAAAATTGAAAATAGTAAGTTATTAATTAGAAAATAAACTCTCCTCTTTGTCCGCCTGTGTCAATATTTTATGTGGTCCGTTTTAGTAACGAAATAAAAGCACTGAAACAATATTTCAGCTTATTGGTAGCGTATATAAACTGATTTTTTTTGTGATTCATTAATACGAGAACGGGCACGGCCCAGCCGGCGCGATAACGCGCCCGCGGCCTTGTGCCCGCCCCGCCCGCGCCGAGCCGCCGCCGCGACATAAACTTGGACTTCGTTTCCGGACACCCCCTTTAGAACGACCTTCGAGCTAGGTCAGGTGTCTGAACTTCACGCTATGCGCAATTTAAACGAAAGAAATAATATGCTTTAAATTTTCGTGCGTCGCTCTTAAATTTTATCAACATCAATAAATAACGTTATATTTTCTTTAGATAAGAGCATAAAATATGACAATAAATATAAAGATTTGTGCCAGGTCGAGATTTCCAGCCAACAGTCCCGTCGCTCCTGAGTCACACGAACACCGGCTGGATCGAGACTCCCATCCCTCTCAATTCACCACGATCACCGGCTGGCTGTAGACTTTCATTTTTGTTAAGTCGCACGCTGGCGCTACACTATCGTCCGTCTTAAGTCCTACGAAGACCGGCTGGCTTTACACTGTCGTTGCTTCTAAGTTTCAGGACACCGGCTGGTTCTACATCTGGTTCTTATTCCTCACAATCTAGACTGCGACATCTACTCCTCCCATAAATTTTCGTTCTCTTTGGACTTGCTTCTTTCGGTATTACGACTGGCTGAAAGTTCAAAGAGTGTTGATTGAGTTTTTCATTCGTCCAGAAGAGTTATTTATTGCCTACCCTAACTTTAAATTAAGTTAGAATAAACAATAAATAACTTTTGGATCGATCAAACGATTTTAAAAACATCGCATCTAAAAGCCATAAACCAACCCCTGCCGATGAGCCTGAAGTACTTTTTTTATATCTCACTGTTGTTCTTGTTGTAGATATTAACTTTCTTCTTGTAGTCGAAGACATAGTTTGTCAATTGCCAATTTCTTTCTGGAAATTTATATTTTTTACTAAATCTGTGCATAAAGAAAATTAAGCCCTTTATTTTTTATTTTTTTTTTGTTTTATATACCGCATCATTTGATAGGACAGGCTTCAAGCATGCAAAAAAATGTATTTTAACTGTCAGCAGTGTGGTACACACTCTCATTTGCAATAATTATCCGCTAACTGTTAAAGTTAAAAGCTAAACACGTCAATATACCTTGTTACAAATTCACAATCGACAGTGAACCGGTAATCTTAGAGTTAATGATGGAGGTGCGTGGAGCCACCTCCAAATGCTATATTAATTTTCAAATCCGTTATTTTGCCATTTGTAACATTAACAGTAGATACATAGTAAGTGTATTGTAGTTTGAATTTGATTATTTTATTATTGATTTATAGTAATAGACAATAATCGAGATTTATATTAGCAGTCCATTTTGGAAACTTGTGACATATATGAAACTAAGGATCATACAGGATGGATTGTATCATGCACATTTTCGCAAATATTCATAATTTTCTTCATTTTTAGAGCAACTTTGCCAAAGTAACTATGACAAAAATATATTATTGAAAATATATTTGTAAATAATATAGACACAACCCTAATAAATGCTTGGCCAGACTGCAAGCGCAGGTGCAATTGGGTGGCCTGCCGCGCGACAAGCTGCGGCGCAGTGCCTACGCGCTAAGGTTATTATTACCACATTTCTGCGTAGATGCTCTAAGCAACTTTTCTCAGAAACGGCTACTTCAATGACTATGGTTTCTTTGGAAATATTGTTTTATAATAGGAAAAGATTATAAATATTTGCGAAAAGACTCATGATAACATCCATTCCGTATATGGACAGAAACCTGTCAGTTAGCATTTAACGTTAACAAGTAGTTCTTTGAGGCGACAAAATTTGACGGTTTTGGTAAATGTAAATACTATTATAAAAACTAAATATTTATTATGTTTAATATATAAAATATATGAAAATATTTACTACTTAAATATCACTAATTGTGAAACACTCTCATGTGACAGTCAATAATTGTTATATTTTAGTTTTAATTTAATTAGTTTTAAAATAATTTATATAGTAATAGATGGTAATTTAGTTAGTAATAAAGTTACATGGTAATAGACAATAATCGAGATTTTTCTTTAGTTATTTAGATTAGTTAATAAGATAGAGCACAGATGTGTGTTTCCTATTATATTCATCTCCACTTTGTGCAGCTTCGTAGCCTCCCCACTCTTGTCTACCAAGCGTTATATAGATGTATGCATTACACACATTGTGCGCATGCTTACATATTGTTCATTTGTAGAAGTTGAAAAAATGGAATCCGAACAATAAAACTTAAAATAACTTTTAAAGCCTATACTGATATTATGATAAATATACCATATAATTCTCAAGTCCCACGTCTGATACTGCATTCGTCTAATACTCTCGCAATTTAATTTCCTGCAAGTTTCACTTGTATCGCGTGTGAACTGCACACATGAATTTATATTTGTGTTAGTCCCGAGAACACCACCGTAGAAAGTCATAAAAATATATATTTCGACTCTTAGCAGCATACTGTCATGTCTACGATTTCAATTTTTCAACTTGCTCGTGACACTTTCCGTTAACTACCGCAAACGACTGTACCGATGATAGCTATCAAAAGTTGTCAAATAACTTATACCCAAAAAAAATTTTTTTTTTTATTTTTAACTTGTCAATCACAATGATAAGTCTAGTGCGAAGGACTCTTTCTTCGCGAGGCACGGGCCGCTTACGGCCGCCTCACGACGGAACAGGTATAACGAGAAGCGGCAACACGAATATTGCATTATAAAGTATTTGGCACACGAACGACAAATAAATATTTCGTCTTTATAAATTTACAGTAATCTCAGCAACTTTCAAAAGCTATCAAAGCATTTATGTATAGACAGTTATCATCAGTAGAGTTATTTGTCGAAGTTAAGGGAAAACATTGAGCTGTCATGAGCATGTTAAATAGTTTATTGCTTTCTTCAGTAAAAAACTAAAAAAAAAACAATCTAACAGTCGATCCAAGCAAAGCAAGCATCTTAATATAATGGATTGCAAAGGTTTTACCTTCAATCTAAAAATATCACGATACACCACCGACTTAGGGGTGCAACTGAAACGTATATTCTAAGCTATTTTTTTTCGTCTTTTCATATTTTTAGAACGCTTTTTAAGTAATTTTATGCTTTATACGATTTTATAAACGAGTTAGCTTTACAGTTTCATAGGATTCGTTTCAACAAACACAAAAATAGGCCTGTTTAACGATACTTATAATAAGCATATATATCATGAGCTTAGCGATGTTTCGTTAGATTTCTAAATACGAATATCGTTCTCCTATTAACCTCCTCACCCCTCGTCGAAATGTCGAAAACGTATATGGGGCGTTAAAAAGTAGGCGGCCGCCGTGACACGATTATTATTCAAAAGCTTAATCGACACCCAGCAGCCGTTAAGGGAACGCAGTATTAGGTAACAGGTAGTTCCCGCGTGGTCCCGGGCCGGCGCGGGCGCGCGGGGGCGCGCGGGTGCGGCGGGCGGCGGGCGGCCGTATCGATCGCGGGACGCGCAACCTGTTGCGCCGCGGCCTTCCCGCCGCCCCCCCCCCCCCGCGCCCATCGCGACCCTGGCCGCTCTTTTTAAGCCCGTACACTCCGCAAAGTTGCTATCGTTTCGTTTCAATTTCATTTCACGGCTCATCACCTGCGCGCCATTATGAGCTTATGAGATTTTTTTTTATTGCCGGCCGTTTATTGAATACAAAATACGATCGTCTGTGACAAGTCATGTTGAACTATTTATTTCTGAGCTATAAACTCCTTTTTGATCTAGTTCTCTGACCGAAAATCGAGTCGATTTTAACTCAAAACGCGGCGGCGTCGACAGCAGAAGGCGGAATTATTAAAGCATCGCAATTCGCAAGGTAGACTAGATACGTACACATTTTAATATCTCGTTCGACACTTGCAGGTTGACATTGGAAGAGAACATTACAATAACAAGTGGCAAGTTCTTTGTTCAATCGAAGTATGATTATTTATTAAATATTTTTTTTCATAAATCGAAGTGATTATTTATTATTTTTTTGGTTTTTACACAATGTTCGGTGATGGCGCTCATATATTTCATATCTCTAACTCACATGCGAAGAAGTGCCCTCGACCTAAAACCTTTCTACATAAAATTCCTTTCAGCCTTCTATATCAAAATGCATCATAAAAGCACATTTTAGAAAATAGTCAAAACATTTATGTACCGTCAGTGTTCCAAGTCTTATTTATTTAAAAGTTGCATAATGAATTTCTTTCCAAAATTTAAATAAAAACGCAGTTTCCAAGTCACTATTAGCGCTGTTAATTAAAACGAAATTGTTTTTTTTTTTTTTTTCTAAAGAACGTCTAATGAAAATCGGTAATATCGCAATAGTTTGCTATAAAGTTATAACGTTTCGTTCACATACTTAATACTTTTCATAATAAATTTAGATGTCAACTCCATTTATAGAGTGTTACATTATTTATTAATCTGATAAAAAGGAAAAATGAAGCCTCACTTTGTGGTGTACATATTTTATTTGATATCAGCAAACAAACTCACTGTAAAGAAGTAAAATTTGTTACTTTATATGTAGGGATGACACCTGTGGAAATACTAAACTGATTCAGAAAAATTCTTTCACTGCTAAAATGTTAGATTGTTCATGATCCATACAGGTTATATATGATTTTGTAATTTTTAGTTTTTATGTATCATTTACATACATAAATTTGCACACAATCCGTTTAATTATAAGAAACGTACATATGTTTAAATCTAACATATACATGCTTACATAAATTACTAGAGTAATTATTGAAATTAACTTTACAATTCGTATGCAAAGTATAATAAGTATAATATTTCACATGGAACGCGTAATCGAACATTGAATGATTCGGACCGAAAAAAAAATCGGGATCGGAATTGGGAGCGGTACCAGGAATCGAGAGTTAAATGACAGCGACTTTTCATAATTCATTTTGATGTATTTTTTAATGTGCCATCGAAAAGTATGTTTTTATCAATTAGGAGACATGAATGAGTAATCTTAGATGAGCTAAAAATCGATTTACCCGATGAGAGTTGGTTATTTATATGTTTTTTTAATCTTCCGGAGAAAAAACGAATGAGAATACTGTACTATGTGGCTGTACCTCTGGTCGAAAAATATATTATAATTATGTTATAACATTATCCGATTCGAGATCGAATTCAAGAAGGAGAGTGATACCGGAATCGGCAAAGAAATCCGGATCGGGATAAAAACTTAAAAAGGCTCAGGAGGCGGACGGACGGCTACGTCAGATTCGGGAATGAAAGCGCGACCAAGAGCGGCATCGGAATTCAAAGCGAGAACAGGATTAGAATCGGAAACATAAGGAGCGGAAGCGGGATCGCGGAAGTAAGATTTGAACGGAAACGGAAACCGAGTGCGTCTTCGTAACCAAAATAGGATACGTGACAAGAGGTGAGATTAAAACCGAAAACAAGATGGGATCAGAACAACGCAACTGAAATTAGGATGATATCCATATTAACATTTAAAGCTGAAGAGTTTGTATATGTTTTATTAGAACACTTAAATCTCTGGAACTACCAGTCAGATATGAAAAACTCTTTTTGAATTCTATAACCTATTAGTGGAGAAAAGTCAAAAAAAAACTGTATCAAAAGTTTGTTTTTATTTGTTTGTTAGAACGCTCCGATCTTTGGAAGTAGCAGTCACATTTAGATTTAGATTGTTTTGGTATTCATAACCTATTTATTGAAAAAGATTATAATCTATCTAACACTACCCCACGACATTTAGGAGCGGAGCTATAGTGATTTTTGTCAAGGAAGTCGGCAAAAATTGTCGCCTTGACATACATCGCTGCGTGCATTGGCGAAACCGTTTCATGTATGTAACAATAATGTGTAAATAATGTAAGCGTTTTCTACACAAAAGTTCGCAGTATCATAGACATATCTAATTATTATTTTAAACCAGTAAAAAGACACTTTTATTTCATAACAAAGTATCTATTTTATTAGGTAAAATGTTCAAGGGGACGATGATGGACGATAGACAGACCCGTCACACGGGGAGACAAACGCCTAACGCCGCTATACCTACACTTAGATAAATGAAGTTATTTGAACTAATATGATAAATGTGAAAATTTGGAAGCTTGTTACTCAATCATGCTCTAACGGCTGAACAGAATCAGTTGAAACTTTACACTAATATCGCTTACTCATTCTGATGAGTATATTATATATATTATAGTAACTTATAGCCTACATGTTATTCTGATAATATGTAAGCTATAATTTATATTTTTAAATGACTATGAATTATTTGGATCTATAACGGATCAAGCTTTGTGTAAAATTATTGAAAAAAGTAAGAACATAGTAATACGTGGAGACTTTGATATAAATTTATTAGATGTCAATAATCACAGCGGTAAGATTTTGGAATTCTTTGCCTATTATAATCTGTCTAATCTCTTTTAGTTCCAAAGAGAATCTCTTCTACCAGTGAAATTTGTGTCGATACACAAATATTGTACCACAGGAGAAATCTATTATTTATAATTTAAAATCAGACCACAGCCGTCAATTTGCGTCTTTTAGCATGTGGCTTAATAAAACTCTAAAAATATCGTAATTTCTGTATTGGTGACGAAAAATTTCTGGATCAATTTAGAAAAAATATCATATAAAGAATTCCATAACTTCAATGCTGTGATGATTGCAATATGCTATATAATTTAATGTTTCACATGATACAAACAGAATATGATGACATATTTAAAGCAAGAAATGTTAAAATAAATGAATCATTATCATTTAGCGATTGGGCAAAAGTCGGAATTCATAAAAATAGAAGGAGACTGTATGAGCTTTATGACCGAAAAGACTTTTAATAATAGTGAGAGATTTGCTACATATTTAAAAAATATATATTCAATCTTTTTAAAGTGTATTAGCATCGTGGCTAAAGCCAAACACGTAAATAGTAAAATAAAAAATACCAAGATTATTATGAAAACGACATGGGGTGTCATAGAGCGAGACTAGAAGAATTAAAGGCGCGAGTTATTGATTTTAAACTTGGGTTAGATCACAAAATCTTGAATGAAGACATAAAAGTTGCTAAGACCTTCGAAACGTTCATTACTAACATACCTGTCTCGACTGCTAGGTCTTTTAACTCATCTCCCACTCTTGACGAATCATTAATGAAGAAAAGTATTCCGATCTGTAGTATTACTTCATAATTTAAATATGTTAGTTCTGAAGACATTATCAAAACATTTAACTTTTTAGACGTGAAGAATGTCTTCATAGTCTTTCCATTAAGATTGTAGACACCATTATAGGTTCTATAACGCAACACTTGGCGTTTATCTTTAATAAGTGTCCAAATGAAGAAGTGTTTCCTTATTTGATGAAATAAAATAATTCTATTATTTGAAGGCGGTAGTGCATCAATCCCCAACGACTTTAGGCCTGTATCTATACTACAGTCACAGCAAAATTTTCCAAAAAAATATCGTAAATCAGTAATTAATGTATTTTTATATTAATAAATCAATATAC
The DNA here is from genome assembly GCA_005406025.1 of Eumeta japonica. NCBI lineage: Eukaryota > Metazoa > Arthropoda > Insecta > Lepidoptera > Psychidae > Eumeta > Eumeta japonica. The sequence goes on from BGZK01000129.1 coordinate 306,427, forward strand.
AATAAACAGTTTGGTTTTAGTTGAGGTAGCTCAATTTTGAGCTTGTACAACATATTTTTGAAGACTGGGAAGATTCGTAAGACGCAATTGGCGTATTTTATAATGTCTCCAGGGCATTTGATAGTGTTTATCTTGGAACTTTGATCGAGAAACTACATCACTATAAAGTAACAGATCGGGGACTCGACCTTTTGAAATCATATTTGAGTAACAAAGTTCATAGGGTTAATTTCAATAGCATGAGATTATCTGGATCGGTAATCCACATGAGTGTATCACAGGGATCAATTCTAGGTCCCTTTCTATTTTTAGTTTATATAAATGACTTACCTAGCCTTATTAAAAATGTTCATGAGATAGTACTGTTTGCAGATGATATTTCTTTGTTATTAAAAGTTAAAAGACAACAGACTGCTTTTGCCGCTATGAAAAATACTATCTGCATGATAGTGAAACTGTTTACTGTAAATAACCTACTTCTTAAATAAGAGAAAACAAAATGTAAAAATTCTCACTTCCAAATGTAAGATGGATCCGGAACTATTTCGGTACGCAACGAAGAATTAGATTTTGTTTATAGCACCGTGTTCCTGGAATTAACTTTATATAACAAGCTTCAATTGAGTCCTCGCATCAATAAGTTGACAAAGAAGCTTAGCTATGCCGTCTATGCAGTAAAAAAAATAAGAAATTTATCAAACGTCGAAACTGCTAAATTATTTTATTTTGGCTGTTTCTATAGCCTGATGTCTGTGGATGTACAAGATTTACTCTTATATTTTGTATAATTAAACAAGCACTTATTAAAAAAAGGGTATTACACAATTTCTCAATATTCAGAAGACAAATATCCATGGGCATAGGCGGCACGACTTCTTACCAGGCTGTTTCGTTCATTAATATTTTCGTATTTGTTTTGGCTATGCATGATGAAATTAGAGAAGCTACCCTTAGGTTTCTTGCCCCTTCTTCTTGAGGGAAAACTGCTATTTGTATTATTTTATAAAGTATGAGATGAAGATGTTTGGAATTCGAATATAAAGATATAAAATATCGAATATAAGAATTTTTATCGCAACTTCGGTCACGTGATAGTAGAACAAATTGTTTAGTTAAGGCGATTGGTTATTTGTAACAACAATGTTTAAGAGAGTTCAACATTTGTTTTGGCCGCCGGCATCAGACTCTAAAGTGTAACATCATTTAGAAAAAAAAGCGGCAGTGCGTATGTTTTCAGTCTTAGAGTATAGTTAGCTTCCTCTGGGATAATTTCATCGAAATTGAACGGAAGGCAGAATCGGGATCTAGATCAACATTAGAACTGGAGTCAAGAGCGGAACCAAGGCTAGAAGGGGAGTGGAACCGCAATTGGGATTATGGCTGATAGCGTTATCGGTCGACAGAAAAGATGAAAGAATTCATTCGATGTCCACGTGGGCGGAGGCGTGCAAAAGCTAATAGATATATAAAAGGATGAAGAAATTTATACTTAGTATACTTATTAGTCGAGGAAAATATTTTCGTATTTCATATGCAAAAAGTTGCAGTAAAAATTCTTTGGTTGTGCTGTTTATATCTAGTTAGTTTTGACACCATTAAATAGATAACATTTAAAAAAAAAGAAAATAAAAATAAAAATGTTGTCCGACCATTGTTTCATTGTTTTTATGTCCACTAAAATGAGTAAATCTAATGTAGAAATTCGATATATATGAAATTTTTTTACAAAAAAAACAAAAATGCGACACAAGCCGTGAAAGAAAAAATTGTGACGTTTATGGACCTAATACGATGTCCATAAGAGTAGCATAAAACTTGTTCAAGCTTTTTCAATCCAATAATTTAGATGTCCAAATCTCGCTCTCGTCGACCTGTTACGGATAAAGTCGATGCCATTTTGGAAAAAGTAGAGCAAGATCGACATATTAGCTTTTCTAAGATAGCTGAAGAGTTGGAGATTGGACATAAAACAGTTTTGGCACATTTGAAAAAAGCTGGATAATTTGGTCCCACATGAGCTCACTGACAGAAAGTTAATGAATCGTGTACTCGTTCTCGATTTTATATTGAAACGTAATTATTTTTGAAAAGATTGATCACTAGTGATGAAAATGGATTACCTACGACAAGAACGTGTGAAAAAAACATAGTCGAAAGGCATGCAAGCTTCACAGGCTAAAGCAAAACCTGGACTAACTCACAATAAGTTGATGTCATGTGTATGGTTGGATCGGAAGAGCATTATAAGCTTTTGCAATGGCAAAACTATCAATTCGGATCTCTATTGCCAACAGCTGATGAAATTCAAGCAAGAAGTAAAGAAAAAAGGGCCGGAATTGATCAACAGAAAGGGTATTGTTTTTCACCATGATAACGCCAGACCACATACATCTTTAGCCTCTCACGAAATATTAAGAAAATTTGGTTGGAAAGTGTTAATACGTCCACCATATAGCCCTGATTTTGCACCCTCAGATTTTCACCTATTTCGGTTTATTCAAAATTTTTTAGGGAGTTTTAAGTTAACATCAAGAGAGGTTTATTTTGACAGTCCTCTCTTGATGTTTTGTCACAATATTTTGATCAGAAGTTCCAAAATTGCTACAGCGATGGGAATATGTCACTACCTAAAAAATGGCAACATTATCTTAAATTTGTATATAAAATACGATAAAACCTTTTCCCCGATCCTATATAGTAGCCATCTTTTATTCAGAAATAAAAGATCGTTATCATATATAAATAGATTTGGGCAAATGCTATTTACTCAAATCATTCAGTTACATCATGTCCATGAAAGTATATGTGTTCATTGTATGTACAATTTATATTTTAATATTGTATATGTTTTCTAGATATAAAAATATATTTCTTCTATACTGTATAATACAATGGCCGTGCATTTTAAATATTTAACAGTGATGTTAATATTTCAACCTTGAGAGGTTAACAGTGCTATTCAAATCTTAGCCTTTAAAGGTCAGCAGTATTATTAAGACTCCAGTTGTAGAGGTTAACAGTGCTACTCAATTTCGAACTTTTCGAGGTCAAGTCAAAGTTATTCGATTTTTGTGTTTCGTTTCCAAACAAATCTTTATCTCACTTTCCAAGACGCGAAATTGTTTGCTTTAGTCCATTTATATTTGAATTCCATATATCGTTCCCTATTTTTTTATCTACTTCGATAATAAGCTAACGCCAGGCGATTAGGTCAAACTAGCGGCTAGGTGTACGTAAAATAGGATCACGATTAAAAAAGATAAATAGACAAATAGAAATAAATTCATAACGAAAGAAGTAAAATAAAAATAATAAAAACCAAAATCAGAAGTATAACAATATTTATTAACTACTGCTTATACATAAATCATGAATTGCTCCTATTTTTTTTTTTTTTGTTTTAAATAACCAAAACTAAACTTTTGATGTACAAAAATTAACGTTTTTAGTCATTATGAACCAATATCAGTATTCCCGTGCAAATTGGAAGCATTGGTATAAATACATTTAAATAGTTCCTAAAAACGTCTACTTTTAACGATTTTTTGTAATTCTCTCAAAAAAATTGTTTAGTGTTTATATAATTTTCTTTCACCGTTATATAGTCTTTGTCGATAAACATCTTGTCACACCTTAATCATTTACTCAGACCTGCAAACTCATGACACCAAAGCGAATTCTCGTTTTCGATGAAAAGGGGGCCTCTACATCCTATATATATATATATATATATATATATATATATATATATATATATATATATATATATATATATATATATATATATATATGCTCATCCTCCACGACGTGTTTGATTATACTTTCTTTTTTTTTTTGCAGCATAAATCATCTGTTAGTTTCACAAGTTTCGCTATACTACTGCAATAGAGGAAAATAATTCTCAAGAAACTAATTTTAAGTGTTTCCGATCATATAGGAACAGGACGGGCTACGACACGACGGCTCGTCTGCAGCGACCCCGCAGCCAGTTCAAACGGCGCTCCGGGGAAAAGAAATAAATTCGATTCACTTCAGTTGCAAGCTGCTGTCTTGTAGTGTCGTATAATCTAGTTTTCTAGAGTCTAGATGTAGTGCAGTCACTGCGGCGTGTATTTAGAAAGAACTTTCTTTTAAATACAACGTATCTTTTTCAATTGATTGTAAGTTTGTAAAGGATTCATTCGATATTAAATTAGTGCGCGAAAGTTACAGAGAGAACTCAGTAGTTACGTAGTCCATGGTTGGATTTTACGTTGGATTTGTTTAGCGTTTATCGTTCTAGACTTTTCTCTATTTGATGTTGCGTACTAGTTAATTCATGGTATTGTGGGAACAGGTTAAAATATACATTTTTATGAATGCAAATTACAATGTCCACCCCGGCGGGGACGCCGATACAGACAGATATTATTAGCAATTATGTTTTAAATAGACAAAACATTAAATAAGTAATTTAAAAAAATCCTTTTATGTCTTGTGGGGAAAGCTGCTGTCACAACTAATTATTAATAAATATGTTAGCGATTAACATATAAAGTCGCTGTTGTCGAATTCTGGCCATTTTTAATTTAAATGTTTCTGATTTGACAAATTTAAAATTGAAATTAAAATTATAAATGCGGAAATTGCCTAAACAAATTATAGTTTTCACTGAATGTCACTTCCGTCCAAAAAAAAATTCGGTTCCTTTCAAATAGCATCTAAAGAAGTTTTACATCAAACGTGTAAGATGTATTTACACTTACATCCGTGCTAATGTTATAAAATAATAGGGTACTGTCTGTATATTTGATGTGTCGTCATAGACCAACACATGAAAAAATGATAGTGGAATAGCCACACATCTGAGAATAAACATCAATAAGCTTATTCCTAAAAACAATATTTAGAGAGAACGGCTAGACAACGCACACAAACATCGCTATATCAAATCATGCAAATTTATTTAATTACCCACGCTTGTGGAGAGTTAACAGATCGGCGATTTTCGGGTCATGTGGAAATTGTCAAATGAGACCCTTGTTAAACAGATATATAGTAGAATAGAAATTCAAGACAATAAATTTAATAAATTAATACTGAACTAGTGTGGTCATTTGACATTTTTCATTTCATAGTAAATGATACATGTCAAACGAAAACACTAATTCAGTATTCTCAATTCCAAGCTGTGGCAATTGTCAAACGGCATTCGTGTGACACGCAACAGGACACTGATTGCCACATGTTAAATTTGGAAGATCAATATGACGAGTGACACCTTATTTTAATGAAATTTCGATTGACAGTCGCCCCGCCACTACCCTCCAACGGTCATCTTATTCCAGGTTTAAAGGCTTTAAAGCTCAACGTTTTCAGTTTCAAATACTGTAAGTATATTCTCATACCTATAGAAAATTCACCAAGCTAAATAGAAACTGCATTAAATTTCCATATGCATGTTAGACTACGTATTTTATCCATCACTTGACATGTTTCATCATTTTGTATACGGAATATTACGGCAACTTCACACTGTAGTTCTCGTGTCACCCCAATGAAAAAACACTCTCATAATTTTTTTCATAATACGCCAAAAAAGGTATAACTTAAAAAACTCGAAGTACATACACAAGCTGGACTGGAAAACGGGTCTTCATTTTCGTGTGTCTTTGTCTTTGATGTAGCGGACGCACGTCCACGTCCCGGTCGCCGGGGGCGGTTCTATCGGAGACGCTCGACGCGAAAGTAAGCGACCGTCTCTCGGCGGGCCGAGGGCGGCGTTTTATTTCACTACCGGCGCGATCGTAAAACGTTTTGTTACGATACACGATACTTTCGGTTGAGCGTTCGAAATGTTATCGCTTTGAGTGAGCGATTATTCTATATATATATATATATATATACATGCGTAAATTCGTATATATATACGAATTTACGCATGGGTATCTCGGTAAATGGCTCAAATGATTTCGATGCAAATTGTACTTTTATAAAGGTCTGTTATTCAAGTTTATGTATATAGGCTTCTTCACTCAAAAAACCGAGATAAAATCCTAACCGTCGCTAGCGCCATTTAGCGCTGTTTCATTGAATCCTGAAGTAAATACATTGTTGCTATGTTATTGGATATCGACAACAAATGGCACTACGTGTCATAAACTGTGGTACTGTGTAAATAAAATACGTAGGCGAATTTTGAAATTACTCAATGTTATATTATCTATCTAAATGCTAATCGTTGGAAAGGAAATCATAAGCACTTTTCTCATTTCTCTGCTCTAACTCCCCAAGGGAAAAAAGTATTCCCACGGAAAACATCGAACAAAGCTGGGTTGGCCAGGTGCTATAAAATAAAAAAATAAATATGTGTGCGTAGTTAGTGTTCTGTAATACAATATTTTAATGTAACTGACATCTTTTTATGCGACTTTTAATATACGCGAGGGCATGCTCTTCTAAACTATTCCATTTAAACTTTACTCCTACAACTCTGTAACGAAGTTCACTCCAAACGGAGTTGTTTTATTAATGGACAATTTATGTTGTATAACTGAACATGAAAACTATATAAAGTGAAATTTAGATAGTGCATTTTCATGATATTCTTTAATAATATGTGTTCAAGCAGACCGTTCGCTATCGACTGCTTTAAATAGCGGCAGAGTGTTGCTCGCTGATAAATACCCTTTTTAGTACATTTTGAACTTTATTATATTATTTTTTAGTTATTTTAATGATCATATGATACTTTTTTGTGGATGGCTTTGAATATAGAAAATAAAAACGGTAACATTATTCAGCCATTCTCACATAATGCATAACAAAAAGCCTTCGTTTTATGAAAACTTATTAATGGGTTATCAAAATAGGCTATCTCACAAAATTCATTATTATTACTTGTGAATGAAAAATCTACTGCTTATCTGTAGATAATTTTATGTTTTATACAGTGTTTAGTTACTATAATGTATAATTATCTATAAATAATATAGATATGATAATTGAATATATTATAATATATTCTCTGTTAGGATCTTCGACTTGTTGCCAAAGCTTAACTAAAGCGTGAATGTCATGCTTATAAAAGTTTTACTGACGAAGTTGGTCAGTTCGTGTGGTACTCATACTCCAATCCACAATTTATGAAGATGGTTAACCGCCGTACTATGGGAGCTTCTGAGACAATATGCGAGATCACATACACTAAAACGTGGAGCAGTTTATTAGTTTTTTTTTAATTTGCAGATCGACTACCGATGATCTTCTCTGATGTAGTACGTACATCTTAAAGGCAGATCACCTTCATTGAATCGCTAGAACCAACGTTTCGCAGTGGCGTAAAAAAGCATATTCTCGAAATATATATATATATATTACGTACAGCTTCCGTCGCTCTGTGGCCTATAAGGCGAAATTCGTGCATCCGCAGTAATCGGGTGTCTCCTTGCAAAGAATCCATTTTTGAAGCGATTTTACACATATTGGAAGTCACAAACAGAATGCTCTGAAAAGTCGTAAGCTTACCTTTATATAGATTCAATATGGACGTTTCTAGAAAAATTCAGAATGATTCTAGAAAGTGTTAGAGTAAGTGACGGATTCATAATTACTGGACAATACATTATTTATGTTTCATTCCGAAAAAAAATTCATAGGCTTTAATACGATCCAGGTCACAACTTTGCTCACGATGCTCTAGAGCAATCGCTGATTTAAAATAATTTGAATAGATACTTTTTTAAATTTACGAACGATACGTTATGGAAATACCTATCTGATTATGCAACTATGCATCAGTGGCATTTTTAAGGTCTCATGGCTGAGACGTACACTCTCGCGACTTTTTAATTCGTTTAATCAGCCTCCCGCGCCGGCTGATGAGGGGCGGCGGGGCGGAGTGATAATGAAGGTCATCACCGACGCGATGAAAACCTCCGGGATTAACCGCTTATTACACTTCCCGAGGTACGATGGGGCTGGTTTTCTTTTGAATAATCTAATAGAATTATATACAGAACTTCATTTAAAAATGTTCATTTTTTGTTAATATGTGTATAATATATATACGAATCCTCTTTTTTAGGGTTCCGTACCCATAGGGTATAAAACGAGACCTTATTACTAAGATTCCGCTGTCCGTCCGTCCGTCTGCCTGTCACCAGGCTGTATCTCATGTACCGTGATAGTTGAAATTTTAACAGATGATGTATTTCTGTTGCCGCTATAACAATAAATACTTAAAAACAGAATAAAATAAATATTTAAGAGGACTCCCATACAACAAACCTGATTTTTTTGCTCGTTATGGCTCGATATTGATAACGGCAACAGGTAGACGCTTGAAATATTCACAGAATATTTAGTTATATATTCACCTTAAAAATATATAATTAAATTAAAATTAGATTGATATTTAAGGGGGGCTCCCATACAACAAACATGATTTTTTTGCTTCGTTTCGCTCAATATTGATAACGGCAACAGGTAGACGCTTGTTCAGTCACCATTTACAGATCTGTTTCCAATTTAATACTTAATTAGTATTTTTGAACCAGATTTCTAAATAGTGACTAAAAAACTTTGTACATAAATAACTTTGATAAAAGAACTTTTGCAAGACTGCTGCAAGGCTAGTATAGGTATTTCAGTTATATTATAAAATAAATGATATGTGTTAATATAAAATAAAGGATTACTGAAACGATAAAGAGACCTTTGTCTTAAATTTACACTCCTCCAGCTTTCCTCAATGCAATGTTATGGATTTCATTTTGCAATAAAAATACCATTACTATGACTCATTGTCGTGATGGGCGTGTCGTAGTGACCTACAGGTTTGTACGGAACCCTCGGTGTGCAAGTCCGACTCGTACTTGGCCGATTTTTTTATATTCTTACGGCCTTGCAAGGATATGATATCGCTATATCGCTTTATTTAGGTACACGCGTATATTTCGAACTTGAGTACAGTCGTAAGAATAATAGAAGTGTTAATATCCTTGTGTTGTTTGCATTACTTCAAACCATACATTTTTTTAAAGAAAACATTCGGTTAGTATAACTGAATTGGAGATGATGATGACAATCTATTCTGCATTTCTAATGAACTCAGTCGTGATTATGTTGCCATTTATTAAATTATTACTACCATTCGTATAAATCATAATTCAACAGGTAGCTCTTCGTGTTTAATGTTATTTTTAGCTTTATATGTATATACTTAATAATATGATTAGTTGCTGAATTACAAGTGCGAATAAATTATGTACGTAAATGCGACACGTAAATATCAAAGCGAATCTTTTATAATATTTGATGTATGTAATGCTATAAAAATACAAAGATTCAAATATTATTAGATTAGGATACTAATAGTACAGTCAGTACTAACCACTGACTACTATACCTGCCGATGCGATTGTGTATTTAGTTTTATTTTTCGTGTTGAAATGTGTCTAAGCGATGATTTGGGACTATCTTTAATTACATAAATTTTATAAATATATATTATTTGTACGAGTATACTTATATATATGCAATGAACTGAACGAACTTCCAGTGCGGGTTATATTGAAAAACGATAAAAACGCGAAGAGCGTACACGGCAATGCCCGCGATACCGCGTCAATAGACCGTTCGGCACTAAGCCGCATCGCTTGCACGTAAATTCGACGAATATGGAGTCATTGTAATCCGAGAGCGACGCCGGCCGGATCGCGGCGGATCGGCGGAATCAGTTGCGAAGACTCGAATAAACTTATTATATTACGGCGGCGTCACGGGCCCGAGTCTATTTATAGACGCCGAGCGCCCGCGCGGCCGCCGCCCCCCCGCCCCCACCCCCGTCGGCCGCCCGCCCGCCCCGGCCCGACGCCGCGCCGCCTTCACGTCGGAACACGGACACCACCATTACCCACACGAGGCGAATCGCGGGCGAAGGGGTGCAATTTAGATTTGTACGAACGTTTTCTGTCACGCAATCCGTGAAAAACGTTAAGTCACTTGCTAACCATTTTTTTTTAGCTTCACAGATCAAAATTAATAAAAGCTGCCTAGCGCTCATTAGTACACATGCAATTTTGAGCTACTTTAAAGCGTTAGATTAAATTAAAACTTTGCCCACTTATCGAGGACTGATGACTGTACAATAATATGATATTATTGGACTAATTTCGTGATGGAGCCAGAAGGTAGGCACAGGAACTCTATAACGGAATAACATATCCTAGTCGTGTATAAACTTGTTAGAATTGTCTTGTCTTTAGCTATATTCTCACCATGAGTTATTTTCATAGTCTGATGATGGAGCGGGAAGATAAACACTATCATTCCATAATGGAACAACGTAGCCTAACCGTGTTTAGGTTTGATGGAATTTTCTTTATATAAATTTTGGCTTTCAGAATCTGATAAGAGAGCACGACGGTTGCATCGAAACTACATAACAGAACAACATATTCTAACCGTATTTGGGCTTGTTGAAATTGTCCTGAAATTTGTTTTGACCATGACTGACTTTCAGGGTCTGATGATGGAGCTGGAAGCTTAGCACTGGAATCCCATAATGTAAAAACGTATCCTAGCCATGTTTGGGCTTGAGATGCACTTTGGCTATGAGCGATTTTCAGGGTTTGCTGATGGAATCGGAATCCATAACGGAACAATATATTATATCCGACCTTGTACTTCACGACTAGAGTACACGGCAATTAAAATAAGTCAAAATACAACTAAACTACGTCGTTCCGTTCATTTATACTAACAATTTATATAAAAATATTCTCTTCACTTCATACGAAATACGATCGACACAAAATCAATTACAAATCATGTGAGAATCTATAACAATTCTATAACGGCCAGTTTTCACTTTAAGAGCGAAATTTTAAAATAATCATGAAATCGCGATCCCTAACGGTTTTCGGATTCAAATATGCAATTAAATTTAATTTTTATAATTTAGTGAATTCACTGTAGATACAAAACTGTTAATATAAAGACAATTAGCACTTCGAAATATTAAGTTGGGAACTACTTAAATAATTTTAAAATAATTCCAAATCAGAAATGGATTTGTTTTAAATAAAAAAGGCGACGCTTTCAATTCTGATTCCTCTACTAATCACAGTTCCAATTTGGACAAAGCCGGGGGCAAACAATTCCTTCACCTTTTGTATTTCGTATGTATCCCGATTACTCTAGCTAAAGTAATTCTGGACAGAATAACAACTACACTCGGCGAAAACCAATCTGTGGAACTAGCAGGGTTTCGGAAAGACTTCAGCACAATTGATTATATACATACAGTCAAATAGCTTATATAAAAAATACAATGAATAAAACAAAACTATTTATCTGGGCTTTATAGACTACACCAACACTTTTGATAGCCTTAAACATGAATCCGCATTCCAAAGTCTGGAGAAGCAAGACATTCATAACGCTTATGCTGATATTAAAAATATTTATAAAGAAAGTAAAGCTAGAATCAAGCTAGAATCTACGGGAAAAGTTTTTCCAATTGACAGGGGTGGCAGGCAAGATGACCCACTCTCACCAAAACTGTTCACAGCAGTGCTTGAACAAATGTTCAGAAAATTGAAGTGGGGACAATTGGGACTAAACATAAACGGAGCACGGTTAAGTCATCTAAGATTTGCAAATGACTTAGTTATATCGGAAGAAGACCCACACCCACTGGAGTCCACGATACAAACTTTAGTGGACAGAAGTAAAGAAGTAGGCCTAGAAATAAGAAAGACCAAAATGATGACCAACTAATTACCCGTAAACATAAATGTCAACAGACAGAAACTCGAATATATAGAAGAATATCTGTATCTCGACCCAATAATATCGCAAAATGACCAAATGTCAAAAAAAATAAAGAAAAGAATTGCGACTGGCTGGGAAAAAATATTGGGCCTTCAAATAAATTATGAAAATCATAGAAGTGGGACTGAAGATCGAGAAAAAAACTTTCGGTACATGTATTTTACCCTGCATTGTATATGACTGTGAAACCTGGGCTTTAACGAAATTCCATAGTGACAAACTAAGAAGATGTCAGAGAAGCATGAAAAGAAGTATGCTGGGTTTAAAACTAAAAGACAAAGTTAGAAGTATGATATCAGGCAAAGAACAAAATTAACAGACATACTATTACGTATGAATCAACTTAAATGGAGATAGACTGATCATATGCTCCGCTACCAAAAGAAAAAGTGGAGCACACAGGTAACAGTTTGGTAACCAAGGGATGGCACTAGGAGTCAGGGCCGAAAAGCAAGAAGATGGAAGGATGAGCTGAAAATAACCTTAGGACCCCTTTGGATGAGAGTAGCGGCAGGCAAAAAACAGTAGAAAGTGTTGGAGGAGGCTTTTACCGAAAAACATTCCCAAATTAGGGATATACTATAAATTGAAATATAACTTTATAATTTTTAACTATTCAAATATGCATTTTAAAAAAACCGCAAAAATATTGTAAATATTTCGGAAATAAAAGCTATATTATTATTATATAACCCGATTAGGTTCTTGGTTCGGACCTCGATCCCACGCTCAATTTTGACCCCGGACTCATTTTCAATTTAGGACCCGGCCCTGGCTCTCGATTCTATTCGTCATCCTATTTTCAATTCCTACATCACTACCACTACAAGTCTTCAAGTACAATAATGATTTTAAATGTAATGTGGTGCGAATTGGTAAACGATATTTTTGTCAATCCATCTTATTGTAATTTAGGGGCATTGATATAGGGAAATTAAAATTTGTGTTTATGTCATTTTGGATGAGAAATTTAAAAAAATAAACGAAATACCTGAAAAAAAAATGGTACTTAATAACTACTATTTCACCTATCAAAGTATAAACTATTCTATCTTTCAATTTGGACAAAATTACATATATGTAATATGCAACATTTCATTAAATTCGGTTGTGTGGCTTCGGAACTTAGCGTTAACGAACATTGTGAGATGAGATTGTTTTATATAGCGTATGGAACCGATCATGCATCTTTCCGCAAATATTCATAATCTCCTTTTTTTTAGAACGACTTTGCATCACAGTCATTGAAACTATTTCTGAGAAACACAGCTTAAAATATGTACATAAACATTTTGCATCGAAAACCCTGTGAAAAAAACGTGATTCCGCGTCTCCCGGCCCCTGCTCCCCAGTTCTATGTTGCAGTCTTAGGCGCCTGCACAGTAACGCAGTCGATCACGTGACGCGTGCGTGCGCGTATTTGTCTTTGAACTACACGAAATTCAACGACAACTAACTATTCTGTTAGAGTAAGTCTTACATTTACGATATTGACCTTTTCGATTTGTAATTCGTAAATCGTTTGTAATTAATATTTAAAAGTTTAATAATAATTTCTTACACTGCTATCGAATATGCAAATATGATTTATTGTTGGAGAGTTTGCGGAGGTGACATTGTTGCGGTTCTAAGACTTCATAGTGAAACTTACCCTGACACTCAACAACCTACGAGTCCGCAAGTAATTGTACGTGCTGCGTATCGCTTACGCGATAATTTGTCTTGTTGGTTTAGAGGTGAGTGGAACAAATGTAGAAAATCAGAGACTAATTTAATAATACCTTTAGCTAGCTTTACATCACTGATAACATCAAGTGTAATTTTTAGGTTGACTAAACGCCGCTACTCGTTGTGGAATAGCGGCGACTCGCGGCGCGCGGCGTTTACGCTTCAGGCTGGCTGAGAATTTAGTAGGGTTTTGTCTTTATTATTTAATATTAATTATTAGCATATTTTCAATGATATATATTTGTTATTGTTACTTTAGCTAAATTGTTCATAAATATTTGCTAAAAGATCAATACCATCCTGTATATATATAGAGCCGTTACCCGTCCACTTCGCTGAGGGTAGACTAATATTCAGCAATATTTTTTTTATTATTATGATATGCGCGTGGTTTCACTCGTGTGTATATAAAATATATCCCTTCATTTTTAATATTAGCCCTTCTCGTTGTCAATTCTGCTCCCGATTATAGTAGTGTTATTGATATCAATTCTGAATCCATTTTCAGGTCCGATGTCGGTCCCGCTATTCCAATAGAGCGGTCTTGATGCTAATTTTGGTCCTTCTTGGCCATGTATATTAGTAGTAGCAGATTACAGATTATCTTTTTCACTTGTATTTATATCTTTTTTATTGGTATTTACATATATTTTTACATAAAAGATAATCTTTTATATAATATAATATAACTTTATTATATTAACATTATATCTATTTGAAAACATCATTTATTTCTAGGCCAAATTTCATTAAAATCCGTCCAATCATCAGCGTACGACAAACATCTATTCGAACATAGTTTTACATCAAATATATTAATATAGTTTATACAAATTTAGCCTAACTCGCTTACTTAGTCTCTGTCATTTCATCGGAGATGGGCGTTGCATATGAAAAATGTATGATAAAACGAATTTTGGACATTTTTTTTTTAATTTTTCGTATTTTTAATTAGTTATTCTGCTATTCGGGGCGGAGACAAATGCAACAAATAAAAATCTGTGTAGCCGTTCTTGAATCATAAATGGTGTAACTAACATGACTTTATTCTATATATATAGACAAGATTGAGTTCAGCACAATTACGCAAACGAGTCACAAAATGGAATGTAACAACAAATTTTATGGATATCTATTTTTCTCAGAAAATACAAAATATGTGAAAGTGATCTTTGGTGATTCAATTCTTCATGTAATTTCTTCAATTTGTCAGTGGCCGTTACACGATTTATTATTTCAGCTATGATATTTATCCATGTGTTTTAGAGCTCCTTGAGATGTAAATTTTGTCTGTATGTTTTTGAGCTCGTAAATTTGAAACATGGTTGACCCTTCAGGCCATCCATGAAATTCCTTTCGAGATTGAAGTGTCAAAAACAAAGAAGTAAATTATTGAGCTCATCATGTTCAAGAGATTGATTTTATTGCTTTTTAAACTTTCTGAACTCAAAAATGTAGGTCTAATACGTTTAGAGCTCTTACAATTCAAAAATCTGTATGTATTAAAAAAACCGCTATTTTTAATACTTCAAACTACAATATTTTTAGAACACCGATACTAGAATAACCGATTTCGTAAGGTTAGTATAAGACCTACATAAGTACGACGTCCTTTTTATTAAATAAGTATTGTTGAAGTAACTAAATTTATTATTGTAAATTTAATCTATGTTATAGTGAATTTAACTAATTCATATTGTATTAATTTAACGAAAAACTTTAAACAAACTTACAATTATTTGTGAAATCTGTAAAGAAAAGGGTTCTTTTCATTTAACTAGTACAATAATATTTACTAGGAATCTCTGTATTTTTAACTATATATTTTTAGTATATATTACTAGAGGTGTTTGGTATATGCTATTAAATGATTTTAGTACTTTTAACGAAACTAATTTATACTTGTAACAAAATCGTGTTCATGTAGATTACCAAATTACTTTTGTTAAGGCACAAAAGGCAGTTTAATATACTAGTTCAGCTATACAGAAACTTTCAGATATTTTACTTAAAAAAACAAATAACTAAACTTTCATCTCAGCCATAAACCCGAGAAACGATAACACAGAGACTTGGAATTGCCTATGTCTAATCGTCGCCGCGCCTATAGCGTGATGAAAACTTTTTTGCTAGTGCCATCTATGGAACAATATTAGAAATAATATGTTAAACAACAAAACATCCTTAATAACAAAATAGTCTAGAAATAATACAACAGTTTCTTAATATTTACACGAAAACATTTTGTTGGTATTATCATAAAAAAGTATCTTAGTATTTTACAAAATATCGTTGTTATCATAAGCTTTTTATAATGCTACTTTTAGCTAAGAATAAATATTTGAATTTGTGTGAGACAAAGTAAAGCAATTTCCATCAAGATTAATTGTCACTAAAAGTCATTTTCTTATTAATATTGTGCCATACCGATGTTATATTTACAAAAAAAATATTTGTTGCCATTTTAGTATTTTCTATGCTTACATTTCTTAAAATACTATTGTGAAAGTGATTTTCAAATTAGAACGGCTGAACCAATTTATAACTACATTAAAAAAAAATAATGTGAAATTAATTTTGAAGACCTCAATCACTTTTTTATGTTAAATTTACAATACAATCTTATTTATTTCACAAAAGATTTTTGTACTTCGTCATATATACTATTATGTGCGCATATTTTACAAAACGTCTTAAATTAAAACATTTATGTTTTGAGTTTATTTGAACGTAATTTGTAATTACTTTTATGAAAATAAAATGTTGGTAAAATCAATGTAATATAAGCTTAGTTTTTGACATGTCCTTTAGACAATATTGCATTTCGTACTAGTTATTATATTATTAAATATGGTTTGTTATTTTTATCATGAGAACGGTTTTGTGTATTTTACAAAACACAAATCTTAAAATAATTAAAGTTACTAGTGTGTACTACAAAAATTATTTTATTGCTATTATAAACGAAGTACACTGGTAAATTTTGCCTCAGTTATTGTTTAATCTTACTTTGAAATAGAACTTTTTATACAAACAATTCATTTGAATTTACTACACTCAAATACAACAATAATTTTATATTTAATACAACATACGAAATTGTAATTTTAAATAAAGTTCTTTTGTGATATTAACAATAAATCGTCAACAAGAGTGGTTTTGTTGATACAACATACTTTTTTTTCAGTGTGAGAAAGAAATAAATATTGGCTTCATATAACATAGAAAAACCGAAGAAAACACACACACCTGATCTCATATCCAAACTCGAAAGCCCAAAATTCTAATTGTTCATGGAAACATAATATGAAACTTTTAAGACTTGAAATTGTATAAATTTAATGTATGGCAATGTGACAATACTGCAACGAAGGCGTATGGTGTAGGAGGGAATGAAATATAATGTCGCTATTACATAACATTTATGTGTTAACACTAATAAAATCTTAGCACTATTATCATTTATAAGGTTGACCTAAATATAGATATAATTCAAATAAAAACCGGGCGAAATAAAAATTAAGCATCTTTTCGTCATAAAATTATCAAATGAATACCGCATTCATTTGATAATTTTTGAAAACGTGTTTCATCTATTAATTAATAAAAGTGACATGAACATCTAACCGATCAATTTTTATAAATTAATGAGATAGACTTCAATTCGTGTTTTTCTGGTTTTATGTACCACTATGTTCCAATTTATGTTTACCGCCTTCAATGATATAATCATTAAATATGTTGAGACAACCTCGAATTGCATTCAATATTAAGGTATAAATATATTTACGTATATTATTGTATTTTTTAATGATATAGTTGTTTTTTCTAGGTTGCCAACTGTACAATCTTTAATATCGAGAAATAATAGACCACTTCGTGATATTATATAACATATACCGTATTCATTTGAATCAGTGTAAGCTAAAGTTGATGTTATTGCCATCACACGGAACAATAAGTTATTATTTGTATCTCCTTATTTTATACGACATAGTAAAAATTGTAACAACTTAGTATTCGTAAAATTTCAAAACACAGAACTATTATCATTTTTATGCTGGTAACATAGATAAGAGCAAAATCGTCTCATCAAAACCTGAAGGCCCTTACTACTGATCTCATAAAATACTCAAGAGTCGCTCAACGTGTAATGTTCAGGATTCCCCTGCGAGACAAAATTCCGATAGAAGGAAATCCGCAAAAAAATCAAACTAACCGACATTGCTCATAGAATCAGCGATTTGAAATGGCAATGGACGAGCCACATCGCTTGTAGAATTGATAACCGCCAGGGTAAAAAAGCGTCTCGAGTGGCAACCAGGAACTGGACATCCTAACCTATTAGGTGATACTAGGTAACCTACTAAGCTTTCCCGCTAGGAGAACGAATAACTTGTACAAGGTCGTGGGCCGTCATTGCCCTCTGGTAACTCATGACCGTTCATCGTGGAAATCTCGAGAGGAGCTTTATGACCAACAGTAGATGTTCACCTGCTGAAAGAATTAATAGCAATATTTCTTCTTTCATTTTTGAAGAAATAATTTTGACTTTTGTTTCGTATTCGTCGAGGTACTAACTTTGCTTGATACCCAGGTTGAATTAAAAAACGTGCTTATCGGACGTCGAAATCGTGAAATGTCAGTAGCTGTCGATAATTATCAGCTTTCATATCTTTATCTTAAACACTTATAGACTACAGGCCCATAGCAAAAATTGCCCTGTGAAATAATCCACTGTGAGTTACGATTAGAAGACTGATACGATATCAGGAAATAACTCTCAGCCTTATGCCGTCACTTTTGAGCGGTACAGGTGAGTACCTGGGAAAATTGAATTTCCCAGGTGCAAATAAGGAATTATAACTAATTGCTTTTATACGGCTTGACGACTAGAAATAACATAAACTTTAATTTTAATGATCTTAATAGTACTTCACGAATAGATAATATTTTTCAGCACGCTGTACATTTTTTATGGAACACATAAGTGTCCGCGGAAAATTAGTTCCCTCTCTTACTTAGACGAAAAGTAAATTCCGTGCGCTTCTAATAGTTAATAAATATGAAAAAAAAAGTATTTTGAATGTAAAAATAATGAGTTTTATTTTATATATTGTTCCTCGCAAAATAATTCTAAATTAAAATGTACAGGTTCTGTTTATTTTTGTATTTGTTTTTATTTATATTTATTACATTAAAAATAAAAATAACATTTGAAAATATTACTCCTCATACTAATTCAGAAGCATTTGAAAAATCTTATACACATCGAAAGTTTTATATTTTTATTTAGTACCATTAATATAGGCGGCAACAAAGTACAACGATAATATTTAATAATATTATATCAAAAAAATAAGTTGCCGTACATGAATTTATGATCATACAGTAATAATAACTCAGTTATATTTTTTTTTAATAAAGTAGAAGCCTTCTATACATAAATCACAATGGGTCATTTCATAGAGTAATTTTTGCCATGGGCCTGTAGTTTATTATAATGTTGGAAGAGCCCGCCAATATTCAATTATTCAAGATTTATAAGAAATTCAACATGAATAGTAAACAAACAGTATTTACATAGTTGAAAAATAAACTTTGATTTTGACAAAATTGAACAAAATCCGGTCGTCTGAATGACAGTTTTTTTTTTATTTTTGTATTAAAAAAAAGAACTTTAATTTTCATGTGCCGATAATTACGCCACCAAAATCAGGAATTAAGAAACAACTATAAATGAAAGGCAATATTAAATTACGAAATATTCGAATTCGTGGTTTGAAGTTGGTGGTTGAGTTTGTGATATAAATTTTGAAAAACCAAAAGATAATTTGCTGAGCAATGCCCATTGGAAAGTGTACATATAAAAGTAATCACACCATGAGCTTTTGCTACTACTAGCTGGATAGGCGCTTTTACTTTTATTGCCAATAGAATATGTCAATATAGGCTAAGTCCTCGGAGTTGAACTTGTTGATGTAAGTACATTTTTGTGCCGCCATATTGGTAATATTTCAAACTACATCAATAAGTTCAAACAGCAAATATATGATGCGAATGGCATTATATTTAATATTATATGTATCATTCGATATTGTACACTTTTGGCATCCCAAGTGAATTTGTGGAACAAAAGACGAGACAGGTGTAATTAGCTTTTGTAGATTCCTCGTAAAATACAGCAAAACTTTGACTTATTCATGTGTTTAACGTTTTTTTAAATATTTGATTTTGATAAGTACAGCTATCCTCGTCCTATTTACTATGTCAAAATACTACACAGAAAAATAAAACGAACATGATTATCGAACAATAATAGCTTGAATCGTTACTGAAGAAAGTATTAGAATTTTAGTTAATTCCTGTCAATGTTAAATTATAAAATCTAGATAATAAACTATTTAACACAAGAACTTTTACTAAAAAATGAAAATCTACTTTAAGATCCACCTAGTTTAGCTAAATATTTGTTCGATTTGAAAAAAAAATTAACAATTAAGAAGTTACAAATAACACTCTCAATGAAGTATCAAAAATGGAAATGTAAAATTAAACAAATATTATTGAGTTCCACTACTTCAATATTTACAATACGTTTTGAAGTAGGTGCCACTAAATAAAACAGGCAAGTGTTAAAAATTTCATTCTCAAATTTTGTAAGGCATGCAACAACTTCATAATTGATAAGATATTAGATGATTTCCTGTACATTAGATAGATGGCGCTACGCGTTCTTGAATCAAGTAATTGCACAAGAAAATAAGTATGTAAGCATATCACCATATGTAGATTCTTTGAAAAATTTTAAGCGTTAAACCTAAAAATTATATAATCCAAAAATTACATTTTGTATAATCAAATTGCAAACTCACTTATTTGAAAAAAAATTATGTGTGATATTCATAAAATACATACTTATCAGAAAAGCTAAAACGCATAATTAGTTATCTGTGTCAAAACACATACATCATCTTCTGGTCTTCACTTCGGCGTTACTTCATTAAACTATCAATTTTGCCTTCTGTCTATTTAAATTTTTATATTATCTTAAAAGCGTCGTTTTGAAAGAGGCCATTGCATTTCATATGAATTTACTATCCATTTTTGACATTTGTAGACATCCGCACAAGTCATCGGCATAACCTTTAATGCCAACGTCATAGGCGTCACCACTATACGGTTATGAGGACACTTCAGTATGCGAAATATGACACACTTTTCTGACAATTGATTACATATGCGAATATTTATGAGCGGCGCACTAAACTTTTTTGCTCATTGTCGCGCGCTTAAAATAAACAGAACGGGTGTTTGTAACGTTACTAAATGGCATATTATGGAATCTTTTGAGCTAAGTTCGTAACATACATCCGTTACCTGAAAGTAAGTAAGTCGTCGTCGACTACGACCGCGTTTATAAAATCACAATACTCGAGATAAATCTCATTGATTTAATACGTAACTTTATGCTAGAATTATCTGAAGAATTTAGAATTTTCCATTAAAATTTTCATATATTCGCAATTTCCTTGAATTAGCTGAGATAGCGAAAAAGC
The DNA here is from genome assembly GCA_005406025.1 of Eumeta japonica. Taxonomy (NCBI): domain Eukaryota; kingdom Metazoa; phylum Arthropoda; class Insecta; order Lepidoptera; family Psychidae; genus Eumeta; species Eumeta japonica. The sequence continues at coordinate 327,531 of BGZK01000129.1, forward strand.
GACGATAATATGCTTTCCATTATAACACAACGCTTGCTTTGATCTGGTATTTATCATTTTTCCAACAAATTTCCCCGAAGTAAATATGGAAGTTTTTGCAATGGAAGAGTTTGGAAGAAAAACAAATACATGTCGCCTTCACGGCTTCGACCATGAATTCTCTGAATTCATTGTTGAATTTTTTTTTGTCATTCTCTCTCCCACGCTCAATTCGTAGTGTTTAGTGTGCACGAACTTAAAATTTTACTTAAAAAAAAGGTGGTCAAAACGAAGAGTGAATTCAAAGGAATCGTTAAGTAATACTATAATACGACTTTGTATTGTTTGCACTTTTATTAATACCTCTAATTCCATACAAACAGACACATCTAATGTATTTATCGTGTATTATAAATAAATAGATAGTGATGGCCCGAAGACAATTATCAAAATTTTAAGCGAGATAAAAACAATAAAATTAAAATTACAGAAAGACACGAAATTGTGCTAATATTAAATAAATCTTATTAACTAAAAAAAAGAAGCTTGTATGCATGTACACAAAGCCACGGACTTTACTAGTTAAAGACATAGAATCACAATCGGGTTTCGCGACAGTAACCGCTTTTACTAATTTAACATCCTTTAATTATTTTTCAAAGTTACGGTCCCAGACCGGCCCTCGATAGATCCATACATGCATAATCCTAATATATCTATTCATTTTTGCTTCAAATAATTTTACGCTTATTGGTGCTTAACATCTTTTGTCCATTCATATACATATATTGTTCCTATGTCTATCGCATACACCGAAGAAAAAATGGATTATCTGTATAAAAAGTGAATACAATGATAAGAAATTGTTTATTAACGGTATTTACAAGTTAATGAGATTTAGTCACTTTCGTACTTTTTAGTGTTATTGCATGTAACAGCCATATCATAAATTTTATTAAACCAAGACGTCGAGATTGAAGTGATTCGGAAAATAAATTTTTAGAATCTGTAGCGGTAATAAAGTAGTAAAAATTATGAGACCGCTCGTAGAGTTCTCGTGACTTTGTAAAGTGCGAGTCGCCAGACTTGGCCACACATTTCTACATTGTTCTTTTGTATCGAATATAGTTACAGGTGCACTTGTTTTCTTTCCAGTTACCTAATTCGGCTTCAAAAAATTATGTAAACAATAAGATCACCACATCGAGACCAATCAACAAGTTTAAAAATCAAAATAAAGAAATGAAAGAATTTTGTTCTAAACGCATTTTTAGAGATATTACAAGAATTTGTTTTAGGATACTCTTCATTGCATCAAAAATTGGATTAAAATAATAGGTATTGAAATAGAATTTCATAATAAAATCCTAAAATCTAGTACTCAAACAAAGATCTTGCCTCACATGAAGAAGTATATTGCTATACTTTACGCGAGGACTTCATGTCTTGAAGTTTACGGGCTGGGGGTCACCTGATACTGCAACTAAAATTGAAAATATGGAAGACTCGTGATAACAAGACGTAACTATGACCGCGAACGTTTTCTGTGAGCAGTAACAAAAATATTTTATTATTTGATTTCAGAAAAATTAAAAGTTACGCTAACGAGTTCCGTTTGTTCATATACTGTTCTCCAGACTCTTACGATTTCTTATTTTTATTTTGTTGCTGACTGTATACATTAAAAAAAGTAATTCTGTGAACAGCAACAAATTTATTCTGTGAGTTTTCACCAGAAAATTCGCGAGTTAAGCTAGCGCGGACAGTATCATACCCAATACAACAAAAAAAAATCTTTTCATTTTAGTTTATTTTTGTAGCATTTTCCAACAACAAATTAGAAACAAATTTTCTCTATTTGTTCCACTGATTATTGTAGTAGTATTAATGTAGTTACATTTCATGGTATTTTATATAAAGCTAGCATTGTTGCCAATTTATCACGATCTATTCGAGGAACAAAATATTTTTTTGGAACTAATTAGCAACAAAAAAGCAACAAATTTTGGTGTTATTTTTTTTACATTCACGCTGATTTTACACTGTCAGTTTTTTGGACATGATATTTTCGCAATAAATATAGACTTCATGTTGATTAAAGCATGTCGAAGTTTCAAAGATCGAATATAAAATCTAGGGCTAATTTCAAAAAATCCAATTGGCATTTTAAACTGTATAAATTAATGTAAGCTATATATATATATATATATAATATGAATCTATTATAGATTCCATTTGTATGTTGAATGTAAATTTCTGTTTTAAAAAAGGTATGTTTGATATTTTTTTCACTGTTATCAAAGTAATAAATCGTGTAACGGAAACTGACAAATCAAAGTCAAAACAATCGCATCACCGAAGATTACTTTCACCTGTTTTGTATTTTCTGAGGAAAATAGAGATATCCTGCCGCCAAAATTTTCAATTCGTCACCTTAGCAGTATTTCTATTCGCAGAATCTTAAGAGGAAATTGAAAGTCCTTGATTGTTGCGTAAAAATAATTGCGGTTTGTAAATCAAACCCAAAATGAGAATCAAGGTCGAAATCTCAATCGAGAGAAGGGATAATGATCTGATTGAGCTAACTTAACGTGATGTCAACTCATATTCAAATCAGTTTCCAAAACTATTTTCGTATTACCCTGTAAATTTAAAACGACATTGAAACAGCACCATTTCGCATTTGCACGAATGTGTCTTCAACAACAACATTGCTATAAGGTAATAATTTTAACTATTACATCAACCGCGGCTTTTGGTCGAAATAATAGCGACGAAGTGACTTAATTCTTCGCGAAATACATGCCCGCAAAGTTCAATACATGACCCATATATTAGTCCTAATAATTAAATGTAGTATTTTTCTAGACCTTGATGAGCGTGTACGCTTAAATAAATGATACACACGCAATAAAATCGATAAGTAACATAAAATAAAATGACGAATAGAGAATTGCGGTACTATGACTGCGGGGTTTTTTAATTAAATATTTAAAATAAAGTAGAAAGGATTGCCACTGAAAATTAGCAACATTAAGAAAACTTCGTCGATAACAATTCGGCACACGTTTTGATTCTTATCATTTACACATCTATTTGACACAACTTTGATGACGAATTGATCACTGTTTAGCTCTGTTGAATTCTTGCTAATTCTCTTATAAAAACGAATGCAGTCACTTCATTGCATAAAATATAATCGAGGTTTACCAAACCTTTGACAGTCTGTATCTGGGATTTCCGAACATGTGGTTTCCTCTTGTATTTACAATGTGGCGGTCACTTAAATAAGTGACCGCCATTATTGATTAAAGCATTAATAATACATTTTCTAATTTTAGAAAAGGTATTATTAATAATTACCTTTCTATAATTAGAAACGTATTATTAATGTTTCTGCGTAACATAATAATGTTTTACTAACGGTAAAGATCGACTTTAACTTAAATATTCTGGATCGCCATCTTTTATAAAATAAACATTGAATGCGCCACCAGCCTTCCACAAAGCAATTTGTTTGCGTAGATATTATACGTAATCAACATCCCGAGGTACAGCTTTAGCACGATAAATATTTTAGAAATTCAATTTGAGACGCATTTAATAACGTTAATGGCACGATGACTCAGTAATGTTGCTTGGCCATTTAGCATTATTATGAGGTATGCCAGCAATGTACCTCGTGTCTCGATCCATGAAATGAGACTCGACAGTCTGGCAAGTTATTATATGATTTCAGGATTACTATTCTTATCCGACAGCGGCGAAGCCAAAAGAGCAATATGGTTTTGGCAAACTAATATGCATGTTATTTGTATAGGTATGTACGTGCGTAGGCGTGTTCGTTTATTCACTCATTGCGCCCAAACTTATTAAGTAACTTATTGCGATATATTGTGACTCACCGTCGTGCTCACCCGCGCAGCGCGAGGTATCGTAAACTAAAAAAATCCTTGAAGACGCTATGAAGCATCCGTGGTAGATACGTCATAAAGTTGTAAATCAAAAAATAATACTCGTCGTAATGGATATTAAATTCAACACTTCATGAAACCACTAGCTTTTGCCGGCTACTCCGCCCGCGTGGTCATCGAATACATTCTTTTCCCATTTTAATCGTCCGACCGAGCCGTCGACCACGATCCCCATTATTCTCCTACTTCCGATTCGGGTCCGAACTCCGCTTTCGATTTCGATTTCGGTCCCCGTCCCCATTTCAGTTCGGTTCGAAATATACACAACACACCCACGCATTCATCCGCATGCACATACAAGGAATTCTTCCATTTTTTTTTATATCTATCGATAATCGGTTATCAGTCATGATCCCGACCTCGATCCTATTCTCGAATCCGCGAACAGAATGACCGATATCCTTAGACTGATAACACGCGTAATGCCGCATTTTTTTTTATTACATAACGATCACACTTAAGCTCCTGATCCCGGTGCCGCTCGCGATGTTGAACTTGAACTCTCTCGAGCATTGTTGTTACTTATGACCAATTGTCATAAATAATGAACTCTTTCAACGATAACGCATGCGAAGCCGCGAGCATAAGCTGGTATCTTCATAAATTAAATTTCATATGCTATTCTGATGCATAAACTACATTAAAGCTTCAGCTAATTACGTTCAGCCGTTAAAGTATGATGGAGTAACAAACATCCAAACATACAAATTTTCACATTTATAATATTAATGGGATTTAAAAATACATAAGACTTATAATAACAAAAGGTGATATAAAATCGGTCATAGTGGGAGTCAAAGTCCTGCATCCAGGATTCCGTAGCAACCAATGAAATAAGTCGAAATGTTTAATTGCATAACTTTAAATCATCACTTATAATTCTTTTTTAAACTGATATAAAACGATATCAGCCCAAATATATGTTTTAAAGATAGACCCTTATTGTATTAAAACCCGCATGCGTGGCGCATGTGAACCAGTGATTAAAATTGTTGCTATTCACAATTGAATATTGTAATGTCTAAAATTTTTTTTCCGGCGAGTTTCACCAAATTGTTAAAAATGTTAATTGCAAATTAAACGTAAGATTGTACAGATAATTATGGATAATCTTTTAAGATGTATGCTTAACGTTTAAGATAAGAATCGCTTCTTTTGATGCAACCCGCTATAAACCTCTATATACAAAATAAAAAAAAATATCAAATTAAGAATAACTTAAACAATGGTTAACCAAGATAGGGATTTGGGTAACTTAAAATAAACATAGAAATAAATAAAGTTAAACAATAAAATAAAAATGTATTTAAATTTCAACTATCCCACCCTGAGCCTGGGCTGACCAAAGTCCTTATCACGCTAGAGACGTGGTCACGTTGTATTTTATTGTAAGGAGTTGAGCCAGATGAAGCTCAGAAGGAGGATCGCCGCTTTCGTTTATAATTCTTTACTTCTTTACCCCGAATTCCTACAATAATGATATTGTAAAAATTTATGTACAGTTTTTGTTTAAAACGATTGCCATTGAACTTCTTTTATAGCAACTTTTTCACATTTTTGAACACTCGGTTGAAAAGTCAGAAAACAGGAGGCACAAAATCAAAACACTCACATATTTGTCATGAAGGCTTTATATTGCACTCTCATCGACCGTTACAGGCGCAACTATTCAAGGAGAAAATGTGACTAATCTAGATTTATCGTCTCGGGCGGTTTGTGATCGAGTCTCCTGTCTACATTTCGACGTCGTCACGAGAAACTCGTATACGCGTATTCTTCGAAATTACTGAAGTCACCTCGGTCAGCTCTATCTAAAACAAAATATATATTTTAGTACAACAAAATTAATAATCTTCATCTTTTATAAGAGTTTTCTCTTTCGTTGCACTAAATCTAGTGTCCGGGTATGATTCTAAGTCATCAATAATATGTACAGTCAATGCGTACTAATAATAAAAAAATATTTTATAAGTTTCGGTATGTCTGTAAGGTGTAACTTATACCCTAAATGAATAGAATTTAAATGCACAAGTGTATTATTATAAATAAGTAAAAGAATATGTGGCTGCAATCATTTGTGTTACCTTTCGAAATGCAGCGTAACTACCGCGTTTTTTTTTACTATGCAATATTAAATTATTGATGAACATATTAAACTTTTCATTTTTCCTAGTTACGTCTCATACGTCAACTAACCCTACTACTTGATTTGTCTGGTGCGTTTGGCGCACTCCCCTATTCTCATATTTAATGTAGGTCGGGGTCCTTGAATAAACAGAATAATAGGAAAACCTACTGAATTCGCATTATAAGTGAGTCATTAGTGAGAATTCACGAAACTCAATCTGAGATATCATTATGAAAGTTATATTAAATTCATTTCAATGATACAAGCTGTATTTAGGAGGAAAATCATGGAATCTGATTTGAAAGTTAAACTTTGAAAGTAGAACAAATAAACGAAAAAACAATCAATTTCATTTTTGCATTTATGCGAATGAACATTATTCAATTAAACTATTTTGTCTATTTTTAAATGACTTCAAAAAAGGAGTAGGTTCTATATTAGTCAGTACGTATTTTCTTTATGTACACTCAGCGATAATCTCGTCAATTGTGGACTGACTTCAAAATTTTCTTGTTATTTGAAAGAGTGTACTCCCGAGGTGGTCCCATAGTCACGAAGTCAGGATCTAATCTAATGATGAAATCTCAGGTTATTATGAGGTCAGATATTGTGTTTGAGTTATTTGTTGGATTATTCAAGTTTTTAAGCCTGGTAGTTATCATCTCATGATGATATGCTGATGATGGAAACCACAGCACTCCGTAACGAAACTACACTTCAATGGCTATTAATAAAACCCAGTATTACAGAATTAAAATTAATTACTTATTAATTCACATAAATATTTATCATTCATTTATATAATAATACAACTTAACAGTAGAAACTAAATATGGTTTAATGAAAATGTGATCTGCATGAATGATAGAAGTTTTATATTATAAAGAACTATAATAATAGTCTGTATAAGAATAATTTGGCAAGTGCACTCCAACTAAGAATGTAAGGACCCTGGAATTATTTACCAATGGACAATAAATTCTAGATCGGAACTGCTTCTCCACTTGCACTGTACAAAAGTAAAGGTAAAGCCTGGCCATTTTTATTAACTATGACTTAATTCACATGCAAAGTAGCTAAATCAATTAAAAAGTTATAATTAGGTACCTAATAACTAAAAAATGCGAAATAAAATAAATAAATACCCCCTTCAAATAATTGTTTAAACAACTTTAAAATCAACTAATTTAATTAAGTGTATTTGACGTCTGTTCCAGCTAAAGGAAGGGAACACGACATATTATAGTATATAAATATGAATACTAAACATTAAATACTGAGTCAAAAAGGAGATCTTCTAAGGAGACACAACTGCGTCTGATTTATCTTTAACTGAAACCGATTCCAATATACAACTTATTAGTTGTTCTTGAAGTCTGTTTAAACACTTATTTAATAGCTTTTTAAAGATAATTTTTATTTTTCTTCAAAAATCTATTTTTTCTTTATAACATATATCTAATAATAGTTAATTAATTTTTGATATTTACTTTTGTCGTGTGTAATGGCACTTTTAAGATTTCATAAAGAAAGTGTTATTAAGGGTGCAATAACGCTATTTCTCTTTGAAAAATATGTTTTTTATTAGCAATGTGCTGTTTAATTAATATATTTTCCTTAATTCTAAATTCTAAATTAAAGTTATAACGTTATAACTTTTAATCCCCAACAACTACAGATCACAGTAGCAAAATTGCAGTACATTAATTACCTAGTAAAACTAACAAAGTGATAGCCAGATGTCTTGCTGATAACTGTCGGCTTCAAAGTTGACTCTCATAGATGTTATTTTTTTTTTGAACATATTTATAATTTTAAATGGTAATTAATCAGTCAATACCGATTTTATCGTACCGTCTGTGCAACTTACATGCGTGACGGTGCAGCGGCGGTAGAGGCAGCAGCGCGGAATCGGCGCGCGGAGGGGGGCGGAACGTGCGGCATCGCGGTCGCGGGGAGGGTAGGCCGCAGATTGAGGCCAGTATTTAACGGCGCGGCGCCCGCGCACTGACCTGTTGTGATCCCGTCATGGCGCACAACGCCCGTGTCACTACGCTGGCCGTGTGCCTCTTGTTCGCCTCCGGTGAGTCCCTCAACTATTTCGGTTCCCGCGGATCCATCTCGCGGCCGCGGCCGGCGCGCCCCGGCCCCCGGCCTCAGTGCATCCTCCTGTGTCAGTGTTACCGTTTCCGTCGGCGGCCGCGAGATGGACAGTGCTCGGTGCGGCGCCGTCAGCCCGTAGGCCGTACGGCATAGCATATCGTTAACATCGACGTGTGACGGTGAAAACTTTAAATATGAGCTTAAATATACACATATTAGATTCTTAGATTTGCTATACATACCTAGCCAATTATATAAATGATCGCTTTATAAGTTTACAACGTCCGTTACTTACAATAGACGTTGCGGCTCGACATTTCGAAACGCATCTAGAAAATTCAACGACTTGGATTACTTTGTCGTAAGCCGATATTAAGTTGCGCCAGCGGCGCGATACCGGTTAGGTGTATCGCATTTCGCTACGGAAATGCACGGCGAATCGGAAGCGCGCACGGTCGGGGCTCTCACCTGCGCCCGCGTTACCGAGTTACATGAAAAATGTTATGTAAAACGTCAATCGGCTTTAATTGATCGCGGGGTCGCGCGGCGCTGGCGGCGCGGAGTCCGAGGGAACTTTCACGTCGTGTTGCGGCCGACGACGTCACGCCGCGCCGCTCGCCCGCTCCACTCGCACTCTCTACATTGATAGATACATGTTTTTGCATTGTACATTTCCTATGTAGTACATACCTACACCTAATATATGTATATAAGTAAATGGCGGTTGGCATTATCACAGTACCTACGCAACTTAATGCAATATTCAGAAGAACTGATTTAATATATGTATTATATATAGTTTAAATAAATGTATTATAATGTTTAGAATGAGTAGTGTTGAAAAGTATTAATTTGTGTATTATTTATTATACGGTGCAACAGAATAATACAAAGGGCAAAATGAAAGCGAATTACATTGTATCATATATATCATTTCAGCATTTATTATAATACTTTGGTCCACTTTTATCAATTCTAGTATTTTTTAATCAAGGACTGCGATGAATCGAAGTAGTAATTAAAATGTATCGTCAACATTGGATTTCGATCGACCTTTCTAGATACATATTTTAAAAAAGGTGCCTTAATTCATAATTACATTTTTTTATGTTTCGTTTTGAAGATGTCATGTTGAATTTTATTTTGTAGTTATAATCCGTATTGATATCAATGTACACGACGGCCATTAAAAAATATTTTCTGTACATTCTGATTAAAATTCGAGTCAGCATTAGGTGTCAATACATCGAATTTGACCTTTGGCGCCATAGAAAATATTCAAAGAATAATTTCAAATTTATGCTTTGTATGTCTAAAGTCAACAATTTTTTTTTAAATATTTTTATGAATACAAAGGTTACGTTAACTACAAACAAGACTTACTTGTACGTGAAGAAATTCAGCCATTTAGGGTGTTCTAATAATGACAGACAAAATATTTCCGTTACTGTACACAGATGTAACAGGATTGTAATGTCATAATACGCTTTACGATATTGGGATTATTGAAATTTTCTTATCGGTAATGATATATTCGAAATTAAAAAGCCGGAATTGATTTTGAGCTCTTTTTTAATGCATTTTTATTTCTGTACATTTTACAAAGAATTCTTAAAATATTATATAAATAATATCTTTCATATATTAAACTCTTTTTTTACTGTCGTTTTATAGCTTAATTTGAATTTGAAAAATACATTTAGTATGCACTAGTAATAAATAAACTTTGTAGGTAAACTTCATCATGTTCATATTAAACTTGGTGTGTAAACTCTGTTATTACCTCCCTTCCACTCTATTGAAAAGGTCATAGCTATCAACATTCCTTTTGTATAAATACATTTTTATGTCAGCTTATCATATCGAAACCCGTTTTAATGAACGACATTTCCAAACCACCCTGTTCAATAGGCACATCTTCCACTGATTAACCTTACAAAATATAGCCCGAATACAACACAGAATCTTTAACCTGTTTCTTACTTAATACCCTTTTCCGCCTCGGTTGTTTAGTCAAGCTCATGCCTTCATTAGCAATTACGTGCTTTTAATTAAGCCCCGAAACCTTCTTTACGGTGTAACTAATTAAAGACTTGCGAAACATTAAATGTTTATATTTCATCCACCCAGAAGGGGTCAAGGTTCACATTTACTGAAAGGAAATCGGTATAGCTATAATGATTTGTCCGTAATTAACTGTGCAGACACGACACGCACTCGTTAACCTGTGCATCCATCATTCCAAAACGATTGACTACCGAATACCAATTATACTAAAAATTTAAAAATGTCACCAGTACTCTGATTTGTTGTTTTAAATTATTTCTATTATTGTCCTGTGGTGTCCCACTGCTGGCGCAAGATCTCGTCACGACTCTCTCATAGGAGCCGTTTTCTCGGCGCGCCACGTCGCCCTCCAACTTTGTGGAAGTCCAAATGCGGTACACCTTGTCCCGCAGTACCCCCGGCGCGCGGCATCCCCGTCCCAGCCATTCCCGTTTCAACGTTGAGGCCTTAAGGCCCTCCGTCGGTGTTTTTATTCTAAGAGACTACTTCCCGAGTTCTTTGACAACCTTGAAATAGATCTGTGACGCGTTGTCAAAGACCAAGTCCGAGCGCCCGAGGTAGGGATGAAAGGAATACACGCGGCCATGGCTCATCTAATGAGCGACGTTAGAAGGTCGCTTTTTATAAAAGTTTTCGTAGACCAACAGTTTTTCGAAGCGTTTTCGGTCCATCTTTCGACTTCGCTGTCGCGCTTGGCCTCGAACTATTTGACGTAACTATATACAACATATATTTATGAGAATTTGCAATGTCCTTTCCATTTATATATAAATATCCAAAAATTGAGATTTCTAAAATCTATATATATATATATATATATATATATATATATATATTATATAGGGTAATATGAGTTAGGAAACAAACAACCCTTATGGTCCTTTACTATTTATGAATTACATTAATTCCTTTTTAAAATCCATAGTCTGTAAACAATATTATGTCAGTATTCACTAGACATTAGAATAAGTAAGTGATTCAGCTTTGTTCGAGTAGCAAGTCTTAAGACATTAAACAATCTTTACTAGTTTTTTGTTGACAACCTTACATTTTAGACAAACTTAAACAGTATTTAAAAAAAAATTTTAACCTTCAAGTTGGTGTATCTAAACCTAAAGTACTGGTTCCAATTGTATTTAAATGTGATTGATTATTAGCGAAATACGAGTATACAGTATTTACATATTAAAAAAGTTTATATATTAATATTGCCCCAGTAATATAAACGCTTAATACAATATAACTTTTTAGAGTTCCGTATATGAAGATTTCAAACTGAACCTTTCCACATTCGTGTGTCACAACTTTGAAGGTCTTAAATTATGTAAAACGGTAATTTAAAATTTTAGCCGACATTAATGCCATATAAAAAAAGAAATAAACGCACAATATTTTGAACATTTACATATAATTCTTACGAGAATGGAACGTAAAATCTGGGTATGAAAGCAAAAAAATGGTTTTGTCTTTCTGTGTAGAATGTGACGATATATATATTTTTAAATATGTCTCAATCTCTTCGAATACTCGGCGTTCGTATAAAGTACTAGTATTCTGTCCGCGACTTCACCGGCATGGACATAGAATGCGCTTCTTCATCTTTCAAATGGAAAGAGCTTACTGCCAATACCGATATCATTCTCGCTTTCATTTCCCCGGAACTGTTCGTAATAGGCGATCTCGGTCACGCTGTTGATTCCAAACCTGATGGCGTAGCTACCTTATTTCAGCGTAATGTTGGATGAAGCGAAAGAAGCTTCTCTATTTGTCCCCCTTCCCCCTTCGCCCCCACTCTTTAATATCCGATTTAAATGAAATATACCCCATATTTTACTCCAAGCCAATCTCTATCTACGCATAAAATTCGTATGGAAATCCGTCAATTAAGGAGATTTGCGTAAACACAGAGAAACACGACAAAAGCTTCGTTATTTTCTCTTATAACATCTTTATCTCATTGTCCTCTCTGCATCTTTTATACAAACTTTTAATGTACAGACATACCCGGTTCTACTATTTCATTATTTTTTGTTAGATAATCACAGTTTACATTAATTTTTTATTGGATATTTTAGGAAATACGGGAACTATTTTTTAATCGACACTATATCAAACTCCTTTCATGTTACGTTATCAAAAAGAAAAAGCTTTTATTTAAATGCGTATATTTTAAGCCAACAGCAGACATTTTCTTTATTGCCCTTTTCACATTGAAGTAAAAGCATTTTCTTGTTTCGGTCAGCTTTCAAGCTAACTTTTAGACAAGTCTTAAAGTTGAACTCGTCGAAATATTATCTCGAATATTTAATGGCGCGCTGTCCTAAAAATTTTGTGCTTTTATAAATATCACAACAACAAGACAACTTGACTGAAATAATTACAATAAAATGCATTAAATTCAAATAAAAGTTTTCTCATTTTAAATTTCATTGTAATGATTTTCATAAACGTACTTCGAGAGCGTGACACAAGTTCATTCGCATATATTATTTAGTAAATTATTATTTTAAGATTCTAGTGTTTTGACTTCCATAACTTCAAAACTTTAAATGAGATATATCATTATTTATTCATCAAATCGTAACACACGTCATATCTAATAGACTACTATACTAGAATACTGTTATCATCTCCGGGATGAAACATTTCAGTGCCATCACCGACACCTGGACCCCACAATATCCAAGTACCTATCTGCGAAGAGATGTAGCATCTCTGTACACGCTTATCCCATATATATATGCATGCACATGTGCACTATGGGGAGTGCTCTGAAGAACTGTTCAACCTTATTTGTGTTCCTGAATTTCGTAATCCTTCCACTCGTCGCTATCACATCACCTATCACCAACGTCATGGCTGGCGTTCTACCCTTCATGGCCAATTTTCTGACACGCGTGGTAAAACTGAAATGATGTGTTCCCTATCGACTGAGGGAAGGTTCGTGGGGTTATGGGTATCTATGGGCGGCAGTGATGATTTGCTATCCGGTGACTTACATGCACATTTGCCCTTTCGAAATCCTATAAAATGATAAAATAAAAAAAGACTACAAATGATAAAAACCGTATAAAAATTATATGTCAGAAAAAAAATATTCAAGTATCCCCTTTATATATTTATTTTTGTAAAAGAATAAGCAAAATGTTTGTTCGTAGTGAGACTTCATAGGAATCTCCTCATTTAATTTGAGAATGTTTCGCACAATTCTAAAATAATTAAGGAATATAGATTTTTTCCTTACTGATTTTAATCATGTTTTTATTGATATTGTTTAAAAAACGATATTTATTTTCTTTTATTATAACAAAAAACCGATTCATTATTATTTATACAGACCCATTTCAAATCTAACCGAATCGACAGTAACCTATTTCACATACTATATTTTCTAAATGTTTCGTTACAAAAGACTTGTCGAAAAGGAGATTTTTGGTTTTAATGTGTAGTATTTTGTTAGTGTTCATCAAACCAAAACCTTCGCACTGAACATTAATCAGACGAGCTTGGTTCACGCTTGGTCGGTTTTTTTTAACTGAGCACTGTTCTTTGCTTTGCGCCGTGTTCGTTTTTGTTCCAACTCTCGATAACAAGATATTTATATTCAGTTTTTGTCGATACCTCGTTATATGAGACCTTGATCTTTCGATTGTTATTTTGAAAGAAAAACCTTTTTGTTGCGTTCGAAAGATTGTATTATTAATTTCAAATTACTAAATTAATATTTATGATGGAAGCCCGCCCGCGGTGAAAAATGACGAGCTCGTTATTTTAAAATGTTTATACTTTTTTATTTTAATTCAAATCCCCACAAATGAATATCTAAATCGCGTTCACGGTTGTTTAGTTAAACCTAAATAACAGATTTCAATTGCTCTTCTGTACAATTCAGTCTGTAATAATAAAGAATAATAAAATATATGTGTAAATGACAGGTAAACACTGTTTTATTGTAGAACTATTACAGCCGTCTATTTGTTAGTGTGTGAGTTTTGCGTTCGCTTAATTAGTGGTTAGTGTGTTTGCAACGTAGAAATTTCTGTTTGAAATCTTATCAAAACTCGGGTAAATGTTTCGAACCCAAATTAAAACGGATAGAGTAATACACGGTTAAATATAAATAAAACATTAATAATTTATATTTCAATTATATTTTATTGTTTTTTTTATATTTTACTAAAATTTAAAGCATAAATTATATTTTAATAAAACTACTTTTTAATACTATTTTACTGCATATGTTTATAACTTCTCATTGATAATGCATAAGTATATACATTATATTAAAAAATATGGTAAATAATACGATATTTGTCTCGATTGTCGCTGTTTTTAACCGATACCGCAACAACTTTCGAACTTTAATTACGTTTTGTCTCGTCGACTCGTTTCTCCGTCATCATTCTCATGAAACCAAAAAATCAAGTCTTTATGTAACACTCCACAGTGTATCGAAGAAAATGAGAAAAACCAGCACATAAACGTCCACATCTATACTGTTGACGATGTTTCGGGAACTTTAATTTAATTGTTCTAGGAAAGAGTTAGAAAGGCAAAGATTCGGCTTTGAAACACTGTTTAAAATTTAACCGAAGGCCGGACGTGCGGTGGCGCGTCGTTCCCTCAGAAACGAGTGTATCTAGTTTCTCTTCGTCGGCCGATGTAAATTCGTGAGTAGAGAGAGGTGGTATGCCTGTAAATATTCATAGGGCCGAGGCGCGGCGATTTGTATGGGCGGCGCGCGCGGCGGTCGGCGGCCGCGCGCCCGCTGTGACCGCGGCGGGATTCTACACGCATTCACCTTTTCTTTTTTTTCTTATTTTGAGCGCAACAGGAAAACCTTACCTACATTATGAAGGACAATGACTTATGTTTTGTTTGCATTTTAAATTTGTATTCACAAATTCGGCAGAAGAATCACCACGATCGGTCACCTTTCAATTCATTTGTTCGATTAACTTTCATCATCAACGATGATGATGTTCCGTGGACATCCATTTGCATTTGCGTATGTCATCTGTCAATGTTCATATTTAAAAATTTATTTGTGTGAACCTAGCACTAGTTTACCGAGAAAAATTGTAAGTAGTATAATAATTTGTATTTGTTGTAAAATATGGCATTATGCATTTTAAATAAACAGTATGAAAATTCTAATACAATATGTTTAAGATTGAGTATTTGGATGCAAACTATTTTTATGAAATGCTAGTGTTAGGCATCAACCATAAACAAACGATGAAATGCGAATCGAATTCGTGTGAAAAATATTTCGTATCGTCTTTTGCATAAATTGATAAATACCATAGTAATCATCAAATCAATTGAACTTGCTTACTTAGACTAAGTAAAATTAAGCAATTCTCTTTATGCGTATTTTCTGTTCAGGAATACTTTGCATTTCCATAGAGTTTTAAGAACTTAGGACTTTCGCTTAATTTTTTCTTTAAGCTATGAATAAGGTTTTATACTCTATATTTTTTAACTGTTTAATGCTAAGTAGCTTAGCATTTTTTAAATATTTTTAAATAAAAAATGTAAAGTTTAAGATATACGTCCCTAAAGCAGTCCTTTTATATTATAACGTTTGCTTTAAACAATTTAGTTTTCCACTCAAAAGAACATAATTAGAATTTGTTTATATACATTCGTAATTTTATCATTTACTCTATAAATGTATCAAAATGCAACTTTTTCATTTAGCAGATTAGATAGATACAAAAATAGATTGTGACAGGGGTACATATATATACTCATCTTAAGTTTTCCGTACATCCGTTTTTCCAACGATTATACAGAACCCTAAAATGACGCCAAAACCAAAAAAATATGGCTTATTAAATAACGAACGAGATCAAAAAAAGGCCGGTATCCTCTTTTCCTTTTAAAACTCTATTTCATTTGCATTATAATACCGCCGTGGAAATAGGAAATGGTGTAATTAACCAAATGCAATATTTTCTTACTTTACTACAATGTAATAATTCAGATTGGTATAATAATATTAAGACTAATACATTATTGTAACGAATGAAATAAATAATAATAATAAACAGCCACGCCTATTTCCCAGAAGGGTAGGCGGGGGCTGTGGATTTAAAGATGGTACGATCTTTGCATCTCTCTTGCTTCACTGACATCCATGTATCTCTACATGCTGACTCGTCGGTTTCGGTTGCTTAAAATTTGGCCCTTTTAGAGTTCCGTACTTCAAAGGAAAAACGGAACTCTTGTAGGATCACTTTGTTGTCCGTCTGTCCGTCTGTCTGTCGAGACCCTTTTTCTCAGAAACCCGTAAAGATATAAAGCTGAAATTCATACTAAATACTCAGAAGTACTGTCCCTTGGAGCTCTAAAAAAAATCAAACTTCTAAGCCAACGCAATCAAAAGATACAGCCGTTTATGCCGCAAATTTTCGACACTCATAAGGGAATCAAAACCTACAGGGTACTTCCCGAGAGTCTTGAAATTTATTACGAAGCAACGTATTATATAGTACAGATAATAAAAAAATGTGAAAACTATCAATTTTTAGTTACATCATATAATAAAAATATTTTTAATAATTTTAAACTTACTACCATTTTCCTCATGAACGCGTAGAGGTATTAAATTGAAATTCATATCAAATAATCAGGCTAATAAACACTAGCACTACAAGAAGTTGTACAACTATAGATGACGTTTTTTCAAACTTCAATATACAATGTAACAAAAGTCACACCTTTTTCAGTCACCATTTACAGATCTTGTTCAAATTTAATACTTAATTAGTGTTTTTGAACCAGATTTCTAAATAGTCACTAAAAACTTTGTAAATAAATAACTTTGATAAAAGAACTTTTGCAAGACTGCTGCAAGGCTAGTATAGGTATTTCAGTTATATTATAAAATAAATGATATGTGTTAATATAAAATAAAGGATTACTGAAACGATAAAGAGACCTTTGTCTTAAATTTACACTCCTCCAGCTTTCCACATTGTAATGTTATGGATTTCATTTTGCAATAAAAATACTATAACTATAACTCGATTGTCGTGATGGGTGAACTTTTACTCATATACCTACATGTTTGTACGGAACCTTCGGTGCGCGAGTCCGACTCGCACTTAGCCGGTTTTTCAATATGCCACCAATTTCGTCTACATATGATTTTGTAGGGCGACCCTTGCCTACCTTTCCACCCCACGCATTCGCTATGTAGATTTGTTTTGTCAGTCTGCTTTCGTACGTCCTTTCAAGATGGCCAAAATACAATAATGATGAATAAAATACAATATTGAATTAAACCTTTACTGATATTACAAATTCGAAGGTATGTTGTTTTTGTTGGTTTGTTTGTCCCGTTTTAACGCAGCCAAAAGATGTCGTCTGAACTAAAATACGTAATTCTTAGACGTATGACCAAAGTTTGGTACATATATTGTGGTACATTCGTTAAATATATTTTTATGGCCTGGGCATTTAAGGCAAAAAAAATTTTACTTTTTATCTCTATGAAATATAATACATGAAACATAACAAGCAATTCGTGATTGCATCGTAATGTTAATGACACAAATGTTTTATTTTTGCTAATGAAAGCTATTTGTAGAGTTTTGATCGTTTCGCTTATTATTTGTCTTACTACTACGTAACTTCTATTGTATAAAAACTGCCTAACGTCCTGCATATTCTACATACATTACAATAAGTACACATAATAAAAAAACTTGCTCGCTTTGAGAGGGAAAGAAATAGAGAAGGACAGCGATATAAAAGAGGAAATAAGGGAGAGGGTAGAAGGAGAAGATAAAGAGATGAGAGAGGGACACAAAGAGGGGCAGAGAATCCCTTCTTTTTTGTTTCCTCTCTCTTTAGAGAGAGCAAACAAAGAAAAAGAGAAGTATTTATGAAGTAGGAGTTGAAAGAGAGAGAAGGAAAACGAAGGAGAGAAAAAGGGAAGAAATTTGAAACCGGAAAGGGAATCAAATCGCGATTGGAAGTGGGATCAGCATCAGATATAGGATCGAAATTTTAATAAAGATTACAACCCTGATTAAGATTCATTATCCACGCAAAACGAACCGTGACCTAAGTCTAATGTAATAATAAATATAATATCGAAATCATTAAGTGAAGTACACGTTTTCATCGTACTAAGGTCTCGTTAACCATATTTATCTTCCATTAAAAACATAAGATTTTCATGTTGAAACCAAGCAACATGGTTCAGTAGCATAAATCCGTTTAAATGCCATGTATAGCCAGTCCGCTGTCTCCTAACGTAATGTAAGTATACTTGTAAAGTATAAAACATATCTCAAAACTAAACTCGTCGTAACAATTCGCTACAATTTCATGCTTATACAGAGGCAACACGAGATAAAGTTACCAAAGTGCATCAAACACTTGATTCTAATGCTTATTTATTTTTTCTGCAATGATAATATTTTTATCGAAGACATAAATATATAGCGAGAATACAGTTTACAAGAAATAATAACCAAAATTTATTCATTTTCATTTAATAAAACAAGTTGATGTATTAGGTACTAAAATAAGAACTTTTTCTAGAAATAAAAAAAAACTAATTTCGTATCGATATAATTATATTTAAAAGCTCATTTTTTTGTTGTTATAACATATACAATATTACTTAATTTTACGTAATTATGCAACTTTCCGCGCACACGCCAATCACAAGTGAACATCCTATTTGCGAATTTCAATCAAGTTTCTCGAGACTTGTTCTGGAACTAATCAATCATGAAAAACTAATTTAAGTTGTGATCACATGCGGCTGGCGATGTCGACTCCCGTACCCAAAGATACCTACAACAGAAAGCGGAATAAAATTAACCTTTGATATTTTAATCGCTGTTCAAATCTCTCGAACATGTGTCACGTTAAAATGTATGTTAAGTATGTCATTATGTAGATACACGGATAAAATCAATTTATACGTAAATCAGTCGTCCTACAAACGTGACATCATATACCTATATGTTCTTTACGGTGTGACGTTCTGACGGTTTATAAATAATTTTCAGTTTTAATTTAAGAAACCAACGCCTTGTCGGATATACTTCTGGATTGATTTACGACACATTTTTTTCTTTCTATGATCGGCTCATAGTTGACTTAATCATGTAAAAAGTCATTAATCTCGTATTTTATATCGATATTAATGTTTTTAAATTAACCTTTTTAGAGTTCCACTTCCTACTTTGTTGGTTTCTTGTGATATCTTAATTTCAAGGTAATATGTAAGACATAAAACGGTAAATCTTATAGTGGAACATTACTCTGTCTTGGTAGAATTTTGCACTAATAGTATAAGGTTTCCTTATTATATATCCTTTTCATACCAAATTAAATAAATTAGTAAATACTTTTGCGAAAACCTTTTCAATACCGAACATAATTATTATCTTCTTATTTTCTTCTCATATTAAATTAGTGATTTTTTTTCCAACAATTTTTTAATTTCTACTAGAAAATCCGCATAGGTATTAGTCGCTCTGGAGCAATCGTCGCACCACTTAATAACATATCTTGATGTACGTTCTACTATTTTCTAGTTTGTTAGTTTTCATTGTGTTATGTTAAAAAGTAACGAATTCGTAGTGCCTTTATTTTCAATCTACATATATGCCTTAACAAACTAATCTCTTTATAATTTGCGTGTACCGCTATCGCAAATAGTGTTTGTCTTTTTCCTTTAAGAAAACGTCACCTCTATTATTATATTCTTCTTAATTTTTAAATTTCTTCAAAAATAGAGGAAAATAAAATATCACACTATTTTCATAAGTTGAGATTGCGATAGGTAAAACAATAGCCAGCAGTGCCCCACTATGTACAAGTAGCCGGGTCTATTCCCAATCGAGAATATCACGAATGTAATTCTTTCAAGTATTTTTGAATGAGGCGTAACATTTTACAGTCTGCTGCGGCGAATGCTACACGGTCGCATGTGACACGCCAAAAGCGAAGAGCGTGCTCTTATCTAAGACCGTATCGATACGTTACCGTAATGAGACTATGAAAAACATCAGATTTCTGCTCAATTTCGTAATCTCTCACGGCGATAAGGCGGCGCGAACCGCGGCCGCCGCGGTCCCGCGTGAGAACCTTCGAGCAGCTCAAAAACGTGAGAATGCATCACGCCGTCGTTCACACCGCGTGCGCGCGCAGGCGCGTCGCGCGCGCTCACGAGTGCGCCGCCGCGGCCGTTCCGCGCAACCGCTGTTAGATAACATCGAGAGAACAGAACTTCCTCATGTTACGTCCGCGCCGGCGCCCGCACGAACCCGAGTCCTCTGACGCCATTTATCACATTTGCACGTCGACTTTCTCTAGATCGTCTTTCGCCGAACACCGCCCGGAGCGCGTTGAAGCTGCGTCTGCGGCTACGCATTTTCACGTCGTAGATGGTCATAGTAAATTCACATTTCCATTGCAAATCTCTATGGTTTAGAACCAATATACTATGGAAAATTGATGTCATTATGATATTTTTAAGCCTTCACGAAGAAATCGTTGTTATATATAGTCTTGTCCCTTGCATGGTATTCATATATATTCTTGAACGATAAAAAAAAATATCCATTGCACTATTATTGCTTTTGTAAATAAAGTCATTACTGATACATATTTTTCAATTTTCGACATTACGAAAGAAAAATGCATCTCCTTAATTCGTTTTATTTAAGAATTATCTGTAGATACCGGAAATGTTTTTTTTCTAATCACCTACGAACAAACTAGAACAATGAGTACACTTACAAATATAAACACGACCATTTTCTGGTCACAAAGCTCACCGAGCACGAGGCTAAATCACGCCGCTTTGCACGTTTTATTTCCTTTTAATGCGTTACGAAACATTTCCTGTGCAAACAGAAACTTTGCAGCAAAAATAATTGCCGTCAACAGTATTACGTGAGGATTTGTTTAGCGGCTT
Source organism: Eumeta japonica (assembly GCA_005406025.1). Taxonomy (NCBI): domain Eukaryota; kingdom Metazoa; phylum Arthropoda; class Insecta; order Lepidoptera; family Psychidae; genus Eumeta; species Eumeta japonica. The sequence goes on from BGZK01000129.1 coordinate 348,733, forward strand.
TCATCATTTCATTGTGATATCCGGCCGCGAGGGCGCGCAGCCGCAGCGCGCCGCGCGGTTTGCTCAAGCGCTGACATTTCGGCGCCGGGAGGTCGCGTGCGCCGGCCCACCTCTGACATTCTCATGCTAAACGAGGCGTTATTCAAATGTCAAAAAAATTTTGCTAAAGATATAACGTGTTTTTTGAGGTTACGCAAAATAAAGAATCGTCCTATAATGCTGTTCGTCTATTAAAATTCTAGACACATCCTACATACTTGACATTTGATTTATTTTTAAGTATTCAAACGAAGTTGCGCAATACGCTGTATTTTGTCCATGCATCTCAGTGCAGACGCGTCGCATCGTTACGTATGCCTAAGTACATTTATAAAATTTAAAATCTCTAACAAAAGACTTCAACGCGCCGATCGAGTAATCAATAAACTTTTAAGTGTTTTAACTTTCGAATAGATTACACTTCACTCCTACAGAAAAGAATCTATTTCCGGTCTCAGTAAAACTGGACGTGTACGGTTCATTGTCATAATTCAGTTCGTTGCACGGCGCTGCGTTTGACACGGTTTCACGGTGCATAGCGAGAGGAAAACAATGGAGACCCGAATGCACCAGATGACTTCATGCATTGAGCATTTCGATTTCACATCGTGCGACTCGACATCGTCTCGGTCTCGGTAAGAGAACATTGTAATCGCGTGTCGTAACGGCGCCGCGGGCCTCACGCCGCGAGCCGCGCTCCGGGCCGGTACGCTCCGCGGCTTGCGCCACACGCCCCTCGGGACGTGACCGGAGATCGCCGCGAGAACGGACTACGTTTTAAACACCCTTACGATCGTGAATGTTAAGATCGATTATCGCGCTCCGTTACACGCGAAGGGCGATGCGGCACTCTCGCGCAAACTGCCAACCTTTTCGTACATCTGAGCCGTAATCGGGGAAGCTAAATGCTATCGAGACGCTGGGGGCGCATTTTAAATTAAACAAGTCGGAGATGACAAAGCTTTTACGATGTGACTGAAGTCGGTTGAGTAAATTCTAATAACCCTCAATAGAAATACATATTGAATAGTTATCCTGATGTTATCGGGGCTTGGAATTATTATTAATTTTCAGGAATTTTGAGCAATCTTTAATTGTATTTTGATTAGTCGTATCGTAGCATTTTTTTTCTATAAAAAAATATATAACAGATGTCATGATTGTGCAATCAATTGCTGTAGAAACAAATATGAACTAACTTTTTTTCAATCGAAGTTAAAATATTGAACTTTTAAGCCTGAAAAAACACTCATGAATGTATGTACATATAACATTAATTTAATTATATTTAGTTAAATATACAGCTATATATTCAAAAAATTTACATATAATAACAAATTCTAAGCATCCAAATTCCTTTCCATGGACTCACAGTGACTATACACAAATAAACCGACACCTGAATAAGGGTTTGAACTAATGCAACGATCTGTCGACAGCGTGCGCGGACTCGAGCCGGTGGCGGCGGCAGGCGGCCGAGGAGTCGGCGAAGAAAGACGACGCCGTGGAGATTTGCAAGGACAAGGACGCCGGCGAGTGGTTCCGGATCCAGGGCGGCGAGGGCGACAACTGCCGCGACGTCATACAGTGCACCGCCTCGGTAACTACCACGGCGCGCGCCCACACCTATAACGAACGCCTTGTCGAAGGAATGTCCGAGTACCGTTAAAATACGGCCGTGTGCCGGGTCGCACCAGTCGAATTTATTTCAGAGATCGCTTATAACGCCAACCCTGAGGTGTATCGTTTATGAAACTAGTCGTTTGTTATGGTTTAAATTCGATTGGACCGTGTTGATATGTTACAAAGAATGTGTCATTAAAAAAAAATTGATGTAAATGTTTACTTAAAATAACTGTTTTTTGTAATAGAAACTCGAATAGATGTATCATGAATCTCATGCATCCATTGACGTAAAGCCAAACTTTCGGGAACATCCTGAGTGAATGAGAAAGAAACGATGCTTTACAAAGTATTTAATTTATTTTTAATGTAAATTCAAAATAAGGACATGACGATATATATAGTCAAATCGTCAAACAGTAATCTAATATCCTGTTCAAAAAATTTGTCATGATGAGATTTTTCACATATAAATACCATATAAGTCTTGTTTCTTCGTTTTACTGTGTGTCAATAAAACGAAAATAATGGATAATCTCATATAGGACACTCTCAATCTCTGTCTTTCAAGTCTCACTTTTTCCGTTGTCTTTATAAAAAATTGGTTTCGTCTCACTCGTCTATGATATGTACTTAGACACGTTTTTTTCGGTCTACTACCTAGACCACCGGAACACGCCTTTTGCCTTTTGCTTTTTTATTAATACCGCTATTATTTGCTTTTAAAATTCTTCGGCATGAAACATAAGTATTATGGATTGCTGTCTCATATGTTGAGCTATAGAGCTCTAACGTGCCTCATAGCAGACTTTGGAATAAAAATTTAATCTGTCGGCACACGCAATGCAACAGCAAAAAACGAAGTCAAAAAACAGCGAACTCAAAAGTTTATTCATCCAATAACTTTCCAGGCGCTAATTCGTGGCCGTGCAAGTTGTTCAATTAATAGCAGAACAGCAATTAGACTTTTCGTTCTTCGGCAATAAGGTCTTCGCTTGCGCATTACTACGATAACACGGCACAATACACACAAACATGCGAAGAATTTGAATCGACAACTTTCAAGAATTCAAGGCCGACAGGTTTTCTCGAGACGTGATCGCGCTCGGTTCTTCCTAGAAAATACAATAAATTACAGTACAGCTACGTAGGAAATGATTTCGGTTTAATTTCATTCCTGATGCATTTGCATTTTAAATAACGACACGCCAGCATTACTTGTGCATACCAGTTCAATGTTTCGCAATTTAATTCTTATCATTACTATTGAATTGAACGCATAATATTATGAACCTGATTTATTACACTTAAAAACGTGCAATCACGCAGAATCCAGTTTTGCTGTTACGTGGTTGTTAATATTGAAGTACGTACAATATTGATTGTACAATAATCATAAATAAATAATATATTCAGTACTGAAAGACAAAATATTATTCGTTTTTATTTCTTGTATTTATTTCTTTTTAGTTCTTAAAATCATTTATCTCTTAATAACATTGCATTAGACTGTATGACATATCGTAGATTTATATTTTAACACTTACGTACGATGTGCATAACTTTTTTTTTTTTTTTTTTTTTATTTTGGCATCGGCTTACAGACTTCATGCCAGTCATTTTGAAATATAGACAGAATTGGACGTGACATAATGACTTCAAAACTTCACAGCGCTTATATAAACTTACATGGAAGTTATGTCATAGAAGAGTAACACTAAATATGTATATATATTACACAAACAACGTTTAATCTCTAGACGACCCGTCACGTTGCTTTTCAATATTTTTCCGATTTTAGAAATGTTATTAATAAACCTAAATGGTCTATTATGTAATATAAGTTAGAGTGTCCGAATTGGTGATGAACCTTGTACAAAAGAAATAACCTAATCAACTGACGTATAACATATGAATTTTTTCACAAAACTCAATAAGTTTCTGATATTTCACAGGTGAAATGTAAGTATTTAATTTATTTACGTGTTATCAAAAATTGAATGTGAAAACAAATATGCTCTATATGATCTAAATATATATATATATATAATAGTAACCAGACCAGTTTATTTTTAATGAGTGAGAAAGTAGACATCTTCTATATTTCAGAATCGGTAAACGTAAATATCTAAATAATAATTTCGATGCCTAACGTCTGTTTATAATATCTTACCGATACTGCTTCAAACTTTAAATCAAAATTTTATGTTTACAATTTCATCTTTGATTAGATAGGAACAAAATTTGAAACTTTGTGATGGTATTAGTTAAAATTGTAGTTTCCGGTTTTAAATCGTTAATTTTGCACATTTTAATTTGGATAAAAACGTTAGGCCTGAAGTAAAAATCTACTAAAATAGTTTACACGTGCTTTTTTTAAGCTTTTTATTTATTCACATTAAAATTACATCATTAACCCCATATCGAGGTCACTATACCAATATTAAAATCGAAAATTAGCTTTCGCACATTGTATAAGTTATCTAACATCAAGTCGTTATCATTTACAAACTCGCATACGCGTTGTATAACCAACGTTCTAATATTTTATTTTCAATGCACCTTTTTCTTTTATCGAATTTATAACAAACCTCCACGGTCCAAATCAACCACCAAGATGGAGACGAGGACGTCTACACGCAAATAATGTATAGCTGCACATACGAATGTTAATTTCATGGAACAATGCCTCCATTATACATTTTGACAAAACTCGGATACATGAATATGGGCATTCCACACGCGTTCTATTGCGTGTCTATCGTTTTGTGACATGTCGTATAACTAATACGAGCATGCTCCTCCTCTCGACAGATTGTTGCCTATCGTTGATGATTACCTTCGCCCGGCAAAAGCGACAGGCAACTCGTCGATCGTTTAAAACGTCGTGAGTTTAATCCTGACATCTAACGGATTATCAGTCGAGATTCGGTGCTGAGCCGGCTCGTCGGCGGCGCGCGCACGCCGCAGACGAGCCGGGGGATGCGGCGACCCGGACGCGCCGACGCGGGCGCCGCGGCCGGCCCGCGCCGGCGAGGACGCGCGTCCGACTGTCGCAGGGAGATTGTAAGGTCGTCTTGTTCGCGCCTTTGGATTTTCAATGACCTACTTCATTATGTATGCGGGAGAATTTCTTCTGCATCTGCGTACTATGCGTTCACGTTTGCGCAGTATGAAATTGTGCCCTTTGCCCTTCGCGTTTTCCGTATATTCAAGTAAAAGAATACTTTTCCTGTCGTGCACCGGTCGGGGGGAAGTGGAACCGTGATTTTTTTTAATACACATTATAAGAATTAAAACATTCGGTAAACTTTAAAAAACGCTTAAATCCATCCACATTCGTTTAATTAGAAGAAAAATAATTTTGGTTATGTTAAAATTTCCTTTTAATTTAATTTTGTAATACTAAACGGAAATGTAACAAATTGCAATACGTACCATTTAAAACACGTTAAGTTTGTCCGAAGCACAAGCATTGCGCAGGAACCATGACTAATTACATTTCTACTTCCATTTGTTCGTAGCGTTTCTCTAATCCTGTCATAATAATAATTGTTATTAATATGTAATAAGTGCGCCTAATTTGGCCCGCGTAATTAATGCGCAGCGAGTGACGGACCTGCTAAATACGTTAATTATCTAATTGCTGCCATTAGTCACTACGTAACAATGACGACGGCGCGCCGAAACGGTCGTGTCGAAGAACAACCACCAACTCGAAGTTGTACATCATGTTTTGTCAAAAACGTCATCGGCGATCACGTGACCGTTGCTAAAGAACTCAATAACCATTAATGAAGAAAACATTGTCAGCTCTCATATCGATTTCGATGCACTCGTCAACAAATATAGTCAGGTTCAGATCAGGTACATATTTTATTTTCGTAGCGACATTGCGGCGGCATATCCAATTACGCCACAAGGCGGCGCGGCACACGCACGGGAAGACGGTATTGTGCTCGTTTCCGCCGAATCATTGGAAACTTTCCTCTACCTTTTCCTGTCGTCGGCGACGGAACGCAAACAAAAAACTTTTTAAATTGGAGATCAGGATATTTATAATTAAATAAATTAAATTAGATTTTTATACGGGATCCAACGAATGGAAATGGTTATTCATTAAATTAAAATTTTCTCCGTTTTATTAATTATTCGAGTTCCATTAACATACATTAATCTAAAACAGAAATAATAGGCTTATAATAGCTAAAATATGGTACAAATAATTTCGAAATTTTCTAAATTACAAGAGAATACTGCGTAGTAGTGCCTGATCTGGTTGTAGACTGAGTTCTGTTAGTGTTCAATTTCAATTTAAATTTCTCATCCAAAAATGTTATTAAAGATTCGGCTTTTTCTGAGTTGAAGTTGATGTTGCAATGACCACTCGTAACCATTAGGATTTCTGTCGTTCCCTAAAGGCTCGCATTCTTTCTGCACTTGTTTTCTTTATTTTACTTATAACAAAACAGATATTATGAACTAAGGAAAATGGTCACTTTAATGCCCAAGCGTTCACTGGTTCGTTATTATACATGCTAGTAGAGTACGCTAGGCGCATGCGCATAAAGTGGCTCTATGCCGTCGTAGAGTAAGCTAGGCGTAAAGTAGCTCTATGGCGTCATACTTTTTCGTTCCCATCGAAATAATCTACCATCGTGGCTAAAAAAGAACACTTTAATAAATTAAAATCCATCTAATCCATCCACGACATCCGACAGGGTATTCAAGCCATCCGATGCCCCGCCGGCCTGTTCTTCGACATCGAGAAACAGACCTGCGACTGGAAGGACGCCGTCAGGAACTGCAACATACAGAACAAGGAGCGCAAAGTGAAGCCCCTCCTGTACACCGACGAGCCGCTGTGCCAGGACGGGTCGCTGGCGTGCGGCGACGGCGTGTGCGTCGAGCGCGGCCTCTTCTGCAACGGCGAGAAAGACTGCGCCGACGGCTCCGATGAGAACTCCTGCGGTAACTGTCGATGTCTCTGATGTGGGCTTGTGCTTAGGGGCTTATAAAGTCAGGGCTTTAAGTTATAATAACTTGGACATATAAGATAGATACGAAACACCATTTAAACACTCGAATTGCTAGTCATATATATGATGTTATAATTATTTTTAGTTTAGATTATTTTTCTAAAGACACCATTTATTAAACTAAAACGAAATCTATATTTCAGAATTATTAAAAACCAGAATATGTCTCTAAACCAAAATGATTGACAAACTTAGAATCAAATGAATCATAGGCCCCAAATGACGTATAGGCAATTAAAAAAAAATGCAATGCGCTCTATAACATACTAATATTGTAGTAAAATTTGTTAGATCTACACCGAACAGGTTGCAGCACAAGAATGGGTCTACTTGAGCGGTGAAATACCGTTTCCAACTGAGTATGGACGTGACATAACAGCTTTCACTGTTAGTTTGGTCCAGTGAATGAGAGTTCCGGTAGCCCACTCCTTTCACCACCTCCATCATCATAATTCCTTTTTTTTAGAATATATCCTATTCCCTTTGAAGAGGCCAGTGACGCACTAGTAATTTCTCTGGGTTTGCGTGTGTCTATGGGCGGCGATGACCATTTACTTTTTGATGGACATTCTACTCGTTTGTCTCTCGAATAAGCAACAAAAAAAGTAAAAAGTTTTTTGATAGTTCGTGATAATGCAAAAGATAATCTTTTATGCTCCCTTTGAAATCCGCGAATGTATTTTTCACCATAAGCCGATGAACGAATTTCAACATAATTTTGACCGACATCAATTCTAACCGGGTTCATAATTTAAATTGCCCGATTGGCGCAGTTGGTAGCAACCCAACTTTCCGTTCTATGGGAATGGATTAGATTTCCTCACAAGACGAACACGTATTTAATTAAAAAAATTAATAGTCATCTTTTACTTTGGGTGTTACTTCGAATATTACATATTTATAAAAACAAAAAAGTACGTATGCATTCTCTCAACTATCTGGTACCCTTAACATAAGCCTCTTTGTTTAGTCTGCGATGTGATGGTGTGTGCGTGCGGGAACATATTATATTATATTGTTATAATTAAATTAAAATCGAGACCGCAGACCTCTATTGTGATGGGCTACGGTATCAAACGCCCTTAGCTACATGTGATTACGCTTAGGTAGACAACACATAGCGAATGGGTTTATAAAAAAATAGGTTTTATATTAAAAAATTCGGTACAGTAACACACCACACTGATACATTTTACCTCAGCGCCGTGTTTCAGATAGAGTGTGTCACGTAAACCGCCCCCTTCACCAATCTTAATTCGCTATATCTGTTTCCCACTCGGCCTATTTAAATAAAACTTCACCTGTGATTCTTAGTGATTCCGATGCGATTCGATTTCAACTCGGTCCTGTCCTCCGTTCCAACGCGAAGCTCACGGCGACCTGGATTTTCCCTCAAACATTGCTGGCTTTTTTCTAGAATTTGCATTCATTTTTAATAAAGTATCCTGTTTCATATTCCAGGACATAATTCACCTTTATGCAAAATTTACTTACAATCCGTTCAGCACTGTCGGATATCAGTACCGATAAACCTTATCGATGTGAACTTACCGTTTATACGACGTTCTTATTGTATCCCAAATTTCCTAAAGATCTGTAAAGCGATTATTTAGTTACAAGAGCACACACAAACAAAGTGATTTTAAAATAGCAAATGTAGATTAAGAGCCTTATAAAACGAATATTTCGAAGTATAAAATGTGATAAAAATATTGTATTTACCGACATAGCCTGTAAGTTTGTGTATTAGTATAGATTCAATTGAGATTACTTATATTCATTTATTAACAATATTTATGAATATTTCAGTATTTTTTCCAACAACTAATATATAGATATGACCATTATTTGAAGCAAGCTATTGTGTCGTGGCTTTTACTTGAAGGGTGTACGCGTGGCCGGCTACTAAAAGCAATCCATAAATAATAAATAGCCCACCAGATAAGTGTTTAATTATCCGCGCACCGCCTCCGAACCTACACGTTGAGTTCCTTTTCAAACGTACTATCGTCATGAACACAAATATAAAGCGGCGCGCGCGCACTCGTGGCTCGACCGGTCGTTTCAGGAACAACGGTCGTCAAGTTTACGCTTGGCTTACCTCGAACGCCTTTCATTGTCGCTTAGGTGTGTCGGCCGGCGTACACCCTCTCGCGGGTGCCCTTCTCGGGCCGCCTGCGCCGTTTTCTCGCAGATCTCGATAGGAAACCGCAGACCGCTCCAGAGCGCGTGCGGCGGGGGCGCGCGCGGCGGTGGGCGGCGCGCGCGGCGGCCGGTGTCGGTGCCGTGACGAGCCGCGTGCCCGAAATGCCAATCGGTCGACCTAAAAAAACAAGTCGCTGTCGTTTCGTAATTCATCTAAAGCGAACGGGGCGATCGTTCCGATTTGCGAATCTTTGAATACATTAATATTTGGAGTTTACGAACGTGATGCAAGAGACATTGTGCGGCGCCGCAAAACCTGATTCTGCATTTACGCCTAGAAACCGAAAGAGCCGACCGCCGCTTCTTCACGACCGCACGACCTAAAACCAGAAGGTCGGCCATTTTATTTCATAGAATGAACCGTCCGTTTCTTTCGTTGCTCGATGATGCAGTTTATACAAATGTAAACATCATCGCCCGAACGCTTCAAAAACGCAATAAAAAAATATGCAATAATGATTATTTAAAGACGTAGAAGTGCCGGGAAAAATAAAAATGTTTTTTAACCTTCACCTCGCCGAGTCGAACCGCGATTCGCACCCGCCGCACGCCCCGTCCCGCGCCCCGCGGCTGTGCCACTCGACTCGTCGCTCCGCGCAATAAAGACTACTACATTAAATTCGTTTATAATATCACCTTTCAATTAAACTAATAAGAATATAATCGGCACCCTATGAACTGTAAGTTTATTTATTTAAACTCGTGGCTAACGTTCCTTTAAGCCGTCTCAAAAAAAAAATATTATTGATGTCATTCTGTCGTTTGAGTAATACTAAAAATTCTATGATTTATTCTAAGTCTTCTTATAATTTTTAATAAATGGCACAACATACATTAATGTTGTTTAGCATAGTGGCACGTCGAATTTGAATAGTCAATTTACATTCACTTCATTTTCCTTATTTTAAATTTACCTTCATTTAAATATTTTAAACCGGTCAAACTTGTCTGTATGGCACTAATTCAGAAATGCGGTTATTTTAGTTCAGTAGGCGACGTAATTCGAAACTAGTTTCGATACATTCCGTGGGGAACTTTTATATAGACATATGCGCACGCGTTGCACACGAGCGCTATAGGAGTCACATCGTCGATCTGGAAAGTGAAACTCGGCGCGACGGGAATGCCGCCCGCCGCCGCGCGCCGGCGAAAGCGCCGCCGGCGCTCTCGGCGCGACCTCCGAGCGGCCGGGGGGAGCCGGCCCGTTTGACGGCCGTGTGCTTGTTGCAGATATCGACAACGACCCCAACAGGGCGCCGCCGTGCGACACGTCGCAGTGCGTTCTGCCCGACTGCTTCTGCTCCGAAGACGGCACCGTCATCCCGGGAGACCTGCCCACCAAAGACGTGCCTCAGATGGTCACCATCACTTTCGATGACGCCATCAACAACAACAACATCGATCTGTACAAGGAGATATTCAATGGCAAACGCAAGAACCCCAACGGTTGCGACATCAAGGCCACTTTCTTCATCTCGCACAAGTATACCAACTACTCGGCCGTTCATGAGACCCACCGCAAGGGCCACGAGATAGCCGTACACTCGATCACGTAAGTGCACCACGCTACGAGTATGTTGTTCACTTTCAAAATTAATTATTCATTTGGATAAATATCACCGAAAACAAACTATAAATAAATATAACACAAAATGTAACATATATTCTATAGAGATACTTTTCTTTCTTTAGCCATAACGACGACGAGAGATTTTGGAGCAATGCAACTGTCGACGATTGGGGCAAGGAGATGGCAGGTATGCGAGTTATCATAGAAAAATTCGCGAACATCACGGACAACAGCGTTGTGGGAGTTCGCGCTCCTTATTTGCGTGTCGGCGGCAACAATCAGTTCACCATGATGGAGGAACAAGCCTTCCTTTACGATAGTACTATCACCGCACCTCTGTCTAACCCTCCACTCTGGCCTTACACAATGTACTTCCGCATGCCGCATCGTTGCCACGGAAACCTACAGAGCTGCCCTACCCGTAGTCATGCCGTGTGGGAGCTCGTCATGAACGAACTCGACCGGCGCGAAGACCCCAACAACGACGAGTATCTTCCCGGATGCGCCATGGTGGACTCCTGCTCCAACATCCTTACCGGAGATCAATTCTATAACTTCCTAAACCATAACTTCGACCGGCACTATGACCAGAACCGTGCTCCTCTAGGACTGTACTTCCACGCTGCTTGGCTCAAGAACAATCCGGAATTCCTCGACGCTTTCTTATTCTGGGTAGACGAGATACTGTCGAACCACAACGACGTCTATTTCGTAACGATGACACAAGTAATCCAATGGATCCAAAACCCGCGCACCGTCAGCGAGGCGAAAAATTTCGAACCTTGGAGAGAGAAGTGCGCCGTCGAAGGCATCCCGGCGTGTTGGGTGCCGCATTCGTGCAAGCTCACCTCCAAGGAAGTACCCGGAGAGACGATCAACCTGCAGACATGCGTACGGTGCCCCGCCAACTACCCCTGGCTCAACGACCCCACAGGCGATGGCCACTACTAGTCTGCGCCCGCGCCGAGATCTCGCGCCCAAAGCGCTCCACCTTATCGTAGTACGAGGTCATACGACCAACATATTCGGAGGATCCTTTACGTTGCGTACAAAGAATTTTAAGTTATTAAAAGAGTTACCCGAGTCTCATCATTCAACTTCGAATATGTTTTCTGTGTAACTTCGTTCGTCTCATGTGTACCGGGTCACAATCCCGTCCATAGCGTGTAAGGACTTACCTATTTGTAATATAGACTCACATAAAATATTTAATAGGCCTATTCAGTACTTTATGTGATTATGTAATGTAAGTTTGTACGATAAAAATTAAAATAAATTTCTAAAAAATATACTATTCTTATTTTATATTCACGTAAAATTCCTTTAATTCCTACATTCATGGCAAGGACTAATGAAAATACGCAATTAAATATGTAGCCAAAAAAGTACCTTTTCTATTAATCAAAAACCATGGAAAATCAGAGATCTCGTGCTTTACACGACTTTCGGGTAGACCAAGACTCAAGAGTTCACGACTCCAGAGCCAAATTGTTATTATTTTAAATATTTTTAAAAACTACACAGTCGACATTGACTTATCTCCTGTTCATATGATTAAAAATTAAATTTATATATAAAAATGATTAACTCAAAATCGCAGCAAAACTTTTAGCGTTTGGTTATCTAAATATTAAACGTAGGTGTCTCTCTACTCGTCAATCTTGGAAATACATAAGTAACATCATTCCTTTAGTTTTGAATAATGCTTTTTTTTCTCCTAGACGTACACACTATTTTCTGTACTTCTTGTCTCATATCTCTTATTCTTAACATCCTTTTATAACGTCATTGCACACATAAATATTTTCTTTAAATAACGTACGGATAAAAATATTATATTCGTACAAGGAATATAAAATAGAATAATGTAAATACGAACTCTTTAGTGTCATTACTATACGATATTGTATTATTGCCTATAGTTTACGAAAATGACCCTTAAATCAGCCAAATAAAATATCGAGTTTACTATGTATACAAAGTATCCTGGAAACCATATCAAACATATTAATGACATACATCGTCATATCAAATACAACGAATATAGAAATATTAACCAATACAGTTACAACTTAATACCTTGCAAGTATACAACATATGCTCGTGATAATCAATACCGTCATGACATTCACTCTTTATTTTAAAAAAGACCGAACAAGTGCAATAAGTGCTCGCACGCCGAAAGTTCCATATACTAGCATATTACGCACCTAGGGACGAAATTAGGGCATTCCCGCTCGCGGACTACTGTCAAACAAGTCAACGGGGACGTTGAAGCGATCACGAGTGGGACACCCCACTTTTTTCCCGTGGTGAGTACATAATTTTTTTTCACACCAGCATGAAACGTTCTCGGTATCGGAGAGAAAAGTGCTACATTTTCCCCCGGCTCATACCGGGACGAAAAGCTTGCTATTCGTTCCCGATATCATTCCCGCTTGCAGATTATGTAATCGCGCGGATGTATGTGTTTTACAGGGGACGGAAAGAGAAATTTTAGCACTTTTCTCCTCGGCACAGGGAACGAAAAGCAAACTTTTTGTCAAAGTGTAAAGAAAACATAATTACGTTTGTAAAGTTTCGATACTTCACCCATCAGAAATCTTATTGGGAAATATCGGTCCGGTGATTGCAAAACTTTTGTTATCAAATTGTTCAAAAAAATTTAAATATTCGAATTTTTGAAATCATTAAAATTAAAAAATGAGTTCCGTATTTCTGTCTAAATCATGATCCATACTCAAACTGAAAATATCAAGTTGTAATTGCAAAAAAATAAATGATATAACTAAAAATTGACGATTTCAGACCTTTTCTTTGCTTTTGCTGCGCTTGCTATTTATCAAATTTTAAGATTCTTTCCCGTAACTTTTAATTGCGTTGAACTTAGACGCTTTATATTTTTTTAAAGCTTCAAGGGACCATAAACCTAAATATCTGCATGAGTTTAAATTTTATACTTCTTCTTTAATCCTAAGGAAAATTATCTTAACACGTAGACGGATTGATACAAGAACAACGAAGTGATGCTATAAGGGTTCCTTTTGAGGTCCTAATAATGTCAGCCTCTTGGGAAAGAATGGAATACCTAACGAAGGGAGGACGGGCTTATGATGGCGGAGAAGGGGGAATAGGCCACCAGATCTCTCACTCACTGCACGAAATACAACATCAGAAGTTGCTACTTCGTGTTCATATTCTGTGAGAGTGTAGTATTGCGCCGGCAGAGCCAAACTACAGTCATGCTAAACCGTAATTAACTCTAAGTATGACTTTCTCACAGAAAATGGCTTAGAAATTTCAGTTCAAATTGAGTTCAAATTGATTTGTGTCAAAGGTAAGAGTGGCAGTAGTGGTTTTTTCTATTATTTAGCTTTAATTTAAGAAGTTGAAGCTGAAACTTGCGGCGCGTATTACTTGCATTCTTTGTCTTTTGAAAAATTCAATTAAGGCCATTTTATTTTCGTTTCCTTCTCTTATTATCAGCTTCTATAGTCAAAGAGTTCCCTTTTTGCAGCAAGAAACTTATGCGAGACTGATACAACCGAAACTTATATAATCGATCCAGACTCCGTTTATGACGGGCTTCGCGAAGAAGTTTCTGTTTACTATTCATTTATTAGCGATGCGCCCGCGCGGACTGCAAATAAATTAGAAATTGCGAAACCGAATAAATAGAAGAGCTTCATGCTCGCAGAAATGCGAAAGGTGACGTTTTACGAGACGAGCTTGCGCAAAGTCCAGCGATGAACCGACAATATTACTGCAACGCATGCGCACTGCGATTACACGAGCTGCAGGCGGCGGTATGGACATCTAGTCGGCGGTTAGATAATCATCTGCAAGTTAATATAAAATCCTAATACACCATATAATGTAACTGTAGAACCACCGTCGTGTCTGCGCTTTGAAAGTATTTACTGAGAACTGATTTTGAACGATATAGGGAATGCGACTGAACACAATAAGACCGTTTTCAGTATTTTTGTCTGTCTGTTTGAACATACAAACAGTCAAAATTAGTAGATGAATTTTCATAGGGTTTTCACTATTAACTTGAACGTAGCTCGGGGCTACACAAGGGGCGTCATTTCATCAAAACTGGCTTTTGGAAAATTTGTTATTTCTCAAAACTAAATTTCGCGCTTATAAAGTCGCGTAAATTTATAATTATTTTAACCAACCAATGACATGCGTGGAAGCATAGCAACAACCAAAAGATTATACAACTTTATCTGTGATGAAATAGTTTGAGAATTGGCGCAACTTTTTGAATAAATATTACTTTAATTAAAAACTCTATTCTGTAATATAATACATAAACATATGTGTTTTATAATACATTGCTTAGATCATATTTACATATCATACAACACTAAACCAGCTAATAACAAACAAAATCTATCAGTTAGTACACTTTCTTCTAAAACGCTGCATTCATTTTAATCGCTATTTACAAACATGAAAACAAAACATGAAGCTAAAAATTAAAATTCAATAGCTATTTTGAAAAATCTAAAATATCAACAATTAGTCATCAAATTACTTAAGATGTGAATCATTTAGGCAATCGTGTAAGGAAGAAGGCACCATGAGGATATGCCTACAGCCTTTAGTTAGGTAAGCTACAACGGCGGCCACGCGAGCCCGGCGTCCACGTCTATTCGGTCGATTGTCGTGCCGGTCGCGTACGCCGTCGCGCGGCGCAGGGCGGGATCGACGGCCGCGGCGGCGCGGGCGTCCCGTTCGTCGCGCTCCGAGTGCCGCGAAGGCCGCCCGCGCCCGCGCACCGCACCGCGACGGACCTTCTTCCCACAGTACACGACCATTTACAAAATAACCCATTGTACCGAAGCAAGCGTTGCGACGCCAAGGCTATTTTTCAATAAATACTCGTTTGAATTTTTAATATTTAAACGGTTGTAAGAAATTAAAATTCCAAAGCGCCGCACTGCGCCGCCGCATCGTAATAATGCAGATTTATTTAACGGCGCACTTGCTTAATGACAATCCGAGATCACGACGTAGTCGAGCTTTGTTCGAATCAAATTCGTTTGAGCGAAGTGCCTTTTAAAGTTTACCCCTTTTTTACCTAAATGTGTTGACGACAAGAAAAAACAAAACACAACATATATGTCATTTTAAATATTATATACTATCATAAACAAATTTTGCACATAGTTGTGAATAAGAGGGTATCACAGCATCGTCGGCGAGCCGACTGAGTCGACCACGATCCGTTATGTTGAAAGTCTATAGGTACAACAGCTAGAGGAATCGCGACATGAAATATTTTGCTTTCGCTGCTTTCACCAACTCGCCGATAGCTAGCACTAATATGGGATCTACTTCAAAAAAAGATTTGTTTTTTTTTCCTGAGGAACGTTACGCGATCGCTTCTCCATCGTGTAAAGCGATTTTAGAAATGGATTTTCAATGGAAAAAGTTTATCAGAATCGCGATCCTATTTGAACTTGATTAAAATCTGACGGTGGAGTGATAGAATAAGAATATGAGGACTCGGAATTTCTAGCAGCACACCGACCACAATTTTGTTATTCTATTGAAGATCCATACAGTTACGTTCTAGTCTTACAAGGATTCCACATTTTTAACGGCACAAATTCAATGCTAACTTTCTTCTTTGATTTTATTTGATAAATGTTACTGAATAACATTGAGTTAATGAGCCCAATTTTTAGAATTTTTATTACGTAAAGTGACACACATATAAGCTCCCTTCTAAAAAAATCCATGGGTATGGTGCTAAGCGTTCTTCTTTGAAGTAGTATTTAAATTTGTTCCTTTATTTTTTAAAATAAAACTTCTTTAGACGCGACTTGAGAGTAACTGAAATCTTTTATCGGCCGTAGGTAACGTTTAGTAAAAATGTCTATAGATCGCTTACGCAATTCCGCACTCATAATTTGAATTTCGAATTTGTCGCCAAACTAGGACTATTTAAATTATAAATGACCAGTATTCAAAAACGGCGACTTCATTGATTTCATTTATAGTGTGACTAAAGAAAGATGAGACTGAAAAAAGCGAAAAATTAAAAAAAAATCTTTGCCTGGTATCATTAAATGTAATATAGAAAACTAGTTTTGATAGTTATGTATTCATTTTAAAGAACTGTCACTATATATGGGATAGGTAACAGGCATAAACAAAATTGCTAGTAACACAGGCACCTAGCTTTGTTTTTAAATAATTCTTAAACTCTTGTAGTATAATCTACAAAATTGAGTGTATAGATAGAAAAAAAACAAAATTATTAGATATTAATATGTAGGACCAAGATTAATTTCTTATGCTAAACAATGGCATATACTGACATTTGAAAGAAGTTTTGTGTGGTCATAAGAAGAATCTTAAATATTCATCAGTCTCATCTTTCATTAACCAGACTCTATTAACCCCTAATAAATTTATTAATAATTATTTTATTAATAACTGCTGTGTCCGCGCTTCGGCCTGAATGAACATAAAATGATTTCTTTATTTTTTTTGCATCGAGAAACCTCTTTTCAATCACTATTCCGATCCTTACTATTGTCTTGTTATTTAGCAAAGCCTATGCACATTTCAGTTATTAAATTCAATAAAAATATGTAATAATAATTTTTACAATGATATTGTAATCGCGTTTAAAAACCTACATAAATTAAACAAATATTATGAGATTTATTTATTTATATTATTTACATACATTTTTTTTAATTTATTACATCATACACCAAAAAGCTACAATAAACATTCTTAATGAGATACAAAATATAAATTATAAAATTAGACAACCGTTACACAATGTTACCGTTGAAATATTTAGAACAGTTAGTTGTTGTTGGAGTCGATGCTAAAGTGTATTTAAAGAATTTAAGTAGTTTTTGAACGCACTTTTTTTTGCAATACATTACTTACTAACAACCTTACTAACTAACATTCTCTAGTGTGGTCGTAGATCAAAATACATCCGATCTCTGTCTAAATTCCTACCTTGATCCCAATTTCCATTTTGATCCTCTTTCTAATATTAGTATCGATTCCGGTCCTAGTCCCAGTGCCATCCCCGTTTTCATTCCCGATGGCGAACCAGCTACCGTGCTCTATCGGTCCGTTTTCATAGACTCTTAGATAACGTCTCTACGAAGACCAAACACTAACATGCTATAGATTATCAAACGTGGAAAAGCCATTCGAGTTAAAGTCTAACCAGTCTGAATTGTACTAGCTTTTAATGATGTAGAATCGCGTCCCACGTGTATCTAGTGTACGGAGACGTGTTTGACTACGGTTGACTAAAGCAGGTCAACACATCTAATTCGAATTGGCGGCGGTTGCCCAATACACTTCTGCTTTATGAGACTATTACTAGACATTTTTATTATTACCAAAATGAAATCCTTTAGTAAATTTAATAAACAGGCATCATCATCCTACTATATGATATTAAGCATTTTTTTTATTACCAAAATAAAATCCTTTAGCAAATTTAGGAAAAAGGCATGATCGTCCTAACTTATGAGTCTAGGCATCTTTTATTATTATCAAAATGAAACCTTTAGTAAATTTAGTAAATAGGCATCATCGTCCTACTATATGAGACTAGGCATTTTTTATTATCAAATTTAAATCCTTCAGTAAATTTAGGAAAGAGACGTCATCGTCCTAACTTATGAGACAAGGCATCTTTTATTATTATCAAAATGAAACCTTTAGTAAATTTAGTAAATAGGCATCATCGTCCTACTATATGAGACTAGGCATTTTTTATTATCAAATTTAAATCCTTCAGTAAATTTAGGAAAGAGACGTCATCGTCCTAACTTATGAGACAAGGCATCTTTTATTATTACCAAAATGAAATCCTTTAGTAAATAGGCATCATCGTCCTATCTCATGATACTAGGTATCTTTTGTTATTACCAAAGTGAAATCCTTTAGTAAATTTAGTAAACATGCATCATAGACTGAAAAACTCACATGCGCTTGATAATACATAACTAGAGATATTTTAACGGAAATTATGTATATTCTCTTCACGACACATAATGTGAAGTATCCTCTGACATGCATGCATTCCGTGTCAGCAGGGCTCTACAATTTATCTACACCTTGGTGTAAGTAAGGGCTTTTCGCGTTTATTTCATTTTAAACCCTTAAATGTAACCCTACTTATATGTTTTTGTTTGCTTCGCGCGTAAAGCAATTCATTTAAATTTTGATATAATACCTCTAAGTACCGGCCTTTTTGCATGTCAGTTTCGCGGCACCGATTATCTACGATAGTTCTTTCAAAATGAGAGAGAAGTGATGTCAACGAAAGAAATTATGGAAACAATTATTTGCGTAATGTGCACGTGTGTTTACAAAATAATCCGAATATCAAAATAAGGCATAACGTGAAACTTCGATCCATTTTCTGCATCGCTGTCTCGGAAGGTGGAATAAACTGAGTTAAAAGACATCTACGCCGGGCGATTAGGAATAAAAAGTCGGTTTTGAAGACTATTTGACAGTTATTTTCAAAATCCAGCAGGCGGCATTGAATTATCGTTACACCCTCTTTCGAATGACTAACAGTGTATTACAGTGAATAAGATAGTTGACTCCTGGTCCTGATTTTCTGCAGATCCAATTGTTGCGGCAATGTGTGTGATTTAGAGTCGAGATTTAAAATGTGGATACAGCAAAGACGACCACTCTCAACAAACCTGCCATCACCAGGGTACGTTTCATTTGCACTGAACACGATACTGATAGAGACTACATCCGTCTTTCGTTCTCTATATTCATAATACTAAATCCAAATAGCCAAAACAACACATGATTTTGCTCTCGGAACAAAGATGCAAGCAAATATGTATTAAAAATAGTTGCTCGGAAGCAACAGAAATATCGTCGTTAGTTTGGAATTATTCACCATCAGCAATATTACCAATGTCCTACGACAAAGGGCTCTTCAAGCAAAAAGCGTATCCCTTCTTAAAAATCCGGTAATGGAATTTATTTGGGGATCAGGTGTCCAAGAACGGCGATGACCATCTGCTTTCATGTACGCATACGCGTTTACCCCTTAATATAGTAAAAAAAATACATAGAGATTAATCGAATTGAGATTTTTAGCATAACTTTTTTAAGCTCGGATTTCATAAAAAATAAGCTGAATTCCACAATTCAAAACAAAAAAAAAAAGAATTTTCGTTCAATTCTAATTAATGAATACCTTTACTTTCATTCAATTCTAATTAATTGCATGAAGTGTACCTCGGTTCGAATCTAAAATGAGACGCGCACTATGATTTCAAAAAATGAACCATAAAATTGTATTTCGATATTTTTTTATTGAACTGATAATCTTTGTCATAAAAAACCACACTGTTCACTCGTTTGAACATC
Organism: Eumeta japonica; assembly: GCA_005406025.1. Classification (NCBI taxonomy): domain Eukaryota; kingdom Metazoa; phylum Arthropoda; class Insecta; order Lepidoptera; family Psychidae; genus Eumeta; species Eumeta japonica. The sequence goes on from BGZK01000129.1 coordinate 368,611, forward strand.
AATCACAGACAAGTAAATTATAACTAAAAGCTGTGTATACTTAATCAATTGTAAAATCTGACAATGTATGTAAAATATTTTTACTGTGAAAGCGATATACATAATTATATATATATGTAGGTCCCCATCCCGTCATATTAGGTCCAATTTACACAGAAATGTAAAAGTCTACCACCTTTGGCCACCTTATAATATTAACAATACTATGAAGTTTAGATAGGCATACACATTTTTATTTCATTTATATTCACAAACAGCCGGCATATAAAGAGTACATTTTTTTTTATTTAAATAATTTATCCTAAAATTATGGCTGACTGGTGCTTAAGTTAGCTATTTATACATAAATGTCGATGTTGCGATAAATAACATTAATTTATGATGGTTCCATAAAGTTTGCGTCACGTGTGACACTGATTGATTTTAATACTGATCAATTGTATATTTTATGCGTTTACATAACAATATAGACAGATCTGCATATAATATTATACACAAAAGGATTGTTGCGTTTAAGTGTGAGTCTTCCCTAAGCATTGTCAAAGGTGAAAGGCGTAGCAGATATCCTTGACGCGCGCACGTCTACGATTCTCGGTAACATACCTGCTATGACTCCGTCTGCAAGGGAATTTAACCTTACAATGTATACGACAGAACATTAATATGGCGAAATTCAGATATCGTTGACGTAGTTTGTACAAGCTAACGTGGCAGTTGACACGTTTTTGGTCATAAGATAATTCTAGTCTAGATTTGAATACTAGGACAGCAGATTAAACCAGTGTCGATTTACAGCCGTGTATTCGCATTTTAAATCATCGCTATATGCATCTGTTTTCCACGGTTGCATATATTTTAAAGGGCAACTACATTATGATTTTTGGTGGTCGAGTCAGTATCACGCTAAATAAAGATTGATTCATTAAGTCCGAGTCCGTATCGGAACCGCACGAGACCTTCCTTCATACGCTTCAGAGCTGTATAAACGCAGGCAGGCTGACGAGTGGACTTTGCTCTCGTACATTGAAGCATGAAAAAATTGCGTCGTATTAAACAAAAAGGACGATCGGCCAGCGGCGGGAGCGCACTGGCGCGCCGGCGCCGGCACCCGCGTTACATAAGCGCCGCCAGACCCGGATGCGCGCCGCAAGGCCAACATCCACCGTCTTTTTGATCGTACACTCCTCTCACGTTTTCCTCTAAATATCTGACCGTAATATATTCCGTGAACTTTAGCTGTTTATTCACTATTCTTAGAACTGATGGTGCTTTTTGTATACGAATTCGATACATTCCAAGGAAAACAACTATATATACCCGTTGCATAACTGGATCTCGACTGATAGTACTTTTTTTTAGATAACATTGTGAGGTCGTAGCCATTTTGGACGAACGTCGTTTAATAATATCATCGAACCTCGGTGACTGGTTCCTTATTGTGTTTTATCATTTTTACAGCTCAGATTCATAGCATAGCTCCTTATTGTGAAAACAAATCATTTAATGAATTTCGATACCTGTTTTTCCATCAATTCGTCTCTCCGCTTGCCTCGTTAAAAAAATCTGAATTACGATCGACCATGCAGGCCAGCCGGCCAGACTTCCCGCTATGATATTCATCGTTTTGTCTTTGAGCTCCGTGATTTCTAATTATTGTTTATGAGTTTTTGGGCTTTTCGAGAAGAAAATTTGAAACACCGTTAACGTTACAGGCCATCCCTGAAACTCATTACTACTTCCGGGGTCAAAACGTTCAAAAAGGAAAGAGCAGTAAATTATTTAGCTCATCATGGTCAAAAGATCGATTTTGGTGGGTTTCAAGTTCTCTGAGCTCAAAAATAGTTTTAATATGTTCTGAGCTCTTTGCATTAAAAAATCTAAATTAAACAAAAAGGCTTTTTTAAAAAAATTTCGACTGCGATGTCTTTCGCACGCGTAGTCCGATTTTAATATGCTTTAATGAATTCGACGCAAAAATTTATGCAGAAAAAGATGATTATGTACCAAACATCAATCCATCAAGAACTACGCGTTATTTTAAAATTCCCTTTTTTTCAAAGTTTTCATTAACGATAACAATAACTGCCCAACTTTATGTCAGTTTTTCTATTATCATAGCGGGAAATTAAAAACGTTTAAAAAATTACGGTTTAACACACAGTTAACAATAACTAATACATATTTTGCATAGATTTATTTGTTCAAGTCAGGTACTTATGCTTTTAATATCATGCCAAGGAAATTGTAAAATTTGAAAAAGAAACAAATGTTATTGTTATGGCCTCTGATTTCAAAAATTAGATTTTTAACAGATGTCAGTGCTTTGAACTACTAAAAATATTTTTGCAGTCTTACAATAATGCCTGTATGTATGCGTATATACGTGCGTGCATATATATGTATGAGTGCGTGTATATGAATGTGTGAAAGTGTGAATATGTGTGTTGGGGCGGGGTTGAATAACTTTTAAACCAAAAAACCATGATTAACTTGAACAATTCGATCGAAAGATATCGTTAGACAAAAATGCTATTAAAAGTGTTTTATTAAATAATAAGCTTTCCCCTCGTTGCTTCATCCACGTTGCTTTGTACTAGAATATTCATGTTTTATATGAAAAAACCTTGCTGTCAATCCCAATTTCGTTCCTGCTTTTAATTCTGGTTCCATGGTTCCGATATTGTGTATTGTTCTTGGATCTGGCTCTTGAATCTGCTCCCTGTCCCACTTTCAATTCCGATACCGATCACGGGTCCGTTTTGTATACCGCCAGGACAAATTCAAGTATCAAAATAAAATATAGGCTTAAGGACTCTGGAATCGTGTAGCTTTCTATCTATGAAATAATCTTTGTACATTATACATACATTTTGACAACTTCCTCTCAATGATAACTTTTTTCTGATATCCGATTAAAACCAAATATAACCTATATTCTGTTCCATATCCATGCTCTATCAACCCATGAAATTAGATGAAAATCCGTTCTGTAATTTTAAAAATGAGCGCCAACAGACCGAGAGACAGACAAAAAATTTAAAAGCTATTGCTTTCCCTTTTATTAGTTTACTCTTATCGTCCCCTCTCCATTATTCATACATACCTTTAAAATACAAGTACACCGAGTTTTGCTCTTTTATTATATTAGGTCGGGGGGATTTTGGTTTTTCCAATTTTTTAAGTAAAAAGTTGCAGTAAAATGTCTTTGGTTGCGCTATTTGTATCTGACCAATTTTTCTACCATTAAATGAATGACATTTTGAAAATATACAAAGTGAAAACGGTGTCCCTCCACTTTTCTATCGTTTTCCAGTCCACCAAAATGAGTGAGTGAATCTAACATAGAAATGTCGATAAATTTTGAAGTTTTATTACAAAAAAGGGAAACTTGCGACACAAGCCGCGAAAAAAATTTGTGACGTTTATGGGGCTAATGCAGTGTCAGTGAGAGTAGCATAAAACTGGTCATGCATTCAGTCCGGTAATTTTGATGTCAAAGATGAACCTCGCTCAGCGGGTCTAACATGACGACCTAAGCAAAAGTATCTCTATAGGACTATCTCTTTCGCTCTTCATATTGGCACGACAAAGATAGCCCTACAGAGAGGCGCTTGTCTAAAGCGTCTGCTAGGCACAGTGGTCGACCTTTCACAGATAACGTCGATGCCATTTTGGAAAAAATAGAGCTAGATCGGCATAACAGTTCTTACAACATAGCTTAACAGCTGGGAATTGAACACAAAACAGTTTTGACCCATTTGAGAAAACTGAACATACAGCAAAACTCGATATTGGGTCCCACACAAACTCACTGAACTGAATGTAATGATCAAGGTTAAAAGACAAGCAAGCTCCACAGAAACCCGGATTAACTTGCAATAAATTGATGGTATGTGTATGGTGGAATTGGAAGAGCATTATTCATTATGAGCTTTTACAATGGCAAAACCATCAATTCGGATTTCTAGTGCCATCAACTGATGACATTCAAGCAAAAAGTAGAGAAAAAACGACTGGAATTGATCAACAGAAAAGATGTGGTTTTCCGTCATGATAACGCCAGACCACACACATGTTTAGCCACTCAGCAAATACTGAGAGTTTGGTTGGAAAATGCTATTATAGCTCCAACCTTGCACTCTCTGATTTTCTTCTATTTCGGTCGTTTCAAAATTCTTTACGTAGTGCTAGGTAAACATCAAGATAGGACTTCAAAACAATCATTAGTTTTTTGATCAAAAGTCCCAAAATTTCTATAGAATATACAAAAAAAACTTTTTCTATCATGCATAGATTTTTAAATAAATACGGGAACGTGCATCTAAAGTATCGTGCCAACTGGTGACAAAAAAAAAATTACATTTTTCAGGAAAACCTATTAAACTGTAACGTGTGTTTATTAGTATTTCTTAAATAAATAAATTTATAAATTTTTCATAATATCTTTTCCAAATAAAATATTACAAGTAAGTACATTACAAGACGTACAAATCCTCTCAGATATACAAGTTAACCAAAAAGTCGGAAACAAGTCAATTAGCCATTGAAGTTTTATCGTTTTCGCTGCCCTGCTTATAAGCTTATAACGTGGTCAGAGGACGACTTACCTGGATGCGTCATTCAAATTAGACTAAAAAATAATTTGCCTGAACGTAATTCGTAACCGTTTATTTTAATTATTATCTTTTAAACAGACATTTAGAAATGCTTTTCTAAATAGCAAAGCATAAAAGTTTGCGCTTATTGTATATTAAATAAACCTTATTTTTATTTCGCGTCTTATAAACCTTAAATATTAACGGGTATTTTGATAAGTAAACTTGTATTGTATAGATGTGATCTGTTGCTAAATCGAAAATTAGGTACACTTACGCATGTGAGAGTTTTTTTAACAAAAATTTTAATCGAACGAGTTCTATTAAATTTCTTTACAACACTAATGCCTTTTTTGTTACCCGAGTGTTTGAAATAAAATTAAATACTCAGAAATTAGAAATATGATGTTCATATTTAAAATATATTTTTAACTACTAAATAACAATATTTTAATTATATAATATTCTTCAGTTCGTATGTACTATTAAAGTCATTGTTAGTTAAGATAGATAAAAAAAGGATGTTTAAATTTACTTTATTTCATCTAAAACTTATAAAATATAAATTCGAAACGATAAACAAAAAAAACTACAGCTTTAGTAGATGACAGCAAAAGTAGACCGCAGATCCGATACAGGATCGCGGTTCACCTTTTAGGTTAATTCCAGATAATTTTGTTTCATTTCTTAAAAATACCCAATGGCGCGGGCACTTTACTCTCATTAAATATTCTCATCTTCGTTTATCATTTTAGCATATTTTCTTACAAAAAGTAGTAAGGTTTTTCTTCTAATTTCGCCTGTTAAGTCATTTTAGATTGAGTGAAAATTTTAACTAGACCGGTTTTGCACATATTGAGTACACATTCTTAAAATCACTTTTACCTATTCCTATTCAAATAATCATAAAAAATGTTACACTGGTACTGACTGTCCGCGTTCTGACGGTTGACAGTTCGTGGCGTCATGTTGTGTAATCACGCATTCACTACATTGAATAAACCATATTACATTTTCGTTTCACGTAAGTAGAAAGAGAAATAGCTAGCAAACTACAAAGGTCAATCTGAATTATCGCGAGTGACACGGGCAAAATCTGACGATATCCATTCCTGTCCTGATCTTATTCCTATTTTCGTCCTAACACTGGGCCATGAGCTCCACCTTGATTATAATCACTTTCTATATCATAATTCCGATATCGATCAATCCTCAGAAATGGCATATAGGTCATTTAAAAGGATTTATTTTTTTACATGCTACATCATTAAAAAAATATATTTAATTAAATTAAACCAATGTACTAATTAATTAGATTTCATTGATAAAAATCAAATTGATACTTTAATATCAGAAGCATAGAAAATATAAGTAACTACATATTTTCAAAGAGCTTCAAAATGTATATGCGTGTGTTGTGTGTGCGTGTACGTGTGCGCGCGACTGTGTTTGTGTATATACATTTTAAAGATACTAGAAAATATATGTAAATCTGAAAGTTATAGTAATGGTTCAATCTTTTTTTCAAATAATTTTTCAAGCACCATTTAAAACTAAAAAATATCCGCAAACCGTTACTTGGAGAACCGCAGGCCGTATCATACATACATTACACACGTACACATTAGCATGTATAATGTCAGATCACCCCTCTAATTACATTCACGCACATTTTGACAAATTATAAAAGAGGCATTGAAATAATGCATGTACTTGAAAGAAATCCGCGTTCCTCACGTTAATCGCTGTAATTATAAATGTTTCCGGAACGTTATTGTTAATTTAATGTAAGTGGACACTTTTTTTTCAAATTATCATAAACTTATCTACATAATTAATAGGACAGGTATTCAGAATAACGTTGTAATGTATATTTGGCATTCAAAAGCGTTCGGAAGGAAAATGAAATGATTTTTTTGTGTACTATGCGTTTCATGTGACATTATCAATGTTTGTAGTCGGTGATCTTCAATGATTATTGAAGATTAGTATATATGTAGAAAAAATAAATTAACGATGGTTAATGATCATTACTCTATTCCGTTTTTATATGTACTGATTTTAATTGATTATGATTTTCACCGACTGTACAAATAGCAATAAACTTGTATGAAAAAAATAATTTAATTGTTGTTTCTTTTTTTTTATTTTTTTCCGATTTCTAATCGTCAATCTAAACCATCTAAGTTTCCACAAATTGTTTTTCTTTTCTCAGGAATAACACGTGTTTAGATAACTTTAGAAAGCAAAACGTTATTTAAACACAAATCAAATAAGAATATTTCTCAATATAATTCATTGTATTGAAAAGCTTAATTGATTAAAAAAAACCTAAATCGAATATCGAAAGATAACATCAAGTAATCGTCCCATGATACATTTTTAAACATACAAAAATATTTTCTACAAAATATATGAGTTAGGAAAATTTAACGCCATGTCCAATTCTTGATACTGGGAAAGGTGCACATGCGAAAAGGTGTCACGCCCTTTCATCAATAAAAATTTATCAAGTACAAGTAGAAAAACCGTCAGACGAACCGTCTCCAAAAGAATCGACCGTACGGTCCCGTACGGTCATTTTGTAAGGCGCTCGCCGAGGCGGCGGGCCGGGCGCGCGCCGCCGCCCGCCGCAGCATCGTCGCCGACGACGGCACAAATAGAAAGTTCACCGATACTTTCCACCGGCTCAATGTGAAATTCGATGATTGTCTCCGCTTTCTTTTTAGACTGCGCCTCGATAAAATGTTTGTTTATTATTAACCTACACACGAATCGGCGACACGTCACCGCGCAGTCGTACGTTGCGACAATTGCGAGATGTCACGGCCGCACCGAGCGGCGGCGGCGCGGCCGTCGGCGATGTCTCTGTGCAATTGTTCTCTGCACATTGTCCCTGATGTATTAAGTATTGTTTTTGTTGCCGATTCTACGGCATCGTAAGGTATTATTGGATATTTGTGAACAAATCGTTTTCGATGATTTTAAACAGTCAGTCTTGTCAAGTTTATCCGGTAACTGGCTTTCACCCACGAATCCATCCGCGATGTCATAGGATGACTTCTTCATCTTTTCTATCGATCAATCGTGCTGCCAATCTTAATTTCAATCCGAAGATGGGGATTCTTTTTATCAATTCTGATCAAATTATTCCCTAGGCATAGTCTTACACCTTACACGTACACTTCATACGTACTACCACTACATCATTTCATTTTTATTTCACTTTTTTTCATAGTTTGATGACCTATGGAATTTTGTTATGGGGTCATGCAGCCGATTTTGACACAATTTTCGTATTGCAGAAGCGAGCTATTCGTGCTGTTTATGATTTGAGACCAATAGCGTCTCGCAGAGAAAAATTTAAGAAAATTAATATTTTAACTTTAGCATATGTCAAGAGACATATAGAATCGTTCCAAAAAAAGAAGCGACACCAATAGCATTAACACTATACATAAGAACGATCTTGCTGCTCATAAAACCCGTCTAAACAAAGTTAATAAATCGTTTAAGGGGCAATGTACGCGCTTTAATAATGAGATCGCAGCTAAAATTCAAAATTTGCCATTTTATGAATTTAAACGTTTCGCTAAAAGAAAGTTATATGGCAAGGACTATTATACCGTGTCTGAATATATTAATGAAAAAACTCATGGAATTGAACTATTCAGCTATCGGGTTGCTTCGTATTATTACTAAGTGTTGTACTAAATTATTAATTATTCAATATTTATATTGATGATTAAAAAAGAGCAAACCTTGGGTTTCTTGCCCATTCTTCTCATGTTGAATCAGCATTTGGAATGAGTGGTAATTTTACGAAATAAAGATATTTTTGATTTGATTTAATTTGATTTGATTTACGAGACTACTTCGCTCTCGCTCACAATCCCAATTCCAGTTGAGCTCGCAGTTGCAATTCCAGACTAACGTTAATATCGATCTCCTCTTGAACATCGTTTCTTTTTTTACATAAAAGGATATGTGACGTCTCGGGGACACTCAGTCGGAATGAAGTTCTTTTCGCTTTTTGGTAGATATTCCTCTGTATAGTATAGGCTCTTTATCCTATATCATACTAACGCTTACATAACGTTGTATTTTTTGCTGTCTAGCTCTTTGCGGCGTATCGTGCCGTAAGGAATTTCTATTCAAAAAAATTAACAGTGTTTTATCGATTGGTAAAAAAAGAAAATCATCTTCACGAAAGCCAAGCCAGAACCAAAACTAGTATATACTAAAAATTAGCCAACTACGAACTTACAGAAAAAAATCATGTTAATCAAATCAGTGGTTCTAAAGTTCTAAGCGCACTAACCAGAAATGTTGGACTGCATTGTATAACATGTAACGGTAATTTGGTTTTACCCATAATTAGTACTTTCAATAAAACCAATCCGTGAAATTAATATTGTATAAATAAATTAATCATGCCGTTAATAAAAAAATATAATTCTTTTTACTCCATACCAGTATCAATATGTTCCATCTACCTCCATACCTGTTCAATTTGTATCTACGTTTGCGACTATAAAGTGATATTATCCAATCTCATATAGTTCAAAAGTATCAAGTGAAATTTATTTCAAGATAAATAGAGAATGCATCCACTCTACGAATTCATTTAATTGTAATGAAAAATATCGATTTTAAATATAAATATATTTACATTTAAATAATGCCTATATATAATATGGTCTTGTTTATGGGATTGCTATCGTTTTCGAAATATAACTCTTTATTACAAGTATTAAAATTACTTGACAATCCAAATAATTTATTTGTTGAACTTATTATACATGTATTCATAGCAATCACTATAATACAATAATGTAACATCATAAAGGTATATTTATTCCCACACTGTTTTCAAATTTTTAGATCACCTCATTCCGTTAAATATGTCAAAGATATTTTATTTTAAAACCTTCTTGCACGAGTCTTATTGCTCGCTAAGGACGAATGCTTGATTGATCGTGAAAAAGTGTTATCGCCGTACAGAAAACACACAAAACACGTGACCCTTTAGCCTCTTCGAATGTCGGCAAATACCATTTATGTGACAGGTCAGAGGAGCGAGTATGTTAATCGGCCGTCCCTGATCTTTGCTACCTCCGAGTAGTCGGCACCGCTCTATCACGTACCGGTGCGCTGTATCTAATTATTTCGACTGCTCGCAGTGGTTCGAACGTACTATGAAACTACCTCGCAAAATGTTATTCAAAATTATGCGAAAAAAAAAAAATATTGCAAATTCATCCGTTGTTGCTAATAAAATATTTTACTGACTGAGGCGAAGTTTACGGAATGAACAATTTTGATAGAATACGTCCGATGTATGTGTATTTAGCAATATGCAAAAATATCGCTGTACTTTTTTAATCTTTTGTTACTCCTAAGAAAGTTGTACCGCTCATGCAACATATCATACATCGATGTTCTGGAACTATGAAATATTTTTTAGCCCTATGGATGGTCCATAATTGGTGTGTCAACGTGTGTATCGCCCTATTACAGGAACACGTTATCCCTGAATGTTTTTATTTCGTATTTAAAAGCTTCGGCCTTGAGCCTTCTAAGAAGATCTGTTGCCGGTTAAGAACTACGGTTGCAAAAAACGTGACCGATATGTTTCACAATTTTGTCTTGTTCAACCAAAACTCTGAACTATTAAAATCACTACCAGAAAAGGAGCATCATCATATTGATATGACTTGTAAGGATTCCAATTCTAATAGGTATTAGTTTTCTAAAAATTACAGCTCTGCTCGGCGACACTGATTAGTAAAAATGCTACATAGTAATGTTGCATTTTTTTATGACATATTAACACTCGCAACTCTAAAAGTAAATAATATGCTTAATTTTAACATTTAAACGCATCGAAAAATAATATCTTCGTACAATCAAGGCCAAAACGCGACTTTATACAAACAGCAAAATGAATGTGAAGGCATCTCATACACTAATATAGAATATACAGCAACGTAATTTTTCGCCATTATCAATAACAAGAAAAAAATTAAACAACATTAGTTTAGTTTTATGTTTTGAATGTGATCGTTTCTAGTTAATAACGATAAGATTTTTTAATGTTACCTCTTTTATATTGTTCATGTTGTACCGTACTAGATCGAGCAACTAAATTACCTACTTTGACAGCAAAGGTTTCACTTTATTCTTGGTACATATTATTGCAAGCGATCGCAATAACTCAGAAGGTAGAGAAATTCTTGTTTAGCAATAGAGTATTCGTCATTTTACGACAATGTATTTTTTTAGTTCTTAATGCTATTGCAAGGAGCACTTCAATTGTACAAGCTTGTAGAATAAATATATTCAATTTTATTTTTGTAGAGATGTCAAACAGTGGAAAAATAAGTTTGAAGTCCTCATATTGTTTGGTGTTCATCAACACGCCGTGCCGTATTAGCATGGAGGAGATTCATATTCGAAATTCGTCGGATTAGCAAAACTTTAAGTAAAGTCAATTTTATTTTCACTTGTATCATAAAACAGTTGTACAAGAGTACACTTTTGTGTTTTCACATTACCGAATTTTTACCGTGGCAATTCCACCAGTATGGATAACCAAACATGGTAGTTATTCACTTTCCTTTGTCAAGTGCACCTAATATGGAAGTCTGTAAACTTATAATTGCATACAGTTTGCGCACGCCACAGAGTATTTTTTACCTACCCTCTAAGCACTATTTTCCTCATGGCGTTATCCTCCTCTGTCAGAGTGCGGGATTAGGGAATATACATAAGTTTACAAAAAGACATCGGTATAAACTCGAGTTTAAACCCATGACTATCGGAATTAGGGTTGAATTTGCCGCTACTAAGCTATCAGCGCTCAGTGATATACAAAATATAATAGTGGACGATGATGGAATAATACATAACACAGTGCCGATACGTAAAACTTTTAGTATAGCATAGTTTATATAACTACGAAGTTCTTGCGGTTGCATAATTATGCCAGTTATATTATAACCGGCGTGATATTTAGTTTTTTTTTGTGCCAGTGTGAAAATGGTGGTTCTATTAATTCATCAACTTAGCACTGATTGTGTAATCGGCGGTTGACTTTGAATGAATGTAAGGAATATCATAATCCTTGACTTTTCGTCGAAACCAAACGAAAGTCGAAAATTTTTAACATTAAACATTAATCATATGAACACAAGATTTTACTTAGGGTTGGGAGTATAATTGATATCGATTTATTAGCTGATAAGTTAGACTTTAAGGCCATTTGCATAATAATAATAACCTATATAATTCATCCGATTATAAAATGAAGACTTTATTAAAGCACCTGATATAAATAACCTTGTTATAAATATTTTAACTGCTCAGTCATGTTCTCGTATGTCAACTTTTGGCCCATTTGGTACTTTTACTTTGGGCGATGTTTTTCCCGTATTTACACTATTTTGAATCAAATTATTTCCAAAAGAATAAACAAATGATCAACCTCCATTTTGTACACATAATTTTACCACTAAATAAATGTTTTGTGGTTATTCTACACTACTCTAAACTAGTTTATTTCGACTCGTGTATCGTATCCCCCGCTCCCCCACATACCCTAAGTAGTGAATTTATGCCTGCAATTTAAATCGTATTTATACGTACTGTGTTATCATCATTTTTGCTTCTGTTTGTTTATCAATTGATTAAAAAAAAACTGCAGTGAGATATTGAATAGAACAATAAAACCTTTCAGGTTCCTTGAATTTTCTGTAATTCCGGTTTAAGCCGGACATTATACAGTGCACGCGGCTTGTGTGGATAAGCGTTCAATTTATATTCACATGTCAATGACAGTAGAAATAAAACCAGTGCAACTACTTCCTAATTAAGGACACCCTTAAGCGATCGCAAGCGAAGGTGAAGTGTCACTTATAACATTAATTTAGTATTTGCGTATTTCCAAAGTAACGGTCACTCATTAACACACATTATCGAGTTCCGAAAACTAATCGGGCGTCCTACAGCCACACCTCAAATATGAAAATTTATTTTGGTTATGAAACAAATAACAATAAAAACAAATAAAACCATCTGTAATATTATGCTGATGTGGATAGGTTAAAAAAAGAAAATACATCATGAATCACGTGAAATATTGAGCAATTAAAAACTATAAAAATCATCGTTTAGACGCTAAAATAGACTGGCCGCAAATTTTGTTACTTTAATATACTGATTCTAAAATTAATTTCAAAAGTATTATGATAATTGAGTTTGTTTGTTAATATATAAAAAAATCGGTGAAAAGAATAATATATTTTATTAGTGATTTTCCTACACTCATGTTTCGCCTGGCAACTACTGGCTGTAGGCTTCTTTAAAATTGAGTGTGTGAGCTAATTGCCACGCCGGGCAGGCGAGTTCCTCTTTCGCAGTAGTCATGTTTATAAAAAGATATTAATGAGTAGCAGCTTGTAGGTGTTGGTTACTTTAATCTTCTTTGGCAGATTATCTCTTTAGCACAGAGTAGTTAATAGAAAATGTTGAGTTGATCTGTAATGGACCTTGCTTTTGGCCCACACGTAATTCATTTAGAAATCAAACGCATGAAAAATTGCTTCCTGCACTTCAAGTGACGAATATATATCCTTCAAACAATTTAGGCATTAGACACGTCCGCGAATTTATTTATTTATAAAAAAATATATAAAATTATATTAGTGATATAAAAATCTGTTTAATATAATACTTTATTTATTATCTTTATTTGGAATTACATAATAAACCATTTTAAATGAAACTTACGTAATATTAATTTGTATAAACTAATCATTTTAGAAATACTTGTTTTAAATTACACTCAAATTAATTACATAGTTAAGCTCTTCTGATCTGAAACGCGTTTGCGCATGTAGTATTGAGGAGTTCATGCAAACTTTGGTAGTAGTATTGCGAGAACACGCTTTCGCATTATGATGAAAAAGCAACATATTTTTTATTGCGACTAACAGTTTGAAATGTTGATGAATTTAATTATTATGGCCTAATGTTGCTCCTAATACTAATTACTCTATTCGTCATTAAAAAATAATTCCATGACGACTAATGTAAATAGACACAATATTTAAGGTTTAAAATTGAAACAATATTGAAAATGGTCACAAATTAAGGGTTTTAACAAATGCTAACTTAATACTTTGAGTTATTTTAGTGCTAAATAATTAATATTTGTTCAGCATAAAACTAGCGCTGGTTAAGTTGAGAAGTTATATATTTGTATAAATATGGCAGTGGAAATTAGGATAACATTTTGATTCAATAAAATAACAATAATAAGACGTCTCCGTTACATTTTAAATATTCACATATAAGGCTTAACTTAGACTGCACATTTTTTATATATCAAAAGTGTGATGGTCTTTGTCTGCGAATTTTGGCAATATGGTTTCACAATTATGTATTCAGCTATAGTTAAAACTGAGAGTAACTTTTCGTAAATGCGTTAGAATATTCAGTTAAATATGTAAGTATGTAAAGACTTCTAAGGTTTTGGTATGTGCGAATAATTCTTGTATACACCAAGTTTATGGTGCAAAATTTATCTGCTTTAAGATTGATGAACGGTGTCCATTTTTAAAATACCTGCCAAATAAAGGTGACATCATCAACATCTGATTTATTGATTATCGATTTTTTTTGTAAATGTTGAGATTTAAATAATAAGTGAACTTAATTTACAGAATACAGTGAAATCTCAATAACTCGAACCTCATTAAGTCGAAATCCTCAGTAAGTCGAAAAAAATTGCCACTCCCATGCAATAAACCCCTAAATACGCGGTATCTCGAATTATTTAGACTTTGTAGTCTCAGAGCTACCAACGTTTTCGAGCAAGAATTTCAGGTCAGCTGATTTATTGATATGTCGTCTCTCTTGCTCTTTGGGTTAGGGTCTGGGCTGTCTGGCCGGCGGTGGCGGTTGCAGTATTCCTATCTGTACAGGTAATGATACTAACTTTTAAAATCATTTTAAGTTCATTTTAATATTTTAACTTTAGATAAGCAACAAACATCCATCTCTTATTGCCAGACATTTTTGTCATTGCTAACAATGAGCCAGACGCCAATTTTGATTTATTTTTTGAATTAAAAATTCAAAGTATTTCAGTTTGCCTGTAATTTTAATATTATGTTGTTTAAGTATGAAAAGACCTGAAATTAATTTGCCAGACACTAATTCTGTTGTTAAACCGTGTATTAGCCAAATATTAAAAATGATTATAAATCAAATTATTTAAATATTTTTTAATCACCTTGTCTAATTAGGGTTTTTTCTATCTCGTTCTCAGCAATTGATTCTGCAATTGTTTCTCTTTATCCAATAGTATCATACTATACGAATTTTCAGGACTTTGTCGTTCTAATACACGATTTAACAACTGAATTAGTGTCTGGCAAATTAATTTTAGGTCTTTTCATACTTGAACAACATAATATTAAAATTACAGGCAAACTGAAATACTTTGAATTTTTTAAATCAAAAAAAATAAATCAAAATTGGCGTCTGGCTCATTGTTAGCAATGACAAAAATGTCTGGCAATAAGAGATGGATGTTTGTTAAGCTTATCTAAAGTTAAAATATTAAAAATGAACCTTCTTAAAATGATTTTAAAAGTTAGTATCATTACCTGTACAGATAGGATGCGCACAGGTAAACGCAACCGCCACCGCCGGCCAGACAGCCCAGACCCTAACCCAAAGAGCAAGAGAGACGACATATCAATAAATCAGCTGACCTGAAATTCTTGTTTTCCAGACGTTGCTAGCTCTTATACTATTGTAACTCGAACAAAATGTTGTTTTCGTACGAAGTATTGATAATACTTATTTATACTCTATAACTCGAATTTCAAAAAGGAGACTCCGTAAGTAGTAGTTGTCAAAATATAAAGACGTCTTACTTGGAATTCCCCGAAATAATAGCAATAAATTCCAAAATGAATGTTAGGGTTCGGGGCTTCTAATCTATTGTTTTTTGTCTTGTACACGTGCAATTAATGAATATGTACATTCATGAAACTTTCTAAGTAACACAGCTGTGAACGTTATGTTTGTTCCTTGTCGACACAGTCATATGTATCTCCAAGTTCTTGTTAAGTCGAAAACTCGTCAACTCGAATTTTTTTGCATTTCCCTTGACATTCGAGTTATTGAGATTCCACTGTATTAGTAAATTTATTCCTTATATTTTAATTAATGAACGTAGTGGCTGCCGAACATTAGGGACGACATTCAAATAAAACGCGCAAAAACGGGCCGACCGCGAGTTCAACGACATCAGGTACAAAATTCGGGTGTTATTTAGACATCTTGCAAGCCCGCTCCGCAATACCTGTTCTCTCTAAGCAATTCAGTAAACATAACAAAATAGGCAAGTATTATATCCGATAAAGTAATGGAGTGTATTAGCCTCAAGTTCGATGACTTTTAAGTACTTTTTTTTCGTTCTTCACATGTTCTCTTTGCATAGAAGCAAAGCCATATCTAGTAGTTGATTTTAGAGAAACTGTGAAGCGCTACGTTAAAAAAATTATGGCGTAGGTGGTATAACGTAGGCGCGGCGGATATGACTCGGATTGTTACATAGAGTAGACTTTTTGTAAAAAGTTGCCGTTGTATTATTACACCATAATTGGAATGTTGGCAATACTTAGGAATGAGCTACCAACAACGATGTTCCTAATTAACTACGACAAAGGGTACTTCAAGAAAAAAAGCCTACGCCCTTCTAAAAGGCCGGCAACACGCTAACGAATTGGGATTGCGGGTAACTATGGGTACTCTCTGGTGAGTCGTACCCACTTTGCCTTTTGAAAGTTCTATAAAAAAATATTTAAAGGTATTTCTTCTATAATTTAAATCATCCTTATTTTCTTCTACTGTATAGTGGATATACATTAAGCATATGTAGTTTAGGAAAATAATATTTATTCCTATTATAAAAGCGATGCCCACTGTAAAGGACTAATAAAAGAAATAAAATATTTTTTGGATGTATCAAGCAAATTCAAGCCTATTCATTAGTCAACGGATACCCGAACAGTGAGATCTTTACACATATCTTATTTCATCCTCTGACACATGTCAATAACTTCATGCAAACTCGTCGGTTTGGGATGCTTAAAATTTAGCCTTTTATAATATCGCCTATTTAGTGTGCAGAGAATGCTAGAGCACTTTTTTCCTTCTGACGTATTTTTTTTTCATCCTCTCCTGTTGCACATTCCGAGACAGCCTTTTGTGCTTTTTCTCAGAGTTATTCTTCGACATGCATGCAGCCTTTCATGCAGGTTGGCAGGGAATTGCAAATAATTGTGCTTTTTTGTTGTTGTTTTTCTTTTCTTTTTTTTATGTGGTGCCAACTATTATTAGTTTCTTATGAGCTATCTTATAGTACATATCTTACGTAACTAGTACATTTATCTTATTCCTTCAATTGTTTTCCATTTTGTTACACTTCTTTTTACATATTATATATATTTATTTTTCCTTAAATGTAGTTATTATCTATTTCTTATTTATTACCCGCGACACAATTGACACCTCATTCAACTTTCTCTTATTCCCTTATATATACAACAATTCTACATTTTCATCCTGCCAACCATGGGCTGTTTATTTTTATTTCCACAACATTTTTGTTGAAGTATTTAGTTTGCATTACTCAATTATCTACTATGTATCTTTGAGCCGTTTACTATATTACATTGTCGCGTGACCCGCTCGCAAAACTTCAAAACAATTCTCTATTTTTCTGGTTTTAAGGAGACCCGGAAAACCCTGCCTCGCGACTATGACACCGATGCCCGCCTCGGTCTCTGCACGTTCTCTAGCGAAGATTGGACACTCTTCAAGAACGTGCAATATATCTTGGACCTTTTCGGGGGCGCACGCGCAGTACGGCGGATCCTTCAGCTCAAATCTATTCAGGAGTACCTGAATAGATTTGAGCTGAAGGATTCGCTCAGTAGAGAGAATCCGCCGTGTCCCGTTAGGGTTTGCGCTAACAGGGCCGTCATCGGGATTCGCGAGAGGATTCTGTACGCCTTTTCCACCCGGGAAAAGAAGCACTTGGTTATTTAACCAGTGCCTTCCTCGGTATACCGTTGCTGCCACGAACGTGTGGTAGTGAGAATTCGCAAAGAATTATGACGTGTTCAAATGTTATTTTATAGCCTACGAAAGAAAGATACTTTGAATTTGCTTTTGGGATAATTAAGATATAAAATACTAAATTAAATCCTAAACGACAAGTATTTATGTTTAGTACAAATTATCATTACAACAATCAGCATATAGTACGTAAAAACCTATGGTAATATAAATCTGTCGATCATCGAAATTCCTTTTCTTCTAAAATAATCATTAATCAAAATAATTTGAGAACGATTGAGACATACAAGTAAATATGCACAAGTACTTAAATATCTACATTGACTATTATCGAAATATTTGTGACGTCATATCACATTATCATTTTCGCGTCGTCCACTAAATGCAGCTCGTTAAAGTACAAACTCCGGCAGCGTTCAATGCGTTCATTATCATTCCTGCTGCGTGCAACGTCACTTGCAACTTTTAATTGGTAACAATGAATTTCTTTCGAAATTCCGCATCGACTAGAGGACCCTCGCCGACGGCCGCGGCGCGGCCCGCGCCGGCGCCCGCCGCCGCGTGCGACTCCATTATCGCTTATGACATTTGACACTTTTTTTCGGTGCATCTCCGTGCGGCGATGCGTTATACAATCGCAATTACACAAACGCGAATGTGATTTAACAGCTGCGAGTGAATTTGCGAAATTTCACACGCAACGCGACGGACGCGCCGAGAGGAGACACCCTCGCGTCTTTTAATTTTGCAAATGGCGCGTTGCGCAAGCCCCGCCGATGCGCGCGGCCGCCGCTGACTCAGCCGCGCCCCCGGCTCGCCTCCCCCGTACCATCCGCTCGGAACAATAAACGGCTTACGACATCGTCTCATTAATATTCCTGAGCTTATTAAGTCACTCCTTTTTTTCTGCTACGCACGATCGTAGATCGATGTGAACACCCCACCGTCGACGATGGTGACTAGATGCGGGACCATGCTCTCGTTGAGTGATTGTTCTTATTGAATGCATTCAGGTCCACCCTTTCAAAGTATTCCTTTAACTCATGGATGTAAATTCGAGTATTGATGATCAAATTGTGTAACAGTGAAATTGTACATCATGAGAAACTGTCCAAGGTGGGAATTGAACTCTCGCTTTTAGGATTCCGTAAAATCGTAAAGTAAAAAGAGAAGAATTTTGCAATTGCACAAATTTTAAATCAAACTGGTATAGCAACATTCATTATAAATTGCCAAAATGTAATCCAAAACAACATGCGCATACATGTATGTTTTAATGATAGATGCATATTGTACTAAAGTCCACATGCATGTTCTTAAAAGCCTAGTTCTTAGATTATTAATAATAAGAACAGAAAATGGCAGATACGCAAAACACTAATTAAACTGATTTTCTACCAAACAATTTTCGATAAGTATATTTATTTCATTTATTTTTTCATAACTTAAAATAAATGGTTTATGATTTATATGAGGAAAAGAAAATCAATGAGTTTCGAAATATTTAAGCGCAAAACATACATCTCAATTGAAAATTCACTTAAAAGGCTTTCTTTCATTTTTAAACACCCACTTTACAATACCCCGCATGTTAGAGAACGCAAAAAAAATTCTTCAATTTGATATACAGAAAGCTATCCCTAGTTTTTTGGTAATCTCTTTATATGCACATTATATGGTGGCTTACATAAAACACCTGCCTGTCCAATTTCATAAGAATCGATGAAAAAACGGCGGAGTTATAAGGATGTGACACACGGACAGACGGGCAGACGGACGACTATAAAATTTTGTTTGACCTTTTTTCACTACAGATCTTAAAAACATTCATATCAAACAATGTTCAGCAAAATCTTCAATCACATATACCTAACACTGCCCACACGCGTTGGCCCACAGAGGATAAGCGCCTATGTAATAATATCATTTACGTCGAGGTAACCCGTATTGTACGGTTTATACTGTTGTATAAATACAGAAACAAACATACCGACAAAAACTCGTGCAAAATGCATAGCTCATAAAATAAATCTCTTTTTTTATCCTCGGGTGTAGGTATATATTTTGATTGTAAGACTATTTTTTTATTGAAAGCTCGCGTCAGTAACGAGATTCAAGTCAATGTTTACTTAATACGGTATCAGTACGGTCACGATCTTCAAGTCGACGAAACCAAAGGTGATGTAATTATTCTCAAGGAAGTCTGACAATAAACACTATCCGTGCATTAGGTCACACCGAGACGGCTCGCATTTATACGAAGTTTGAGAAGCGCCTTGTGACAAAGCAGACTAATTGTATTATCTCACGTTCAAAGGAACGTATACTTCTCATATTCCAATATAATCTTATAATTTATTGTGCTCGGCAATGTTAGAATTTTAGACTGGCTCTAAATAAAAAAAAATATTATTTCGGTTTAATTGGACAAGTGGCGCAAGCGCACACGCTCGTTGATGTCTTTTGTATGATATATTATATTTCAATTCTTAAGAAAATACTAACATGCTTTTACATTGTTTTTACGTCAGTACTTAACTTTTAATAAACCCAAGTATAAATAACGTAATAAACTATAGATTTAAAGTCTAACTTTAAGATCTTGTCATTTTATCCCCGTTTCATTAACTAGTATATAGCTAACGATCGTCATTAGTTATCATAATATAAGCGCTTGACACCGATGGTGGCGCATAAAGCCGCGAGGGAAGTGGCCGGAGTGCGCAAGCCGGAGGGCGGCGGTGCGACGTGTGCGCACGGCCTTAAGGTTATATAAATAGCGGGAGAGGGGCGGCGCACACTTCTTGGCCGCAGCGCGCCGCCGCACCGGCCAGTCCTCGCCGAGCGCCATGGCCCGCAACGCGGTCCTCCGTGTGAGTGTGCTGCTCGCGTGCCTCGGTGAGTACCGCCCGCCCTGCGCGCGCAACACGCACACACACACACCGCCCACGCACACGCTTTACGAGTTGCAACATGTCTGCTATTGTATCGATTTACTTACAACCGAGCATGACCTGTTGCGAAACTCGTTTCGTTTCAAACGCATTTTACTACTTTCTATGAGGCACTCGATTGGATTACGAAACTATAAAGTAAAAGTTGCCATTAGATTGAGAAAGTAATCGTATAACGGAATTCATACTTCTATCAAATCCCGATTAAATGTAAAGTTGTAAGCATGTGCCAAAATTAGAAGTTTTATTGATAAATGTGATATAAATTCTAATTTTTGTTAGTGAATGTACTACTATAGTTCCGATCACTTTATCTCTACAGTGATGTCATATCGTATCGAAAATCATAAATATGGATAAGCGTAATAAATCGCTATTTATAAAAATACAACAATAAATATCAAGGTAGTTAAGGAGGCAGACCGGCCAGCGCCTCGACGTGGCTCGCCCGTTCGGTTCTGACCTCGATTTCTTTCTACGCGGTTACTTTCAATGTCGACATCTATATGTATTTGGTGTACAGATAACGGTTTGAGGAAAACATAGTTTTATTTGAATGGCGTAAAGCTCTATTCTGGTCATAGAGATTCGACCAATCCGAAAGCTGAAAAATTAATTCGAATACTGGAACATGGGTGCGCCAACGCCACGTTGCAATCGCTACAGGAGAAACG
This sequence comes from Eumeta japonica, assembly GCA_005406025.1. Classification (NCBI taxonomy): domain Eukaryota; kingdom Metazoa; phylum Arthropoda; class Insecta; order Lepidoptera; family Psychidae; genus Eumeta; species Eumeta japonica. The sequence continues at coordinate 389,992 of BGZK01000129.1, forward strand.
TTATTTAACGAGCACGTACACTGTCATTATGACACTGATACGACGAACATTTTTGAGATAACGGTGAAAACAATCATACTCTCTCCACAATACACACTTCTAATGTAATTTATCGATTCACATTTTATGTACATAGAACAAACTTAATACAAATGGTTTAAAAAAGCCTTCATAATTACATCGTCCTTTGATTTACGTAATTTATTATTCATTTAATGGAAATCTTAAAGGCATCGAACTCGATCATGACTCGTTTTCTATTATCAATTATAACAATTTTAAAGTTGAAGACGTTCAGATATAATTAATAAATATTCATATATTATTTGCCGTTCTACATCGTGAAGGATTTTTGTTCAATTTAATAATTTATACATAGTATGTTAACACTGACTCCTTAAAGATTTCGTAGAATTGGATATAATTATACGTGTGTACACAGCATGCGTGTGGAGTGAAATTCGTGTGAAACGCCAAGAAGAGGATGCGGGAGGCGACGACGTGAACCCCGAGGAGCTGTGCGACGGCCGGCCCGCCGACGAGTACTTCCGGCTCACCACCGAGGGCGACTGCCGCGACGTCGTCAGGTCAGGGCACCGATTCACAAATACACATCGAGCGGCCGACACGTTTGGCCCGTTCGAGCCTTTGCGGTCAATTCTAGGTTTTTTGGGTTTGAATTCCAACTGCCGATAAGCGTAGAAGAGAATAGAATTCCTAAAAATTTACAGTTGCGTCACAAATATGTGTTGATTAATTATTAAAACCAAGTAATCAGTAATTTCGTGCGAAATTTCTATGAAAGCTTAGAACTTATTATTTAATATTTTCGAAAGAAAATATTCAAAATGAGATATGTATCTATATGATTATTAATGACTTAAATGAATTGAAATAAAATATTTATTACAAAGAAAACTCTTTATGGATGTAGATAAAAGATAGATTGTTATACTTTATAATATGCATAAAGATTAATAATTAATTTATGAGAATTTAGTTGAGTACACGAACTGACATTTGTAATGAAAAACATTTTTGTTTTTTTTTTTTCAACAAAATATCATTAGGTATTATTTATAAATTTTATAGCTTTACAGGAATAAATGTTGAGTAATAAAGGTAATTCGTCTATAAAGATATTAACACCATACATTTGGTGCATTCTAATTAGTATTTGTAGTGTGCTATGTAATTAATGGTCGGCACGAGCGATGAGCGCAGGGCCCGCGAGCCGCGGCTGACGGCGCGATGTGTGCAGGTGCGACAAGGGCGGCGAGAACGGCGTCACCAGGCTCGCCTCGGTGCGCTGTCCCGTCGGGCTCGCCTTCGACATCGACCGACAGACCTGTGATTGGAAAACGCGTGTTAAGAATTGCGATAAATTAGAAAGTGAGTCGATCGACCTCGGGAAGTGCTAGCGCGGAGGGCCGCGCTTCCGACGCCGCGGGCGGCGCGCGCGCACCTCCGCGCCTTCACTTCCCGTCTCGCAGCATCTTGTTAACGTACACGTTTCTTGTCGATACAGGTGCACTAGGTCAGGTCTTAAACAGATCACTTGCCCGTCGGGATTGGCTTTCGATCTCGATAAACAAACGTGCGACTGGAAGGGTAAAGTGGCCAACTGTGATAAACTCGAGAGTAAGTGCCGATGACGCACGTCGTCGCGTAGCGATTAGCGATATCGGGCTTTGGTGTTCGGAACGCGCACGGTAGACCACTGCATGAGCCCCCGGGGGCCCGCGGCCGTCCACCGCGACCGCCTCTTGGCTTTGCTCCCCGCCCGCCGCGCGCCCGACCGCGGCACTCGGCCGGCGGCGAATTGAAGCGCAAAAATATCTTTTATACAAACATACACCGTAACTGAACCGGGTAACTTGATGGCTGAACACGCGAAACTTCCCATCAATTCACCCGTTCATTTCCGATGTCCGAGCCACTTTACTTACAAAATGCACTGAGTACGCGAAATTATGTAAATAAACACAACTACACAACCTATCACCTCACTTTTCGCTCTTATTTCAATCTACACTTGTGTCTAATGTGATATCTATGGCATTAACTTCACTCTATACATATTTCTGATCTAACAAACTCTACTTTATTATTCTTCTGTAATTAACTAAATGTTAAATATGATCACCTACGTCCAACATCTTTAAAAAAAAAATGAGCAAATAAAAACATCCTATATCGTGCATCGTGTAATGTTCATAGTCACTGCTTAATACCTACTTATCGAATACTAAAACGTAGTTAGAAATTCTAATGCATTATACATTCTGCCGAACTAACATATGTTATAATTCAAATGTACCATAATTATTGACGATGTAAAGCTTCTACTAATTAATGCATTTTACAGAGCACGCTTTTTAAAGATCATCGGTGACGTTGTAATAATAAGTGTCTAATTCATTTTTCTTGATCTATGTTCATTTCTGTGTGCGGCAGATTGACCTTGTCTTTGTTTGTCTATACTCAAGTTTGACTGTCACTTTCATTGACAACAATAATTATAATTGTTTCATTCGTCTGTGAGGCAATATAATTTGATTTTTTTAACAACAAAATTAATACAAATATTATTTTCACTAATACGATCGTATTAAAAATATATAATAATAATAAATGTATATTAAGCAGACATTCCAATAGATATAAGAAAAACGATCATACTTTTTGTTAATGTTACCAGAAATATTTAAAAATACAACAACAATATTGCCTTTCAGAAGCATATGCTTCTACGTCATTACTTTCTTTAACTCTTGTCTATTCTTTTCTATCAATAATTTCCCCTTGGAACCTTCTTGACACACCGACGTTGGCAAAGAATCTGATAAATTAAGTCAACTGTACGGCAAGGCACCTAGGAGCTTTAGGAGATTGACAAGTGTTGTGCAACCACTAATATGTACAATGTTTTTACAGAGCCGCGCAAAATTTTACCTATTTTAAAAACGGATGAGCCTATATGCGATGACGGGAAATTAGCCTGTGGCAACAGAGAGTGCATAGAGAAAGAGCTGTTTTGCAACGGGAAGCCTGACTGTAAGGACGAGTCCGATGAAAATGCCTGCAGTAAGTTCCATTCATATAGCATTGCAATCCGACTTTGTCTCTCGTTGTAGAACTAATTCTTTATATAAAAATGTATAAGCAGTTATGGCACCCACTTCATTTTGAGCCTCTTTAAGCGAAATGCAAACTTTATTGGTCATTTAATTTCTTTCGAGAAATCTTTCGTGTACTTAAAGTTACGTGACTTATGACGGAGACACTATTCGAATACAAGATTCGACAAATTCATACCTTTATTTTTATTTATGACTAAATAAAAAAAAATAACACGTTCAACAAATTAATATTGTTTATCGATAATGGGAAAGCTGAAAAATATTACCATATGCACTTTTGAAATTTAAAACTTCTAATAACAAAAAAAATATTCTGTTGATATTTTTAATAGGCGAATTTGAATATTTTATCCATTAATTAATGTTAAATGCAATCAAAATAAATACCATATTCTTCGAACTTACTTCAATTTCAACTTCAATTTCACTAAATAATGATTTAATAAAAAATAAAAAAAAATAAAAAAAAAATTAAAAGATTTACTATCAGACGATCCATTCGCAGTTGTCTATGTCAAAGCAAAGTATTACTATAATATGTATCTAAAATTTGGAATCATAAAGTAGTTGCTATCCCTACGTGCTCACTATCTTAATGTAAACTAAACATTACCCACTGCTCATATAAACCTTATGAACATAATGTCATATTTATTATATATTTAAGAATTATGATTTTTATGTTATATTCACAACATGATTTATATAAACAGAAGTCTACACAGTTATTCCTAATTAGATATTAATTAATAGTACAATATGTCTTCATATTTCTTGTGAAAATAGTCTGAAATAACCTAGATACGCATAACCACATCGATATTACATTTTATAGCTGTGGATCTGGACCCCAACCGCGCGCCGGAGTGTGACACCACCCAGTGTACGCTGCCCGATTGCTTCTGTTCATCTGACGGGACCAGAATCCCGGGCGCCATCGAACCCAATCAGGTGCCGCAGATGATCACTATCACCTTCAACGGAGCAGTCAACGTTGACAACATTGACCTTTATCAGCAAATCTTCAATGGAAATAGACACAATCCTAACGGTTGCCAGATACGCGGAACATTTTTCGTATCTCACAAATACTCGAACTATGCAGCCGTCCAGGAGCTCCACCGCAAAGGTCACGAGATCTCCGTGTTCTCGATCACGCACAAAGACGACCCTCAGTACTGGTCGAGCGGCACTTACGACGATTGGCTGGCGGAAATGGCGGGCGCTCGCCTTATCATTGAACGTTTTGCCAACATCAGTGACGGCTCTATCATCGGCGTACGTGCACCATATCTACGTGTCGGAGGAAACAAACAATTCGAAATGATGGCCGACCAGTTTTTCGTGTACGACGCCTCCATCACGGCTCCTTTAGGTCGCGTCCCTATTTGGCCCTACACCCTGTACTTCCGCATGCCACACAAATGCAATGGTAACGCTCACAACTGCCCATCGAGAAGTCATCCCATATGGGAAATGGTAATGAACGAGCTGGACAGAAGAGACGACCCGACTTTCGACGAATCCCTTCCCGGTTGCCACGTGGTCGATTCTTGTTCGAACATCCAAACCGGTGATCAGTTCGCGCGTCTTCTGAGACACAATTTCAACCGCCACTATTCGACTAACCGTGCTCCTCTCGGCCTGCACTTCCACGCGTCATGGCTTAAGTCTAAAAAAGAATTTACGGAGGAACTTATCAAATTCATAGAAGAGATGCTGGGACGTAACGATGTCTATTTCACTACCATGCTGCAGGTGATACAATGGATGCAGAACCCGACAGAGTTGACTGGACTCAAAGATTTCCAAGATTGGAAACAGGACAAGTGTGACGTTAAAGGGCAACCTTTCTGTTCACTCCCTAACGCTTGCCCGCTCACTACCCGGGAACTGCCGGGAGAAACACTCCGCCTGTTTACTTGTATGGAATGCCCCAACAACTACCCCTGGATCTTAGATCCTACGGGAGAAGGGTTCAACGTGAAGAAGTGATCTCTTTAAGATGAAATCAAAAGACTGTACAGGTTGTAAATACTCAATAAAATTAATAATATTGAAATAACAAAAGTGACGCGAAATCACATCTGAACTGTGTTGTTATGTCATCAAGTCTGTTTCTTTTTCATGCGTCTCTGTTAGAGAAAATATAAGATTACATAATATCTTAAACTAGTTGTATACAAATTAAATAATAAATGGTACACGAAGTTCTTTCAATACCACCCTGTTCTGGGCTAATAAGTAGTCCTAGGATATAAATAGTTGGTTTTTTACCAACTTTATCTAATGTATTCCCAAAAAAAAGGTTTTCCAAATCGAAAAGTTTTTTGAACGATAAATTATGAAGCAATGCCCAATGAAGACATTGATCTTATAGTTATGAAGCTATATGACTAAAAGTGTAGTTAATGAAGTGATTGTAACTTTTTGATTTTGGAAACTGTTCTGCCTATAGATATTTATACTTAAACTTCAAAGAGCCTGATTATTTTATACTGAATGTACATATCAGTGGATTTACGTAATAGAGTAATTATTTCATACTTCTGATTGTTCCATGAATACCAATAAATATTTTTATAACTATTCCTATTATTGTTGTTATTATACAAAATCGAAGACAAACGCTAATAAGTTGTTTAAAAAAGCAATAAACAACAACGAAAATGGAATGCTGATACAGAGCTAATTTCACATATTTCGCATGATTATTTTTACATTGCAGTGTGAGAATAGAAAAAGGGCCACAATCCTCATCCATCGCCTCTGCGATTTAAATTTTCATCAATTTAATCTCAAATCAAATCATTATGTCCACCCAGTATGTCCAAAAGCATATTAAATTATAAAATATGTAAGAGTATTTTTTGTCTAAAATAAATGTTTGTCAATGAAAACTTCTACTTAATTATTCAAATCCTAATAACTGGATTAAAAGGAAAGAAAATAAAAATAAAACGTGATGAAAAATTAGAAATAATTTTATAGAACGGTATCACTGTAACACTAACTAAGAGCTTAGACAGTCAATGTTTGTTCATTAAAACCGTTTTATTTATATCTATATCGATTAGACTAGATTAATAAAACATTCAAACGGCAGTTAAAATTCACTCCCATTTAAGACTGAAAATCGGAATTACCTTTATTTTCGGTTACTGATTCGTTTTGTTTTTCAATGCTCTGTAGCATTTTACACTTTACTAAAACGTTTGGCGTGTGCAAATGTTGTATTACACAATGGCTCTTTATAATAAAATATATAATTAATCTCTTATTTACCTCTGACTGAAATAGTGGAAAAAGTTAACTTCACGTTAACTCTAAAAATTAAGTCTAACTAAATTGTTTCTCTTTCATAAAAAAGAAGCACCTAATGATATCCTGACGTTATCAAAATACCTATATAATTTTTGTTTCATTGTAATTGTTACGGACAGCCGCGCAATTAATATAAATTTAAAATTGTATTGTCTTATACGGGCTTAAAAGTGTTTTATATTTGTGTGTGTTCTATGTGTTTTATTAAAGAGTTTTTCTGTATAGTTTTTTAATTACCCGGGTAGGGACTAGTTTTTAAGGAAAATATTTGTTTATTTTTTATTAGAATTTTGTATTGATAATTAAAACATTTGAAATGTAATGTGCGTGAGAGTTGCATACGAAATCGTGCTTTGGTGGGGAGGACCAATGATAGGCCTTAAAAAGCGGCCGTCGTTACGGTACGGCCGCTAATCGGTGTCTCAGGCGCTAGTGGCGCCAATGCATGTTTGATAATGCATATGTGAATTAAGTGCATGGCCACGCCTCCCCAATTAAAAATGTATGCAACTCACATGTGCAACGGATGCACCACCGATAAAATGCAGTAGGAGTGGTGCATCCGACACAGTTGCTAGCCAACCGTCATCTTGTGAAGCTCGGCTTAATAAAGTCTGAAAGAAAGAAAACGCTGTCCATTATTGACCACGCCGCCACACTGCAAGAAATCCGCCGACCAAAGAAAGAAGCGTGCGCATCGTGAAGAGAGGCAATCCGGGGTGCGGGCTTACGCGGCGATAGCCGAAATCGCCGTTACAGTAATCAATACATTAGTCGATTTATTTTGTATTATGTATACTTTTACTCAAAGGTTTTAAATAAATGCCAGCTTAATGTGGCAGCATTTTAACGCTGTACTAAAAAATTTGAAAATTATTTGTATAAAATTGTAGCAAATGAGGCGACTCTTACAAACGATCTAATTAGTAATATTATAAAGAATTCACCAGATAATAAAAAACAAAGCGGAACAAATTGGCAGCTAAATAATTTGAAACGGAATATTGAATTTAAAGTTGTGTAGGCTAACTTTATAAAATAATAACGAATTGGCATTAAATGAAATACATATTTCATAAATGATCTATGGCTTTAAGAATGGTTTAGGTAATATGCAAACACTCTAATAAAAAACTCGCTTTAATTTTCGAAGTATGAGTTCCAAAAAAACCTTTACTGATATGACTTTATCTTTATAAAGGCGATATTTATATATTAAGCGATACGTGATCGAAAAAAAAAGAATATTTGTTATCTTGCATTAAAGATACGGTGAGTTATGCTTACAAATTACGTTTTTACTTTTCGTACAATCCTCTGTATTAATATGATCCATATAAATTGACTTGATGTTTTAGCGGCGTTGCTATTTCATATATATATATAATAGTTTATGTAGAGATACATATAGATATTTTAAAGTGATCCACACTCTATGATGATTATGTCCAAGTATCTGCTACTATTTTACAAATAGACACTGAAATTTTATCTTTGTATGCAGTGGCGGCCCAGAGTTCACTCTTGCAGGGTTTCGCGCAATAACTTCATTTAAGCTTTAAATATATTTTTTTAATTTTTTTCGATGTCTACAATAGTTTTTGAGATACTAGCAAAAAGGAACAACCACCATTTTAGTTTCAATTACTTTTTTATAATATTTTTATGCGAAACTTCAAATTTTCAATATCTTTTTAAACACAATCGCGCATCGAATGACACCTTAGACACAATTTTCCACGGATGCGAAGTGGAATCCGATATGGAATTCAATAGAAATTGTGGTTGATTCACAGTAAAGTAACATTATATCAATATTATTAAGTATTTAAGTAGTTCCTCACTGATCTCTCACATTTTAATAAAACTAAAATTGACAATTTGAAAAATAATAACTAATCTGTATATAACAATATTTTAAGTAAGTTGACAGCAAAGCAATTAAAGATCATTCTTATTTGAATTAGTTTTGGAAAAGTTTAATTCATCATAATTTAAGAAGTCTTAGGTTTTTCTTAGATTTCTTTAAATTCCTATTATTTGACTAGGTCTACAAGGACGTTTAATTTTCCCCATATTTAGAATAATTTATAATGTTTTTGGATTACATTTCTCACAAATACTTATAACAATAACACGGACTTCATTCTGGTTAAGTATTTTTTTTCATTTATGGCAATGGAGGAATAAAGTCATATTGTTTTATTTTGGTAACAAAATTTGATAACAAACTCTAAATGAAAAAAAAATTGGTTGCCTGTAAAGTCGGTATACGGGCGAAAGTTTTACGTGACAACGACTTTGAGTGGTAAAATCATTTTAATGTGAATATTCATTCGTATAGTAGGAAGAAGGATGAAATAATAGTAACAATTTAAAACATTTATTTATACAAAGAATTATATTTAAAACATTAATTTATACAAAGAATCTCGCACTGAATTTCATATTAACAAAATTTTATTTTTACCTTTACACATACATACGTATTTATATACAAATATACATACAATAACTTGCAATACATTTCGCTCTTAGTCGGGCTAACTGTGCTCGAGTGGAAGGGACGCGTGCCTTCACTTTTATGTCTGTCTCTCGCTCTTAGGCGGGCTAACCATGCCCGAGTGGAAGGGACGCGTGCCTCTCACTCGCTCTCATTGTGAGCGCATAATGTGAGCGGAGCGTAACGCAGTTTCTTGAAGTGTCACCCGGCAAAACCAATTTATAAGACGTTGTCACGTCAAAACTTGAACAAACCATCCTGAAATTTCCCTTTTGATATTCTTTTTATCTACGAAACATTTCTTTTAAAATCAAATACTTTGCACTCAGAACAAAGGACCTCAGAAAGATTTACCCTGCCCATAACCTCGCAATTGTTGAGGTCGTCATTAATATGTGCGTAATAGAGTTCCTGATGTTTTATTTTTCCTAGACCTATAGTATTACTGCCTATCATTTGCTTCACAAAGCTTTCCATTCAGCCGTTCCCACCATATTAATTCTAAATTCTTCATACACCGCTCCAAACCAAGAAACTTTTTTGTTTCATGATTTCATATTCGATCCCTCCTAAAACCTATCTTTTTATCTAATTCTCGATTAATATCTAAATCTATGACTATAATTTTGCCACCATTTTGAAAATTATCATCTTTCATCAACGTGAATTTGGCTGAACTTTAGCATTCATATACTAATTTAATTACACAAAGAAGAAGCCGTCATATATTAATAGGTAGGTACAATATTTTATTTTTATATATTTTCTGACCAATCACTAACATCTTTCTCAAATTTATCAAATTAGAGCCTTATTATTGAATCCGTTTATTATCACAATTTTATTATATCAACATCCGGATATAACGGCGTAATTAATAAACGACATATATATATACATTAGAATCATCTATCGCCAGGTTGCACCAATATTAAACATATAAGTCATAAAAGCAAACCGTACGATTTAACAGATAACGTATGGGCAGTTTTTCAAATACTACGGATTCCATTAACAAATTATGTTTTTGCATTTGGTCCTACCCACCGAATATGTTTCAAACGTATCGTAATGTATAACATATTGTAGTTATTAATCGTGTTTGTATTATAATGCCTCTGATGCATTTAAATATTGCAGGAATTGTACGAATGAATCCCCCAAAATTTAAAGAATTACGTACCATTCATGGATAAATATCTATTGATTTCATAATACTTATGACGTTATTTTTAATTTAATTCAAAGAATTGTAAGTCGATTTTAAAAACAGTGCATAATTGTATAAAACATATAATTAATGAATTGTACTGCTCAGTTTCGATAATTTTACTTATTCCAAGTTTTCTTTTTGGAGCCTACCCATTTATTGATTCCATTTTAAGTAATTATTATGTATGTTATAATCATTACTGAAATATAATATTATCAATGGATTATATTTTCAGAAATCACAAATTTTCTAATACGCGGCATCTGTTGTGGAATAGCATAAACAAACATTTTAGCGGAATGTCATGTTTGGCAATTATACATGAATTGTTTTATTTATTTTTATAAGAAAGATACTCTATAGACATGTCTAAATTATTATAGGTATTTAATAAATTTCTTTACAATTACCTGGAAGTGGATAAGAACCCAAAACATATTAATTGAAATTTACGAGATGCATTATGTATTTACAGACATAATTTTAGCAGTTCTTACAGTAAAAAAATATTCGTATGTATGACATAGATACAATTTATAATCACTATTTGAAAAATTTAGGACCGTTGTACAATATTCAAATTGCAACAATCTTGGCCTACACGAATTTTAAAGTAGATATTGTATTTTATATTTAAACCCATTTTAAAATTAATTATTGACTTTATAGCGTAACTAGATTTTTATTATTTAACTGAAATCTAAATAGTGAAAAAAGGAATCTGATTTTCGCAGGTGAGTGAAGATTGACCGTATAAATTAATGGTTGACCGCAACCAAAGTTGGAATGATAACCACTCTTAAAATATAGTCAGTATCAATATTCAATGAATATCACGGAGTTCGCAGCCTGAATATAGATCATGGTGTAACCGTTTTGGTAGTGTTCGAAAATATATCTTTTATTTAAAGCCTTAACATATTGAATCACAGGCTGATGACTGAACTCGTTTGCGTATACTGTGTACAACTGTTTAATTAACCATAGAGCACACTTTTATATGACAAACTGATGACATGGTTGGTTGAACGTATGTTGAATGTTTATTTATAGAGAAATTTAAACTGATTTAATATAAATATAAAAATGACTGTTCAATTAATTGAAAAATTTAAACAATTTGATGCTTATGCAAAAACTCTGGAAGATTTCCGTGTTAAAACCGCTTCAGGAGCAGCAAGTAAACAATATTGTTGTTATATTTCATTCTTAAAATATTAATTTAGAGGCTAATTAATTTCTGTATTGTTTCAGTAACTTTAACTGGTGCCTTGACAATGATAATTTTATTTATATCTGAATTGAATCTGTATATGTCTCCAAACATTTCTGAAGAACTCTTTGTAGATACTTCAATGGGACATAAATTAAGAATCAATCTAGATATAATAGTACCGACTATATCTTGCAATTGTAAGTATGATTTATTTTAAATGAATACAAATTATCTTAAATAACTATTTTACTTACCTTCCTATTTGTCAAGAAGTTTGTAGTTCTAAACTTTCTTAGTCTTTCTTAAACAATATAATGACCAGTATGACTAAAGATAATGTAAAACAATAATGCATTACATTATATAGTCATATAGGTATTATTTTCCAGATTTAGTATTAGATGCCATGGATTCATCTGGAGAACAACATTTACAAATTGACCACAACATTTATAAACGAAGATTAGATTTAAGTGGCCAACCTATAGAGGAACCAAAAAAAGAAGAGATAGTTACATCAACGTCAGTTAAGGTGTTAAAAATGACATACATCATGTATTTTTATCCAAATACATTTTTTCAATAGCTTTTATTTTTTTTAGACTGCAGAAGATGCCAAAGAGCAGACGAATATTACTTGTGGAAGCTGTTATGGTGCAGCATTTAATGATTCTCAGTAAGAAATACATTTTTCTTTGTCATCCTTTTATTAAAATATAAATTCTTACAATTCATTATTTGTTTCAGATGTTGTAATACATGTGATGATGTTAAGGAAGCATATCGTTTAAGAAGATGGGCTTTACCTGACTTAGCAACTATTGAACAATGTAAAAATGACAAATCAGCTGGAAAATCTTCGTTAGCTTTTAAGGAAGGATGCCAAATATATGGTTATATGGAAGTTAATCGGGTATAGTAATATATATGCATATATCAGCATATTTTTATAACATTGAAAGTTCTACATTATAGACAAAAATCCTATCTTATTAAATTTTTATTTCTTGTTTGTTTATATTAAAATTTTGTAAAAAAAATTCCATTCACATACAGCTAACAAATTTGTAAAACATGCACACTAAAGAAAGCGGTCATAAACTTTTGAATGAAAAACATATTCAGTGTAAACTGTCTATAAATTAACTCAAAGAGCCAAGTATTTTCTTTAGTTATAATTTTAATAACATGAAGGATTTTTTTTTAATTCTCAATGTTTGGACACTGTCATAATATCATTTGATCTTATAGGGAGATTCTACATTAACAGATGACAAATGAGAAAAGTCAAATGATAGAATGGCATTGACACCAACTATATTTTTTCTATTAAAAATTGCCTATAATAAATATATTTAATATTTTTTATAAAAAAAAAAGTAAGCTAAAATATGCCAAGGTAATGGTTAAAACACTATTGTTTAATAATGTTTTTAAATTACTAATTTACAAGACGCAGGCTCGGGCTCCATGCATCCGTGAAACAAATTCTTGATAAACAATAGTTTCCAATAGTGTTCTATAGGAATTTTAGTCTTTCGAAACAGGCATAAAAAAACTGTTCCTTTTTAATCTTATGGCTAGAGTAATAAACACTTCTATGATTCTATGGTCATTAAATAAGTTTTTATTCCTCAACACATTTTTGACTAGATTGGCTAGAAATTAGGACAATAATTTTTGTCCTAATTTCTAGTCCCCACTAGCTAAGTACAACAGTTCCACTATGAGCTTAGTACCCTTTTTGGAATTTACCACCCTCAATTCTCTCTCCGTCTTGGTCTCAATCCTCACTGTAAGTTCAGATTGTCTATTACACCTGACACTCATTAAGTCCTAAGTTAAGTAATGTACTTAAAAGAAAATCTATTTCCATAGAAGTGGACTGTTTAAGATCATGAATCATTGGAAGCTAACCCAGGATATTAACAAACTATTTTCAATTGCATTTAATATAGTTGTAGAAAATTATTAGACCGGGGAAGAAGTTTTTTTCATATCTTATAAGTAAAAAGTTACAGTGAAATCTCTTTGGTTATGCTGTTTGTATCTGGCTTGTTTTGATACAATTAAATAGATGACATTTAAAAAAAAAGAAAAACTATAATTAAAACCGTGTCCTGCCATTTTTCTATTGTTTTTTTGTCCACCAAAATGAGTGAATCCAATGCAGAGTTTCAATATATTTTGAAGTTTTATTACAAAAAAGGGAAAAATGTGACACAAGTGGTTAAAAAAATTTGAAACGTTTATGGACCTAATGCAATGTCAGTAGAGTTTCACAAAACTGATTCAAGCGTTTTCAGTCTGGTAATTTAAATCTGGTTAAAGATGAACCTCGCTCTGGTTGACTTATAGCAATAAAGTCAATGCCATTCTGAAAAAAATAGAGCTAGATCGGCATATTAGGTCTTACGACATAGCTAAAGAGCTGGGGATTGACCACAAAACAGTTTTGAGCAATTTAAAAAAAGCTGGATATACAAAAAACTCGAAACTAGAATCCCACACAAGCTCACTGAAAGAAATTAATGAATTATATACTCTGTTGCGATTCTCTATTGAACCGTTATGAAACTGCACCATTTTTTAAAAGATTGATCACTGGTAACGAATAATAGATTACTTATGGAAAGAACGTGTGAAAAAGATCATGGTCAACAGCTCCACAGACAATAGCGAAACTTGGATTAACTCACAATAAGTTGATGCTATGCATATGGGGAGCAGAGTTGCAAAAATTTTAATGTAAAATGTAATGTAATGCATTAGAAAAAGTAATACATTTTTTACAACTCTGATGGGGAGATTGAAAGGGCATTATTTATTATGAGCTTTTACCACTGGATAAAAGCATCTATTTGCATCTCTACTGCCAACAGCTGATAGCCTCAAGCAAGAATTATAGAAAAACGGCCGAAATTGAACAACAGAAAGAGTGGTTTTTTACCATGATAATACCAGACCACATGCATGTTTGTCACTCCACAAATATTGAGAGTTTAGTTGGGATGTATTAACACATCCACCACATAGCTCTGATCTTGCACCCTCAGATTTTCACCTGTTTCGTCTATTCAGAATTATTCAGGTAATGTTAGGTTATCAAGAGAGGACTGTCAAACTACTTATTGTACTTTTTTGATCAGAAGTCCCAAAATTTCTACAGTAATGGGATTATGTCACTATCTAGAAAATGACAAGTTGTTGAACAATATGGCATAAAATATTAAAATGTAAACAAAATATGATGAAAAATGATCTTGAACTTATTTATAATATATGAATAAACTTCTTCTCCGACTTTGGAAATTCACATTTCATTTGATCTGATGTTGAATTTAATTAATTTATTAAAGCAAACCTAAAACCATGAATGTTACTTATTTCTACAAAGATGAGATTATTGGGGATTATTAACAGCTATTGAATCAGAAGATGCATATCATTATTTAAAATAAACCCTATCAAACAATAAATTTCACAGGTTGGTGGCAGTTTCCACATCGCACCAGGGCAAAGTTTTACAATCAATCATGTACATGTGCATGATGTACAGCCATATTCCTCATCGGCTTTCAACACTACACACATTATAAAACATTTGTCATTTGGGACTGACATACAAAGCGCCAATACTGCTCCTTTGGATGGAATAAAAGGTCTTGCAAAAGAAGGTATGTGATATCATTGTTGGCAATACATGCTGTCTGGTTGGTTATATTGGTTATACTTTAACATTAAAGTTTTAATCAAACCAGAGTAATCTCACAGAGCAGTTTTTTTTTTAGTCAAAGTTTTAAATACCATTAAAAATATTGTCATTATGCATGCCAAACTCATTATTAATTAGATATTTCCAAAATGAAATAGGGTACAATATAGTCCCATCAGCGAAACTTCAAAATAAATGGAACCCCCATAATTATTCAAATATAAGATATTTTTAATGATGTCAGTAGAGTGCTGCTTAAAAAGTATTACTGTGGATTAACAACTGTTTAGTACACCAGGAAAGCCATGAAAATTGTGTTAGGACTTTCCACCATTATAACTCAAGGGAGGAAAAAATCCTCATAGTTACAAATATAGACTTTGTTGTGGTTTCACATCATATATATCTGCAATAAATTTTGTTACACTGACAAAGGAAACCCTAAAGAATAATGAAATTGGGTTTTTTGGATTTTGTAAAGCACATACTTAATGATTTTTAATTTTGGTTTTTAAATAACTTTGAGACAGACAACTTATAACATTTCATTTGCAACATTTTCAAATGGATTTAAAAGGGCAAAAATAAAGAAACATCAAAAACTTTTAAAATAGTTTCGGCAGAAATATTATAGATGCCCTCTTTTTCCTTCCACATGTTAATGACCTATGAAATTGTCCTATAATTTGCAATAAACTGACACATCAGGAACCAAATAACATAATTAATATAAATTGTATGCAGCTCCAGAGCATGCAGGCGATATGGGGCAAATCAGAATGCACTATCACCAAGCCTGTTCAACGATTCCTGCGCGGGCGCTTCTTGACACAAACACTTTATACTACGATCAATATGGGCACGGTGACCTCACACTCTGGCCCATCTCGCCCAGCCCGTACACTCCAGAACTGCATACAATTTATGTTACTTTGTCCCCAACGTATCAATATTGCAAATTAAAAAAAAGTTGAAATTTATAACTGCTTGGTAGTTTTTCTAAAACCTGAAAAAAATCAAGGATTTGACAAAGCAAACAACACAAGTACTAAAAGGATTTCAATTGTCACTGTATAATAAAAAGTGACTGTATGCACATCATGTGAAATCACAAAAATTTCCACATTTGCAGCATAAAGAATTTTATCATCTTTGAATTATAGCAGTGGAGATTTCGAATGCGATTTTAACACCTTTCTGAGTGTAGATGTATTTTAAATTTTTCATTTGGCCTTTCCCTTTCATTTTCCTTTGTATTAATTTATCATATCTTCAAGCCATCATGGACCACAGGTATTTTAATGTGTAGATTTAAACTCTTATCTTACTTAAATCTATCTTTGGATTATTAAAAGATTATAACACCTGCTATAACATATTTTTTTTCAGCTTTTAATGTGTAACAATTTTTCAGAAAGATCTTACACAGTGTAATTTTACCATATAAATTCTGAAATCTACTGAATCCAACTTCAAAAAATGTTTTGTTTACAATATAAAATTGTTTTGAGAGCTATTTTCAGGTTATTTGATCCACTATAGATATTGTGTCAAACGAAATTAAAAGATTTGTTAGAACATATGGATCAGCGGTGAGAGAGGTGTTAAAACCTGACAGCAATATCTTATTGTATTTTAAATAGACACTAAAAGTTGTACATAAAAAATTTAGTTTATGATAAATTACTATAAATGATTGAAAATAAATTATTAACGTTTGCACAACTATACTTAATTTATTTTTATATATAGAAAAAAAAATGTATTATCACAGTCAAATTTCACAACACAAACAACTTATTAATAAATGTAATAAAATACTACAAAACCATTATTTCTCATGAAGTTTAATCTTGTAACATAATACTAGTGAATTGTTTAATACGGTAATATCTTACGACTCTAGCGTTTCCCCATATTTCATAATAATAAACAAAACAAAATTTCACTTTCGGATCTGATAGTTACATGCTGAGAATTTGTTAAATATGAAGATATGAGTGCAATCTTGTGTTATGCCTCACACACAACCTTGTTGTACTGTAATCAAGTGCAATAGCTATGATTCAATTTCAGTTTTTAATGATTTAGATTTTTGTAATAACTGAATGAGCAAAATCTGATTTGAGCAATTCTTGAGTCAATTTGTACATGAACAATGAAATTATATAATAAGCAATATTATACATAATTAATACACACAAATTCTATAACTGAGTTTCTTTGAAACTTAAACTGAAATATAAAGTTTGAAAAAACAAAAAAAATGTCTGTATTTCTAATGTATTCACACAATAGCCTTCTGTACATCTACCAGCAAATTCAATGCCATTACTATTATAACAAATACAATGTGATTAACACTTGTAGACATAAATGCTAAAATACAACTATGTGGTAATAATATTGCTCACTCAGATATATTTACTATTTTATACTTTAATATATATATGTCAGTTTTTGTACTGCTCTAGAACTGAAATTTACGAAGCCAGTGTACATGACATTTTTTTTTACATATGAATGATAAACAAAATTGGAATATTAAAAAAACACAAAAGTAATGAAGTGATTTTATAAAGTTTATTGAAATACCTTAACTAGCTCAATTTAATATAAATATACAACTATTAACAACGAATTCCAGTTCCAATAGCCATGAATGTCCCAAATGTTCCCCCGCCCTGGATCATAACTTTTCCGACAGAATGAACGAGTTCTCGACCTCTTGCGCCATACCTTAAAGCGGTAAAACCGCCGAATAGGGCCCCACTAGCCATTCCAACGCAAAATCCTATCATAAAACCCATTTTCATCTTATCGAAACATGAAGGTCCTTGACTCTGATACATCCCACCTGGAACCGGCATTTTACTATGTGCTTGTGTCTATGTTTAAATGTAATTTAGTATTTTGAAATTCAACTTTTGATGTACTAAATCTATACTGCCAAAAATGCAAAATGTTCTTCAACGCCGATTGCGTAAACGTCATTTTGACATTAAAAACTAGATAGACAACTGTCAATAGATATTATAGAAGGCGCATTCCGAATATCTTTTTCGAATATGTAAATCATCTTGATTCCTCTTTAAGTATTTTAGAATTAAAATCCTGAACAAAAAAAAACAAGTGCGAATTGGTTTGACATCCTGAACATTACGTACTAATTTAATTATGTATTTAGATATTTTGCCCATCAAGTGTCTTGATGATTTTTGTCTGTTTTCAATATCGATACTGATGAGATATTGGTCCTAGGAATTCCGAACCTGCTTTTTTTTTTCAAAATTTCTTTCTTATTTTATTAAAAGTATCTGAATTTTTAAAATCTTAAGTTTTCATAGTGGAAAGTAAAAAATGTTCTCCCATATATTAGCCTACATGGACAGTATGTACTCCAATTGTAATTGCAAGTTTGTAATCAAAAATAAAAATTAATAATTTTCATATTTTTCGTTTACTTGCACTGTGAGATTATACTTGAGTTTTTAAATAAAAGATATAAATAGCTACAATTTTTGATCTTGTTGATGCATAACTTTGATATGTCTACAGCTCCAAGACACTTGACCTTAGTGTTTGGTACTAATTTCAACTTGAAATTTTTACATATCTCTGAGAAAAACGCTCTTGACGGACGGACGGACAATGAAGTGATTTTATAACGGTCCCTTTTTAGGTATGAAACCCTATAAACAAATTATCGTGCAAGATCTAACAATTTCACAAAACATTTTGCTAGATAATTTTATTGAAGAGTCATGGTATTATATTTGCATCAAGTTGTTAAAGCTTTTATTTACCTACAAATATTTGTTATTAATGATTTCTAAAACAATTATCTGTGTAACAATGCAGAATAGTTTAGTCATTAATGTTTTAAATTATTATAATTGTGATTATCAAAAGTGCCTATTGTTTTGTGTCCTATTATATGGTCGTCTATGAAAAAAAAAAGAAAAATTTAAATTTTTATTTATGTTTTTTTGCCTAAAAATCTACATGTTCACTTAAAACATTAAGTGAACATGTAGATTTTTAGGATTGGATTGGATCCACATGGATTATATAGTGCATTAATTAGAAACTTTATATTCTAGTAACTCTCAAGATTATGTTGCTGTTGTATTTAATTTAGGGCTGGCTTTTGTTTTTATCGATTTTTCTAGTTTTACGTGGCACTTGCAATATACAATAACGACCATAAGCATGTCACAATATCATGTTTTGCTTCAGCGTCAATTATGTTAATAAAAAGCGATCAAGTTTGTATAGTTGTGACTTCCAAATTACTTCAACAGAGGACAGGTGATGACAAAACTTTCACCTGATGTTATTTTGATGTCACAACGATACACACTTAAATATTTTAAGTTAACATAATGTTATCCAAATGAAACAGGTATAAAATATTATCAATACATCTGTGTTTGTTCTTATCAGCAATGCATATTAATGATAATTTTTTTGATATTACAATTGTACATAGGCAGTTCTACAAGAAGGAATAAATCAGTATAATTCAAATATTATGTACAAAATTGTCATTTAATTATAGATTATGCAAAAAAGTTCTAATGATGTTATTCTATACAGAAGCCTAAATATTATTTTGAAAAAATTTCCAGAAATTATTTTACCCATTTTTTTAATTAATTTCATTTCAAGATCACTTGAGATGTTCAAAGCAGTTTATGTGCAAATTTTCTAAAAATGAAGAATTATTATGAAATCCACTAAGAATTTTTAATTTATTCTCTTGAAAAAATTTTCAAATTTAAATTGTTTACAATATTAAGATTAGATTTTGGAATCAAAAGGTTTAGTAATTTGGAAATTACTTAATTCACACTGTACAGCGAGTTCGTGTTTTGAAATCCTAGGTTCATTTTAAAAGTTTTGCTAAGTAGCTATTAAATGATTTTATTCATGTTGCAAAAACGTCATTAGTAATTTTTAAGCACAATAATAAAACTATATATCGATATGTGATAACATGTTTATTTTGTTGTAGGAGCAACCATGTTCAATTACTACATTAAAATAGTACCTACTATGTATGTCAAATTAGACGGATCTGTTTTGCACACAAATCAATTTTCTGTAACGAGGCACCAAAAATCTGTGTCAATTGTAAGTGGAGAGTCTGGAATGCCTGGTGCTTTCTTTAGTTATGAACTTTCTCCTCTTATGGTTAAATACACAGAAAAAGAAAGGTAATAAAATCAAATCAGTCTTACTTATGTTAAATAACAAACATATTTCTTTTATTTTTTATTTCATTTACAATAGACAATTTATAGCAATTACATGTTTAAATTGAAATTATCAATTTTATTTTTCAGATCATTAGGGCATTTTGTGACAAGCATATGTGCTATAGTGGGTGGTGTGTTCACAGTAGCTGGTATTCTCGATGCTGTTTTATATCATTCTTTAAATGTGATACAACATAAAATTGAGTTAGGAAAAGCTAGCTAATGACATTTTATAAAGTTTTTAAGAAAATATTAAAATCATCAATTGTACATTTAGCATATTCTCTACAAAATTCAACATCGGTGCCCTCAGTTAATGCCATAAGTGGAACATAATTGGCTTCTTTTGGATCATATTGTGCTCTGCCGAGTCTCTCCAAAAACAAATGACGCTGCTGCAGTTTAAATAGTCGACATAGCAATATTCCAGGAGAATGTAAAATCATACTGTGTGGTATTTTCATAACACTGTGTACATAATTGAATCTTGTTATCAGTGATAATTGATCTGAAAATAATAAAACTATTATTATACATTTTTCTTTTAATTTATTGACCTCAATTTATTACTTTCTTTATAAACAGAAAAATGGCTGTGTTTATGAGACTAGATTTAAACTACCAAATTTTAAAATTTTACTCAGAAACATATCAATTTAAACAATAAAATACTTGTTCCAGGTTTCAATTGCCCCCTGCTAAAGCATACCACCCCACAATCTAATTTATTTCAGATACAACTTATTTGTTTATTATTTTCAACTATGCAATTTAAAAGTCTGGTCCTCATAACAATTTGTTGAGGACTAGTTCTTTCTTGTTTTAAAAGACTACCATTCAGAAATGAACAAATTTATACCTTTTTATGGTGACTTAGAAATTATTCTATCCTAATGATGCCATACTAGACCCAAACCTGAAGTTCACGAATTATGCACAAAATAGGAATATAAATAACCTTTCTTTATACATAATTATATGTAATAAATAGGCTTTTATGAAATTTCAGCTTTATATATGTATATGAATACACGATGCGTGTGAAATATATACATACACACACATTTTTCTTTTCATGTATTGACCTCAATTTATTCTTTTCTTTAAAATCAGAAAAATAGCCGAGTTTATGTCTCTAAGCAAACTTACTCATATACATAGTACATATAGAACACATTTCTATTTCAGCTTCAACAGTTTCATTATGATGACAATGAATCAATCACTTTTCCTTCATTAAATGATTTAATTCTTTCAAACTTTTATCTAATTTTGTATATATGTATATTCAATTCAAATTTACAAGCTATATAAACAATTATTTCAAAATTCAGAATATAATATACCCCATTTTATTAAAAACTGGCACAATTAATAATATGGGAGCAAAGTATTTTTAGGCACTCATCCTTGGCATTAAATAAAAGATAAATCTTTACAATAAACTAACAGCTAATCGGAAAGATTCAGGCCAGTGGGGCAAAAAAGAAAGAAAACGTTTTATTTTAGTTAACTAACTATGAAATATGTATATGCTTTCCCATTATTAAAATATCAATATTTTTAATAAAATCTAAAGTGAATACAAACAAACATACAAACAATGAATTTTCAAATATAAAACTTAATTTGTGTATCTAATATGCTAATGCAAAAAGAATTTCTTTAAAATCTTACATCACATTTATATTTCATCTATATAAATAAATACATAATCTTAATAAAAAGTATGTGTTGATGGCTAATTATATGACTTGTAATAAGAATATTATTTATATAAACCATACTTACTTATCATCCAAAGTTTAGGTTTGTTAAGAATTAATGTTTTGATTTCATTATCATCAAAACCCATTTCTTCTTTGATAACAAATGAATTTGTGTTAATGTGATGCAAGTTATATGTTATTATTCTAGGAAGTCTTGTGGATAACCTGCGTACTTCTTCTCCTATCAAATTAAAGTTCTTTTGAAAATAACCCAACCGTTTATCTATTCTTGTGGTACTGGAAAGTTGACAAAGCACACATGTAATTAATACTGTTAATTTTTAATCAAACGAAATCACTGATCTTTATCGGATCTAATGTCAATGGTAATTCTCAAAAAAAACTCATTATCTAATGATTGCAGAAATACATTACACTTTATACTATATATAAAAGTACAATCCTGTTCTATGTCACAACAAAAAAATATAATCAAATCAAATTTACATAATGTTTCATGGGCAGAGATTCTGCATTTAACATTTTTTTTTACATAGATTCTTTCCCTGTTTTTATGGAATTGAATACTATAAAAAATATAGCTGGCATAATTCAATATATATAAAAAAACAAATTTCTGGAAATCTATACTTAGAACCTAGAATATTTGTTTAATTTTGTACCAGAACCTTCAAAGTTTCAGTTCAAACTAGTACTTTTTAAACGACTCAGAATTATGAATTTAGTGATTGACACTTTATGTGAATGCTAAAGCTACAAATATATTTAGTCAACAAAACGCAATTCACTAAATACTTATATACACCTGAATAATTGTATATTTCACATTTCTTCTTAAACTTCCTCGGATCTCGTGTACTACCACTTAATTTTGCCTTTCAAAATTATTATTTATGCCATTAAACTGGTGATAAATACATTTATTTGCATGAATTAGCCTTATGGCATTGTCTTTTTATTTAACAAATATCTATCTTGTTTATTTGTATAATTAAAGCTTTGGTTTACAAATTGCAAAATAGGTATTCTATGACATAAATATATTTTTTAACTCGTTTGACTGATGGCATATTCATGTATCTTATAGTATCTGGAAAAACCATGCTGCATTACAATTATTCTTACAACATACTTCTTAAGCCCAATGTGTACATTTCTGAAGTATTTATTAGATGGATGTCCAAATTTTTGTTTTTAAAAACCAACTGGGTATTTTAAAATCAAATGAAAATTGACACGACAATGTGCATTCAATACTAGGCGCTTTATGAAGCAAGTTTTTTTTCAACTATATTATATTATGATTTTGGCACCTTCTAAAACTGCTAGTTTGACTAAACCCCCCCCGATTTACATACAAATTCAAACTGAAAACTATTCATATTGTATATAAGAATTGAAATATTACAAAAAAAAAAATATTTTTATTTTTAATTCATTTGTATTGAATACAAATTTTATTTTGCTAATTACAATTGCATATGAAAATATCATCATACAATATTTAATTTGTATTAGAACTTTAATCATTTTTATAAACATAACAAGGTGATATAACGTATCTGCGTATTATACTATTCAAACTACAGGAATCTTTTCAAAGGAAAAATCGAATGACATTAGAAACATTAGTTCTATCTATCAATTTACCTGAACATGAGCCAATATGGGTTTTTGGATATGATGCGACTTATTTCACTTTCCTTAAATCTCTTTGATAACAAATAATTCACCCTCACTTGTAAATCTTCCAGTGATTCATAAAATATCATAGGGTTTTTTGTAATATATTGACCTATATGTTCAGATGGTATATAATCACTAAGGAAAAATATATGCGGTTTTATGTCTTTTTCAAAATCTAACCTCAAAAACTTTTCCACTAGATAGGGTCTCTTTTCAATAGAACTCAACTTAACCCCAAGTTTAACCAAGTTTTTTAATCCTTCTGATTTATTTACATATGCCGCAATATTGAATGTATTTGAAACATATGGCGTGATGTATGACAAATCTTCATTTGCATCTTTACACAAATTTTCATCGCTTATCTCATTGTCTACTTTAAGTGCTTTAGAAGTTAAACAATGAACACTTTGATTGTGTATCTCATTTTCTTCAGAATTCATATGATGGTTTTGAATTTGGTTACATTGACTATTTATTAATCTCATCAAAATATTTGTTTTAAACTTTGGATAAAACACTCTATTGCATACGCGTGTAAATAAGATGTTCGCCACAATCATGTTTATTAGATATTTGTCAATATTAACTTATTATACTTAGAAATATATCAATGTATATATATTAAACATTGCATACTACAGTAGCAATCGCCACAACAAAACAGAAGCAGCAGAGTTATAACGTACTACATTTAATTAATAATTACGTTATTACATGACTTTAAAATATTTTATATTTTTAACTATTTATTTGCTACCTCGATAACATTATATTACATTATTAACGAGTCTAGAATCTAGTATATTCATCAGAATTAACTAACATTAATTCAACAAAACAAAAAAGCAGTGAGAACTATGATTAGTATTGCCAGGACGATAAAAATCCTCAAAGATACTGTCATAAGATATTAAACGAAGGTAGGACGGTGACTTTAAAAGACACACATTTATATAAAAGTATTATCACGTAATTTCCTATTATTATTTTAAAAACTCTTATTAGAATTTGGATACAATAAACTTATATATGAAATTTATGTAAATTACAGCCTAAATATCAATTCAACTGATAAGCTTTTATGTAGTTTCGTCTTTATCCATCGTCAGAATTTCAAATTAGTGCTATTATTAGTAATAGATTTTAGGGATACTCAATGTAACATTCATTCAATTGACACAAAGGCCCTAAAATATATAAAACAGAAATAAGAAGTCTAACGAGAATTAAACATCTTCACATTAAATAACAGTTTTACAGTCACGATGTAATCATAATAATAATAATATCTTCGGACATATATACACACCACCGTCTGGTCCCAAACTAAGGAACGAGGCTTGTATTATGGGTACCAGACTGTTGATATACTACATACATACTTTTTTTTTTGTAAATATTTACGTATAATACATAGAAACACCCAGAGTCAAGACAAACATTAATTTTTAATCAAATAAATAAATATTTGTCTTGTGCGGGAATCGAACCCACGACCCCAGCGCGACAGGTAAGGTTACTACCACTGCGCCAATCAGGCGGTCAGTCATAAATTGCCAAATTATAAAAAAAAAATAATTGATTTTATTTATCTATTAATTCGATTCGATTAGTTTGAGGTTTATAGGACTCCATAGTTGTATGTATCGTGTTGTATTGATCAATCATATTCTCTTGGATATAATTAACAGAAGAGCTCAAAACCTTTTTTAATTGTATTTTCGACTTGGAAAGCTTAAAAAAGCTTAAAAAATTACTGTTATTTCTATTTTAAGCACCTTGAGCTTGAAAGTAAAACCAAATTTTAGAAATGGTCTGCAGAATCAACCAATTTTCCAATTTTTAAACTCGAAGTTTAAAAACTATATTTTTGAACTCAAGGATCTCAAAAACACATCAATGAATTTCAAAGCGGGAAATTTCAGGGGTGCCGTGTAGAGTCAACGGTTTTTTCAATGTTTCATTAAACAATATTATTAAAAAAAAATGTTAAAACAGTATTTCTTACGTTACATTTCACTACAAAATTTTAATTATTTATTCTTCTGAAATGTAAATAGCAACCAAAAATTACTCAGTTTTTGGAGTTTACTCCTTAAGAATCGATTTCATATTTAGGCCCGGGATATGGAATTTTATGGGAGTAAAATCAAGTGTTAGATAAATGACATTACGCTATCGTCATGGTTACTGAAAGAAACAAATCGTCATGGTTACTGTTTACATTTTAATCAATCAGAATGTGACAAATACCACTTATACTTGGTGGAGATTTTAATATTGATTTTAATAAAGAAGATGGTTTCCGTTTAGTACAATTTCTGAAAGATGAACTGAACTTAGATTTAATTTCTGACAGAACACTAGGGACAACTAGATATGGTAGAACTATTGATGCGATGTTTTCACGATTTATCACACATGTATCTTCCGACATTCATGTATCACATTTTAGTTACCATAAACCAATTGTTTCAGTGTTTAGTGATACCGCTATTGTTCCTGTGATAAACATTACGCAAGATAACGTCAATGATAGAGAAAATCAATATTACTAAAAAAATTATTGTATAACATAATTATTTTCAATATTTTCTTAAATGACGATTTAATTGTTTTACTATTAACATAAATAAATGAATTGTGTATTATGCTTTGAATAATTTATTAGATGCTTTCGACTTATCATTATACTTATCTATATGTACGATATCATCTTAAAGCAGTAAACTCCATTCGTGCGTAGGAGCTGACAAACTTTTTATTTATTATGAAGCTAATTTAAAATGTACAATGCAACTTACATCATTATCGATAATAGGTACTTTAAAGGTGTTACAAGAATTAATAAAACAATGCACACATGATAAATAACTTTGTGTCCTAAGTCGGGCTTTACATTCTGCACTATAGGAGAAATGTGCGATCAATTCCAATATCTTATTCGTTGTTTGAACCTGATTGATCGTGTCGCGCTCCACACGGTTGATTTATATATTCATATTTTTCTATGGGTACAATACTGACAGTAGTATCGTACATTCCTCTTGAGAGGCTGTAAGTGAACACAAAGAAGATTAACCAGTGATGCGACATTGATATTCTCTCTTTGTCAATTACAGTCAACAGTATTTTCATTTCATAATAGTAATCGTCAGTCAGTGTGCGCATATGTCAGTGCAAACAAAGGAGTTGAATAGTGTGGTTATTTTTTTAGTTAGTTGCGTAATGTAATTTGATATTGAATAAAGTACAATTAAATATAAAAAATAATCCTATTTTGA
Source organism: Eumeta japonica (assembly GCA_005406025.1). Taxonomy (NCBI): domain Eukaryota; kingdom Metazoa; phylum Arthropoda; class Insecta; order Lepidoptera; family Psychidae; genus Eumeta; species Eumeta japonica. Next base: position 417,070 of record BGZK01000129.1, read on the forward strand.
TTTTATATTCAACGTATAGTGATTTTATATAATCGTTCATTTAACATTTAGGAATATTCACGAAAATGCGGAAACGACACATAGAAAAAACTAAAATACAATCTATAAATCCTGCAGATGCTTTTAGTTCAATAAATGAAAGGCCGGTGGATGATATTTCATTAGAATTTTTTTATAAACCGCACACTATAACATTACTAGCTGTATCCATAGCTTCTGTAATATATTCTGCATTTGTGAGGTGATATTTTTTTGGTAAATTAATAGTTAGATATAAGAAATGTATTTGTGATGTTGAAATTTATTGTTCCAGAGATGAGTCAGATATTCAAGATAACATTTGGGCTGGTATATGTTGTGTTGTTTTCTTTTTCTTAATTGTATCAGTACTTACTTTTCCAAATGGACCGTTTACAAGACCACATCCAGCTGTATGGAGAATAGTGTTTGGAATGTCCGTTTTATATCTCCTAGCATTACTTTTTCTTTTATTCCAAAGTCATTCCACTGTCTACAATATTATGTACTGGATAGATCCTAATCTACGTGATTTTCATATAGATATGGACAAAGTAAATTTATTTTCCTTTTTATTTAATACAATTTTTTTCTAGAGTGATACATAATTTTGATGTATTTATTCAAATATTTCAGGAGTATGCTGTTAACTGCTCTGATATTTCATTAGCGAAAGTTTGGTCTCATGTTGATGTTTTTGCTTGGGGACATTTCTTGGGCTGGATGTTCAAAGCTATATTATTTCGACATGGTGGAGTTCTTTGGGTCATTTCTGTAATGTGGGAAATAACAGAAATAGCCTTCGCACATATGCTACCCAATTTTTTGGAATGCTGGTGGGATTCTATCATACTGGATGTACTTATTTGCAATGGATTAGGAATTTGGGTTGGGTTAAAAATTTGTAAAGCACTTGAAATGAGGGAATATAAATGGGTTAGTATTAGGTAAGTGAAAATTAATTTTTTTTTTATTATTATGTATATTTAATAAATTTTATTTATTACTACTTTAATTTGTTTGCAGAGATATATCTTCAACTACTGGTAAAATAAAAGGGCAATACTTCAATTTACACCTGTACAATGGACACCTGTACGTTGGCTAGATCCAACTTGTACATATATGAGAATTTTCGCGCTGAGTCAATTGGTTGTATTTTGGCAAATATCTGAACTAAATACGTTTTTTCTCAAGCACATTTTTGAAATGCCTCCATCACATCCTCTAGTCATTGCAAGACTTTGTCTTATTGGTGTCATTGTAGCACCATCAATCAGGTAATATTTTAAATTATTTCTAGTCGCTTAACAATTCATGATTTTGCAATATTATGCAATATAGTAATAGACAATTGTTTTTATTAAATTTTGAAATGAATTTGAGATGAAAAATGTAAACGGAAATGTCACTGTCAAAGTTATATTTCAGGAATAATGAACATTTTCCTATGCAGTCTAATTAATTACATATTATTAATCTAATTATCTAACAACATTTCTTTATTTACATTAAATAAAGAAATGTTGTTGTTTCAAAGGTTTATGGGACAGTAATTATTATCCTCCGCAACTTAGCAAAATAAAATACATTAGCATTATAATCATAACATAAAAAACAAATCAAAGACAAAGTTTGTATCCACTATTTTTATTAAATTTCTGATTCTTGAAATTAAATCAATCATATTTATTATAAATTGATCGATTACAGTATCAATAAGATGGTCAAGACCACACATTTTATCTTCTTCTTTGACACATGTTTAACACACATTCTATCTCTGCGGCATCACCTTTTTAAAGTCTTGTTCAAATATTTTTTTTTATATTCAGCTTGAAGGTTTTATTAAACTGTGCCCAAACCAATTTGATCGGGTTAAATTCACAGTGATAAGGGGGCAGCCGCAGAATAGTAACACCATTTTCCACTACCAACGTGTCCACTGTTAGAGATTGATAATTTGATTTTTCTCGCTACATGATTTCTAGCAATTGAGTTTTATGCGATTAGTTATATGTGGCCCACACAGACCTTATAGACCAGTGTTGCGTGTGTAAAAATTTGAATTGTTGTATCTAATCGATTGCACATTATAATATTAATTGTTTTAATTCATTTTTTGTTAAATATGTGTCTTCCTCTCTATGGCAAAAATTATAAACGAAGAGCTCAATACTTAAGACTTCTGTCTTATTGCAGTATTGGTAAAAAAAATGTATAAGATTTTATTTCAAAAATTTGAATTTATTTTTGAATAATATTTCATGTCACTTTTAAGTTGGAAATTGTGTGTAATATTTAATTTTATTTGTTTAAGATATGCATAATATTTTAGCACAATATTTTTGTACTTTTTGACAAACTACAGAAATAAGGTTATTATTTTGAACTGGCAGCACCTTTCTTTACCTTTCTGATCTCGAATTCCATTTCATAGTTTAATATATTTACATATGAAACAAGACAATGACACTATTTTTTAGATATTTACAAAAATAATCGAAATATGAATGTTTCAAATTGCCAATTAAACAGATTACTAGGAAAGCTGAGATGTCATTATGCAATAATATATAAATTATATGTTCAACTCCATTTTGCAAAAAGGAGATGATGATGGATCTTTATTGTTACCAGGCTTAAAACAGCCACTGCTGAGATGTACCTCTTACAATTGTTTTGTTTTATATTGAACTTTGGCATTTAAGCCCTACATGCTGGCCCAAAGCTATCTAGGGATTGCTAACAACTGTTAACCACTGCAGTAATAACAGCTGTGACCAATGACTTAATCTTTTCTCCAAGATATGAAGCAAAATGATTAATTTGAGTTGTTAAAGTGTCATTGATTAATTCACAAGTGGTCAGATATAATCCCAGTATTTACCTTTAGTGTCAAGGCAATGGTTCCGACCTCTACTACTTATAGAGATTACTAATAGAGAGATAGCCATATTGAAAGAGATTAGTTTGAAATTATTCATTATTTGTAAGATGAAGATTAAAATGTGTGATAAGAAGGCCTTCTAAATTCTGATTTATTTATGTGATAAATCAGAATTCTGATAATTGAGATGGTACTGGAGTGGGGCCAAAATGGGAACCAAAGTCAATACCGGAACTAGAATCAGAACTGACTTTTTACTATCATTAAAATTTTCTTAACTCTTAGGAATTAATTGATAATTGAACATAGAAGGGGAATCACTTATTGTGCCAAAAGTACAACCGGTTTTCTTAAAAGACAGTGTACTTTACTGGCCAGCCCAGGCTGGCTACATAATGTGCAATTTGCTGTTTGCCTTTGTTTTAGCAAGAACTGAATTTCTCACATAGCAATAAAGTTTTACATTTTAGAATATTGTAATTATTTAAAACAATTACACAAAAGCCAAGCCTGTAAGTTGTAAAGAAAGTCTTTGCAACCCTCTCATTCTTCAATAAAAATATGTTCCACTGCAGTGGGCTAATAAGGCACCTGATATTTCTTTTTGTTATAGGACAAATTTTCAAATAGAAGGATCTATTGCCTACAGTACTTTTTTGTACTAGCAGAAAAGACCTATACATTTTGTATAGGTATATAGGAAATGTTTGTACATGTCAAACATCAGGAAGGTTATGCAAACAAAATATGAGCTATTTAGTTTAAAAAAAATTATAGCTAGTAGTAATAAGCGAAGTTCCAAGACTAGTAGCCATAAAAATACATCAGCTATCGTCTTAAAGGGGTGCAAACTAAACATCATATAAATATACTTATATAATTCAAGATTTTGATTTTTGGGTTAAGTCAATATTCAATGTATTAAACAAATTATTTTCAATTATTAATTCAGTTTTTCTATCTGCCAGTCATGCTAGTCTTCAGACTTCGTTGTGAAAACTAAGCTTTAAAATAAAGAGCATTAAATGTATTCATTATTAGATTTCTAGTAAAGACCTGGTTCTATATCTTGACGTGATTATACTCTATAAAAAAATCTGTAGTATGGTTGACCCCCATAGGACATTCCTAAAATTTTCAACTATAATATTTATTGATGTGTTTTTACTCTCCTTGAATTTAAAAATATAGTTGTCTAAGTTATGAGAGGTTGACATATGTATATAGACATCACTCGGAAAATAACTGAAATACATTCCCAGGACCCTGAAACATCAAGATCTGTTGAAAACTATATTTTCGGAAATCAGACTGAAAACAGTATATTCCCAATTTTATGAAAATTTTTCAATTGTTGTAGCAGGAATTTTTAAAAAGTTTTAGATTTAGTTATAAATGCTCTTAAAATCATAAGCTCTTAATTAGGAAATTAAGATTTTAATATGAGTCTTCATTAGGAAAAAATACACTGCAATATTAATTAATGTAGAACATGTACTATGTTTTTGATAAAAACTAGTATGGTATCATTTATTTAAGAAATCTTTTGAAATTGTGATATTGTGCTGGAGATGAAATTCATTCACTTTTGTTCTCATTTTAGCCAATTTTGAGGTTCATTAATAAGTGAGTAACTCTGAAAGATTTACAATAGTATAAAATAATTACTACAGTTTATTGTCTTTATATTGTATTTTTTTAAAGAATTCTCCATCTAAACAAAGTTTCAATATCTAAATCAGTTTATAAAACAATTTTCACACATTCTCTTTAACTACCATGCATATTTCATTTATGAATAGGTAACATTTTCCATTGGTTGGTTTTTTATTTTGGGGTACAAAAATTGTCAAATGATGCAAAGTCGAAACTGTAAAGAGGATGATTTATACGTTATATCAATGTCTTGTTCAAAAGTCCTTTATTTTGAGTGTACATTGTCATAGTGAAGCTGTAGCCAACAAAGGCTAGTGTTCCATCGCTTACTGCTTTCGGCAACAAAACATTTGTTAACATACCATTCAGCATTGATGCTTCTTTGATCTCGTAAGATTACTGACATCAAATAACCCGTTAAAAAAATGCTATCAAAATTGTATATACATTTCTCGCTCACATCATATTGGTATGTTTAGGTCATTTTGAAACACAGTGATTTATCATTAGACTGTCGGCATCATTTTAAAACATGCTTCTGAGCCTGCAATTGTGCAGTGCACAGTGTGCAATAAACAATCCTCCTTCAGTGAAGATGCTCTTGTAGAATTTGATGTACACTTCCCGATCCAATCCACAGAATATACTGAATCTCCTCATATGTTCTTATTTATTTTACGAGGGCTGCTATTTATGCTGCTAAAAAGAGACATATCTCTCATGCTTCACTTCTTTGCATACAAAGATCCGAGATGTTGAAATTTATAGTCTCTGTATACCTCTCTGGGAAATAGATGTGAGTTTATATTATTTTTTTTTTTTTGCGAATATTCGGCAACGATATCTCTCGAACGACCCAACTGATTTCGATACAATTTGTTACGATCGATGTTACTTTTTAAGAAGAATAACTGGTAAAATTTTCAATTTATCGGTAAAATAGTTTAAGGAATATTACATCAAAAAAAAAAAACACTTTTCGAATGTTTTCTCCGACGATATCTTGATTAAATCAACCGAATTTTATACAATATACGGCAATTAATGCATCGGCTTGAGGAAAAGAGCTGATTTGATTTTGGTATAGATTGATAGAGAAGTCTAAAAGTTGTTTCTAAATAGTATTTTTTTGAAACATTATTTTCGAGATTACTTAAAATTTTCCAGGTACAAGTTTTCAGGTAGTGTTAAGTTGAGGAAACTCTTTTAGAATGCCGCAAACCGCGTTTTAATCGGTAATTCCGTTCAAAATACGTGAAAAGTTTACGCACACAACACACGCACACACACACCCACACACCTACCCATGCGCGCGTACACAACTCACGCACACATACTGTACGCACCCGGACAGCTTGAGGTATGTCCGTCTGTACAAGAACTCACCCTTTTAGCTGATGAGTCGTCCCAAAAGTACAGGCGGTCGGCGCGTGATCGTCTAGTGTGACTAGTTTATTTTTGTATGTATTTGCACTCCCGAAAGTTACTTTGTGAAAACTGAGTTAACACCGCACTGGCTCGCGTTTCTTGTTATTTCACTAAAAAGCGTGAAGACCCGTTTTCAGCGACAGATGGCAAGTGACAGTCGCTTTACCGCGTTTATCCGACCCGCCCCGCTTTCGTCAATTATGTATGGTTTAAGAGAGACAAACTATAATTTTCAAAAAAGGAAAATAATGTAAACACATACGGACATCACTCGTATAATGAAAACTCGATTTTAGAAAACTGGATTGAAAAGAGTAACTTCCCATTTTTGAAAATTGTCAATTCCATAGCGGGAAATTAAAAAGGAAAAACAAGATTCCTTATATAAATATGTAAAGTATGAATGATCATATAAAAGACCAACTAAAAGTCATACAAAAAATTGTAATAATTTCATCAAGTGATAAATTAGCTATGGCAGCCGCTAACTGATGCGGTCGATGTTCGCGGAGGATAAATGATGATTTATTTTATTTAAATTTAATTTATTAAAATACTACACATTTCCCTTTTGACTAGCCAAATATATATCTTAACATTCAATAATATGAGCTATTTACTGAGAATCACGACGACGTCTATAACACTAAATGATCTTCATTAATTTGGATCCTTATACTAGTTCTAGCCAAGGGTCATAGCTTCACAGCTTGTAACACTGCCACGACCATCATTGTGGCAGTGTTACAAGATTCCTGATCTTCATTGTAGTAGGGGGGCTAAGTGAATCGCGATCACAAACAAGTCAATTGCGTGAAGTCATTCATGGGTCATCGAATGTATTCGTTTCTCGACCGGCGATTTCAGTGAAAAAATAAAATTGATTTAAGTCATAGAAAATTATTGCACGAAAATTTTCTCGAGTGAAATTCATGTTGACATTAAACAAATAATTTTCTTTTTGTCGCCAATTTGAAAAAACGTATGACAGATGAATGCAATAGATACATGTAATAAGGTTGGCAGAGAATTCAATTTTTTAAATTCAAATATGTTTTTTCTATTTTACAGTTTCTAAGCGGTCAATTTTAAAAATTTTAAGTATCACCTCCGTACGCTCGTCCTTTTATGATATATTCATTAAATTTGAATGATTATAGATTTGTTTTATACTATGCATACGCCCACTCACCAACCATGTCAAAAATAAATAGTTTTGTTAAAACTGAGCTAGACTAGTCACGGAGGCCGCTCACTGGCCGACGCTAACGACATCTGGAAAAGTGTACAGGAATAATGAGTGACTTTTTCTACTACAGGTCATTGAACAATATCAGTATAATCGATATCGGCAAATAACGACATTACGTGGAAAAGTAAATGAACGAACACAATACCCAAGACAATTCATTTACTCCGTCGCAAAATTAGTGAAGTAGATTACGGTCACAATTCTATAACGTAAACAAGTGCGTTTCGATGAAAACCGTTATTATTGTTGATTTTGAGGGCAGGGTTGCATGTCGTGCACGATGATCATGCATTTCATTTAAGTGAAGTATAATAAAGGATCTAAAAATATCGTTACTTTTAATATTTTTAGGGTTCCTTATCTCTAAAGAAAAAAAAAGGAACTATTATTGGATCATTTCAATGTCGGTTTGTCCATTTATCTGTCGAGAGCTTTTTCTCGGGTACGCGTGGAGAAATCATACAATGTACTTAAGTGTGGGCCCCTTGGAGCTGCAAGCTGTAGCTTGGTTCTAAGTCGACGTAATCAAAAAATGCGGCCATTCATGTATTATATTTTGAAAATCGCCATTAAATTAAAACCTATAGGGTAATTCCCATTGACAACTAACATAAATTTTGTAAGAAGTCTCACAGCGCTAGCAAAGAAAAAATCTGAAAATCTTCATTTGTAGTTATATCATATGAAGTCATATTTTTTTTTTTATTACAATTTGATGCTTGCAATCGAAGTATGAACCATGGTCTAGACCAATACATGGAATAACATTTTTTTAATTTCCCACTATGAAAACTTGAGATTTTCAAAAATTTGGGTACATAAAAAAAACCAAAAAGTAATACAGAAAAACAAAAGTGGGAATTCCTGGGAGCAATATTTCGCCTGATTAGTATTCAAAACTAGTAAAGTTCATTGAAACTCTTGATATAGAAATATCTACATACATAATTAGTTTTTTTTGAACCCTGAGGGTATGCGTCCAAATCGCATGTTTTTTAACTGACTTCGAAAAAGGAAGAGATTCTATATTTGTATGTTTTTTGTATGTTGCGATAATTTCGTCAATTATCGACCGATTTCAAATTATTTTTTTTTGTTTGAAAGAGTATACTCCCAAAGTTGTCTCATAGTAACCAAGTCAGGATTTGCTGATATGGGAAATATCTCTAGTTTAAATAGAATTTTGGTTGGCGTTGTTTATGTTTTTTATATTGTTTTGTTATCTGATAGTCTTATCTTTGTATGCCTAATCTAAATATGTATCTAATTTCAGACAATATTATATATACATGACTGACCCCAACTGTAAAAGGGTCGGTACACAATGTTGGGTATATGGCGCAATTATGGTGACGGAGACAATGCTTTGTATTAAGAATGGAAAAGAATTATTTGGCCAAGCTCAAATGTGGAATATCGTAATTTGGCTTATAATCCAATTGTTTATATCAATCGGTTGCGTCTATGGTGTTGTCATTTATCACAAATATTTTGATGTAAGTCAAACATACTTTTTATTTATTGATGTACATTATTTACCCTGTTGGTTACATAATTTTTTTTAATATGCCATCATTGTTATAAGGATTGTGTATGTGTGCGTGCGTGCGTGCATGCGTGTTGTGTGTGTGTGTGTGTGTGTGTGTGTGTTTATAATATTATAGTCAATATATATGTATATATTATAACTAATTTATTGAGCCACATGGGTCAATATATTTTGAATAAATTAGTTTTATTGTTAATAAACATTTTGACATTTTACCATCATGATTGAGTATATGCACAAAAATATGGCTATAGTAATAGTAGTTGTAGAAAATCAGCTGTCACATTTAAACAGAAAAACAAACAAATATTGACATCACCTTGCAGTTAAGTTTAACAGAGTTAGTATCTAGAAAGGATTCTTTCCATTTTAAATTTTTAGTTATGGAACTCTAAAAATATATGAAGATACATAATAATGACTTAAGTTGCTCCATTTTTTTGGTAAAACTTGTTCAAGTAAGAAAAATTTGTCAAAAAAGTACAAAGTATATGTTTTATCGAAATAAAGTATTATCTACCAAGAGTATAATAAAAATTTTGTAATTATTATTGATGAAAGCTAAAATCTTAACTTTACAAACTCATCAAATAAACCGTGGCATTTACTAAGACCTTTTGTTTTTTTACAGCCACATAAAGAAACTCAAGAAGAAAGCCCATGCCAGGACGAAAGTCTTACTCCACACGACAAAAATATAGCTGGTAATTCTAAATTAATTTGCTTTTAATTTGAGTTTGTCCAAAAACAATTGAACATAGCTAATACTTTGTATATTTCTCGGAGTGTACGTAATTTTCTTTATCATTTTTATTATAGGTTCAACCAGTTGCGAAGAAGACTATGAGAATTCTGTGTTGAGGAAACGAAATTCAGTCAACTAAATTACTGAATAATGCTCCATCAAGAAGTTTTCGATGTTAGAAAAATTTGATGCAGATCAAAATAATATATTTTCTGTGTATTACAAATGTAATACAACCATCTTTGTAATTGTGATGTTATGCTGTGAGAATTTATTTATATGTATTCATTGATAAGACCTTCTTAATACTAACAAAAGTATCGTTGAAGTTGATGCTTCCTATGTCTTGTAGTAGGGTAAGTGACATACATAGAACTTACATTGAAACCTTATCACTATTTGTTTCCATATCGGTCAGTAGATTAGACAAACTTTAATATTACAGGTCCACCTGTATGAGCTTATCATTTGAGTATGATATAGTATTGTTTTGAATATTCTTAAATAGTGTTTGTAATATGGTAGAATCTTCCAAATCGGTGCTGAAATCTATATTTTTTTTTATAAATTATTATAAATTTTTATGATTCTGTAGTCTGACAAATCAATAATCCTTTAAATCGTCCAGTCTAGCTGTCTGTTGTAATCTGTTACAGCTTCACAACTTTTACAGTTATAAAATGAAATACATATATGAAATTTCTTACAGGTATTTTTAAAAAAGACTTATTTTTTTAAGGGTATCTCCCCATATATATTGTTGGTGAAGTCTTTTCAAATAAGGTAATGTCTGTATAAAACATTTTTGGACAGCCATACCTTTAAGAAATATTTTTCTCGCAACAATTGTTGAGTGTGTATCCCCTTGTAGTTTCTAAACTGTTAGACCTAGATGTTTATAATCGCCCATGTAATCAGACCATTGCAAGATTACTTTATGAAAATGTAAAGGAACAATTTTGTGATAGAAATATTTAACATTTCACAAATACTTTATCAAAGATATTGTTTTATCATATAAAGAACTAAAATTTAAAACAGTCTTAAGTATTTCACACACAATGCATTTTCTGATACTTGGCTAGTGCTTCATAATTTTCTAATTTAAAAATTTATGTAATTCCGTGGTGTGTTATTAAGTTGAATTTGTGTAGAAAAGTTATACAAGTACTATAAAGTTCTTTGTCCCTTCATAATGAAAGTGCACAGTAAATACTTAATCCATTAAATATATACTTCAACATTTCATTTTTTCATGACATTTGAGTCTCTCGATAGTAGGTATAACAAGTATATTCTCATATACTTGGTAGCTTTCTTCATGAGTGGGGGTTTACTCTTTAATATTATATTTTTAAAAAAGTAACATTTTATGAATTACAGATTTCATCACAGATTTGGTTTAAGAGATGTTCTAGTCACAGACTTCAAAATTTGCATTACAAAGAACTAGTCATTAGAAGCTAACCTTTTTCAATATGACTTTCTCTCCACTTGTATAATAATCTTTAATAAGTAGTAAATGTTATTGTGCAGTCCTTTAGTTCCGATTATTAAGCGATTGCTGAGGGCAGTGGTAGCCGAATGCTCGAAAACGTTACTTCAAAACCAGAAGGTTGAGATTCTAATCATAACCACAGGCGAATTGATCTTTGGACTTAAGTCGAATTAAACCACTTGCTCTATGCCTCGGAGGACACGTTAACAAATCATTAGGAGGTCCTAACTCATTCTGGGTTAGTATGGAAGGCTTGAGTACCAGGCTCTTTAGTCTAAAAGCAAAAGATCGTGAGGGGTGTGCCGCAGCAGTGGAGTGATAAAAATATGATACAATGAGGAACTATTTAAATTAAAAATGAATTTTAATAATTCTCAATTGCAACAGATGGCACTATTGAGGATTTGGAAAATCTGTTAAAAACATTGAGTAATACGGATTAATTCCTTTATACCAATAAGTAATATTGTGAAATTCAATAAATATTAAGAAATCTGTAAAAATTGCAATGTTGTTCTTTTCTGAGATTGTGCAAGATAGAATTGATCATGCATCTTTCCGCAAATATTTATAATCTCCTTCTTTTTTGTCCAACTTTACCGAAGTAACTATAACAAAAATATGTCATTGAAAATATGCTTATAAATAATATAAAATGGTACAGAAAAAACCCTACAAAATGCTCGGGCAAATGGCGCCTGAGCACTCACACGCAGCGCCCGACTACGTGACGAACGGGTTATGCGATGTGTTGTTTTTCAAGAATTTATCTAGTCACTTACCTACCAATGACACTTAGTGTTATCAGTGATGTAAAGGTCGCTGAAGGTATTAAATTAGTATTTAATTTTCCACATGTGTTCCATTCACCTCTAAACTAACACACAGTCGTATTATGTTTTGTTCGTGAACCCTTTTGAAAAGCTCCTCCCGTCGATTTTTTTTCACGCACTTGTTCAAAAGCGAGTAATATGCGTGAGCGCATTTCTTCCGCTTCACACTCGCGTTAACGAGACCAATTAAATTTTCACCTAATATTGCGGCCCATACATTTATTTTCCAACGACATTGATGCCCCGTTTAACATGCGACCCTTGGGTGTGTATGAGCTCATACATAAACAACTCGTCTGTTCCAGATTCCATTTCTGCTAACATACTCTCGTCACTCCCTATAATTTTATATATGAATTGTGAGTCTTAATTATATTACTGTAATACCCATCGGAAATTTTCAGTACGTTGGCCATAATCACGCGGCAAAAAAGCATACACTTTTTGAATGTGGTAAGCACGTTTGTTATCTTTTTTTAATATGCGCAATACTGTTGTGTGTGAAACGCGAAAGCGCCTGCCCGCTTGACTGCTACTTGCTGTCGGAAGTCGTGTAAAAAATCTTAATATTCGTTCTTCTAGACGTGAAAAGATTTCAAACATACGACTAGAGATAATCTACGATAACATGGCGCGCCCCTCCATAAAATATCGCAGTTAAATGTATGAGTGAAAGAACAAACAGAGCCCCGCCTAGCCTTGCGCAGATGTGTGCGTGTCGCTAAACTAAAACAAATCTACGGATTTTATGCTCAACTGATTGTGTCGCTAGTTGGCTCATTGTTATAATATAGCTCTGCATAAGCGTACTCTATGAAAAAAATGCGTCCTTACTGTCGCACAGCTGTGTGAATTATGACTAGTCCGACGACTAATTTGGTAAAACTCAAGATGTTGTGAGTAAGGATAGCATAAAAATGAATATTTACTTTAAATAAATTAATATATGTTTATTTCAAAAAGTTGAGACATTAAAAAAATTTCAAACATAAGCGTTATGGGTGCTAGCAATTTGAGCCTGCATCAAAATATGTTATGGTTATGGGAAAGCTTAGTTAAATAAATCGTAATTAAATTTTTATTCCGAACTAAAGCAAATCAATGCTCTTTATTAGCACTAGATATAGAATTTTCATCGCTATCATAAAAGCTAGATGTGTCGTTATCAGATTCTGAATCACCTACATAAATAGTAAATTCTTGTTCATCATCATAGTCTTTCCAGTATTTATTTTCTGTCTCTTCGACATGTTGGCAAGTTTTATCCCAAATTGTAACATTAATCATAGCTAAGCGTTCGTTAATTAAATTCAGGATGGACGTATAGTTTTGGTCGATATTTCTGTTTGCTACATAGTTTTTTAATACACCCCAAATTTTTTCTATTGGGTTTAAGTCTGGGTGGTATGGAGGCAATCTTAAAATATCAATATCATTTTCTTTAGCAATTGCATCTATGGCATAATTTTTAGAGTTGTCCTTATGTTTTAAAATAATGTCGTAAAGTTCTATCTTTTTCATATCTTCCCGGAATTCAATATTTTTATAGGTAAGCCACTCCTGCATGTCCGCTTTCTTGCTGTTGGAATTGGGCACTTTTTCCGCAAATGTGTTATGATAAGACGCGTTGTCCATAACGATAACCGATTTTTTTGGTATATTCGGAAGTAATTGAGTTTTAAACCATTTTTTGTAATTTTCGTGATTCATGTTGTCATGGTAATCACCTGTTGTTGAACTGGCCTTGTAAATTAAACATGCATTTGGGACAAATCCATTTTTGTTGCCAGCATGAACTATAATAATTCTAAGCCCCTTAGAAATTTTTTTTTGTGCAATAGATCCGTTCTCATTTGCCCATGACTTGTTTTGTACATGTGTAGTGTGTATGTAACTCTCATCTGTATATACAATATTTCTCCCTTCTTCTCTATATTTTCTCAACTGCTTTAAATATTTGTACCTAAGCATTTGTATGTCATGTTTCTCGCTAAGCATTCGGCGATTATCATCAGTATTTATCCATTCATACCCTAAATCAAACAGCAAACGTCGTAAAGTTTCGATACATCCTTTATAATTAATTTTCTCGTTCAATATCTTCTTCAAACTTTTCAGTGTAGGAAATTGCTTATATTCCTTATGAAAATTATTAATAGTCCGTCTTACTACTGCCATATCGAAATTATCGATATCTCGTCTCAAGCATTTGCGAGGTTTCTTCATCTTATGTGGTGATCTCAACACCGCGCCAGTTGAATCACTTTCTCGTTTTTGCTTCAAAATTCTTGTAACGGTTCTTTCGCTTACTCCCACAGCTTTTGAAGTGCGCCACCTCGCATCGGTTACGCGCTCCACACCATTTTCAGCTTCGAACTTCATTCGTTGGTACACAGTAGCTATAACTCCTCGAGCCTAAAATAAACAATTTTATTTTAAATATCTACGGCTACAGAACACGTGAGATAAAGCAATAAATAACAAATAAAAGTTTTACCTGACTATGCATTACTTTTTTCTGGAATTCTCCATGTTATACTTTTTCTGCATTTAGTACTTTCGTATTGTTGACCGACGCGAAAACAATAGCTCGACTGTCTCGGACGATTGCTGGCCCGTTACTAAAGACGAATACTTACAAATACATACACAACGCCTTGTTCCGATATTGTTACTTACACTAATGTAATAAGTTGGAGGGCGCGCCATGTTATCGTAGATTATCTCTAAACCCTTCTATGCCAAATTAAAACATACGCAAAAACATTTGATGAAATCTATCGGGAAATTGCTGCGTCATAACCCAGTAATGAGTTCCAAGCTATGAAAAGCTCGAGTTTATAGAAGAAACCATCAGGCCTAGGGCTAAAGCCTTTAAAGTTGCCCACCAGATCTTTCATAACTGGAAAAATTTCAGTTTGCTATGGCTGGCTTAATTTTTGATTCAAGCCACATAGTCGTTTGTTAATTAATTTTTCCAACTTGTCGATTCATTGAGAGTCAAGTGTAGCACTTTTTAGCAGTTTGAGCCTAGATTGATGATGTATCAAATAACATTTAAATTCTATATGTTTTCTAAATTGACAATTGTATTTAAGTCAACCATCGAAATAGAATGATTAGTTAATAAAGTCATAAGGTAGTTATTGAAATTTAGGTTTTGTTATAGATCTTTGTTATATTAATTTACGTCAGCATCACATTGAAATAAGCCAAATAAAAATCACGTCTAGGAAATCCATAAATCATGAAATTAGTTGAACAATTTTTTACATGTTATATCTTTCTACTTGAAAATTCAATACTACTTCAATATATATTTGTGTTTTAGTGCACCAAATATAGATATAATATAGAAAAATGCAAACAATAATATTATTGTTTCAATAGTTGCTATTGTATGTTCCATCACATTTCAATTTTATAAATAATGATTAGCATCTTTTACAATAATAATTAGATACTAAGAAAATGCGGGCGTATTATCGTGACGTGATTATCGTATAACCAAACAGTGATACTAGAAAAGTCATTATTTGTGATTATATATCTTTTTTTGTATACATATTGTAAGCAGCAGAAATAAAATGTAAATAAATCATTGAGCTAATTGTGATCATTTCTTTTCGAGACGGGATGATTGGTGAATCTGTATTTGATTTCAGAAAAATATGTAATCAACTCATATTGTGTTTTATTTTTCTTCGACGACACAGCTAGTCTGTCGAGCGAAACGTGATACAAAATGAATATTTAGGGTTCTTTGTATGAATGACTACAACAATACATCTCTCGAATGTCAGTGCATGCGATTATTTATCATGAAAAATAACTTTGATACTATAGTCTAATAATAATTCTGTTTTTTTTCTATATCTATAAGCTTGATTTTGTAGGTTATTCAGCGTTAAAGACTATTAAAAATAATCTAGCCATGCGTTGACAATAATTTGTTTATTATCTCTCATACATATATATACTAATGAATAATCAAATATCAAAACTAGTTTTCCATATTTTATTAAAATGATTTTACGAAATTTCTGATTCTTTTCAGTTTAAATTTTCGCTAGTGCCAGTAACTGTGAGTCTTTTCTTATCACAGTAAAAATATTTCAGAAGTGCTCCCACATTGCTAGAGTGGACATCGCGAATACTTATTGGGATTAGTTTTTATTCTATTCTGTGGTTTTTCGAAGTGTAAAGCGCGTTTTATTTCCGATTCAAACTGATGCGCATATGCCGATTAAAGGATATGGACGTGCGCTAAGTGAATAATTTTTATACAAAGATGACCATATATGAATATATGATTGGGAAAAACTATTTTTGTATTTTATATACATATTCAAGATAATTTTTCATCATACTTTATTTACATTTAATTATAATACATATATGCTATTTTGTCAACAACTTGTTGCCATTTTGTAGGTAGTGATATAATCCCATTGCTGTAGAAATTTTGAGACTTTGGATGAAAACTATTAGTAGTTTTGACAGTCCCTTAATGTTAATCTAACACTACCTAAAAATTCTAGAGACCGAAACAGGTGAAAATCTGAGGGTACAAAGTCAAGGCTATATGGTGGATGATTAACACTCTCAGCCAAACTCAATATTTGTTGAGTGACTGAGATGTATGATCTGGCGTTATCATAGTAAAACCTCACGCTTATTGCTAGATTCCGGCCGTTTTTCTCTACTTGCTTGTCAGCTGTTGGCAATAGAAACTGAATTGATGGTTTTGTCCGGCGGTAAAACTCACTATGGATAATGTTCGTCTAATCCCACCACACACATGGGATCAATTTAATGTGATTTAATCCGGGTTTCACTATAGTCTGTGGAGCTAGCTTGCTTTGGACTATGATCTTTTCGCACGTTCTTGTCGTAGGTAATCCATTTTTCAGCATCTGTGATCAATTTTTTCAAAATGGTTCGGTTTCATTACATTTCAATAGAAAATCGCAAAGGAGTACACAATTTATTAGATTTCTTTCAGTGAACTCGTGTGGGACCCTCGGTATCGAGCTTTTTTACATGGATCAAAACTGTTTTGTGGTCAATCCCCAGCTTTTCAGCTATGTCAAGAACTAATATACTGATCTTGCTCTACATTTTCCAAAATGGCATTGACTTTATTTACTTAATTACCAGATTCAAAACGCTTGAACCAGCCTTGTGCTACTTTTACCGTCACTTCATTAGGTCCAAACGTCACAAATATTTTCGCGGCTTGTCACGTTTTTCCTTTTTCTAATAAAACTTAAAATTATCGTATTGTTGTATCGAATTTCTGTACTAGATTCACTCATTTTGGTAGGCAGAAAATAGAAGAACACTATCTTCACTTTTCATTTTTTTTTAAATGTCATCTATTCAATGGTATCAAAATTATCCCGATACAAACATCACAACTAAAAGATTTTACTGCAACTTTTACTTCTCAATATTTAGAAGGAATAGAAATTGTGTAAGTGAAATCATTGAAAAGGCCTGTTTAAAATCACATTTAAACCATTACTCATTTGAAAGAATAATTTATCATTAAAAGTATCAATATCGCCATGTGTCCCATCTCTATGTTTAATGCATTTTATAAATTTGAGAAGAATCGCATTTGGCAAAATTTAACAAATAATAATTGGCTGATTTTAGCTTTATTTAGAGGCATTTCACGTAAGCAGTTGGTCTATTGCAATTTTATAAAAAAAATATATAGTATGAAAGAACCAGCATTGGAATTTAGAGCAAGCTACAGATTACAATTTAGAAGGAAACAAAAATGGCGATCATGTTTAATAAAGGTTGTTTGATATAGACAAGGAATTCATTATAGGCAGGCAAAAACTAGTATTTTGTATACAGAACTTTAGCATTTAAATTGTCGAATCAGATGTATTTAATTTTAATCATGCGGCTAACAATCAGATAAAATTATTTTATACAAATAATATGTTATGGTAATATTTTGGATGGGAATGAAGTAAGATGTGCAAAGATTGTACCATATGGAATCTATTGCCTCTGCTTATCCTTCTGAAAATAAGCATGTGTTTTACTATTGTTAATAATAGTTGTCGTAAATAATTTTAGCAAAAAGAAAATATTCTAAAGTTGGGGTTTGCACAAACATCTGATAAATTAAAACAACTTTTTATACTTGTATTTTAATTTTCCACTGAAAACAAGAATACAATTTTCGAGCCAATACATTTCATTATCACACTTTGAAAACTAAAAACCTTAAATGCGCACTTATGATTTTTCTACAAGTAAAAGAAATGAAAATTATGTAAATTCGTGATCATATTTTTCGGGAATGCATTTTGTAAGACTAGATAAGCGTATTTAAAATTCTTATTCAACATAAAGTGAATACCAAAAAATTACTGATATAGGCTTTATAGGATATTAAAATTAATAACAATGACTAATAATAATAAAATTGCAATATAGCAAAAACTGAATCAAACTACTATATAACACCTTAAACATAATGACGAAATTTTATGTGATATTTATACAAAAAAGTAATAAATGTCATCTATTTCATTTATAAATCATCAAAATGTCTGGTTCTACATTATCGATGCATTTGAGTATACATCACATACTATCTCTAGGCTTGATCAAAGTAAATTGAAACAGCACTGACATTTTTTATTCTATGGTAATTTTTATAGTGAAATATATTCACAACACATCTCTTGTTTATTATCAATGAGTAACTGCCAGTCAGTTAGTCGTTCTGTATAAAACTGGTGATTAGTCTATTGCAGTAAAATTGTGAAAAAGATTGAAATACGTTTTGGAAACAGGGCAGTAACTTCTATTCAACAACACAAAATATAGGTTTGTAAAAATAAGTCGTGATTGGTATACTTATAGATATCATTGCTTCTGTTTACAATTTTAATCTAGTTCACAATGGTGGCCATTATAGGAGTTTTCTTTTACCCCATAACTTTGAAATAAGAGTTAATTGAAAACGAATTTGGGCAAATGGAAATATATGGCGTACTTGAAATTTTTTATTGTTATATATGAACATAGCTGTGTATAATTTCTGTAGCAATAAGTAACTATTTTTTTTCGAAAACCTATCGAATAACTACATAATTATATAGAAAAATGTGGTGATCCTAATTTACTATTACTGATATGGAAAATACTGTGGAAATAGTAACTAAAAAGAAAAAACATTTAGACCAGGCAGAGAGAAATATGGCGTTCCAGTCACGGTTGTATACTATATGGAATCAATCATGCATCTTCCCGCAAATATTCATTTTTAGAACTTTGCCAAAACAACCATAGTCTTGGACTAGCCGTTTTAAGAAAAATAGCGCAGAACGTGAACGTGTAAATTCACGAAGTACATCTTTAGCGACAGCTAGCGCGCGGCTTTAAAGATTTTAGATTTTGTTGTGTATCGTTTATGCGATAATTTGCCTAATTGATTTAGAGGTGATTGCAATACGTGGCAAATCAGACAGTAATATAATAATACCATCGGCGACCTTTACATCGCTGACAACGTCGTGTCATTTGTAGGTAAGAAAGAAATTCTTTAATACATTGCATAGCTCGAGAGCGAGGCACAATTCGAGTTCGTCACGTGATCGAGGAAGCTGCGCGGTGCGCGAGCGCCGTCTGGCCGAGCATTTGGTACGTTTGTCTACATTTTTTTATATAGCTATATTTTCAATTACATATTTTGTTATAGTTACTTTGGCAAAATTGTCCTAAAAAGAAGATTATGAATATTTGCGAAAAGATGCATGATTGAATCCATCCTGTATAATAGAATAAAAGGTAGAAAAGTATATATAAATAGAATAGGTTGTGGCAGAAATCAGGCGTTGTCTTTAAATGTAGAAAATCATACATTTTGTCTATAAAAATATGGGATATCCCCTGCGATAAGGAAAAATTTACACACTGTTACTAAAGATGGTGTATTTGAAGATGACTGGTATCAAAACTTCATGCGTATGCATCCATTTCTAAACTAATTACAGCTTTAAATTTAACTGGCGTATTTAATGCAAAGGAAACAGGTTTTCAGAATGAAATATCTATAGTAAGGGCGATTGGACAGAAAGAGAAAACGCTTTCTGAATTTCTGGGGTAATGATAGAACATCTACTAGTGTACTAGGATGTGTCTCAGCTGATGGGATATATTTACTAACGTTGATTATTATTAAAGGATCAGCAGTCTAGCCACAATGGGTGCCAGACCCATTAAACACAGACCCAAAAGAATACTAAGAAGTGGTACTTTTTAGCAACATTGAAAAATAGCTGGTTGGAAAAATTGGTCTTTATTATCGAATAAAGGAAAATTTTATATTTGTTATATAAACATCTGGAATATCCAATACCAGAATCCACAAGTTTAGTCATGGATAGTAACACCTGCAATAGAATTCGTGTTGTTGACATCTCAAATGAATGATACAATTAATGAAAACATGCTTTCTGCTACTGCTGATCAGGCAGACCAAAGTAATATCTTATCCCCTTTAGTAACAAAAGTACTTAAAGATAATTTCTCTCTATACTGATTGATACACTTGCAAAAACAGAAAATAACTTTATTGAGTTTATTGTTGTTAAAGAAATCGCGGGTTCAAGAAGTTAAGTGTCCCCAAATAAAACCTTAATATAAAATATTTTTCAGTTGAAACCCAAACAAAACCAAAAGGTTGTTAACCCAAGATTAACACTATAGGCATATGGAAAAGTTTTGATCAGTGATGACGTTATAGATCGTCTGAAAAAAGCTGAAGAAGACAAGAAAAAAAAGCATGTTCCAAAAGATCGAAAAGAAACAAAACAAAGGAACAAATAAAAAGGCAATTTTGCATTTTTATTCTATTTACATTGTAAAAGAGTCATTCTAAGATAATGAAGAGATTCCCTATGTAGAGCGACGACAGCCCATTTGAATTAAATGATGAAAATATCAATTATTTTATCCACATTTAAAGGACAACATTTAAAAGGGTGATGTTTTAAAACCGTTTTCAAAGGAAGCCAAAGACTTGTTACATACTATAAATATGTTTGTTATTTAAATATTGATAATGAAGATCCAGACAAATATAAGTAACAGTGTTAAGATACATGGATAGTATGAAAAATGTTAAAAGATAATAGTTCTAGTTTCCAGAACCATCAATATACAGGAAAAGAATAAATACAATAACTTTCATGAACCAGTAGATGTTTTCAGGATGGTTAAATTGGGTTCACAACATTTTAAAATCTAACTTTAATGTAAATTAATTTTAATAATTAAAGATCCTGATGGTGTTATTCTAAAAAAATGTTTCTTTTACCTGGCCATGGTCCACACTGTTGATGAGAAAGGTATTTTTATCTTTTACCCCAGAAAAGAAATTTTAGTTTTACCTTACCCCTAAAAAAATAACCTTAATTAGTGTTTACATTTATTTCATATTAATACAACTTCTCTTTTAAAGGTTGAAGAGATTAAATGAAAGTAACTTATACTGACAAATCTTTCATAGTTTCAAAATATATACTCACAATATTTGTAAAATAAAGTTCACCACACATTTTCTCTGAAATTTAATTAGAGGAAATAGTGTCTCTGTACTAATTCAAATATGATGATTATCAATATGGTTAAGCATAATCAATGAATGACAATTCTGAAATAAAAAGATTTTATCATAATAATGGTAATATGTCATAGAATATTCAGGCAGGTTATTTATTTCCAGTCAAAATCTGTTTCTATTCCCACAGTATATTGACTGTAATGACGATATCACAGTGGTGTTTCATCGAACAATCTGCAAATTCATTCTTACACAAACTCTCTGTGTTGATCGATGGGGCAAGACGTTTTGATAATAAAACCTATGGAATTCTTGTATTTTGTTAAGATATTATGGGAAACAAGTTCGAAGCAGCTGCAGCAGCAGCGAGAAAAATATGTTAAATTGAAGAAGATACAGTCGATACGCGAAAAGCATAGTGTTGATTCAATCGTTTTAGTAGTGGAGATTTGATGCTAGTAAATCATTTGCGCTCTGGTCCCCAGCTGTATGGGATATTGCAAAGGAAGCAGTAAAAAACCAACCAAGTATTAGCACTCTCATATTATGGGACCATCTTGGATTTTCTAAAGGCACTGAAAATCATTGGATGAGATCCATAAAGCTGTTGAATAGTGCTCTACGCATTAAACGAGATTCAAATGAAGAGTCGAGTAGTAGTACGCAAACAGCTCCTTGCCCTGTCAAAAGATAATTCTTTTATTAAAGGCATTGTTACTTGCAATGAAAAATAGATTTATTTAAACAATCCTAACATGACAAATCAGTGGTTAGATAAAGGATAACTATCTGAACCTGTTATGAAGAGCGGTCGAATTGAGAATTATGAAGGTTTGAAATAATTCCAAACGGTCGAACTATTACTACCCAGATATATAGTGTGATATATACGAGCGAATAGCAGATACAAATGGTGAGGTTATGTTGCAGAAATATCTAGAGTTAGTAAATCGAAAATGGGTACTTTTACAACATGATAATGTTAGATCACATACTGCGAAAGTTAAATCGAAAAACTTGGTGGTATTGAACTTCCACCACATCCAGTATTTAGTTCGGACCTTGCACTATCAGACAACTATTTATTCAGATCCACGGCGAAATTCTTTTCTAGCATCCAAAAGAGATGTTGGAAATGCAGTGCGGCAATTCTTTGCATTTAAATGCCCAAGAAATGATTTTACCAAGGTCTTAAAAGAGCTTGTTGAACGTTGGGTTAAGACCATAGAATATGATGGGATATACTTTGAATAAGGTTTTCTTTTCGTATAGTTATTTGATAAACAAAGTAAACATTAAAATCGACATAATTTATGAGACACCTTAATATTTGTGGCTATATGTAATGTTAATTCATCAGTGAAATATTTTTTGTGCAACAAATTTCATTTTCTGATAAATTCTTTTCTAAGAGTTGCACAAATACAATTGTTTATTTCACAAAAATGTTTCATATCAGTATTGTGTATTCTTTATAATAGCTGGATAGTCTAAAGCTAAACTTGTCCATGTCAATGATTTTAGGAAACACAAAAAATACACCAAAATTATTCTGGTGGAAAAAGAACAAATTGTTACATAAATCAAATTGCTTTTTCTAAATGCAAAAAATATACAAAATAATTATGATCATAAAATATTTTACTTGCTAAAATTTGTCAATCATTTGGTTACAATAAATATTATCCTGTGACCACAAAACACTATAATTCTAACATTTTCCTCTTGTTGTTTTCATTTTGGTTACATAATTAATGCAATAATTTTTAAGGAAAAGGATTAATAACAAACATGTCAAGATCGAGAAATAATTGAAAATTTTCAATTCAAAGAAAACTAACCTTACCCAGCTTCCTCGAGTGATAAAAACGTATCGCTGAATGCGACACGTCGTGAAGATAGTGATACACATTTCTAATATTTTTGATTAACAAATAATGTACTTATATTTAAATGTAATAATAGTAACATTTTTTTAATATAAAAAAAAATTGTTGGCTTGTATCAAATGACAATACCGAATTCGTTTTGTTGACATAATATGGAATTAATTAGCATGAGGAATCTTGGAGATGATGATACAGCAAAAACTTATGGTCTCAAAGCAAGAAAAAGAAGAAAAGCCAAGCCAAAAAAATTCTGGGGAAAAAGTTATAAAACAGAAAATGACAATAGGTGAACAATATAAAAAAACCGGCCAAGTGCGAGTGGGACTAGCGTATGTAGGGTTCCGTACAATTATCTATACAATCTTAGACAGTATAACCTTTTTTCAAAGTTAATATAAATCTAATTATTTTGTAAATACTTCAAGTTTCTACCTTCTGCCGTTATTAAGACCGAGCAAAAAATGTCATAAAAATCACGTTTATTGTATGGGAGTCCCCTTTAAAAAAAAATTCATTGTTTAGTATTTGTTGTTACAGTGGCAACAAAAATACATTATCTATGAAAGTTTCAACTGTATAGCTATCACGGCTCATGAAATACATACAGCATGGTGACAGATAGACAGATGGATAGTGAAGTCTTAGTAATAGGGTTCCGTTTTTACCCTTTGGGATCAGAACCTTAAAAGTACAGGAAACTTTGTACCTGGAAATAAGTTTTAGAAAACAGAATTGCGCCTGGGAATAATTATCTTCTAATTAGGCTCTAACCTATCAAGAGAATTTTTTTAAGTATTTTATAAATAATATTGTAATTACTGAACTGTTTAGCTACACAGATAAGTTGCTATTGCACCAAAAAACCTTGTAAGACATGTAAAAGACATTATTGACATTCTACATTGAATATGAAACAGGTTAAAAACTTTTAAATTATAAGAAAATGCAAGAGATGGAAAAAAATGTTTAAAGCAGAATGCCCATTTTACCAAGGGGCATATGGCAACTAAATACCCATTACAAAAGTGATGACGCCTGATTAGAAATAAAATTAGTTTGTGACAGTCGTCACTCATAATTATTTTGGCAGGTTATAAACATTTTGATTTTAATAATTCAATATTTTATAATTATACCTATACTAAAAACACCACAAAATTTATTGCACATGTTATTGCATTTTCTTTATTTTCCGCTCTTCAGACTAGTTTAGTTTAGGGCTAGCCAGTTTATAAAATTGAGAGAAATAAAGTAAACCTTAACATAAAATTTTAACAATAATGTGCAAATAATGAATATTTATAATAAATTTCGAATAACAATATAACAGTGTAACAAATTAACGATCAACAATTTACAACAGATAAAAAAAGTGAAATAGATAAGTGAACTCATACAGGTGGTAGATATAATTGACGGCCACAAATTATTTATTAGATCATTTTTAAGGGGAGTTACTGCAATGGTCGATCCATTAAAGTGTTTAAATATAAATTATAATATGATAATCGATAAATGTCATTATTTTAGAATAAATATCGACGTCATATACCAGCCGTGGCATAACATACACGGTGATTTAGCTTATATAGACCAGTTAGTTGAGACTTAGTGTTTGGTACAAATTGTAAAACATACAATGTTCTCGATTTAGGTGGGAGCAAAGGTTAAGGGCAGACAATATAATCAATTTTATCGATTAAATATGACAAATATAGAAATCAGTGATTTCTATATTTGTATTGAAAAGTTCTGGTTGTAAAAAAAATAAAGACTGATCACTTTATTTTTTTTAAAACCTCAATTTTTCTTAAAAGAAATTCATCATTTTGCGTTTGACATTGAATAAGTTTGTTTATAATGAACCAATGTTTAAAGAAATAATACATTTTGATAGCTTGATTTTCTAGTTGTCTAACAGAAATACAGGAAATTGTTCGTTTGTACCTTGATACCACAAACAAAAATTAATAAAAAAATTGCATTAAAAAAAAACAATTTTTTTAGTTTTTCGCGCATACCGGGAAAATTAAGTCACTAAAATCATATTATTATAATTTAATTAGAAAGCCTACATTTATCTCAATAACTAGTCAGAAAATCATAACACTCCAAGTCTATGTTAATGTACTGTAAAATGCCTTCCAGGAAATGCTTTTTTGTTCCGCCCGATTGCAGGTGGCTGGTTGGCTAACAGCTATAAATTTCATAATAATGTGAGGGAATAGGGTGCAAAAGTCAGGTCAT
The DNA here is from genome assembly GCA_005406025.1 of Eumeta japonica. Classification (NCBI taxonomy): domain Eukaryota; kingdom Metazoa; phylum Arthropoda; class Insecta; order Lepidoptera; family Psychidae; genus Eumeta; species Eumeta japonica. Next base: position 442,673 of record BGZK01000129.1, read on the forward strand.
AATGAGACTACACATTTCAAAATTAAATGACTCTTCGTCTATCAGTTAGTTTGTAACTTTATGCTCAAGCCACGGGTCTTATGTATTGAAGTTTTTGTAATTCATATTTGTTTTGAAATGGATCTATGCACAATTGCACTACAACAATTCAAATATTGCTGACCATTATTTCGTGTGGATTTTGCAACGGCGACTCTCTTTGAGTTGCTGCTCGCAAATATAATAGAAGGTATCCGAGCAGAAGAACACTGAATTATAGTGTTCATGGATGTACATTGTAGAATTTGTGAGTACGTTATTTGCATGCTACTCTTCAAGCTGCGACCTCGTACTCTAACACTTAGCGATGAAAAACTTGTTCTTGTAGACATTTATCGAGATCTACAATAAATACTAAATAAATAGTTCATCGTCTAAAATTAAAGAAGTCAACCATATGAAAACTAAAAAAAAAGCATGCATCCTTTTCACTTTCACCACGTGCAAGAATTATATATAGATTTCATACTACCTGTAACATTTCCTTTGTGGATGCTTCATGTAAGAGAGGAAGCGATCTTTTTAAGAAGAATCTTGCGGACAGACGAAGCACAATTTAATAAAACAAAAATAACAAATTATCATAAAAGCTACTTAGGGGGAAGTAGGACACCTTCATACACTAGAGATATCTGTTGTTAGGCGCACATAAGTTGAACGACTTTGCGTGTGTGCGTAGCTTATTTATGAGTGTGTTGGACGGAGTTTAACAGCAGTCGGTGTGAAACGCGCGAAGAGGTGATACGGAAAGTGATTGGGCCACATGTAAGTAATTTGATAACCTCAATTTGAACATATTTTATTATGTAAGCTGTTTTCAGATTACTCAATACTACTTTATTTAAAAGATAATAGCGCTAAGTTTGTAAATTGATACCTGAATAATAATATATAACTTTGATTTTTTAGAAATGTTTTTATTTCTTTCTTGTGATGGGGTAGGGTCTTATAGACGCGGGGTACATTCACACTGTATGAATGTACCCGTTATTATAGTTTGTTAGATTGAAGTTCATTAATTCATTCATCGCTTCTAGGTCACGATAAATGGATGTGACTTGAGCTTGACTGAATTGAACTGATATCATAATTCCATTTACAGAAAAATATGTTTAGAAATTACAAGAAAAGGGAATTAGGAGTTGAGAGGTGGACGGACAGGTAATGTTAAAAGCTATCGATGAAATTTTGGCAAACAAACTCTTTACGGAAATCAGCAGCCAAATATGGAGTTAATGCACAAACACTACAAAGCCGTATCAAAAAAATTACGCAAATCACAAGATTTTGATAGCGAAAATCGTGTATTCTAATCCAAATTTGCATCACAGAAGTTTTTGCAAAAACAGAAGAGAATCATTTAAATAAATATATATTAGCATGTTCAAAGATACACTATGGACTGACATGTATCCAAGTTAAAAAACTTGCATATCAATTTGCTAAGGTCAATGATATCAAATATCCTGCAAGTTGGAATAATAATAAGATGGCGGGAGCAGACTGGTTAGCAAGTTTCTGAAAACGACATAAAAATTTAAGTTTATGTAAACTTGAAAATACTAGCGCTGCCAGATCATTCAGATTCAACAAAACGGCAGGGAATGATTTCTTCCAGAACCTGGAGAGTATATACCGCAAACATAATTTTATGGGATGGGATTTTCAACTACGACGAGTCTGGTATTTCAACTGTTTTGAGTACACCAAAAATTTTTGCTGACAAGAGTCAAAAACAGGTTGGTAAAATAATAGACACTAATAAACACAAATAGTAGGCAGACGCCGAAAGAGTAGAACTGGTCATATTTGATGGTATTGTTTCAGCAAGTGGAAATACTATACCGCCCTTATTCATCTTCCCTCGAGTGCATTATAAGGACCACTTCTTAGAAAGTGCTCGAGAAGGCTCCTTAGGTGTAGCTAAGAGAATTGGTTGGATAAATTCGAATATTGATGTTCTAAAGCACATCCAGAAACACACTTTATGTTCGAAAGAAAATCCAATATTACTTTTATGTGACAATCATGAAAGTTATATTTCTATAGATGCAACAACTACTGCCGTGACAATGGGATTGTGTGCCTTTCCTGTCCTCCTCACACAACTTCTCGCCTTCAACCCTTAGATGTTAGAGTATTTGGGCCGTTAAAATTAAAATTAAAAATAGCATTCAATGACTGGCACATTTCCAACCCAGGAAAGACACTTAATATATATAATATCCCAAAACTCACAAAGATACCTTATTTAGAGTCATTCAATAGCAGGAATAACACCAGTGCTTAGGAAAAAACCGGAATATGGCCTTTTAATAAGTTGATTTTCAATGATGATGACTTTGCGCCGGTTCAGGCGTATCATTCAAATCCTGTAACAACTCCCAATGAAATCACTGGTGGTGAGGAGCTTGCAATAGCTGGAGATGAGCTTGCTACAGTCAGTGCTGAACTTGGTGATGTTTCTACTCGAACACCACCAAGTTAGTCGAGAAATGTCTTGCCTTCACTGCTTTCACAACATTTTGCATCAACAGTGATAGATTTTTATAACCCTGCACCATCTACTTCGAAAGTATTGAAGACTCCAGAAATGATAAGACCTTTCCCGAAAAATCAAAAATGCACACAGACAAAAAAAGATAGATCACTTGGAGAATCAAGAATTTATACAGACACGACGGAGAAGACTAGAATTGAAGAATTGGAAAAAATTCGGGAAAAATAATAGAAAGAGATTAGAAAAGGAACAGAAAAGTAAAGCAAGAGAAATAAAGAGAGCATTGAGTTTATTAAATGAAGATTGTGATAAATCAAGTAAACCAAAAAGGAAGAAAACCAAAGAGATTGAAACAATTAGTAGCAATAGTGAAACAGATGTCATACTAAGAGAAAGTTCAGTTTCACCTTTCGACATGCTTGAAGAAAATGAAGAAGATAATTATGAAGAGCCTGTTGACCCTGAAAATTCAAGGTTGATGCCTATGTGCTAGTAAAATTTGAAAAAAAGATGTCTGTTATTTACTATGTCGGACAAATCATCAAACATTACAGTTTGACAGAAGTGATGGTTTCATTTTTGAGGAAGAAACTAGAATCGTCTATGAAATTTGTATTTCCAGACGTCAAAGATGAACCATCAGTAGATATATCAGATATAATTTCGATATTACTGAATCCTAAATCAGCAAAGATGGCTAGGACTGCTAGTATTTTAAGTTTTAAAAAAGATCTCTCTTTTTATAACATCCATTAATAAAATGACCTATTGTAAAGATTTTATTTATTTTATAGTTACTTTTCACATTAATTAGTGTAGAATATTTAAGATCTCTTATTAAATTTTATTATTGATACTACTACTAAATAAGAATTAAGCAATAGACTTAGATATTTAAATACTGATATGACTGATCAGAAAGACTGTTAGGTTAGTTAAGTTTCTTCAGTGTTATAAAAACAAAACTACCTATGTTTATGTTATTCTCTTTATCACTTAGTATTATTCGGTTATTACTCAGTAGTGTATGCTCATATACACTAATTGCTTTTGTTTTCCAAAAATATTATATTTTCATGTTTTGATTTTGATAAATAATTAAACACTTCACTCCCAATTTGTGTATTTTTTCACATGTATGAATCTGCCCCAGCATTGATGAAAGTGCCCCACATTCGGGGCACTTTCATATATTTTTTTAAATTAACTTTAACAGAACGCCGCAAAAGTGTATTTACATAAATGACATATTTTTGGTATAAAGTCAGATAGCAAGACTATTAGTTTTGATGAATCGATATTGACACTAGAGACAATTCTGTACAACAAAATTAAAAAACTGTATGAGGCTGCCCCATCTCTCCCTACATAGACAAAAGTAAACCCACATAATGTTCGGGCTTCAACGTTTCTAAGGAAATTCCCTGTCAATGTTTAAGCCGGAATAAGTGACAAATTTTTGATTGGGCATATATTACCTGAAATGTTGAATGGGCCAAGATTCTTACGTGTTATACAAACTACATTTTTGGACATTGTCAAAGAAATTTCCATTTAGTACAGATATCGAATCGGCTTCAACTGGCTGGATGGTTGATGGATACGTTTAGAAGTAAGTATTAATTGAATTGAGCAGCGTGGCACAGTATCTTGGCCGGGGCCAGGTCACACAAACTTCACACCTTTGAATTTTTTTCTATGGAATATTAAAAAAAAAGTTTACGTGACTGTAATAAACACGCGCGAAGAGTTAATCGAAAGGATTTTGGCTGTTGCAAAAGAAATTCGAGCCTTTCCAGAAATTATTCGATGTGCTACAGCATCTGTGGTCATTCTTGCATCGTTTATCTACAGAATCACGGTGGCCATTTTAAGAACCTGATTCGGTCAAAATTTATGTTTTGCAATCTTAATAAAAAAGAATGTAACGTAACTTATTGTTTATCTTTTGTACTACCTAGAGTTAACAAAAAAAAATAATAATAGCGACTGTTGTGAAATTATTTCTCAGTAGAGCTTTGTTCCTTATATAATGTCCCCACATTTTATTTAGATAAATGTAGGCTTTCTAATAAAAGAATAATAATATGATCTTAGCAACTTAATTTCCTCTGTACATGAGTAAAACTAAGAAAAAAATTAATGCATTATATTTTCTGGCACTGAGATGAGAATGAAAAATTTCCTATATATCTATTAGAGTGCTAGAAAATCAAGCTATCAAAATGTATTTTTTTCTTTAAGCACTGGTTCATTATAAAAAAAAACTTATTTATTGTCTAACACAAAATGTAGAATTTCCTTAAAAAAACTGTGGTGGTTATAAAATAAAATAATGACTGATCTGTCGCATTTTTGTTGATAAAATTGATTCTATTTTCTACCCTTAAAGTTTGATCCTACCCAGAGTGGGAAAATTGTATATGTAAAATTAAATGATTTGACTAAACATCTTTGTTCAAACATAAGATAGGTAGGAACTAAGTAAACAAAGGACTATTATAAAACAATGAATGACCAAGTCGTGTATCATAAAATTTTTGCATAAGCTTGATTGTTAGGAAAAGGATTATTGTGTTTACTTGAACTCTCTTAAATTAAGAATAGAGAATTGTTGAGTTTTCTATATTATATAACCATTACCTTTCAATACATGCCTAATATTTATTGAATAGTTATAAGGTGAATGAAAAAAATTGGTTTATATGACATCAAAAATAAGTTTTTGAATAATAGGCATTTTTTTGAAGATTATATACTTTCGCATTGGATATCAATAAGGCACCAGAATGATGAATTAATAAAAAAAAAATAATAATCTATGGTTCATCAACAAAAAGAGATTATGTTTAAATGGTATAGGTATTTTCAACAAAGTATACATATTATTGGTATGTCTTATGAACAAGACAATCTTCAAAACTGCACAAATGAATATATTTTCATTTGTAAATAGTATTTTCAATGAGTTTGTACTTCTCCAATTTAAACAACCCGAACTATCAATGGATACTACTGACCAACCGAATGTTAACATCTTCGATTATCTATTGACTTGCACAGAGTGTTGGTATTTCACAAAAGCAATAGCCGCCAATTCTTTGCAGAACTCTTCAACGACTATCAAACTTTCGACGAGTTGGTTGTGGTCATCTCTGTAAATCAAAAGTTAAATTCGAAACTATCTACATTACATATTTATAAATGAATATAATAATAGAAAATTAAACTGGCAACTATTAAAGAAAAGACAATTAAAAACTGGTACCTTAGTATTTAAAACAATATTTACGGGTTTAAAACATCTGATATATCTGGTACATAAGATACACAAAAAAAGTGTATTTATGAAATAAGAATGTTAACAAATAAAACTTGTATTTGACATTTGAATCATGCGAATTTTGTCGCAATTAGTCAAAGTTTTGTGTCGTGATCATTTAAGTTTATCACAACTATGCACTATCTTGATAAGTTGTCTTTAAAACTACTAATAGACAAAACAAACTAACTCACTTCTCATCATAACTTGGTCTTCACTCATCAGTTGCAATCTAACATTTTCGATTACCCTCTATAGTTTTTAATCCTGGGTATTTCTATGGTCAATTTATGGGCTAACTCTTGGAGTGTTTTGAACAATGTCCTCGTTTTCTTAGAGGTAGACAACATCGGGTTCAGGAGATATTCGTGTAGATACGGATGTGGTAGCATTGCCAATTTGGATATTATCGATGTGAGCTGCAAGTTTATTTGGTAAGGGTGACTAGGTAATTCAGCGAGAAGTTTGAACAACATCGTAAGGAATGGTCCTTCATCAAAACACTCCTCTTCCATTTTGCTCATTGTTTTGTCATCTTGATGTTTGAATACCAGCTTCTGAGAGAAATTGCATGTTTGACTGCAGTTTTCGGAGTCTGTACAGCATGTGTTTGCATTCTTTATTGGCTTCCTTTGGTACAAACATTCGTCGAGGTGTATGTCGGCTTCCGGCCGGCTGTCGTAGCTGTGAGTGGAGCTCGCCGCTGTGTCCACGTAATGATATTCGGTTGGCCAGTTGAAGTTAGACGTTATGTCTAGCCATGCCTACAAATTATACAGTATTATTACAAAAAAAAATGACTTCGACTACATAGTAAATTTAATGAGTTTCAATTAAAAACTTTATATAAAAAAACTAGCCAACTGCCTATAGCTTCACCTGTATAGGTATAGAATAGATATTTGCAAGCATCAGGTTTGCGCCTCCTCTGATAGAGTAGCGCACTCTCATTTTATGTTGTATGGGTTCGAGTTTGTCAATAGCTATTGTCATCAATTTGATGATACCTTCTGTGGTCAATGACTTAATGTGCTGTTCATTAAGTGCATAAAGCTAGTACTTTATTTTGACTTAATAAAAACATTGGTCAATTTGCCTGTGGGCAGAGACTGAATCATAGAATTGTTATTGAAACTTTATGATTCAAATTCTGCAATCTAAATTGCAATTCGGATCCTGAATGACCATAGACCATTGGTTCTTACATTTTTAAGTACAGCTGTAACCATTTAGTCAGCCTCGGACATAAGCCTTCAGTTTGATTGCTTTTTTCAGGTTTCTTTTATAAATTTGTTACTACAGTTAAAAATATAAATTATATTTTTAAACAAATACATAAAAGAAACATCCATTTGGAATACGGCGTATAATTTCTTTTTTTAAATAAGTCAATTTTTTAATTCATTCTTGTCCTTTTAAAAACATAAATTAAAAAATTTAAATGAATTACAACTATATTAATACTTTGAACTCTTTCTCTACAATCTTAGTTTATTTACTTGAACATTTAACATATCAAATCAGGATTTTTTATAATTATTCTAAAAAGTTACATACAATTGCAGAGTCTAAGTCTACCAACAACACATCAAAAATTAAACAAGGCATAAATAATAATCTTTAAAATTGATTAGTCGATATTACAATTGATGACCATTGATGGATAATAATATATTACCTGGTAATGTCTATGCGCATCGTGTATGTATTGTTCGTAGTCCGAGCCGACCGGATCCGATAGTATGGCGCGCGGTAACAACAGCAGAAAACTGCAACGGAAATAGGGTTTAAATGAAACAAGATTTGTATTAAAATTAAAACATTTAATCATAGTTGTACATCCACAAGAATGGCACGTAGCATACAAAAATATTGCACTAAGCCAAAAATTTTAACAAAATAAAAATCACATTTTCTAACCACAGATGCACATTTCATACATATTATGTACATGTTTTATTGTATTGGTTGAAAGTATAACAAATATATATGATTTAAGAGAGATTTTCAAAAAACAAATAATGCATCAGACAATAAACATGGTACAAATTGAATATAGCAGTTGTATATAAAGAGATAAATGTTCTTGCATGACAATATTTTAGTTAGAATGACGTAAACTCGAAAGTGAAGTGTAATGATGGAATTGTAAAAGACATTAGATATTGATACCATTACCAACTTCAAAAGTAAATATTTTTATTTCATGGGTTATAAAATAACACTCAAAATACTTTCCATTTAGTATATATCCAATTTAGAACAATTCTAAATCATTATAGCTTGTTGTTTATGGAACGAATTGGTTATATCATTTCTGAGTGTTTACATATTGCACTTTTTCTCTGTTTCTTAAATGAAAAACGAAGTTGCTCTAATCAGATAAGTCATTTGATCGATACACTGGTCTTAAACACACTATACTAGTCACTTTACAGCTCTAAAGCAGTCATATGAATTCAAATGTTCAAAAAAACCGAACCTATGTCTTGCGTAAAGTGTAAGAATTGTCCCATGCAGCATATATTTACTTTACACTTAATATTTTGTTCTCAAGGAATATTTGCTACATATAAAATAGCAAAATTTGGTTCATCAATTTTACCATATTTCATTAGTCTCAATGATACCTGGGGCTACTCCAATCGTGTTTTTACACAATCAAAATTAGGTCATTGAATGACTAAATGTCATCTTTCATATATGAAAGATGACATCATAATCTTTGATCCGGTGATGGTTATATGAAAATGAAGTAATTCACTTTTATATACCAAATAAAACTGGAATTTTCATAACAAACTGACAGGTGAGTGGTTTTATTAAAGTCCTTGATGTTCTATGTTTAGAATAAGTGTGTATTTATAACATGTTGAGTGTCCTCGTTCCATCGATGGAACGAATAGTTACTGCAAAATTAATCGGGTTACTCGAATTATTAACTGGTTTCGTAACTGTTTTTTAATTCATTGAGTCACTTATATACTTCAAATCCCAAATTTGGTATTGTATGCAATCATAGTCTATCTAGTGACATGAAAAACAAATAAATCTGGTTCTCTAAAACCTATGATTTATTGTAAAATCAATAGTGAAACAAGTAGGTGGAATAGATTGAAAATAACATAAAAAGCTTATCATATGTAATTTTCAATTTATTCCAAATTTAATAAATCCATTTAATTTAATCCTTTATTTCTTAGCAAATTTAAGTTGTAAAATTATCTGAGCACCTTCGTTAAGTATGTGGCGAGTTCATTATAAAAAAAAGCAATAGGACATTGTCAAGAAAAGTTGAGTATAAATATGTAGTAATATATAATAATCAACAGGTCACTGTTGGATGGATGTTAGATGAAAATATTATCATAGAAGAAAAAGTACCTTAACTCTTATTAATTTTTGAAAACAACAAAATTTCTAACCCAAACAGAGAGTTAATTGTGATCCATTTTAATATTGTTATCTACAAAATATTGAGCTAAACCAGAGCATGAAATTAGTAATAAAAATAATATTTTTCAATACTCTCAAAATTATTGTAGGTCACTCCATGGATTGGCAATAATTTGTTGATCATTGTTAGTAAATTCTTATTCTAAAATTCTACCTAGTATATGAACTTAAATTTATACTATCTACCTTACCCACCTACCCTAGCAAATTTAAAACCTAGGCTCATTGCTTAACATAAAAAATATAGGACGATATGCATTGCGTGTTTCAGCTACTTATCACAATTGTGCATTTTCATAATGCACAATTTAAGCTGCATAACAGCTCATTTATACTAAAAAAATTACATTATTATAAGCCACAATATTTGGTGAGTTCAAAACAATCAACGATACTATAATAAGTGGTGGGATTAGCATTTCTCGGGATCCATTACTAATATCATTAAAAGGCAACATTCAAATTTTATTTTGGTAAAAAAGAACTGGTTTCATAGCTTGAAATCGCATATACAGAGCTGATTATTGTTAAAGTTCTTAATTTGCCATATTTTGGCATTCCGATTAGAATTGATGAAGCACTTTTGCAATACTTAAGCCATATAATTTCAACAATAACATCTTTCTTAAAATCTATCAACAATTCCTGTAAAAAAATTCTTACGAATGACAAACACTAAACATAATTTAAATCTATCTCATGAAACAATTACTCAATTTGTTGTAAATTTGCTTCTTTGTTCTCTTCCGTTTTTAGGATCTCTTCGATTTTGCATTTTAGCTCTTCAAGCCTAAAATCAATACTGTCTGTTAACCTGTCTGAAATTTTTCTCTATGCTTTTTTTTATATTACCGTAAATTATGAAACTTTTAATATTAGCCGATGTAATTAATCATATAATACATACTAATGTTTAATTATGTAATTCATCAGGATATTAGATAAATTTAAAACACTTATAAATGTTTTTAAAGGAAAATCCTAAAATTCTAAGTTGAATTTAGATTAATGTTTAAATTTACAATTACAAGCTTTCTAAACAGGATATGTCCTTTTAAATGACTACTATAAGGAATTAAAAGACAAGAACCGTTAACGTTTATTTGTGAAATATATAGTACATAATTTTGAAAGATATCTAAAAATGAGATTAAAATCAAAGTAATATAATTTTTAATTAAATTTTCATACTACTTCAATTTTTTTCATTTCCTTACAGCTATAAACAAACAATTTTTGTGGATCATGTTGGTCATTGTATTTTACTTAAAAAATTCTATGCGCTTATCAATTACTATAGATAAATCATTTTTTCTATTAAAAATATTAATTAATTCACAAAGAATTTAAATATTTTTTTGATATGAATATTTTTCTCCCATCTTTAGCAAAGAAAATTAAAATTAAACTTTTATTATTTGTTATAATAGGATCATAATTTTAGATCATTATGCTTTAAGCCCTAAAAATTACAAATGGTAACAATATTTTGCCTTAGTCTGTTGACTAACGAACAGACAGACAGACATCAATGGGATATCAAAGGCGAACTTATAAGTGTTCCGTTGCTTTTTTTTTATAATTTTAAAAATACAAAATTGAAAAGCAAAGAATTACTTTTCATAGCTTTCACATATTCATTAGGCATTAAAGTAGAACATTACTTATCACAGGACATACCTGTTTATAATCCTATGTATGTTTTCATTTGATTCTGCCTTATCGATGGCAGTCAAGCCCTCGTGTGAAAGAATATCACTGATCTGCTCATTGACATGATCTTCGTGTTGGAGTTGCTTCATAGCTTCTCTATAAGCAAGCAAATCAATATCCAGTTTCAATGAATACCCTGATAAAGCTGAGAGTGGCATTTTAGACATGAAAATTGTTGTGGGAATATAGTCAAGTCATACCAAAAAAGAAAAGAGCAATTGTATATTTTTTACATCAATAATTATCATTCTTTTTTTATTCTTTCATACTATTTACTCCTTTTTGCTATTAGTTGGAGATTATAAAAAACTTTCACTACAAGATTGTAGGTTAATAATTTTTTTTAATGCAAACCATATTAACAACAATACTATTCATATTAAGTAAATGACATTGTTATTTATAATTTATGGAAAATTGTGATGTAATATATATTTTAATAAAAAAAGGTAAATAAACATAATTTAAAATCATATTGTTCACAGTATTTTGAGTGGTTAATACAAACTATTTCATATATCACATAATAGAGAATACTATTATGTGATATATGAAATGACTTGATATTTGTAACATTGACCTTGATAATAGAGAAGCATGTCTCAAGTTAGGAATTATATTAAAGTGAGGATATTCCACAACTCTTATGCATCAGCAACTATTTCTATCACTGTACTCATATCAGTACAGGAAAATGGGAAAATTCTTTGATCTTGTGTAGATAATTCAATGAAGATTATTTCTGTCGGGTAAAAATTATTTAATGAAATAGATATGAGGAAAACATTAAAAGTGTAGAAAATAATTTCATCAATTAGATTGGAAAACTTAAAAACACTCTCACTTGTGAAGAAATCCATTGGGTTAGACTTTTTTAAATAGAATTACAGCAAATAGTTCCTTATTGAAAATGGCTATTTAATTCAGTGTTTTTAAATTATAATTAATAAGAAATACAATTTCACGAACAATGGGATTGTGACAAATAGTAGGGACTTCTAGTAGTAAGTAAATGTATTTATTCATTACCATTCCTTGCAAAGAAATTAGGTTGTAATAGTTGCAATGATACATTCTAGACGGCACTTTCTTCAAATTTTTTATTTTAAATAAATCAATAACATTCACTTGCCATTCTTTTTTTGGGTTTAATAGTAAATTTGTACAAAAAAAAAATGTACAAAATAGTTTAAAGTTTAGAAAATTATTATAATAGATTTTCCAAATTTCATTGATAATTCTAAAATCTAAAATTTTTGCTAATAATCCCAGAATACACACAGTGATGTAGATTATGAAACTCACCTGCCACATGCAAATTTGAGTTTATGATCCTAGAAGTTGAGAAATTTCATTTCTAATTATGATCTTTTATGTTTGTTTAGATTTATTTATGAACATTTGTATGGAAATCTGTCTGTTAAAGTTCATACATGATACTAGTTTGAGATTGTAGCATATTCTGTTTTGATACACTTGATATACCAATAAATAAATATGGGGATCTAAATTCATTAATAATGGGAAGTGCAAATAGACTAATTGCTCAAAAAATTGCTTGAAATTCCATTAACTGCACTCTACTGCTATAGTAAAACATTTTCTATCAAATTCAGTTTTTATAGAACATATATGTGCTCTTGGATTTTTTTCAAGATATAATGATTTTAGTTAATCATTTATTGTGTAGTGTAGTAATAAGTACACATGAATATACAAACCTATTTCTTTCCCTCTCTCAAACTGATAAATCATTTAGCCTGTCTCTTTCATCGTCAGTGCCCAGTGCGGCAGAAGGAGCACAATATCCTCTAGTACATAATCTGCATAATACCAGTCTTTGTATGCTGTGTTCAGTTGGTTTTTCTATTATAGTCTAAAAAGTTGTATATAACTTATAATTTTTTTAATAAAAATCAATTTTTTTTCTCATCACTTTATTGAATCACTGAGATGCTAAGAATAGTAATATTTGTAGAAAAAAATTTTAGAATTATAAAAAAAAATGTGATCAGTCCAAACTCAGTATTAAAAATAATAAATTGGATCCACAGTCAGTCATTTAGAAGACTTTGTGTATTTTATTAGGAAAACTGAATTGACACAGATGGTCATTGATCAAATTTTACTATGAAACTCGTTTTACATATTTTAATTTATCACTATCTCATATAAGTATACCATAAACTTTGTTCATGCACAGTGTCATAATAAAAGATGGTTTTTTTGTGTGTTCAAGTAGCAAGACCATGAGCTAATTTTAAGAATAAAATAATATTCTAATTGGATATTATTTATTTCTTCTAAATGATACAATATAATATACACTTTTATATCATCAAATATTTGTCAATGACCTTTGGTGGCAATCTACTTGGTTTAAACTATAAGTAACTATTTCAAGTGATTGATTTGATAGATTGATAATTTCAATAATACTCTTGAATGTATGGAAACTATTAAACAATTTGATTAATGTTTGTAGAATTACAGCTATCTACAATTCTTAATTAACATTACCTAAATTTAATAATTGATATTATTATTCGAGAGCACAATAGTTCAGCCATAGAGAAAGATTTACATTTATGACTACATATTTAAAGTATCACAACACTACATTCTAAAGATATCATTCTCTGTACAGGACCTGGAACCAATAGGCATCTAATTCCTTTAATATATGTGAATACATCTTGAAGATATAAACAAGGAATATTACATACAGCTTTATATGGCGTTGTACGCCACAAAATTGGTAAACATTGCGATATATGGACCATTAAAATTGCATGCGCATGTTGTGTGTCAAATAATTAAAATGGTAGTAACAATATTTATTGTTTACCTCAAAGAAACGTAATGTTTCCATAGTCAAATCATGATTGTTCGTGAGACAGTTGTTGACAAGAGTGTGAAGTAATGGCCATTCTGACACTTCACCGTCACCCACCAACCAGTTAGAGAATTCTGTAATAATTTATTTTTTCTATAAATATGTTGTGCGAATATCAATAAAATTGTAGATATATACATGTATATATAAAAGAACAATGTAAAATTTATAAGAACAATTACATCAATTTATGTGTTTGTTTTCTATGCATTCTCACATCATTCATCAGATTGAGTTGAAATAAATCTTAGAAATAATACTGTCAACATATAAAAGTAGTGTGCGAGTTGTTTCATCAAATAAATGTACACCATGTATGTACCCTCGACAGAACTGAATTGAATTAAATGCAAAAAACCAAATTTGAATTTGTGTATAGCAAGTAATATTGATTATGGAATTTTCATTGCTTGTGATATTAGATACATCACATGCATGTTTTTTTCATTTTCCAAGTAATATGTATGAAATTATCTTTGTTGGTTTGTCCTTCTTACATGCAGCAAGGGAGTAATGGAAAGACATGGTTTTTTATATAGATAGTTTATGGCCTGAAAAGTGAGAAAGGCTACATTTTATTATGAAAAAAATACAGTTTCTGTAGGATGATAATTATGACTAACTGTAATTGGTAAATAAATAATGAATAAAATTTTGTGAGACGTTGGAATAGCCATTAACACGCTTTTAGTCCAATCGAAATGCATTATTAATTCCAATGGGATTCAAATTAACCCAAATTTACAAATATTCCATGTAGATAAAATTGCAACCTGCATTATCAATATGATTTATGATCGGGACCAAAGAAGAATCATGATTGAAAGCAAAATCGGGATCGGAATTAAGAGCAGGACCATGAATGAAATTGAAAGCAGGACTTGAATTAGAATATAGAACGAGTTCGGTATCGATACAGTCAATGGAATCAAAATTGAATAGAACTGGAATCATGAAAAAATTATGGAAAGATGACTTAACATTGAAGGCATAAATTAAATGAGGTGAATGCTACACAGAAAAGATATTACCGTTAATAAACTCAGTTGAATCTATCACTTTCAAGCATTTGCTTATAATTGCTGTAACCAAAACAGTGTGATGCAGATCCATCAATCCACATTCCACAGTCCCCTCTAGAAAGTTCTGCCTGAATGTTCTAGCCAAATGTGCAGCTATGATTGGGTGACATTCCTTCATAAGAGTATCACAATAATCCAGCCAGGAGAAAAAAGTTGTTAATTCTCTATAACCATGGAATTTGTGGTAGGATTTATCACCAAAATCATGAGCGACATACCTGTAAATGTAGAGAAAATTATAATTATATATTATGATACCCATTATTTTAATATTGAGAAATTTAAGTATTGCTATCATCGTTAAAAAAAAGTTATAGAAAATATAGCACTCTATTAGAAATAAAACTAAAATTTTGCCCATATAAAAATATAATTTAATGGTATAATTCAAGCAATATGAATGGGTTGCATATTTTAATCACTTTGTTGAATTTTTAATACAATAGCTAAAAGCTATCTTTTTTTATTATGTGAGTAATATCATGTATTAGTTGCTTCCAGCTTTAGTATTAAATTTAGTGTAAAGATCATTCTTTTTAAATTTTAAAATATAATCAGGCTAACAAAAATCGTTCATCTCATGAAAAAATATAATTCTACCAGAATCACTCTCTCTACTGTTAGTTCTTCAAAGCCTATTTTTTTTAGAATTCACTGAATGAAAAAAAAAATCCATAGATATAGAGAATTAGGTGACCCAATCATGGGCACATAGAAGAATAAAAAATTTCGATTTTTAAAATTAAAATGGAAGGGTTAATTAGAATATCAAAAAAATGTAGTGATCATATGATATTAATTGATTGTTTGTTCTGAGAATTATAAATATACATTAATTAAATTTGAATTGAAAAAACAATTAAGACTAATTATTACTAAGAAAAATAATTAAAAGCAAAAATGAAAATGGACTGTTTCCAAAAGTACCGGATCACAAATTTTGAAAAAAGTGCAATAAAGGGACTTAATTGTAGTTTATAGGGAAACCTAAACAAAGACCTTAAAATACCACCAAGGACTAGTGCAATGATTTATAGCAGATACTCTATATACTCATGTCAGAGAATAGAGTGAGATAGAAGAGATACATTAAAAACACATTTTTAAGTTTTCATACTCTATTTTTACATATCTGAATTTGATAATTCCAATGTCCAAATAATTTTGGAGTACTCCAAATTTTACGCACCCCCAAGTAATGTTCAAATGATCCACATCACATGGATCCGTGTTTGCTGGAATGCATTTATATTTTGCAACAAGTTTCTCAATCAAGTTCTCACACACTGGACTGCAACTGGTCACCAGATTTGCAATGTCATCGTCAGGCAATGAAGAGACTATCATTATTCCTTCACAAGCACGAAGAACTACTTGATTATCCTTAAAAAATGAAAAACATATGAGGAATTTCTAACTACTATAAAAACCTTTTTTATAGATAAATCATTTAAACCACCACAATTTTTTAAATGTACAACAAATAAAGTAAGCTGGTTTTCAATAAATATAAAATTTAATTTAAAAAATGGATTGCAGTCAAATTTTAATTTTAAGTATTTGACTATGATAATAAATACTACAATTTCGGTAAACATCCCTAAGATTTTGAATAGCCTTTTCTTGCCTAATTTATAGAATAATACGAATATATGAAAGAAAAAAACTAATTTCTTAAACAAATTTATTGTGCAATTGATGTTAAAAGTGATTGAAAATTTTGTGATTTATTTTTACAATGGATTTCTTACATTCTATGTATTTACATCGTAAATACAATGCATAAAATTTTGCCACTGTGAAATTGGTTACAGAAAGTGTATGACACAGGGCAGAAAGAAAAGGGGTCATGGATGTGCATTGCATCATTTGTAAGCAATTAAGAGTGGCAAAGATTTGTGCATTGTTCTGTATGTTTTGTCGGGTTTCTACAGCCCCACTGCTGAGACAGGTTCTTTCACAATATTTTCATTTCTGATTGAGATACCGGCACTTTTGAGCCCACCCTATTGGCTTTGTGCAAGTTGAGGGCTGTGAATAATTGTCGTCACCCAATGGTGATATTTTTAAGTGTTTATGCATATGTGGTTCAACCATTTGGTACCTAGCGATGGTTCTACTTAAAGTATTTTAAAAACTTATTGATCAATTCGCTCCTGGTTAGGTTTGGAATTAGATATTCTAGTTTGAAGGTAGCTCTCTTGACCGCTTGAGCACCACCGATAATTTAAGTATGAATTGCTGAAATATCTTCTTTTAAATGTTTCCCTGAAGTCTAAAATTAAAACCTAATTCGCAATAACAATTAATAGATTAATATTTCATTTTAGCTTGAAATTTCATATTTTCTTTTATATTTCATATTTCAGTCATTATGGTTGAAATCTAATAATATTAGGTATCTATAAGAAATATAGACAGAACTTACAGCACTGGATAAATAAGACAATAATAAGTCAATCAGCAAGAATTTATCATTATCATCATAAACAGTTTTTTTGACTTTTGCATGAGGCATTATCTTCACCAGAATTGCTGTTTGTAGAGTGATTGTCATTTCCGCTTCTTATTATAGATACATTTTGCAATGGATTCTGTGGTAATTCTACTTCAAATAAGGGATTCTTCTTTGGCGTTTGATTTTTTGTTTTTAAAGGTATAATTTTTAAAATATCTTCGGGAATAGTCAATAAACTTGTTTTATCTTCTACAAATGGTGTTGTGAAAATATTGGCTAGTCCCGGCTCTTTACGGACAAGACCGCAGAGGGTGAGAAGCAATTCAACTTCATCTTTTTCAGTTGGTGATGCTGGATTTTCACTGCATTGAATAAGCATGCGCTAAAAATAAAACAATAATTTTAATAATATAAACAAAAATTAATATTTTCTTTATTTGAGTCAAAGTGATTTACTCACAAGAAACAAGAATTATAATAAAAATGTATGATTCTGAAATTGAAAAGTTTGTGCCTATTTCACATATTTTTGTGATAAACAATATTGCGATGACAAACCTGCAAGGGCCGATAAACATGGGGACTGTTAACACAAGCATGTCTCGTGCGTCTGAGTAATGTGGTACTGGTTGTTAAGGCTAGTGCTCTGGCACCAGGAGGTCTGTCGGCTGCAGCAAAGACAGTCAGAGCATCCAAAAGACAGATAGAGCGCTGCACAATAGCTTCTAAACAAGGTCCTACTGTACCACCTTGCTGCTCTTTCTCTTCATCTACTATTAACTGAAGATTCATAAAATATTATTTTTATTTACATATATATATATATATATTTAATATTCTGTAATGTTATATTTAATTATATTATCTAATAATTATATATCCAACACATTGTAATGGTATGTACATACAAAGATCATAGTATAACAGTTGATTCATCTAAAGGCATCATACATCAAAAATTTACATGTATTTTAATTTGTAGCACTATTAATGACAAACTGAATTAAAATTATATGAAAAAATGCCGATTAGACAATTGTTAATTTATATGTCTAAATACATATTTCACAATGTATATGAATCAAATTAAATGAATTACATTCATTTTGATGTCTAATTTCAATACTTAACAATAACATACATGTGACTGTCCAGGGACAATCCAATACATAGATATTCCCATACCAAATAAATCCAGTGTGAGGACTATACAACCTAACAGCTTCTTCTATTATAAAATATACAATAATAAATTATACTTCAAATGCCAATTTACCTATATTAAGGTTACTTACTGTGGAATTATATTTTACCTGTAGCATTTGATTCAAGTGATGTGGTATCCTGGTGTCCTCGATGTGTATTTTGCTTGAATCGTCATAGTTTTGATAAAAATTTAATATCAATTTCCAATGATATTCGAAATCTTCTAATCTCGTAGCGGGAGGTGCAAGCTAGACATAAATAAGAAAATGGTGTAATATTGTAGTAGTAAGCGTTGAATTAAATCTACATACAAACAGCAATTCAAATGATAATATAAATACAGCTAATCGAACTTACGACGTCGGCTGCAGTTTGTAAAACATCTGAAAACCTACTTAACATAATTTTAAAGAGTTTTCATTAAAAAGTTTATAAGCTTTTACAGTTTTTTGTAGATCTTCATCACATATTATTAATAATTGAAAATAGAAACTTTTTCATTACACTTTATTCCCAATTTTCCGACTATTGACCATCTATTGACAATTCCACAGACCCTCAGCACAAAAAAAAGTCAAAGATTAACCGTCCTTAACAATTATGTTGAAATGTCAAAAAAATCAATATTACACAGTGTGTTAAGTCTCTCCAAAAGAAGTAGAAATTGATTATTGCGAAACTATTTTTTTTCTATCCCTGACAATTCTAAAAACACGAAGTCTGTCATGACAACATAAGTGTGATTGAATGTATTTTGATACTTATTTATTATTTATAGGTAAATTACAAGGAGTGGCTAAAAATCTCATGCCAAAACTAGACAAAAATAATATATTAATGGACAATATTTCTTTTTATAGTGTTGTGGAAAACAAAGCTCCAACAACAGCTTCCCGCGTTCAAAATACTTCAGAAGCTATTGTATGAGCTATAACTACCTATGCAAAAAATAAAGCTTTGATTAGTTGAAAATAATGTTCCGATTGATTCATCTCTAAGAAAACCATTGTTATTAATGCTAGTAAAAAGTATAAACTTGAAACTGTTTATGTAACTGATGAACTATTAGGGGTGCATATTATATAGTCATAAGGCTACTGCTCCACCACTCTAACTTAAATCCTATAGAGGTCATCTGGTGTATAGCAAATAAAAATTGCTGCATATAATTTAGAAACAATAGACATTAAAATAGCAACAGATGAAGCTATTAATAACATTTATCCTGAAACGTGGTAAATTTGCTTTAAAAATTAAAAAAAAATACGAGCAGAATAGTACAATAGAGAAAACACACTATTTCAAAACATTAAAAATTTAATGATTTCCTAGGTGACGAAAGCAGTGACAACAGCTTAGATTCTGAAGATGATCTAAAGCGTTAGAATAAAAAATTGAGCTCAAATCAAACACAGGATCTGATATCCCGTGAGTAGAATATTTAAATTTTAATTTCTCGACGAATCATAGATTCCATCTTTTTTTATTATATATATTTATTATAAGAGTTTAGAGTTAAAAAATGTCGAATAAATGAAAATCTGAATGTGTTTTTTTTGCATTTGTAGTGTTTTAAGATTTTGAATATTTGCAGTAATCACACAACTATTTCAATTCATTAGACAGACTCTATTGCTTAACTCGTTTTTTTTATAACTCGTTTAAACGACAGCGATGCCCTCAATAATTTACTTTTTATGGTCAAACTGTAGTAGATTTACGGAATTATTGTGCAAAATGGTAAAAATAAAGACCGGTTGGTTGTATTTTTGATATAGCCGTAAGTTTTTGAATATGTTTAAGTATTAGCAAATAATCGGGCAATTATAAAACAATACCAAGTATGAATTAATTAGGCATAGGTCGGTATGAAATAGAACGAAAAAACTACTCAGAATTAGACAACGTTAAATTATAATTGCATATATAAATAATTAAAGATTAAAAAAAGAAACGTTGATTGTCTTTTTTTTCTTTATCACCACGTGAACGTATTGTATACATAATGTCCGTTCAAGCCAATGCGCTAGCGAATTGTCGATATAGTACTTATATTTTTTTTCCTTTGTATTTCTGCCCGTGCGAAGGGCAAGGAGGGGCAAAAATCCATTATGGACAGTCCGTGCGCCCGGACGCACGGGGTGTGTCCGACTCTCACGGACTAAAAATCCCCTGAAGCATTACGGCGCTTGCAATTAGTCCAAAGGCTGTTAAGCCCGTGGACTTTTCAGGCTTCATCTAAGCGGCCAGAAGGCACAGAGGTGCCAACGGCACGAAGGTCAGGAACCCTTCCGGGTTACCCCGACGTAATAATAACGTCCGAGTGAATGTGTTGCCCCGGAAAGAGGCAAAAATAACTAAAACTACCTATTACGTGTATAATAGATATTAAAATAGACGACGCTTGAAAAAGCGAGTAGTAGAGGGGGTGGCAAAAAACCGCGAAAGGCGGTTATAAAACTAACGGTTCCGGTTGAGGGCGTTATGCCCTTAAATCACTGAATTTAAAATTTAAAATTCAAAAAATGACCTATAACCGTTACGTAAAGACGTAACGTAAACTAACTGAATTTAATTCGGAATGGATTAACCATCACTAACAGAGTTTGACCGCTAGCCGTGACGCTGAGCGAAGTCCGTCCCCAAAGGCCGCTGCTGGTCAACATGCGGTCGCATTCACGCAGTTAATGGAAAACCATACGCGCGTAAAACACGCGAAATAACCAAAATAGCGATCGGTATCGGAGGTGAAAACTACTGGAGCGCACCCCAGGCGCAGAAACCGTGTGGGCTCGGGGCTCGGGGCTCGGCGTGCAGACGGCAGGGTAGCCGGAGCTTTTCGCCGGGACAGACGCCCGTGGCTTGACTGCCGCCGCGCGACTTACACTACGCGGCACCCCACACACTCGTACACGCGCGGAGCCCGACACTACGGAACGCGGCTCGAAGGAACACTGCCACGCAGTAACACACTAAACTAAACGGGTGGTCCAGGGGACTGAACCGAAGGCGACCGATCGCAACGGAGGAACAACCGGAACTGACTTATATTATATATACTTAGTATTATACTTATCGATTTCGTTCACTTATGTACCAAGAGATTCCTTTAACAAATGAATATATAAGCGTAAAAAAAATTTGGCTTGTACTGATTTATTTTTGGAATTTTGTTGTTTTGGAGATATTATTTTTAAGTCATTATGTAAGATAAACAAGTGCTAAGGATTTCTTTGATGTACATTATAACGCTTGTAACTCTGCTGCTGTGAAGTTAGTCACGAAAGCGTTGCAATGGCATAAAATTAGCACGTGGGGGAGAAAAAGAACGAGTCGGGAGTGTTAAACTTGCACATTACATCATTCATAAGCAATTCAGAGCGGCAATTTTTTTAATATTGTACTGTAATTTTGTAACTCAAAATATTAAACTCATTCTATGAATACTTACGTAATAACATTAGTTGCATGTTCCTGACAATTTTCAAACCTCATATTGAAACAAGGCTCCTTGAATTTCCAACTTAATAGACATAAAATTCTCTGTGATCGTAAGTGTTATAAAAAAAAAAATATTGTGATTTTAATCATATATGATTTTGTGTTCTGTGATTTCAGTTTGACGTATTTTGAGCTTGGACCATAGACAGAAGGTATTGATTACAGAGTGATTACAGTCAATTAGAGTCAATTACTTTAATCGACTGTAATAAACTAATTTAATTAAAATTGTCAGGCATAAAAGAAAATAAGACAAAATTGTAATTTATTAAACTCCGTAGCTTACAATAATATCAATAATCTAGTACAATTAAAAAAAAGAAAACATTTGTTTAAATTTTAGTTTTCAGCTAACCTTGTGCAGTGGTTAAATTTTTTCTTTCTAACCACGAAGAAATTCTATAGTGTTTAGTATTAGTAATAAAGTGTTTTTATTTATACTCAATAAACATGTCTGATGATGAAGTTATTAGATTTGAAATAACAGATTACGATATAGATAATGAATTTAATCCACATCGGGGGAGAAGAGGCAAGAAAGAGGAACAAATTTATGGTGATTATACATTACTTTTTCAGGGGTTATACCAATTTGCCAAGCACCGCTATATTTGTTTTAATGTATACACATCTCCTTGCCGAATTAGTTGTACCAGTTATTTTCAGTAATGTTGATCGTTTTTTATTCATAGATATCTACTCAACTACATAGTTTTGCCTTTCCGGATAGGAATATATTAATTAAAAATAAAAAGTTGTGTTAATATATTCCATTAGTATTAAATATCCTATCGAAATTTGTAAGACTATATGTTGATCATGATAGCAGTATCACCATTGGGTCATACAAGAGTGCATATACCTCATTGCAAAGTATATCAACATCGCATGTTTGCGCAATAAGTTGATCAACATTTTAATCTCAAATGTGAATGTTGGTTATCCTATTTGCACATATGATTATTATATTTATTACTCCTGCGATGACTACTGAAGTACATCCTCAAAAGGAGATGGTGAAGAAATGAGGCCCGGCAGGGTGATATATTATTGTGAAGTCCTTTGGGCTGTATGTATTGTTTATAACACATTTGTTAATACCCTACACAGCAGTCGAAGAAATAAATGATTTTGGATTTCACTCTTTAGAGTACAAAAGGTTCGGCTGTCATGAAAAATACAATCTCCTGTTTTTATGATTTAGAATTACTGTTCGATTAAGGGGTAACACCACTGTAACAGCCTAAAGAAACATGTTTTTTTGTCATTTTTTTTTGGGTGGAAGGAAAGGTAATAAAATTATAATATTGGAGGAAGTTATTTAGTGTATATTTAAGTAACAAAAAAGAAAACTATTATAAAAAAATATTAAAAAATGATGGCACCACAGCCATTTTCGTGGGGAACGAGAAGCAGACTCTGAGGCACGCAGTGTAGCTGCTGCAAATTTCTCGAAAAAAAAAAATGCTTATTGTACATGGTTATAGCAAGAGAAATACGTAGGGGATTATTAAAATATTGATTTTTGCTTGGTTGGTGAGTATTTGAATTAAATCGTTAAATTTTCAACATAAAAAAATATAATCATTTGTTAATAAATAATGATTAAATTAACTTATCAAAAATCCCCTACGTATTTCTTTTCAAAATCTTATTTTAAAGATATTGTAACAAATTCTAATGAAAAGAATGAAAATTGTTGGAGTTATGCTGCATGCCGTTTTGAAAAATCGTGTTTCGAGAAAAATCCATTTAAAGTTTTGAAATGCATTATAGACATGAAAAATTCGACTATTTAAATTTCTTACCATTAATCTGCTATCCCAGGACCATACAGCTGCCCTTCTATATTTAAATTTTCTTCCTCATTATCTTTCCTCGATGATTTTATATTAGAACGTGCTTCTTTTGCCGCATCTGTCAAAGCCCGCTCAGCGTGCTTAACCCACTTAGCATCGGCTTCAAGACAAAAATTATATGATTGGACGCCAAGTTCAATCTCCAAAACTTTCATAATTTGTAAAATATTACTCAGACCATCGTTGAAATTACACACAGCAATATCAGTCGCAATATTCAAGACTTTTTTGCCGCTTGAATAAGATTTCGGAGGCAAATTCCAAACAGTAGCATTAAAATTTATAATTCTATAGCTTGATTCATAATTAATATCAAAATCTTCATCACAAACTTTTAATTTCTTCGCAGAAGCACCGACTCCTTCGAATCACTCTCAGTCTCATATCTATTCAGCGGTCATCCCGATGGCGTTCGGCTAGAGATACTACCTTTCTTGGCCTGATACACTTTTGCATTACTCATTGTAACTTATAAGCACTCTGAGATTACAAATAAACTGTTAAAAATCAGCACTACACACAAAAATCGTTATTTCATGCGACAAAATTGTCTTTTTTGTACACGTGTTGACTCTACACTAACGTACTATTGATTAGAAACACTTCTACCTGAATATAAATGCTTTATAATGACTACTGTTAATGTATTTGAGAAGATAGAAATCAAAAGGTAGGACATTAGGCTGTACCTTCCCAGCAGGTATTTATCTGACGCAGGTGTCGTTTAGGAGCAGTCCGACGCGCTCGGGGAAGAGCTCGAAATTACAAGAAAAAAAAATACTTTGAGGTATAAAATATTTTTCCCCATATTCTAAAAGGTTCAAAGTATTTTAAAAGCCTAAAAAAAAATCGATTTTTTTGAAAAATTTACAGTGGTGTTACCCCTTAATTTGTGACTACGTCAATCACATATTTTTTTATTACTTTTCGTGTTGATTATGATAACTAACTAACTAAAAAGAAGTGGTCGCCCAATAGTCGATATTTGACTTGACTTTATAAAATTTTTAAGTTTGATTGTAATCAACTAGAATAGTTCAGAAGTGTCATTTGTGGAATTTCGGACTGGGACTGACTCACAGTTATGATCGACGATGTCATTTCATTAGTAATTGCATCTAGATTAATTGCATAAACGGCCAATACACAGCAAAAAAAGTGGAAAAGTTTTATACAATTTAATCAAAATAATTATGCTGTTTTTTATAAATATTCCAAAAAGTAGAAAATTTCTCCAAAAAATCTACATCCTGAAACTACAGATAATATTTATACTTTATTATCAGTAAAAATAAGGTTAAAAACCCATGATTTACCTCATGTGTGCATCGACCGACACTTGAACATAAGAAAATTATTTTAACTGCTTAAATAAACCATAATAAATTATATTTAGGAATAAAAGAAATAAACATTTGATTTTTATTTTTCGATTTATAGACATTTCGATTTATAGAAATTTGAATAAACAATAATCCCTGGGTTCAAAATTTCAATACAGTTTTTTAATCAAATATTTTACAATCAGTTTTTTCTAATAGAAAGTTAAAAAAATCATGTTAATTTTTAAACTAAAAACCTGGAATATTTCACTTCTTGGGGCTATTATTTAAAGGATTTAAAAATATCCCTGTTGGCAGAATTGAAAAAATTACATTTTTATTTGCTTATAGACAATTTAAGATATGAAATATTAAAAAACAAGTAACACAATAATCTTTTTTTTCACAATTATCTCTATTATTTTGTTTTCTCTAAAAGCGACATGACAATGATTTTTCAAAATTTTTAATTCTATTATGTAAGAAAATGCTGTAAACAAATGTACTACTTATAAGATTTTCAACTTATTATTTAGGAATCAAATGCTTAATAAAATAATGAATTTTAATAATAAATCATGTTTTAAATAATTGGAAATTGTTACACAGTAAGAAAATGTAATTGTACAAATGATTATATTATATATAATTTTGGTAATGGGTTTGTTTATTTGTAGGAGTTAATTTCAGAAATGACTGAACAGATTTTAATTAAATATTGAATAAAAGTAAATCACTTCCTGGAGTAAGAAATATAATACTCTTTAATTATCTATTTACACTAATATATGAAATGTAAATATTTTTGAATATATTTGAAATTTTAGTAAAATTTGGTCACAAATATTTGTTACATTATGTGCTTAAACTTATCCTTTTCAAATCTTTACTCTCACCGTTAGTTGACAAAGTGTTTGTTTATTTGTCTTATTTAATCCCTAAAAGGCTAAATAGATTGTAATTAAATATTGCATAGGGACAGTCTATATTCAATGAGTATAAAGTTATTCAAAAACATTAAGAAAGATTCATTTGAAAATTAGGAGACACATAAGCAACATTAAAAATGAATATTTTGACCTAAAAATTTTAGAAACTTATTTTTTTTATTTAATTTTTTTTTCATAATGAGAAAAAATAATAAAAAATCAAAATTGTACTATTTCTGGAGTTTTTAAAGCTTCGGGCAACCCTTATAAAATTTCTTTGATCTGATTTTGAGAGAGCTCCTAAACGTGGTATATGAAAATATTTCCATAAGAGACTTGAAATAAGAGTAGTTGGTTTATAGTTGGGTTTTTGGGCCACCTTAGTAGACATGACCAATACAAGAAGGAGGCGAAGAACAAATCAGATTACAATGTTGTGATGACATAAATGAAGAAGAATTTATGAAAAGTTTTCAGTTGACAAAGGCAATAACAAACTCAAGTACACAAAACATAAATCCAGTTACAAAAGAAATGAAAACAATAAATAATTAGAATAGAAAAAAAATACCACAAAAGAAGAATATAGAGTATTATTAAACTTAAACTCATAATTTCATGAACATGAAGGCAAGAGAATATGTTGCTAGATTTTAAAAAATATAAACCATTTTATGAAAAATTAAAAATGTTTTGAATTTTTTCTAACTGTCAACATTACAAAAATGATGCAGGTGTGACACAAGTTGAAAATTAGATGTGGCTTCGATCCTGAAGCTTGATCTAATTTTCGACTTATGGGAATGATTCGATTTGATATTGATATCGGAATCAGTGTGTATCAATATAAGTAAGCTGTAGCAGAATTGAACTGCAGAACCCTGGCTTAAAATCGAGAGCGAAATCGAAGTAAAAAAAGAATCATTGTTAGATTTATTCACTACCGCAACATGAGCGTGAATAACTAATAAATAAATAGTTTAGATTTTGAACTAAATGAGTATTACGTGTTAACTATATATATATATATATATATATATAATGTCATTTTTTAGGAGCTGTAGTTTATGTTTCACATTGCATGCTTCTTAAATAAAACATAAAATTATTTGTAGACTTTTTGAAAACTATAGTCAATAAATGCATTAATTCTAAGGGTTATAAGCTATTTATTATCAAAATATATAAGTAATAATAGAAAATAAATAAGAAATAACCGCCTTCAAAACTAAATCTAATTAATTAAAGTAATTTTTTAAACAGACTTCAGAAATAACTAATCAGTTGTTTTTGGAGTCGGTTCTAGATAAAGATAAATCAGATACAGTAACTGCAAGTCCAAAAAATATGGAAAAATGAAAAAATTAACATTTAATAAATATTTTCAATGAAAATTATTTTGAACATGATAAGATATACCGTTTTTGTGTTATTGTGAAAAACTGTGTTTCTCGGCAAAAGAACGCAAGTGTTATGAAAATATGCTTTTTTTGCCAGTACTATATAGTTTACACTATTTTAAGGGTATTAGTTGACATACTTAGTTGTTTCTCTACTTATAGGTGACTAAAGTGCTTATACATATTATACGTAGAAAACATATGTAACCGCATGGTTTTTTTATATGTAATGCATTTCTTTGTAGGAACTGCTTTGGAACCTTAAATTGAGCATGATCCGACATGCTCTTGGCCAGTTTTTTCTCTTTTCTTGTCACTACATCTTTCAAAACCACACCATTCTCTGGCATTACTGAGCTTATCTTCACATTATTCAATATTCGTGATAATATATAAATAATTGATTTTCCAAACATTATGAGTGTACTTCAAGAATCAATTTTGTCTGGTGGTCATAAAGTTTTTCCCTTCTTTGGTTGTTTCAGGCGTATGGGCAAAGGATAGTGATGAAGAAGAAAATGAAGACAATATACGAAAACGTCTACGTAAACCAAAAGACTACACAGCACCTATTGGTTTTGTCGCTGGTGGAGTTCAACAGGCTGGCAAAAAAAAGAAAGATAAAGGTATTTATTGCCCTTGTTTAAAACAATTAATGAATATAAAGAGATTGTCAATTGTATTAATTTTCACCCTAGTCCCATTCTCAAATTTGATTCTGGTTTTTCTTTCGATTCTGATCATGGCCCCATTCTTGATTCTGCTTTGTGTCCCACATTATGTGTAAAGTTGTAGTAAATTGTAGTAAATGGGTTTAGTTTATATGGTGTTAGAAGAAAATTTTTTTTGCATAGGATTTGCATAAAATCCATTCTTAGTGAGTATCTACATTCCAAAAACAGTAACTAGGCCAAAATTCAAGTCAACCAAACCTACATTTTTGGAGATCTTGTGATGAGTTCGTCAGTCATTCAGTGATATCTTATTTATATATCACTAATCAAAACAGGATTCCTTTTCTGTCGGCTATCTTGGGTGGTGCCACAATTTCTTAAATATGAAAAAGATATATTTTAGTTATAGCTGTGATTGGTTATATAGTGAATTTGACTTTACTGAATTATAGAAGGAAGTTAGACGATAACTCCATTTATAACTATTTAAAAAAAAAAAAGAGATTCTCTATTCAACACCTGCATTTTTTATGTACATTCAACAATTCATTAGAAATTCCATAACTATTTTGGATCATTTAAATATTTTTCTACGTAGGTAGTTCTTGAAGTGGTTTCACCTATTTTTCAGTGACACGCTACATACCATTGTTTGGAAAATCGAAAAGCATAAATGTTAATAAGATTGTCATCAATGTGTGCTTATGACAGATTTTTTGTTAGTACTCTAAATAAAAATGTAACTGTTGATTTAGGCTAATGGCTGAAATTTGATACTCCTTTCTGCCTTCCGTCTTATGCACCACAGGCGTCTATTTCTACTCAAGCGCCAGCACTGTTAGCATCTCTTTCTCTATCTCTATCTCACTTTAGAGATAAATACCACTACTGTCTCTACCCACAAACTGTTGACGTCACACCTCAGTTGTCGAATTATTGTGATTCAATATTTTCAATAATTCAATAAAAATTGGGACATACATATTTTTCGAAATTTAATTTGAAATTAGTTCAGTAGTTAGTCAAATAGTAAAGCAGCTTAAATTAATGGTCACTTACTCATCTGAAAATTTCTAGGAAATCGATTTACATAAATGATGGCCTGGCAAAGCCATTAATCTGAGGGTGTTTGCAATCATCGAAAAATGTAGGGCCTTTGGAATGATTACTAGAACCTTTGGAAAATTTGGGACCGTTTACCCACTTCATGCTGATTGGGACTTACGGATTACGACTACACCGTAAAGGAGATTGTGTGGCCAATTTTATACTTATACATTTACAATTGTCTTTAACCTTGAATAAAACCTTGATGAATTATAAAATTTAATCACCCAATCACTAAAATATATTAAATAAGATAACATAAAAAAAGCTCTCTAAACCTGTTAGAATAATTATGTATTTGAGGTCATTGTCGAGTAATGCAATTCAGAATAAAAAATTATATCATCTATAAACATGGGTACGAAACATATGAAGTATTGGAGTTAAAAGAATGTCGTATGATGAAAGCTGAGTTACAATCTGTCTGGCATATCCTAAGCTAGCACTTAATCTAAAAACATCTATTTTAATCAATAAATTTTTGATAGTTGCTTCTATTTTTTTTTGATAAAAGTTATTTTTGCATTCCATTTTATGTAATAAAATTAATGTTCTATAACGTGGTCCTTTAACATGGTCTACAGCAAGTATTGTTAAAATCTTTATTGATTGAAAATTTTGATTAGCGGTCTTATATCTTATACAGAAACATTAAAGATTAGAAATGTTAACATTAATCAATTTTATTTTACCTTCTATTTTTATACACATTATACCTATCTATAAGGAGAGTGTGTAGATATCTTTAATTGTGTGCTAAATAATCATCAACTGGGGCCAGCGTGGAGGGCTTAATTTCTCAATCTGATAGAAAAAGATTGTGGTGGGGTAGTCAGGTGTAGTAGGGTGATTAATATTTGATAACAATAACTGAATATTTTATATGACTTGCCTTAAGTGTTATATCATAATGTTTAAGGTAAGTCACAACTCTAATAACATGAGCCTATCAAAGTAAATTTTATTAAATTGATAGTCTTATGGTCTGTATTTTTTATAGTTCTATGAAATTAATTTTACTGTATGTTTCTTTTTTACATTGTTATTCTTCAAGATGGCAAAGAAATATCAGAAGCTTCAAGTTCGAAACCTCAAATCATAGATAGTTCTTCTGAAGAAGATCGTCCAGAGACTCCAGATGAAAATGACACTGCTGGTATCAGACGAGTGGGCCAGGGTATGAGACCTCCCCAATTGGGGGGAAATTTGGGATCATGGGAGAGGCATACAAAGGGAATAGGAGCAAAACTGTTGTTACAGGTGAATATTTTTCCATGAAAGTGATTTTATCAATGACATAGTTTGCACTTTTTTTTCATGAAAAATGACTTCTATTAAATATTGGTTTTTTACTTCTTTTCAATGCATACTTTAGCTTATGTTGCCCTTATGGAGAAATACAATGCTCATGTAAATAAAATTACTTAGGAATCAGTGTAACAATAAAAAAAAATGTCAAATTTGGTGTAGAAATAGAAATTCAAATTTGCAATATGTTATGTGAATATAAAGGAGACTTTTTATTCTCTGCTAGTTCTTTGTGAACATAATTAAAAATAGGGGAAAATTGCAAGGATTCATAGTAAAATTTGTTAATATTCATGAATGTGTATATTGATGTACAATTATCTAGCCCAGAATTCTTTCATTTAGTTCAATTATTACAAAGATGTATACAGTGAAAGCTCCTTATTTGCAGAGGTTACGTGTCGTAAATATAGAATGGTTGTTTGTATGGGATTATAGGATATACATCCCAAGTACTAAAATAATTTAAAAAATCCCAATAAAATCAATTTCATTTGTTTTTATTAATATCCTTTAATTATTATTGTCAGATTTTGGTAAGGGTTTGACGAATCTAGTAATTTATTCTTGTTTTGCTGCTTTTAAAAGGTCTTTGAATTCAGATTGATATTCAGCAGTGGCATTAGGACTTTTTCAATAAGGCATAAACAATCAAGCATTTCTATATTTTCGCTAAGTGGCAACACTTTTTTTTCCATGGTGGAATAATTTTTTTTTTTTCCTCTACTCGACATCATAAATTAAGAACGATACACGTGTGATTCTATCAAAACTATTACGACGATTGAAGAAATGACGATGAGTTGAAAGGAGTTGAAGAAATTAAAAACACCAACTGTGGAGAAGATAAGCTTTTATCAAAGAACATAGAGACACATGTAAAACGGCGGTGCTCTAAAGTAGTATTCAAAACTATACTTTAGGTAATGTCAATAAGTAATGATTTATTTTGAAATTATCCCTTTCAGTTTCGCTCTTAGAAAAGCCGCTTAGGCACGAGCCAACACTATTCAAAAGATGCCTACGCGTTAACAAAGAATAATATACCATCTAGAGTAATTATAACATATCAATTAGATCCCCAAATAAAGGAACTTTTAGCTGTGAATACAAGAACTTTGTCGTTATTTTTGACTTGTGTATATGGGAACTATGAATAAGGAGTTTTTACTGTATAAGTAGATCATGTAATAAGTGTCTGTTCTCAAATTTATTTAAAGTTATTCTTATTGTATACTTGACCCTTCATTAGAAATCGGCATGACAATGTTTCTATTTCAACCATGTTTTAAATGTTTCAGATGGGTTATAAACCTGGGAAAGGCTTGGGTAAAGATTTACAAGGTATTTCCGCACCTGTCGAGGCCACCGTTAGGAAAGGAAGAGGCGCTATTGGAGCTTACGGGCCAGAAAAATCTACTGTAAATGCACTTTTTTAATTAAAAACCTCAAACATTTTTAATTAGCTATGGTCTATAAAGTGATTGTGATGGCTCTAATGAGTAGAAAACTTTTAAATAAACATTATTTCTTAATTTTATTTTTTTGAGCTGATATCCAAATCTATATGCTTATTATAATAAATTTGGAATTCAAAAAGTTTAGTTTGGAATATAAATAAAAATAAATAAAGTCTATTTGTAATTTTATTATAATATGTAAAAAAAATGTTTCAATTGTTTTTGTTAGAGTATGACCATAAAAAGTAAATTGTAGAATTGTTTTATGTAGATTTGTATGGAACTTACAGATTTTGATGCAGAGATTTATTGTTTTTGAGTAAATCAATGCTGTGGAATACTAATTTGGCACTACCTTGATTAATTTTTTTTTCCATATTTGATACTCAATTTATTGAGTTATCATTACATTAATATTTTCTTTGTCACACATAAACTTTTTTTTACAGCAAAAAGCGAAGAAGGAAGAAGAGAAGCGTCAACTAGAGAAAGAGTCCGATGAGAAGGAAACACTGAAGACCTACCACTGGAGAAAGACGCACAAAAGGCGTTATTTCTACCGCGCCGCGGCCGACGTCATACAAGAGGGTAAACCGACAATCCATACTATTGCAAGGTATATCCTATATAAAAAAACATAACACAAATGCTATTAAATTGTACATTCATTGTGGAACGGAAAGTGATGTTCGGTGTTCATTGTATTTGAAGAACCGAGTAATGTATGTTTTATATACCTGAAAATAAATAAATGAGAAAAAAAACCATGTTCGATTTCTGTCATAGAGTTCTGTGTGTTTGTAAATCTGAGGCTCCACATGGCTCTTCAATGAAGATTGGTTACAAAATGTGTTCGTTGATGTTAGCTGTGTTTATGACTTAAGACATGATAAATAAAATTATATATTAAATGTGTCTTTCAATTGTTGGGTTATTTCTGCATTCTGCATACAAAATAAAATGTTCGAACTATTTTGATATTACATGGATTTGTTGCGAACAATTATGTTCTATCATTTTTGTAACGAAGTTCATAAAAACCTTTTTTTACATTAGTTAAAATAATCATGTTTTATCATAACTGTACAGATAATAAATAGTACGATTCAGTGTCTGTACATTGAAGGTATGTATAAAAAATGAAGGAGGGATGATAAGAGAAAGGTAATATAAGATAAAACAATGATTTCAAAATTATTTTGTCTGTTTGTCTGTCTGCTAGTACACATCTCTGGAGGGGGAATGGATCAATTAATGAGGGAGGGGGTTGAGATCAAAATTATATGACTGAATTCCACGCGAGCGATGACGCGGGCAGAAAGCTAATTATTAATAAAGAAAGTCTTATATTGGTTTAATGAAAAAAATCATGTTTATTATTATTTAAACAATTTTTTTTTGACTTTACATAGCAATAACATATTTAGGATAGGAATGTTCATTTTGTACACAATTTTTCTTCCAATTTTCATATGAATTAAGATCTTATTTTTCCTTTTCACAGTAATGAGTTGGCTCGTGTGCCCGTCATCGACATGACCGGCAAGGAGAAGAGAGTGTTGAGCGGTTACCATGCGTTGAGGTCGGCGGCGCCGCGCTTCGAGCACGAGCCAAGAAAGAAATGCGAGAACTTCTCTGCACCAGAGCTGATGCATAATCTGGAGGTGATGGTTGAATGTTGTGAACAGGTAATTATCATTGCAAAAATTCAAATTTAATGGCGATAGTGTTATTTCACACCTACATCTGAATTACTGTCTCATTACTCAAGATTTTATTTCATCCAAATATATTTCAGCATTGTGAATGTGGCTTGCATTTCCTTCATTTTTAGGGTTCTGAGCCAAAATGGCAAAAATGGAACCTTTGTAGTTTCGTCATGTCCGTCCGTCCGTTTGTATGTCACAAGAATTTTATTCAAAAACTACAACATGTATATTGATGAAATCTTTAGTATAGGTGTCTATATGAGTTGCTACTTAGTCTAATGCATTGACTGCCGAAAACTGCATAAAAGTCGGTTGATTTTGTTCAAGAGAATTCTTAGAATTTTTTTTCAAAAGTGTTTTTTTTATAATATTTTGTAAAGAGAAAAATTTTTCAAAAAGTGTTTTTTTTATATATCATTTAAACTACTCTACCTATAAAGTCCAAAATGTAATTACGTTTTCTGCCTAAGAAACAACTTCGTTTATAGCAAACTGCATCAAAATTGATAAGTTCATTCGAGAGATATTGATTTGTTATTGTTTTTTCAGAATGACTTGTGAAATTCTTGATTAATTAATATTTAGTACTAAATCACCTTTTTTTTGTTTAAAAAACTGCATTGAATGCCATAAAGCAGTTTAAAATAAAATGTGTTCCAAAGATATTGTATTTGAAAAAAAAAAACCGGCCAAGTGCGAGTCGGACTCGCGCACCGAGGGTTCCGTACAAACCTGCAAGGTTTACAAAGTTCGTTTTACCAAATTTCGAGATTCTATGTCAACGGGAAGTGGTCTTTAGGTTTTAATTCCCTTGCGTGTAGTTGCGAGTTTCAAAATATGCGGTATCAATGGTTGTACTTTTGCGTTTTGCGTTTTTGCGTTGACTTAGAATTTTTTTTTTTTTCACGGGTTAAAGGCAATTAGATCTAAGTATTTGATATGAATTTCAACTTGATAGCTCTACGCGTTCATGAGGAAAAAGTAATAAGTTTATATTTATTAAAAAATATATATTTTGTAATGTAACTAAAATTTAAGGTTTTCGGAATTTTTCCTTTATGTGTGCTATAAAACGTTGCTTCATGCCAAATTTCAAGATTCTAGGTCGACTGGAAGTACCCTTTAGGTTTTGATTCCCTTGAGTACTTGCGAGTTTCAAAATATGCAGCTTAAATTGCTGTTTCTTTTGATTGCGTTGACATAGAAGTTTGATTTTGTTACAGCTTAAAGGTATTATAGACCTGAGTATTTGGTATGAATATCAATTTAATACCTCTACGCGTTTATGAGGAAATGGGTAGTAAGTTTAAAATTATTAAAAATATATATTATGTGATGTAACTAAAATTTATGGTTTTCGTAATTTTTCCTTTATCTATGCTATAAGACGTTGCTTCGTACCAAATTTCAAGATTCTGAGTTCACGGGAAGCACCCTGTAGGTTTTGATTCCCTTGCAAGTGTCGAAAATTTGCGGCATAAACGGCTGTATCTTTTGATTGCGTTGGCTTAGAAGTTTGATTTTTTCACAGCTTCAAGGGACAGTAGACCTGAGTAATTGATATAAATTTCAGCTTCATACCTCCACGCGTTCCTGAGAAAAAGGGTCTTGACAGACGGACGGACGGACGGACAGACGGACAACAAAGTGATCCTATAAGGGTTCCGTTTTTTCCTTTTGAGGTACGGAACCCTAAAATGAAAAAAAAAGCAGTTTTTGATTAGTATAGATTTTAGAATTGTAAGAGCTCAAAACATAGAACTATATTTTTGACCTGAGAAAGCTTGAAAAAGCAATGCAATCGATCTTTCAAGCATGATGAGCTCAATAATTTACTGCTCCTTTATTTTTAACATGGGACTTGAAAAGTGAGAAGTTTCAGGGATGGCCTGAAACGTTAAGTGTGTTTCAAGTTTTTAAGCTCAAAAACTTAGACAATATTTGTAATTCAAGTACTTCAAAAACATGAATAAATATCAAAGTGGAAAGTTTCAGGGATGGTCTGCAGGCTCAACTGTTTTATACAGATTTTCATTACATTTTTTTCTCATTTATGTAGTCCTTGTAATTCAATTTCATATTGTTCATAGATGGTTTTAATCAAAGTTAAATGATGAGAAAACTCCGATCTTTGAACCAATCCTCATGCATCTGGTATAAAACGCAAACTAGTCAAATAAAATCCTTCCTATTGATGGAAAAAGTGTGTTTCTGAATTGTTTTATTTTTTATTGTCTAAGTTTTAATAAAAAGATGGTTATTACAAGTGTTACTTAATGTTTGAACTGTTATAAATGACTGACAAAGTATCAATGCTCCATTGCTTATTCTTATTTAATATTTTTTAATATTTAAATATAGATTAAAGAAAAACTGAGTTTCAATATTGGTTCTAAGGTTCAGTTATACAGTGGAATCTCAATAACTCGAATGTCAAGAGAAATGCAAAAAAATTTGAGTTAACGAGTTTTTGACTTAACAAGAACTTTGAGATACATATGACGGTGTAGACAAGGAACAAACATAACGTTCACAGCTGTATCATTTAGAAAGTTTAATGAATGTATTCATTCATTGCACGTGTACAAGACAGAAACAATGGATTAGAAGCCCCGAACCCGAACATTCATTTTAGAATTTATTGCTATTATTTTGGGGAATTCCAAGGAAGACATCATTATATTTTATCAACTACGACTTACGAAGTCTCCTTTTTGGAATTAGAGTTATAGAGTATAGATATGTATTATCAATACTTTGTAGGGAAATAACATTTTGTTCGAGTTACAAAGTCTAAATAATTTGAGATACCGCGTATTTAGGGGTTCAACGGAAAGGAATGGCAATTTTTTTTGACTTACTGAGGATTTCGACTTAACGAGGTTCGAGTTATTGAAATTTCACTGTATATAAAAAAAGTTCTGAACAAACTCACTGACAATAATGTTGCTTTTTTACCTTTTCATAACATTTAATCATAATTTGTAGGACATAATCCAAAATGACAGAGAACTGCACACGGCGGAGGACGAAATAGTCGTGATTGAACGAGATCTCACCGAGTGCAACAATAAATTAACTGAACATGATAATATAATAGGTGTTGTTGAAGCTGTATTAAAGAAAGTGGAAGAGCTGAACCAACCGGAAATTAATTTAGAAAAGATGTATAACATCTTGTCAGATCTCAAGGTAAGTTACATAGCTTATTTCTTTTTCGACATATAATTTTGTAAAATGTTGTAGTGAACCAACCCCATAAATAAAATAATAAGACAACAGAATACCCCCGCCAAATAAGTAAAAAACTAGGACTTCGTTTGTTTATATTGAAATATGTCACCATATTCAAATTCAAAATATCTGTATTTCATCAGTTATAAAATAACACTTGATATATGTTATAATATTTTAAGAATTTACAGTATTTTTAAATTTTGCTACTATTTTTAAATTACCATTTGTTCGTAAGGTAGTTATCCCTGGAGAAGAATGAGCAACAAACTTGAGGGTAGCTATTTTCAAATTAAAATATGAAACTACAATAATTGAAAAAATATGAAACTAAAACTATGGAAAAATAAAGTATGAATTCAAGCTTGTTATGTTCTTTGTCCTCTTAACTATTCAGACATTATATAATATTCTTATTTGCAATATGTTTACTTAATACAGATTTAAATTTGTATAAGGGTAAATTTTGTATTTCCTCAGCGGGCCTAGCGTGGCGCCCTAGAGAATTCTTTATCGGATTATCTCTTACATTCAGTACGTTGCGTGAGAATGACAGTCCTATAGAGAGACTTCTTTAGAGTGTGATGTTGAACCTGCAGCAATCTTATTGAATCACATGCATCCCTCTAAATTGATTTGTGACCTTATGCAGTCGACTAACATTTAAACACAGTTTATTTTTATTTTCAGTATTGAAATGATGTCTATCACTATTTCTCTAAAACAATTCAAAGTTTTTTCTTATGTAAATAAATTGTGTAATTTACGTTTTATCTGTGAATTTTGATTGGTTGGAATATTCTGGAAAATTATCCGCTATTACTGTGTCTACATCAGAATGACATTTATTTATTGTGACATTATTAATTTTATTTATGTTTTAAAATATTGTAGACCAGTAGTTTGCAGGTATATATAGCTAAATTGGAGTGTTGGTATTCTTCTATTACTGATGCTTGTATTAACAAGTGAAGTGCGTTTATTAAAATGTATTCTAGTAGTTCTGTACTGTATTTTCATGTTACTTTGTAATTGAATGTACATCTACAGCTTGTTGCTCTTTTTATTGTTATCTCAATTCTTGAACCCTGATAATGATAAATCATAACAATATATTATGATTTTAAACTTTACGTAGTCTCTGTACAGGTAAAAATTTCAATTGATAATATATTTATTATGCTACTGATTTTATCAAATATGTTGACACCAATAAAAAATAATTAAAGTTGATTTCCTTAAAGATTTTTTTTAATTCACTAAAATTTAAATAATTGTGTTCATAAATTAAAATAAATTGAGAGAGGTAATTACAGTGTGTTTAAGAGCATTGCCTTTCAACCAAAAGGTACTAAGTTTAAAACCTAATTATGGATGAATTAGCAAAGGTGTTATTAAGTCAAATGAAGCTACTTACTTCGTGCCTTGGAGAGCATGTTAACCCACTGGAATCACCATATTAAAGATTGGTGTTCACACCACACTCGCTCTGTCATTAGCACACAGAGCGTGTGTGGAGGGCTTACAGTCCTATAAATAATCTTAAACTGAAAGAAAGAGACTAGTAGTGCTGTGACTAAAATCTGACATAATAACAATCAGAAAAGTATATGATTATATTGTACACACTATCAGCGATGCGCTATAAACTCTCATTTGAAAGAATTAGTCGCTAACTGTTATAGTTAAAAGCTAAACACGTCAAAATACGTTGTTTTAACTTCAGAATTGACAGTTACCTAAAGTAATCTTAGAGATATTGTAATGTGTTCATTTTACTTTTAACAGTTAGTAGTTAGTTATTGCAAACAAATGTTTGAAACTTCATCCTATGACAACAGACCAACAACACAAATGTTTTGGTCTGTTCTTTACATTTATGTCATTGCTTTATGAAGAGTTCTGCGTTGTCATCTTTGTGATACTACATTGAAAATTAAATATCACGATAGAAATATTTTGTGGATAGCATTTTAGTTAATGAATTTTTTTTAAGTAGCCATTGTAGTAGATATTGAATTTCTTAGTTGTAACAAGACTATTATTTTTAAAGTATGTTAAAAATTAACCTAATTTTTAATAAACATATGACAAATTGTTTCTTTTTCAGGCGTCATATCCTTTAGAATACGAGATGTTCGGCCTCGGGACCATCGGGGGCAACATAATAAGTCCTCTTTTAAGCACTGGGCTTACAGGTAATTACTGAAATGTGTTGTTATGCAACTGAAAACAAGTCGAATTGTCTTTTAGTTTGCTACATCCGTGGTATGATACATAAGTCATTAAAGCAAATTTTAAATAAAAAAATTCTAGGTGGTTTAGTGGTTTCTACTGGAACTAAATGCATAGTATAAAAATATGGTATCAAATCTATTAAAGATTTAATTACAGACCCCACCAATGGCTTTTACTTACATTTATTAAGGCTTTCTTGCAATTAAAAAAAAAGTATTATTTTTAAAAAACTCATTTTCTCGCTATAAGTTCATTCGTTTTAACAATTGGAAAGCCCCTACTAAAGCTTAGTGTACCTCCTACATACATGTTGCCTGTAATCAATAATGACGTGAAATCGTTAGTGATCATGGTTGTCATAGGTCATTAGTCCCACGTACTTCAGGACCGTCTTAAGTTACATCTACTTTGTGGTTACAATTTGGGACTTTCCTTTCCTCAACAGTATCAATTCTTTAAGGAATCTGGTGTACCTATTACTGCTTGTCGATTTTGTGATCTATATTGGTTACTCTGGTTCTAATGGGAATCTCTCTCCTCATCCTCACTTTGTGTATTATATCTCATGGAACACCTAAACATAGGTCTTTCTATTATATTTTCAGTTAAGCTAAACTTGCTAATAAGACTAACAGTGAAAGTCTTTCACTGTTGGTCTTATTAATAATTGATATTTGAATGTCAACATTGCCTACATGTACTTTTTAATGAGTTTTAAGTCTTTTGTATGCAATCTCTAATATATATTGGACCCGAAGACACTATTTGGTTATCCAAGCGTTGCTCAGGATAGTTAAATTTTATGTAATTAACTTAAAAGGTTGGATGTGTCTGAAATTTGACATTGTGCGAACAGTTTGGGTTCTATTGTCAACTGTCACCGCTGGGATACATGTGACCAGTGGGACACATGACCAGACACTAGAATCCTCGATAATGATGCTAATTTCATTCAGCAATGCTGCCATTATGATTATGTTGTCTGTGTATCAATACAGTGTAATATATTCACCATTGAAATTGATGCCACTCCATTTTTTAAATTATAACCTTCAAAGCATCTTTAATTCTGTGGTGAAGAGTTTTGGAAGTATGACATCTCTCTGTCTCGCATCTCCATGGTTGCATCACTTTTGATGATTTTGATGTGTATTCAAATTTGACATACTAGTTTTACCATGTGGATGGCTCAACTCTGGTGCATTCATAGAAAAATTTTTGAACCTTAAGATGTATAATATTGTAATTCTTATTTTCTTTTATTTGTATTAATTTTTAATGTACATATTAATGTTTAGTTTTTCCTTTAAATCGAGAAAATATAATCCTTAAAGCATTGTAACTAATTGCATTAAGCCCTCGATAATAAAACTTAATTTTAAAGTTGTAAGATTTATTTAAAATAATTAACTTTTTTTTTCTAATATGTGTTAAAATATACAAAAAAATGTCCTTTGTCAAATATTATTAGAACAAGGATTATAATTTTGCAGGTTGGGATCCCCTACAGTCACCTGAACTGCCTGTCAATACATTTTTGAAATGGCGACCACTTTTAACCTCCGAGGCGTACAACAGCCTTCTGTGGCAACATTATGTGCCGAAAATGACCGCGGCCGCCGAGTGAGTGTACAGTGTCTTCATTAAAATTATTTTATTAAAATTGAGGAGTTACTTAATGACCCAAACCAATTGCATAGATTCACAGTATTCATAATTAAAATGCAAATATTGTTTCTAGTTTATTTGAAATAATGGTACATTTAATATATTCAAAAATATTTGGCGAAATATATTTTTTTAAGTTTATAATAGTGTAAGAAATCG
This sequence comes from Eumeta japonica, assembly GCA_005406025.1. Lineage (NCBI taxonomy): Eukaryota > Metazoa > Arthropoda > Insecta > Lepidoptera > Psychidae > Eumeta > Eumeta japonica. The sequence goes on from BGZK01000129.1 coordinate 483,913, forward strand.
CCGATTTATTGAAATATGAGCGTTTATAAATGTTTTGACTATCAATATACTTGTTAACATATTTAGAGTCTCTTCCGCCACCTCCTTTCAAACTCATTTTTAACAAAAAGTCATTTTAAAAAATAATTTTGCATTCTACGTCTTTCTTTTAATGGTTGTTAGGGCTAAAACCCATTAAAGGGAGGATGTGGAAAAGGAGGACGAGGAATGCAAACTTATTTTTGAGTGACCTTTTATGAAAAGTAAGTTTAAATAGAGCATGTGAAAAAGCCCCTTATTAATATATATTAAAGATTTGTTGTCCATTTTCTGTATTTCGTGTGATTGTTGTGACATTACACAGTGGTCTTTTTGCTTAGATTATATAATGTGGTTTGTGGTATTTCAAATTTTTACAGTACACATAATTTTTTTTTACTTTTTTCATACAAATGTTTATTTACTTTTATATGTAAGTAAGTTTGACACTTAAACTGTTGAAACAATCTAGATATAGATATTAAAAAAAGGTTTTTTATCGGTCTCTCAATCTCTTTGTTAATGTAGTTTCTTTATTTTGTCCTTTTCTGAACACGCACATAACATTGGAATAGGCTGGACATAATGACCATATTTTGATATGTAATTTGTGTGAGATTTATATTTAGCATATATTTATCATACATCATTAGGACATGGAACCCACGCATTCCCGCGCCCATGTTAAAGGCGTTACAAGTTTGGTCCGAAGCCTGCCCTCCTTGGCTGAAAGCCGAATGCGTGTCACGCTGCGTGCTTCCAAGGTTGGTGGATGCCACAAGAGCCTGGGATCCAACTTGTGATACTCAACCAATACACGTCTGGATATTACCGTGGCATGAAATTGCAGGTATATGTTTTTGTTTGAATTAAGAAGTAAAATGGAAAAATAATTTTACATTGTTTCTCAAATTATCTCTACCCTCGAAACAGCAACATATTTCAGGCTTTATCTGTTAAGAGTTTCAATTGCCAAAATTTATTGTTGTTACTTGCAAAATATTTTCTTATTATGGTTACTTAAGGAATTGTGACAAAATTTTTAGTATTAGGATATTATGTGAATTACTAAAATATCTACATTTTCAAAATTTGTTTATAAATGTGTTTATGCTTATTTTTCTTTTGAGTTGTAGAACACTTTTTGAACAAAAACTTGGATGTTAAAAAGACATTGACTATAATAATTTTTTTAATATAGTTCGTCTACCATCTATCAGTTGATTGAATTGTACGTACCATAATTGAACGCAGCATCCTTGTATTGGCTCCATATTAAGCAGTCAAATTTTATTTTAATTGGAAGCTAAATTTTTTACATAGCTATTCATATATTTTTGGTGTTAATGCTACTGTGAATATCACAAACTTGAATGACTTTTCTTGAAGACTGATGATTGTCCGATATTTGAAATTACACTGAGAGAAGAAGGTATTTTAAAAACAAACATTTACATTTTTATACATTCGAGGTCACTTTGAACTGTTGAGTTTTCTATTCAGGATTGATCATATTGTGATCTGATTATGACCAATAAGACGATGAATAAGGGTGATAGTGATCTATTCAGATCACTATCTAAATCTGACTGGTGATATGGGGCATTTAGAACAAAGATTGTATTGAGAGTTCTTAGTGTTTACATTTCAATGCTATTTCTGAGAATGGACATCTTTGGTCTAAACAGTTTATTTTCCTTTACTTGCTAACCATCATTAGATCATATCAATTTCAAACAAAGAAGCACAATAACTTTGGCTGTATGATAATGTAAAGGATTTTAAAAAAAATCTTCTAATTTAATCTAGTCCATATATTCGTGAAGTATGGTCAATTATATAGATTGGCTTTATTCCATGCTGTGGTACCCTAACATACGGTTTTATTCAGGTGAAGGCTTATCAGCGACGGTATATCCTATGATTCGGGCGAGGTTGGCGTCGGCGCTGAGCGCCTGGCATCCGGCTGACGCGTCCGCGAAGCCTCTTCTTGCCGCATGGCGTGACGCCTGGGGCTCTGCTCTCACGGCTTTGCTTCATAGGCATGTGTTGCCAAAGCTCGAGGCATGTTTACAAGCTGCACCTATCGAGTTGGCCGGACGCGAAAACAGTGAGTATTGGGGAACATGCATTATTTTATTTTTAACAGATTTAATTCATATGTTTACGAATAATTGTGCTTCATTAATAAAGTGAGATGATATTACATATAATATATGACATTAAATAATTCCAAGGATCAGATGGCATAACAAAGGTATTTTATGTCCCGTGATGTCATATAAAAATAATAAAAAAAGGAAGTTAGAAAAGAATTTTTATTAAGCAATGGTGGTCTAGCACATTGCTTTTAAATCAGACAGTACCGAATTCGAATCCTGACCATGTTGAATTGTCCAATAAGTTTGTAATTTATGTTAAATTAAACCACTCATCTGCATCTTAAATGACAACAAACAAAAAGTTAGAGCTAATAATTTTAGTGTGGAGTATTAAAAACAATGAGAACCAATAAACTAATCAAAATGTGCCAATGGAATTTTGTAAAATGTGTATATATTAGTGCAGTTTATTATTAGTGCACTGAATTCATTTAAACAGCAGGAGAAGTATATGAGGAAGCGGAAACTATAGTGCCATTAAAAAGTCATGATAAATATTTGGTTGGATCTTCTATCAAATTGTGATCTGGTCTTAAACACGCGCAGGTGCTTGGCTGTGGTGTGTGGAGTGGAGGGAGCTGGCGGGAGCAGCCGCTATAGGCGCCCTGGCGGCGCGCGCGCTCCTGCCGCGCTGGCTGGCAGCGCTCGCGGCTTGGCTCAACACATCACCCCCTCACGCCAACGTACTGAAGTCTTATACAGACTTTAAGGTATTTTACTGTATATTTTATACTTCCGCAATACTTAATTATTTTATTGTTTTATTATTAGCTCGCCTCTCTCCATGGCAAATGGTCATTCATGTGTTTACTGCTAGAGGAATGAATATGAAGTGATTTTCATTTGTCATCTATTGTCATGTAGCATATTAATGAAGTTGTTAAATGTTTTTAGATCTGATTACTAGAATTATTTCTACTAACATCATTTTATAATTCTTAAAAATCACAAAAAAAAATAATGGACAAAAACATGTGAGTCTAGACTCACACATTAAGAATATGTACTTCAATATGTGAATTAAATCTATGTCAGACTGTTAGCAGTTTGCAAATTATGGATCAAATGTCAGAAGATAAAGAGTATTCTCTTTATCTTCGAAATCTTCAAAATTATTCAGACATATTTGTTTTTACAAATTTTTGACTATGTCAAAAAAAAATAATTAATAGAAGCATTCATAAAAAAAATCAAAAATGTTTTAAAACAGTATGGGTAAATGCTGTAATTATATTCAAATTCAACAGCAATATTAGTCACTAAGAAAAATGGCTATGACAAAGTTAGGCAAAAGGTGTTACAAGGTTTACGTTTAGATGTTGAACATATGAAGCACCAAAGGTTAGTTGATTTATAAAATAAAATGGTTTTGTTTTGAAGATTTAAATAACATTGATTATATTTTCTCCTGTCTTACTTTCATAAAATAATTTTAATCGCAATAATATGTGTAATTTTAAAAGGGATGGGAAGGGAAGAATATTTCTTGTGTTTTATTGTAAATTTTTTTTCATTTGTTTTATTATAAATTATGGTTTTATGAGTAAATGCCTTTAAAAATTAAAACACTGTAATCTATATCTGCAATAAAGATAATTTAAAAATACTTTTAAGGCACATCGAGTACAATATACTTTATTCAATTTATCATATACTTATAAGTCGGCACATTCTTAAAGCTAAGGATGTAAATATCCTTAACTTTTATGCATACATCCATATGAAAATAAATAATTGAATAAAATTGATGGTTTTTGCTACTCAAATTCTCCGAGTTGAAAGCTCTCCTTTTCTTTTGTCTACCGAACTAGGTTTAGTATTATATCAAAATTTAGGATAGTATGATTGTATAAACATATTTGACCTTCTTGTATGTAACCAAAATATGATTGTATAAATAAACATATTTTGTCTTGTAGAATATGCTTATGACCAGAAATTACCAATGTTTAAACAATCCTAGTCTCCTTAATCAATTGTAACAAATGTTTGTTTATTAAAAAAATTGTTTCTAGAAAACGTTTCCTGAGGATATACTAAAGGAACCAGCAGTGAGGGATGCCTTTCGGAAAGCTTTGGACATGATGAACCGGAGTGCCGACATTGAAATGATGGAACCACCTCCTCCGCCAAGGTTTAATATAGAACCAAAGGAGACCACCAGAATAGCAGAGGTCATAGGGAACATAAATCCACAGAAGAGTTTTTCAGAACTACTGGAGTCGAGGTGTATAGAAAGGGGGATCACCTATGTGCCAATGGTAGGCCGCAGCAGGGAAGGACGACCATTGTATCGCATAGGAAATTCAATGCAGTGTTATGTTATAAGAAACGTTATTATGTATTCTAATGACGCAGGAAGAACATTTTTGCCGATATCTATGGAGAAACTGCTTAATATGGCCGAGGAATGATTAATGCTGTGGACGCGATTTTGAATTTTTTATTTACAATTGAAATAATGGAATTTTCCAAGAGCTTTGTTATGTATTATTTCTTTTATCATAATTATGACCTTAATTTAAATAATTGATAAATGAAATAGGGTCAAAATGTGTTCTTTCTACATGATTGTGGAATGTAAAGATGGATAATGTGTTTACCGCTTTGTGTATTATGTAACTAAGTATGTGACTTTGGGTCTTTGTAGCCTCTTTTTAATCTAAACATTATTAATTGTTTTTGTAATTTTGGTATAAACAGATTTGCTTTGATCTCGTAATAACGTAAATTCAAGATGGTGGTTCCCTATACAACATATAGGAACAAAGAAAACAGAGTTTATGAATAATGTCAAGTGGAATATTCATCAATTGATCTTTTGAAATAATAAACTAGGTTTGTTATTTTATTTATAAAGAACTGTTCAGAATCTGTAAAGAATTAATTTTTTTGCAACATTCTCTTATATACAAATATGTCTTATAAACTTTAATAAAAACTCTGCATGTCTATAAGAGGTATAATTTATTATGGTATTTTTAAATATTATTTACCTAATTTCTCTGATGTTTCTGTTTTTTAAGTATTATCATTTTTTAGTTTAATATTTCTATTGGTAAATAAAAATAGTGTATATTTTGAAGGCACACTGAAATATTAAATAAAAAAAATATAATTATATGGAAATAAAGAATTTCTACACTTATTACACAACGACATAATATAAATTTTGGATACATAATGACTATCATCTCTTATTTCAAATGTTACTATAGTATTATATATAAAAAAAGTATATATACAGACAAAATTTTAGTACATAGCAGAAACCATGTTTGTGTAAGGAGTGATATAAAACATATATTCTTGGACATGTCATTTGATTTAATACAACCCATTTTTATAAGACTCTGCTACTGGATACTTAGTCTTAATTCCTCACGCTGACTCAACGTATGTCGCGAAGTTCACATTAGGTGATGGGTCGTTACATCATTTTCAAGAAACGTAACGAAACCAGTGACTTGGTTGGCGTCACCTGTTTCAAAACTAGTGATTTTTGTAAATAGCTATGTTTATTCAGCTACTATGATTGTTTGCATAAATACTTCCACTAACTCAACAGCTCTACAATAAACGAAAATAAATTAATTCACTCTAAGTGTTTGTAGCTATACAGTTAAATCAATAAATTAATTTCCCTTCATACTTTATTCAGGCTTAGGACTGACTGCATTAAAGATATTTATGATTAGTGTTTACTATGAAACTATGACTAATAAAATTATTAATATATCACTTCGGAATTATTCGTATCACTAACTGTCTCTTGGAAATTTTCGATCCGCCATCTCCCTAGGTCGGCTGGCCGGTAGGCGCGACGCGTAAGGAATATGACTCTGTGCACTCGACTGACCGACCGATAGTCTACTCTCGCTGTGGACTACTCGCACCCAACAATCACAGTTAACAGTAATAACGCATTCACAAAAATCACTACTTATAATTTGACTCGAAACTGGTGATTCTGTTACATCCTGCGCTAGCTAGTTATTGCATCTGGTGACGTCAAATAACGCCCACACCTACTTCACATGCGTCTTGATGCCTTTTGAGATTGCAGATGGCACCACTGTCTTCACTACAGCCAGTAATATTTTAATCATCACATATATCAGCCAGTATATTAGTATTTTGAATAAAGAAAAATCAGTTAATTCAACAATACTGAAAGATTAAACTTTAATTGTATTCAATTTAATTAAAATAGACGTCTTACATATTCAGATCCAAATCCATAACTTTTTCCTTTATATCCCATAAAATTGGTATGACCTACCTGCATACATATCTTAGTACACTATACGTCTAAAACTTAGAGACAAAAAATATACCAAATTGCGATTTCAATATTTTATTGTTTCATGGTTATATAAATAGTTGACAAATCAAATGTAAAAATAATTATGATTTTAGTGAACAAAATGGAATAAATGTATTTTATTTTGTTGGTTTAAGAGTTGTGTAACTCCACTGCAAAAAATATTTGATACACAAAAATCTTTTAGGTATATATCGTTAAAATATATAGTATAAATTCATTGAACATGCTAACAGTTTTTAAACAGAAATTTCTTTTATGTGTGGTTTGTAGTCCTATAAATCAGATTATCATAGTTGAACTAATAATTTTAGTTGGAAATGAGGTTGTATTATCCACTGCACAGTAAAACAAAAAAATATTTGTTTTTAATATAAATGCAATATATCTAAATATTCATTTTGATCACTTTGTATGCAGCCCGATCATAGCATCATGTTTCTTCTAGTTTTGTGGTAGTTCAAAATTCATTGTTTGGTTCATGTGTTGTTTATTTATATTTGTACAATATTGTTAGTAAATGACCCTATTGTGGTTTCCCAGATTGAAATTAAATGAAAGAAATCACCTGGTACAGCAAAAAGGCGTATATTCAGAAATACATAATCACAATAGATCGATACGGAACTAGTTGGTCGCACTTGACTTATTGTCGTTTCGATCACAAAACTAAAACTCACTCCTGCGTGTCGCACTTCTCTAACTTGCCTACTGGCCTTGATAAAGTTCTCGAATTATATAGGAAAATAAGACAAACTTGGCTTGTATAATTACAGACTTCTATTTCCCGATATATTTTTTACAAGGAAATTATTTTGCCATTCTATTTTTAACTTGTGAGTGCAATTAGTAACAATATTTAAACGTTATTAAAAAAAAATTGTGTAACGTACCAAAATATTAAACAGTAATGTTTATTGTGAAACTTTTTTACTTCATCAGCACGTAATGTCTCGCTTCGGTCCAAAGTGGCACCGCCTTGAGGACAAAAACATGGGAATTTTTATTGAACTGCTCTTTTGTGGATGAGCGACTTAATATTTAATCAAGTCAATTCCAAGATTTTAAAAATTAACCAAGAATAAATTAGGGGATAACCAGAGTATTTTGGTTAAAAATAGGAAGTATATGAATAAAAGTGTTATTTACATTTGCACTTTTAAATGTAAGGCACCACTACTCGCCTATCAAATGAGTGATATTGTGTGAGACATAGTGAATGTGCTATTTTATAAAGAGCAAAACCATGGAATTACTTCATTTTAAAAATATGATTGTGCTCTAACAAATAGCCATAGCAAAAAGACTATAGTAATAATTAAACCACTATAGTCTACATAATTTTTTTATCGTGGAACTCTACATTGAGCTATCTTCAATGCGTTCAAGGAAAAGCACCGTAAAATGAGGTTCTTTGAGTAGACTAGACCTGTTCAATTACGGGACTGCAATACTATTAAATGTTTTCCCGATACAAAAATAACTTTATAACAAGTTTATTGTAATATACCGTATGATCGATCATGCATCTTTACGAAAATATTCGTAGTCTCTGTTTTTAAAACAACCTTGCAAAAGAAACTAATCATTGAAGTAGTAGTTTCTGTAAAAAATACTTATGAACCTCTACGTAGAAATGTACCGAGTCTTAGAAACGTGTAGGTATTGTGCCACAGCGAGCTGTGCGGACGGCCACCCGATCGCGCCCGCGCTTGCAGTCTGGCCGAGCATATATTAGGATTGTGTCTATATTATTTGTAACTATATTTTCAATTAATTATTTTTATTGTTACTTTGGTAAAATTGTTCTAAAAAAATTATGAGTATTTGCAGAAAAATGCATGATCGAATACATCCTTGTATATATAAATGTATCTGGAATCACTACTTCAACTAATCAATTTTCACCCTTAATTTTATTATAACACAACCATCAATATCTTTATTCTTCCTTTTAATGACAACAACTCCCTTTCCGTTCTAGCACCGCTGTGGCGATTTTGTCTTCGAACACCATCACTCCCTCATATCTCGTATACGTTTATATATATACTAGCTTTTGCTCGCGGCTCCGCCCGCAAAGATTTAATGTTTCTTTTTTGGATAGGATTTGCGTAAAACCCGTCCTTTGTGAACGTCTACGCCCCGAAAAGAGCAACTACGCTAAATTTCAAGTCAATAAGACCTATAGTTTGGAAGATGCAAGCTCGGCCCGTGTACACATTAGCTTTAGTCCACGGCTCCGCCTGCAAAAATATAAAATGATGAATTTTTTTGTTTAGGATTTGCGTAACATCTGTTCTTAGTGAGCGTCTACGTTCAGAAAAGAGTAAGTAACGAATTTCAAGTCTATAATTTCGGAGATCTCATACAATAATAATTTCTTTTGGATAGGATTTGCGCAAAATCTGTTCTTAGTGAGCATCTACTTTAAAGTCGTGATTTCGATAAAGGAGATTTGTGATGAATGAGTGGTATTATATATTGTAATTTATTATAAAAAGTACAGCAGTAATGTTATAAAATTTTAATGCAATACTACAATTTTAAAACTACAAAAAGCAATAAACACCAACCTTGCTATTATAACTATGTTAATGAAACTTATTCTAAAATTTTCCAATAAAAAATCATCCATGAAGTAATTTGGTTATGATGTTTTTAAGCTATAAAGACCAGAACAAACAATTTGCTATTAAATTAAAACAACAAAAATTTAATTAATCAAATTAGTTTTTCAAACATTGTTTTATTAAAAACAGGCAAAAAGTATACTTATACAATATTTGAGCTTTCTCCCTTTGTGAAATTGTATTTTAATGGGACTTTTAATATTTATATCCATGCTGTGAGGGGTGTCTACTAACAGGGTTTTCTTGTTCATAAAAATAATTAAACCAGTGTTATAATATGCCTGTTACTGGAAATAATATATTGTCCAGAAATTATGTAAAATTAAAGTAGCAACTTTAACATCTTTTTTCTTTATGGTAAAGTGAATTTACAATTTTATAAAGTAAAAGTAGTTAAGTACCATTTTAATTCGAAAACTATTTGTGATTGATAATGGTTATTGGTTAATATCAGTAGAAATTAATATTGAAAAATTCTAAAAGCTACTGAAATAAAGAAAAGAAAAACCTCTACTTAAATATAAATCTAATCTATATAATAATATACCAACACCACCATAGTTACTATTATCAACAATATAATAATTATTTAACATATTACTATATCTGGTAAGTAATTACGTACAATATAAAATATATACTGTTTCAAGGGCAAGCTCTGTGTTATTTCACAATCTATGGTTTATTATTTTAAAAGAAAAGATAAAAAGACCATATTTCATTCAGCCTTGAACCGTTATCATTAGAGGTTAAAGATTCATGACAAATATTATATTATGCTATTGTTGTGAAATACATATTTTTTTAATTCTATATATTATAATTTAATACACAGAATTATATAAATGGTAATTTTATGTGTACCTTCTTTTTATGTTATACAAGGATTAAAATATTAATATTTTGCCAAGAAAAAGTTTTTATAGAATAATATAAATAGAATAAAATAAATAAATAGAAACATAAGCAAAAAAATGTTACTATACACAAACTAAATATTAGTTTTTGATCAGTAAAATACTAAAATAAAAGCATTTCGAGTTAAATTAGTGGCAAATTCACAGATTCATAAAGTACATGAGTTATCAAATTATGGAAAATTGAAATAAATTGATATTAACAGATCAAAATAATTATTTGTAAGTAAATATTGGCAAAGATATAAAATTAGGGCGGCATGCATTAAGCAATTATACCAAGCGCTTTTTGGTGGCGGTAGGCTCTGACACATTGAAAGCCATTAGCTACTCCAAGCATGAAATTGCAAACGGATAGCGAATAGTTAATCGGCCGAATAATAAGACAATATCTGGTCCAGATGAAGCCAGTGGCGGCGAGCGTGGCGGACTGTGTCGTCGACACTTTGTCTAGAGGCCTGCGATAGTCCTCTAGGCTGGCCATCACTAAAGCCTGGAAATGTTGTCGAGGAATATTATAGAGTTAGTCACAATAGGTGAGTGTATAAATTATCGGACATTGTGCACATACAGTTTTATTATTGCTATTGTTAAAATTGCACTACATTTTTTCTAATTTACCCTTATAAATATTGTAATAGTTAAAAAAAATTGACTATGTTTGCACAGTATCAGCAATGTGTAAAGTTTAACTAAGAAATGCAACATGTTATTATAACTAATGCAATTTTAAAGAGTGAGTAAATAAATAGCATCAAGAATAAACAATAAATAAATCAAGAATAAAAAGCAAACAATTTTCCATTAACTATTCTAAATGCAACATAGCAACTACTTTGATAATCTTTATCATTTACCAAAAAAGGGTTAGTGTGTTATTTATGTCCAGAAACAAAAATAAAAACAAATTTAAATCAAAATAAACATGCCGTTAACAGTTTCCATAATGCCATTAAGTTTGCATAGTATTATAAAATTAAATTTGACAGTCACAAAATTTAATTTTATAATTAATTTCATACTTTTTCATGTGACATGCATGTATGCATATTTTGAGCAACTGGTGAATATGTTAAATCAAAGTATACAGTATATTTGCTAGATAACATCCTATTATATAGATTTGGGTCAGTAAACCGACAAATAGGGTAGTTAGCCGACATTTAGAATATTTATTGATAAATTATGTAAGCTGACTTGATGTGATGACTAAAAGTGAATTCAAAATTAAAATCAGTTAAAAACAATGAACTATAACCTATCAAAATTTTTTTGCTATCTCTTTCTTGCAAAACAATGTTTAATATTATTCTATGTGGTGCTAGTAGACATTGATGTAGCTGGATACAGTGCCTTCTTTATTTGATTAGCAATTAAAAAGTCATTATTAAGATATTTTTCTAGTTACCAAAAAAACACTTTTTACAATTTTACTCAAACAAAAAAACTACAGTAATACAAATAAAAATTGTAAACTACCCTAATTGTGATGGGACAATGAAGAATATAAAAAATTACATGTTATAGAGGTTTTTGTATAATTCCTACATTTAAGTTAGAAATATAATTAGAAATATTTCATCTATGATAAATATATGATCAAACAAGTATAAGAAAGATTGTTATGATAAGTGTAGGATATGAAATTTAGTAAGTTTTGAGTAGATAATTTATGAGATACAAAATGTTGCATTTAAGAAGGAATTGAATAATTAAATGTGAGAACAATAAAATTATTCCCTATTTAGAAACAAATAAATAACTGATTTTGGGAACTATTGTTAGGAAATGTATAAAGCTACATTTTGTTCCTCTTAAGATGATGAAGATCTGCATTAAAAAATTAGACAATATGGGAATAGTTGGAGAATAGTTTATTCATAAATAATGTATAAAAGTGTGCTTTTTTAATGTGATCAGCATTAAAAATCCAATTGGCTAGATACATTTGACATAGGAGACACATGATAAGATGATAACTAATATATCAATCGAGCCATCCCATTTTATAATAAAAAGGATTTAAATAATATAGTTATAGAACAAAAATCACAATTTTTCTATACAAGAACTTTGATCTCACACTTCGTTAAATACTGCTTATTATGCTTAGGCATTACCATACTAGATTGAGTGACTTGTTATCCATAGGCAGATCCATCTATTCCATAAGGGCATTCGGGGCACCTTCAACAGACATTGTCGTTCAACATGCACATAAAATAACATCCATTTTCATTCACATATTTGGTTTTTTAAAAGGGTCCAAAACTCTTATGTATTTAAAGGCCAGTTCTGTGTTCAAGGGCCTTGGCTCTGTATGTTCAAGGGCCTTGGTTCTGTGTTCAAGGGCCTTGGCTCTGTGTGTTCAAGGGCCTTGGCTCTGTGCTTAAGAACTCTAAATTTGTGTGCTCAAAGACCCAGCTTGTGTATTCGAAGGTCCCTGCATAGCCTAAGATGGCCCTGCCTATAGGTACCAAGTTGTAGGTTAGCACAATACTAAAGTTTGAATCTCTGCTCATTGTATATTACTAAAAATTATACTCAAGTATTACATTTACTTCAAAGGTGATGAACAGTGTTATTCTTAGTTTACATGCAATGATAAATAATTTGTTTGGTCACCAGGCACTTAAAATTTTCATGCAAACAGTTTAGATATAGAAAAAGTCTATCACATTACCTTACTCGGACCCTTGTTTGATGTGTTTAAATACCTTGATAATGTATTATTTCTGGGTAGAATGGATAAAGAAAAAACAACACAATAGATTGAGATAACATCACAAATGTATTTGTCAAGAAAAAGTTTACAAAAATATATTATTGAAATTCTATATTATTAAATGTAATCATAAAGTTAATGGAATAGACAACATTGTATATTTAATATTATATAGCACTAAAAATTCAACTATCACAGATTAAAATTTTAATGACACTTGTAACAAGTGTCTGCAAGTTTTTTCCTAGATGTAGGTATATCTCAACAATACAATCAATTTTTTCACATGCAATGAACTGCCCTTTGGAATTAGCTTATGAATTATAGTGATTTTATAAGGTATACATGAATATACATTTAAAATAGAGTGGAAATTTGAAAATCTAATAATTTAGCAATACCTGCTTACAATACAGTGCGTCTATGTTTAAAATAAATTAGTGCCAATAGCAAGATTAAAGGTTTCACCATATAGAATGTTTAATAACTTGAGCAGTAAATTTATCTTCATTCATTCTTTTTAAGTGATTGTTGATGTCTAATAGCCCTAGAAAGTTGGTATAAACTAGTGAAAGCTACAAAAACATTGACGGCGAATAAGCTATAATTTTTTGGTATTATGACCATAGAGTACCTAGACCAAATAAGGCCAGTGGCAGCTAGTGATGCAGATTGAGGAACAGATAATGATTCTGCAGGTCTTTGTAAATCACCAAGACCAGCTATCACCAAGCTCTGTAATAAGTTAACATGAAAGTTATGACATTATTATGTTTGCAAGATGCTATGATTAAAAAGCCAGAACATTTTAATAAATTAAATGCCTAATGAAAGCTTTTATACATGGTTCTAATATAGAAAATTATTTGTTATCCACATACAAGATATAGAAAAAATATGCTTTTGCACTAATATTTTTTTTTTGTGAAGAAGTAAATTAAATAGTTCTGACTTGTGTAATAATATAAGTATATTTATATAAAAGAATAAGAGAGAAATCATGATAATGGATAAAAAAAAAATTGTATATATCTATGTGAAGAGTAGAAAACATGCAACAAATGAGTTCCCAAGTTATTGAATTAGAAAATAAAACTCCCTATTAATTGCAAAAACATTTTTGTAATTGCCTTCTTTGACCTTTTTCCAAGGGAGATTTAAGAATAGTTTGACAGATGGCCTTGGCGGCGCAAAGAAAAATACGCACTTACCCATTTAAAAGCGGGTGCCCAAAAAAATATAGTTTTAGGTCCTGAAAGAATACACTGAAATTTATATTTGTTCAATAACAATATTCTCGAATCGAATAAAGAACACCTACCAGCCTCATGTTCCCATAGGGGTCTAAGCTTCGATGGTACGAATTTGTCACATACAGTGATAATAGATTTATACATACGCGACATTATTTTGTTATAATATAAAGGCACCTACTGGAAAGGTAAATAGATCTAGGAAAATATAGGGCGCCTAACTCCTAGAGGGAAAGATGAGGAATGTGGAATTTTTACTCAAATTCCACTTTACATGATCTACTATTCTGATCTCAGGTGATTTGCGTCAAAGACGTCATGTAAGTGAAGTTTTGTTGTATTGTAGTTCCGATTTGAGATAATTTATAGCATATTCTTTATAAAAGTTGGCATATTCGTACGACTAACATATTTCTTCATGATTCACTTCGTGCAATATTCATAACATCATTAGAATCCAGATTTCAGATTTATTACTATTTTGTATGTGTCAATGAAGCAAAAGAGATATGCAAAGATCATACTGTGTGGACATTTATAATCTCTGCTTACTCCTTTGAAAAATAGGCGTAAGTTTAAAATAATAATAAAATTAGATGAAATCTTGGTGACCGCAGTACATTATTATTATAAGAGTTATTTATATAATTGTTAGCATATTATTATCATGAGAAAACATAAAATAATGTAAGGAAATCATATTTAAATATATGCAATTTCATACTTCCGAAATATGTCAAAGTTGAGTAAATGACTATTGCAAATATCATTTGAAATTGTGTTAGATTTTAATCGCCACACTGCTGTGGCATATATTCACGAAAACTCCATATTAAATTAAAAGGACCTTGGTTCTTTCACGCTGGTGTATTGTGTGTTGGGGTCTGCAAATGACAGCTGTCATCCATATTATGACAATGTCCTGGATTGACGGCCTAACATGTCCTTAGATACAATTGAGCGGCGTTGGATCAGCAGTATTAAGGTCTGACAAATAAAAAAGGCTTTAAAAATATTTTCTTTATTACATTCCCTGTTATGTCTTCTACAATATTTAACCACGTAATTATATTTTTATAAAGTTTTAAATTATAAGCTTAGTAGATGTATGATTGCTACTAAATAAGTACACCCCATCGGATTGTGTTATGATTTGCTATTTCAAAAAACGGTGTGGAATCCGAAATATGCTTTGGCGTGTCCAGAAAGCAAAAAAGTTGCCGAAGCGCTTAATTGCATGTTTTAGCGCATTTATTTCGTAATTTTAAACTTAATATAAACCTTAAATTATATAATAATACTGTAGGCTAAAAGCTAATCTGTGTGTCTGGGTATTTCTCATATGTTTATTTGGATGTGTAAATTAAATATGTTAAAAAATATCTAATATTATAATAATGATTACATTATAAAGTTTGCGAAATTTTGCCATCTTCATTGCTTTCACAAAAACCTAAGAATTTATGTCACTATGTTTTTAATGTTTTATTATATTGAAACGCTAAAAAAAATTAGTACAAATGGGTTTTCGAAAATGCAAATATTTGGAAATAAAATACATTTTAGTTTGAGTGGATTGTTATTTATTATTTTATCACAGCATTGTTTTGAAAATCGTGTGTCGGCATCACATTGACTTTAAGTTGAGGAAATATTTGTGCCCTAAGTTTTTACTTTAGCGGTGGTTTAAATAAACAAGAAAGGTGTTAGGGATTTCAATTGGCATTAATTTGGCTATATGAAGCTTCATCTCGTAACTCTGTGTATTCCTGCTTAATGAATTCAAATTCTTCTTTGATGTAGCCAAGGCTTTCGATAGGGTATGGCACGCAGGTCTGATTTATAAGTTACATTCTCTCCAAGTACCAGATCGCCTCATAATCACTATTCAAAATTATTTAGCAAACAGACATTTCACATTTAGGCATGAGCGCACTCACTCGACAAGACGTCTTATCAGAGCAGGAGTACCTCAGGCTCCACCTCTCTCCTCTGCTGTACTCCGCGTACACAAACGATGTACCGCGACCGTCGTCGTCTGGCGTCCAACTCGCGTTATTCGCGGACGATACCGCGCTCTTTACGGAAGTAGGAATAGGAGCACCCGATTCACCCTCCTCCCTCAGAGGGCCATTGACGAGCTGGTCAATGGTTCCGGAAGTGGAGGATAGAAGTAAACCCCGACAAATCAGCAGCCATACACATTCAAGTATGGTAAGATTAGAGTCGACTCATTGTCGAAAAAACACTCCCAATCTTAAAATGTTGGATGCGACATTCCGTGGCAACGAAACTACAAATACTTAGGAGTCACGCTCGATAAAAATCTACACTTCCGAGATCCTATAGAGACTCAATGCTCTCACGCTTCCCCTCCGCACGACATCGCTCATATCAGTCGCATCGAGGAAGAGGTTCTCAAAAACTTCCCTCGAACCCAAAGACGATCTGGCTCCCGTCTCACTCAGCGAAGTCAAACGCTAGTGAAATCACTTAATACCAGAAAGGCACCGGGCCTCGATGGTATTAGTAATAAAGCAATCAAATGCTTTTCTATACCGTTGTTAAGCTTACTGGTCGCGATTTTAACGCGTGCATAAATTGCTATTTTCCTCCTGCCTGGAAGGAGGCGGAGGTTATAGGCATCCACAAGCCAGAAACCGCGACCTCCTGCCAGTTACAGACCGATCAGCCTCCTGAGCGGTCTGGAAAGCTATTCGAAAAATTCTCAAAACTCGCCTTAGCGATCACCTCCTAGGGAAAGGCTCTTATCATAGATGAACAGTTCGGCTTTCGCCCAGTTCTTGTCCACAGCAAGTCCTCCGCTTAGTAGAGTATGTCTCGGAGGGCTTTGAAACCGTAGCACCGTAGCTGTCTTCTTTGATGTAAGGCCTTCGATAGGGTATGGCACGCAGGTCTGATTTATAAGTTATATTCTCTCCAAGTACCAGATCGCCTCATAATCACTATTCAAAATTATTTAGCAAACAGACATTTCACATTTAGGCATGAGCGCACTCACTCGACAAGACGTCTTATCAGAGCAGGAGTTCCTCAGGCTCCACCCTCTCTCCTCTGCTGTACTCCGCGTACACAAACGATGTACCGCGACCGTCATCGTCTGGCGTTCAACTCGCGTTATTCGCGGACGATACCGCGCTCTTTACGGAAATAGGAATAGGAGCACCCGATTCACCCTCCTCCCCTCAGAGGGCCATTGACGAGCTAGGTCAATGGTTCCGGAAGTGGAGGATAGAAGTAAACCCGACAAATCAGCAGCCATACAATTCCAGTATGGTAAGATTAGAGTCGACTCATTGTCGACAAAACACTCCCAATCTTAAAATGTTGGATGCGATCATTCCGTGGCAACGGAACTACAAATACTTAGGAGTCACTCTCGATAAAATCTACACTTCCGAGATCATATCGAGCGTGTTAGAATACTGCACTTTTCTACAAGCAAGGCTCGGGACCATGCTCGGTAGAAAAAGTAAACTATCTAGACGTAATAAACGTACCATATACAAAATGTGCATTAGGACGGTGATGACATACGCGTCTCCGTCTTCGCTCACGCCGCTCCAAAGCACTACATAGACTACAGGTAATACAGAATAAATTCTGTAGAGCCGCAACGGATGCACATTGGTGTGTTCGTAATTCAATTCTCCATAGGGACTTAGAACTCCCCACTATTTCCAAATATATGAAGGACGCATCGAAGCGATTCTTCGACATCGCGGGATCACATCCCAATGCGCTCCTACGCGCGGCGGTTGACTATCAACCGCCGCATCCCTACCTTATCCGTAGGCCACGAAACGTACTTACCGATCCACCTGACGCTCTTACAGCGGCAGTTGAAAGCAATGACGTCAACGACACGCATGACTGACTTAGGTGGTCTATCCGTTAGTCAGGTCATCGACCTAAGCTCCTTACTCCACCCGCCGCTAACCGCCTCCGGCCGGCAGGAGAAGGGAACTGACCCGTGACGGTTTCCTGCGACATCCTATGCCGAGACGACTTCCACCAGGCGTCGTCCATAGCGCATGTCACGCGCCGTCGGCACTCGCATGTGCCGTCCGGCCGCACTCAGTGAAGCTATCAAAGTCGTCTGACTTGTCATCCGACTCGTCTCGACCGACTAAATAGCATAGCCGACCCAATTACTTTACTTTCAGGAGGAATATGGACGTGATGACTTCTTCGACCACTAACATGAAGATCAGCGGGCGATTGTTATTGCAAGTATATTGTTATTGTACAATAAATAATTCACTCTTAAAAAAAATATACTTCTAAAAAACTTGTACAGTATTGGTATGAGAGAAGTGCAAGAGATTTCGCATGTACATTTGGTATATGCAAAATGTACAGCTTCCGAAAGAAAATAAATTTAATTTGATGGATACTGCATTATTTAATGGATGACAAGAAACGATTGAGTGTAAAATGGTGTCGTAAATTGTTAAAAATATAATGGAAGATTATCATTAGTCGCACATAATATAATCACAGGCGACATGAAGTGATTGTATTGCTTTGAACTTGAAAGATTCTTTTTGTGTCAGCTTTGATATGCGACTGGAGTTTACATATTAAACGCGATTATTTTTGAATATAAAAGGCAAGAGAATAAATAAATGTATATTTTATAATAATGAAAGAATGTTAATATTTTTCTCATATTTATTTATATTGATACGATAAAACTTTACACACAAATCACGTTATATAAAAGGTTGTTAGAAGTTTGTGAAAATCGAATGCTTAAATAAAAATTTCTGCAATTATAATCAACTGTTATTAAATAAATAGGTGGGATCCGACTGCAACATTAGATACATTTGTATGAAATAATAATTCATAGTTTGAAAAAACTCGGAACTTTGGAAAAAAATGGTTGTTTCTTTTTCCGGAAAATCATGTTACGAAAAAGTTTGTAAAAGGCGTCCTGGTAGCAAAATAACCTTTACCAAGACAATGCACCCACATATTCCGCTAAGGTGAGTTCTTGTAGGCCTTAAATGTAGAAAAAATGATGCATCCGTTATAAGCATAGTTCAGACCTTGCACCTCATAACTTTTTTTATTTTCGAAAATTAAAGATAAGCTTACAGGTACACGCCCCGAAGTGGCGGTGAGATCGTTTTAAGATGCTGTTGAAGAGGTTTTTAAATAAGACTGGATAAAGTATTTCCTACATTGATTTAAAAGCATACAAAATGTATAGTGAGGCAATATATTTAAAAAAACCAAAAATATATAATAGACTTTATATGTGGCTTTATTAATCTGACTTTTTAAAATTATCAGTGTTTCCCCATATTTGGTCTTTTTGTTTATCTCGATATTCCATAATTTTATGAAAAAGTTAAAAAAAGTACCTACGAATAGTATAGAATCTATATTATTGGTAGGTACTTTTTAAACTTTTTTGTAGTAGGGTCATTGTTTTTATTTATTTTGTCGATTTTTTTTAAAGTGGAGGTGTATTTGTGTCAAAAATATATTTAACATTAGTTATAAAAGTATTAGGAAATAAAGGTTTGTATTCATCAAGAGGGGGTTCTCTTTAAATACTATTGACTGCTTTTTACTGTTCATCACTGATTTATCACTCGTCAATCAACCTCCTGCGTCGTGTGTCAGTGTGTTTCCTCTTTCTTTGTTTTTCTTTTGTTGCAATTTTTCTTATTATTTTTCAATTAAAGTTAGATGTAGGATTTTCGTATATAATTTTAATATGGGTACAAGTACGATGGGAAGTGATTTGCATTCCGATAAGCAGGACAAACAATTGAAGTTACAAGCTCGCAAGAAAGAATTGGAGCAATTGTTGGCAGCTAAAAATGAAGAGCTCTATAAATTGTGTGTTCAAGAAGTGCAACTTACAGGAGTTATGCCACCAGAGGCACCATTAAGTCCTGATGTACCTCAGAGGGAAAGGCTCGGCAGTGTTAGAAGCATAGATAAAACTTCAGAAGGTGATGACGTACGTGATGGAGTGGACAATACATCAAGACGCCATAGGGTAATTTCTGGAGACTCTGATCTACGTAAAACAATTTCCCATAGACTGTCGACACCATCAATTTCCGGTGTCTCAACGAAGAGTGGGCATCCAAGACATGTACGCCGAAATGAAACCACTTGCTCTAATTATTTCCCGTCATCACCCCTGGAACGATCACCAGAAACATTTTCAATTCAGACTTCTCACACTTACCCTACCTTGCCTAATCGTCATGATAAAACACCACCGGAAGTGCATAATGATCAACAACCTTCTCCTGTTTATAGACATCATACATTAACAACTGATTATATGAATAAAATGTACTATAATAATGCTCCTGAATCACACAATGTTTCAAGATTACGTGAGACTCATTTTAGTTCTAGCCACCCTGACATTGCCACACAATATGCTCAAAATACTGTTACTACCCATTCTGTGCCTCAGAATTATATGAGAAATACACCACTTCTCTACCATTACGCTTCACAATTAAAAGCTCAAAATCAGCATCTTGGAACTTTAGCTCACCATCATCAGTTGCCATTGCAGCCAAAACGAAGAAGTGATGGGACTCGAAGGAATACTCTACAAAGAACCCAAACTTATCACCTTACGTCACATAGTGATTACAATCAACATTTAGAAAATATGACTGATGCATATAGACCACCATTGCCTGTCCATCAACACAGATCACAAACGGATATTCAAGAAAGGGATCACAGATCTGATCGCATTCATATCCCAGAACGTGTGGTGCCCAATACATTACCACTTAGAGAACGAAATCTGAGACATCCAATGCATATGCAGCTTCAAGTTTCCACAGACGATTTTATTAGAGATGATAGACGTGCCTTTCATGAGACCTTAAGTCCTATTAGCCAAGTATCTGGCTATACACAAAGCAATTTTGATTCAGTCAGCATGAATAAATTTTCACCTGTATCTAATGCAGAGGTGAAGGTAAAGGAAAAGCACTGGTATGAAACATCACTTGATTCACCGACTAAATCGGAAGTTTCTCCAATAAAAACTTCAAGTTTGAAGAGAACTTCTAGTATTGGAAATTCTCAAGCATATGAAATTATGGTTTCGTCAGGGCGACATTCAGCATTGCAGAGTCCCAATCAGATTCCTATCAGCCCGCCAGTCTTGTCTACGAGTGGTGTATCTTTAGAATCCCCCAAAAATTTGACGATTATAGAACAAGGTAAATACATTCCTTATAGAGAGGAAACTAAGCCATTTGAAATGGCTGATTTTTATAAATACTCAACCAAGTTTCGACAAGCTAATGCACAGAAAGTGTCAAACACCATTCCTGCAAATGTAAATGTCGGATACAATAAATTGCCAGCTGAATTGCCACAGTATGCGCAGGAGAATTGGCATAGCCAGAATCAATGATTTATTAATTTTTTGTCACAAATTAATCACAGCCTGAAATATGCACTAATAAATTGTGCACAAAAAGTTCTTTTCTTTATTGTTGTTTGTAAATTGACGTTTAAATTTAGGATATTTTTTTTGTACTTACTTAAGCATTCATTACATTTATGTCAGATTTGTCATCACATTTCACTTTAAATATGATCTCTATTTTTTTTTAATTCATATTATCGTTTAAGACTTGGTTTTATTTTCATATGCAACTTTTAATAAGTGACTGTGATACCACTGAGAAAATTGTTGATCATTAATAAATAAAACTTAAAGCAAATCCTAATGATCAAATATTTTATAGTATATAAACTGTTTTCATAGATATGTGTTACAAAATTTCTAATTCGCCTTATCCAATTGATATTAAAAACAAAACTATTGGGATGTTATTTGAATTTTCTAGAAATTTAGATAGTAGTTTGTATTAAGCTGATATGCATGTAGTTTCTAATATTCCATCTTTGGAATAATTTTTAGGTTGAAGTATAAAGTCTAACCCACCGTTATTTACATGCTTACGATGCTGATCCGTTTTTATTGTAATTATATGCCTAAGGTGGTTCTTTCGACTTATCGATTACCTTTGTCAGGTAATATGAGCCATCACTTAAATGTTTTAGAAACATTGAATACTTTTTGTCGTCTTGCCTGATCGAATATCCAAGTTCTAAGGATAGTACGGACAATGAATTGAAGTAGAATTCTGACTTGTTGATTTTTGTTTATATATGAAATACCTTATGGTATTTATAGGTGATGTACATTTTTTCTTATATCGAAAATTTGTGTCCAATGCACTTTAGTGTCAGTGATCATTTTTATAATAATGTATATCTAGGTTTGGTTCATTTGTTAATTAGAAAAAAATATTTATTATAAGTATATATGGAATTGTATTATAGTACATGCTGATTTATAATTAAATGCCAAACTAGTATATCTACAGACCCCGACTAGCACTAGGTCAGCGTGGCTTAGGTTTGAAATTAAAAAATAATGGTAGGGTATGCATGTTGGATAACTTGACACAGCAATAAAGTATATTTATATACATATATCACTGACAGAAATTGGTAAAATGAATTGTGGATGGAATTTAATCATACAATTCCAATTATATGTTTTACTATTTTGTTTATCTACAACTTGTCTTAATTATGCCATTTTTTTAAAATAATGTCTACTGTGCATCAATTTCCAGTTTTCTGCTGTGATGTCCGATTTATATTATTTTTTATAGAAAGTGCATGCTATTCCATTTTTCATTAAAAGAAATATTTAAAATATACTTTTTATTATATAAAATCTTTATATTACATAAACTCGAAAGACAGTGGATCAGCAATAAACAACAATGTTGCCAATAATGTGATAATTATTGATTTTGATGTAAATCTATAATCAACTGTTAGATCTTTTAAATATTTTTTTCATTTTTGAGATATGATTGTAGAATTTGAAATATTTTTGTAAATTGTAGTTTTTGTACCAAACTAAATATTTGAAAGAACTATGGAAGTCACTTACTACAGATAATATAGTTTAATTGACAACCAGTTGTGAGTTAATTTCTATTTTTTAATAAAAAAAAAAAGGATTGGTTCGATTGACCTCTTGAATATGAACAGATCAATTTGATTGGATTTTTTAAAAAATTTTCATTAGAATTTGTAATTGTCATTGTTACATATTAACATCACCTTTGATGTCTGTATGATTGAGATTGATTATGAGATGACATGAGATTGATTAGTGCTTTTGTATTGTACAAGTACTATTATAATCTCGGTTGCAACACTTAAAATCTCCCACTGGCAATAATTTAATATTGAAACAATTTGACAAATAATTTCATCAGATGTGATTAAGTTTAATATGACTGAGCAAATGTATGGGCTGTTTGTGATTTGATAATGAATTCAGTGTACAAGTTTTTTGGCTCATTAGGAAATTAAGTTTTTATACACTGCTATTGATAATGCTATTTATATTTTTAATAAGGTGTATATAACAGGTGTCATGCAGTGATGTTTGGGTGTTAGTACCATTGCCTTTAAATTGAAGTAACTCATTTCAACCCTCAACCTGGACTGAGCCAGCATAGAGATTTTACGGTCCGATTTCCTCAAGCTAAAATGATAGATTGTCGGAGGGTCCGGCTTTGTAGCACTTTGAATGAAACTGTTATTTTGTAGACGTGTAATGAAAGAACAGACACACCATTCTTTAAATAGCAAAGGTGACACTAATCAATTGAACTCAACATTTTTGTACTTGCCATATCTAATGTCCACATTGGAATTGCCTTAATATAACCATTAGCATAATAATTAGACAAATATGTTATTTCTGCTCTGCTCATTTAAAAACTTCTATGGTATATGGAATTGAGCTCAAATTGCTTGTTTCATGTTGGTATTATTGAAATGGAAAACTGACACAATTAAAATGGAAATGTATCAAGCATTTTCATCATATCATTCTACAAATAAATTGTAGTGATTGACAAAAAAATACATAAAAATATTTATATACTGGCTTAAGTATTTTTAATAAAGATGCCAAATGACAAACAATGACAAAATGAGGAAACTTAAGCAGGGCAGCAATCCTAGTGCATAAGAATTCAACATATTGAAATAACGAATTATTTGATTGTAAAGTGTTGAAATAAAGAAGAAAATTAAGATGGAATAACTTAAGATAATATTATGAATCATTTTAATAGAGAAAATATTTTTGTATTATCATTTATTAAGTTGGATTTTTGTGCTGAAGGCACTTTTTTGTATTTAATCAATGAATGTTTGTATCAAATAAACTTTTATAAAAACACAATTTCATTTTTTATTTTTACAAACTTTCTCAGCAAAGGAAAATATATGTCAAAATGTATATGTGTATATGTTAAAAAGAATTACAAAACGCGGACCAGATGAGAGGTGGTAAATTTTTCATACAGTCAATATATTCGCGCGGTGAACAAATAATAAAAAAAAATACATATCTTAAGTATTAACTAAATTCAATTCCAGATTTCCTACTAAAGCAGTTTCGGATCTACCTTCTGTATTTGAAACAGAATTTCATATCCAAATATTTAATTTTTCCTACTTTGGCCCTTGTCGCATTAGCGGGGCCGGTGGCGGAGTGGGCGCCGCGGACTGAAATACGACAAAGAAATTGCTTATGAGATTTAAAAAGTGACGAATATGCTGACTGGAACAAAAAAAAAATCGGAACTTGGCAGAACTTGTAAATATATTTTAGAAAGAAAGATATGTCAATTATAGAAAAATAGGAATACATATGTGTGGCATTTATTATATGTAAGTGTATTGCCAGGTTAAACTTCCTTCACCAACAAAATAATTGCTAATAAATCACGTAACGATGTTGCACTATAATTTCTTGTTCTAGCTCGATTTGTGTTTGAATACTTTCCAGATAGCAAAATATTGTGTCATCGTAGCTTGCAAATACACCACCTCTATGCCTAATGTGAATGTGTGAAATACAATATGCCTTTATGATACCATTAGCGAAATCAATATTTTCATTAATCGGTCTGTGAAATATTGCTTGCAAGTGTGTCTAAAAGTACATTCTATATACTGACGGGCTCTGCAGTGGCGATGATTGAATATATGTTTTTTTGTTGTTATACTTTTATTCCATATGGCCGCATAAGATTAAGATTTTTCTACAAAGTAAAATTTTCATCGCCAACAAGAATGTATGGTATTGGCGTCTTGTTTGTTGTTGAAATAATGGAGCTGGTTCCGGAATGTTGAAAGTGTTTTATTCTAGTTTCCTATAAAATGTTGAAATTTAGAAAATTCCAGAATCTCTAAATTCTCCATGTGCTCCAATATCTATAACTACAAATTTGTAGTTTGCATCATACATTCCCAGCAATACAACTGAAAAGTAATTTTTGTAGTCATAAAACCCGGTATCATTCTCCGTGGGCTTTATCATACGTATATGTTTTACATCAACTGCTCCAATACAATAGGGAAATATGCTCGACACTCGAATCCTTTTGCTATATTTTGCCATTGTTCTAGTGTCGGTGTTGAAATTAATTTTTCTATATAACATGTTTCATATAAATTTTTCCGTATTGCCCAACACACTCCCCGCAAAATATTTCCGAACGTGCTGAGAGTAATACGAAAAGGAGGCAATGTAAATCTACGATAGAACACCGACTTGCTGGATGTCTGTAATGTAATAATTTATTGTTTCAAGAAAAGTATTGCAAAGGAAGTGGAAAATTATGAAAAGATTAAAATGGAACAAGAATGTTAAAAGAGGATCAGGTTATAAGCGAAAAATTCCCTATATCTATTTTGACCAGTTTGACGAGGAAAACGCAATATTCGAAGAAAATATAAGTACAGCAGTAGATGATCAAAATGAAGGACCACAATCAAATTTACAAAAGTGCTCAAACTTTAGGAAAAAGACACAGCAAGAAGAGATAGACAAGCAATAAGTTGACATTTTAAATAGAAATTTATTAACACATGATCAGGATAAAGATGAAAATAGATTGCTTTTTTGTCGCCCGTCAAGGAATTTAAAAAAGTTCCTGAACATCTACAGATGGGCACAAAATTATATTTGATGAAAGTTGTACAAGACGCTCAAGTCGTAAACTCTTTTCCGACTGAATATTGGAATCAATCTCACTCGTCAATATGATATGATGGCAGTTTCAGTAGCATTAGAAGATATTCAACAGCTAATCATCATATTTTGATAATCAGACCATCAAATGAAACTCCTCGTACATATATCTAATACATCTACTATTAACATTTTGTCTTCTAATTCTGCGAGTTCTACTTACTCTTCTCAAGATGCAGACATTTTAGACTTGACTCTGATCTATTTACATCCTGAACACAAGATTTAATTAAAATTAAACATTTTACTTCTCTTATGTACGCGTTTTATTTCACATATCATGGTAGTTACTATCTAGAAAAACAATTTTATAATACTATTATAATACTTGTAATATAATATAACCCAGCCTGGGTTGGATATAGCTAGAGCTGTATAAAATATTTTTTTATAAATACTCTTAAAACTTAAGTTAAAATTTTGTAATTATATAATAATTAAATCTAGTACTTATCTTAGTCACCATCAATTTTTTTTCAGGCGATATATAAGCTCGTAGATGAGTTTCTGTGCCTCTTGGAGAAACTTCCAATTTTGACAGTAATTCATCAAATGATTTTATGCTCATTCTTAAATATTAAAAAAATATATATCTTTATGTTTTCTTACATCAGAAAAAAACGTAGCAAACAATCCTTTGTTTCTGCGTTCTTCTAATGATGGATGTATCCAATATTGCCTTTTTTTCCTTTTCTCGACTTGCTGTACGTAAATAGCAACACCAGCTTCTACAATATCCATTTTGCGGGTGAGTTTGCGGGTCACCCGCCGTGGCGTCCACTGTGGCACCCGCCGTGGTACCCGCCTTTCTGGCGACCGCTGCTCCGATACCCGCTCCGCCACCCGCCCCGCTAATGCGACAAAGCCCTTTGAGTAGCAATGTTTAGATTAGGTTTAAGCAACATTTGACATGTTGGGGGCCAAACTTAGTGTGCAAATACGTTCGCGGGTCGCGTTCAAAGGTATTAAAGTAGTGTTCATAATTTTTAGCGATAGATGTCAGATATGAAATAATACGACAATGTTATTATAATACAATTTAATAAAATAACAAAATTAAAAGGAAAAAATTTGGTTGCCTGTAAAGTCGGTATACGGGCGAAAGTTTTACGTGACAACGACTTTGAATGGTAAAATCATTTTAATGTGAATATTCATTCGTATAGTAGGAAGAAGGATGAAATAATAGTAACAATTTAAAACATTTATTTATACAAAGAATTATATTTAAAACATTAATTTATACAAAGAATCTCGCACTGAATTTCATATTAACAAAATTTTATTTTTACCTTTACACATACATACGTATTTATATACAAATATACATACAATAACTTGCAATACATTTGCAAGCTATGCACTAATTCTCTAGTGCTGCGCGCGCGGCAGACCGATCATAGTTGAGTGGGAGAGAGACGCAAGGCATTCGGCGGGCCTCTCTCTCTCGTTCGGTGACTCATCGTTACGTTACCGAGCGTTACACTTTTTCATAAGTGACTCCCAGCCGCAACCTAATTTAAGACGTTGTCACGTCAAAAAAATAGGTTATAATTAAATCGTGAAATTTGGAAATACTACAAACTAAGAAAGTTAAATAGCGATACCGAAACCAATGAGACACGAGTTTGAATTTGGGAAACTAATCCATCTATGTTTAGATTAATTCCACTGATATAAAAACGTAAAAAAAAAATCCAAATTATTGTCAGACAGCCTTGTACGATGTTTTGATTTATTAACTTTCATCATTGAAAAGAACTTTTCGCATTTGTAAGTATTGCCAAAAGTACAAATTAATCTTCTTGTTAATTTTCTAAGCTACGGAAAATGGTCTTCTTCGAGGAATTATTTGTAGCAATCGCACAACTCCACGACTTCAAATTTAAATTTTAGGAGTGAGTTTTCTTTCAAAAAAAAAATGCAAACTTTTAACATACACTCCTTGATAAATTCTCCTTCGGCAAATGGTTTTAATGATTTTGTCAATTTAGAACTAACTATAAAACTAACTTTCACAACCTAATCACGATGTGTTTTTTTTGTTTATGAACCATTTGCTGCTGTTTTTCTAAATTTACGATAAGGTTCTGAATTTTGTCTTTTCTTATTTGTCTTGTCAGTGAGTGCAGTATAGGATGCTTAATTGAGTAATACCTCTTTATATTGAATTTTTTCATCACTGAAATGGATTCACTACACAGCAAATAACTAGGGTTACCATTGTGCAAGATAAAAAACAATTCTTCAGTCCATTTTTGTTTAAATTGGCGACCCTCTGCATCTACTTTTCGTTTCTTTCCACCAGATATCATTTTCGTTTACTTTTAGTTCGATAAACTTAATAACAAAATATAATTAATAAGCACTCAAGATGCACACAAAGTCACAAAGCAAATTGACGGCACTAGCAGTTCGCTAGGATATCGCTTGTCGAAGTTCGATAGCTCAAATTGAACTAAACTAAAGTTCGGGCTATCTACCCGCATAAATAGGCAAAATGAAGAAATGATCTAGAATGGTCTAGTGTAGAACAATTGAGAAGCAATAATCTTTTGTTTCGCCGCCAGTGAAGCGGCAAACATCAAAGGCATTGATATTTGCCGCCTCACTCTTTGATGATCGCCGCCACTCGGCTTGCTCGCTACTTGATTCCGTGAGTATAAGTAGTGTAATATATTTTTTATATATGGTTTTTCAAAATGTCGGGCCGAATGAAATCTTACAACGGACCGGATGCGGCCTCCAGGTCGATTGTGTCTATATATGGTTTAAATTATCATAATCGTGTTGTTATTTATTGAATAAATAAAAATGGTGTATCGTTCGATAACTTTATGATCTCATGAACATCTCCAACAAGGCTAGTTAAGTCGTTAATACAGACTAAAAACAGATATGGATCAAGGATGAACCCTGTTAACAGTATCTTTATGTTAATTATAGACACGATCTCATGCTATTAACACAAACCCGTTGAACCCTAAACGAAATACCATTTTTGGAGGCTAAGCGGCCAACCAATTGCTATGATTTACTCAGTCAAACTCCTCGCAGAGATAGCAAAATACTCCAATTGCATCTCGTAAATGCAAGCTCTCAGGCTTCAAAAATTTGTTGAACAAGCAAGACGCCTGCATTTATTATTAATCGACCACCTAGAGAACAGTTTGAATATAGAACCGTTTCCTATGTTGTCATCATAAAAATGAGCTATCCGTTGACTAAAGATTAATTTTTCAAAAATGTTACAAATTATCCATAATATACCTATATGGGTTTCAAGATTGTGCAGTTTGATGTAATTATTTTGCGAATTAGATGAATCAATTGCAAAATAATTCTAAGACAAGTGAAATGAAGCCATTGGAACGATGTGAATGACTAAGAAATTGAGAATATCGATTTTCGTCGTCGGCGCTGGCCATTTTGATTAACTCGAACTAGTTTCCATTTCCTGGGCTTTTTTCTTTCTTATACAATAAATTTATCTCCTTACTCCTCACTAGCTTACGATAGTGGTTTTGGTTGGTTACTAACGGGAATTAAATGAAAAGCGCTTTAGGGACCATCGATATTTATTTTAAAATTTATTTCGGCGTAAATATGATAAAAAAATATGAATGTCGGTGCTACGGACAGCCGCGCTATTAGTGTTAAAATTGGATAGTATACATTATTTCTTTTATCCAAACGGACTTAGGTTAAGAATTGTTTTGTGTTTTATCGTATATATTTCTGTCTTGTTTATTTATTGTGTAGTATTTAATTGTAAATACGAATTAAATGTGACGTACATATGAGTTGCATATAAAATTGTGCTTTGGCGGGGAGGACCAATCAAAACTGCTGCGGTTATTACGGTACGGTTGCGAATCGGTGTTTCATGTGGCGCTAATGCATAAGAAATGCTAAGAGTAGGCTCGTCGGAGCAAGAAATCCGGCTATTCGCGGCCTACCGGCCCCCGGGTACCAAGATGTGCGTGCAGGACATCCATGCTATCTTCCAAGAACAAACTCCCACACTCATTATAGGCGACTTCAATGCCAAGCACAAGGCGTGGGGGTCGCACTCTATCTCCAGGGCCGGCAGACTGCTCATGGAGGATGCTCAGCGCCAGGGATATGAGGTGCTGGGCCCTGATACACCCACGCACGTGCCTACTGACATCCGACACCGACCTGACGTGCTAGACATAGTGATAGGCCACAAAATTAGGAGGCCGATGCACGTAAAAGTCATGTACGGAATGGACACGCAACATCTGCCCATCCTCGTGACGGTCGGGTCCGGCACCTCCAACTCGCCACCGGTATCAATGAGACAACGCGTGGATTAGAAATCCTTTGAGTCGTCCCTAGTGACACTACACCTCGGATCCTCCTTCGAGACCACCGCTGACGTAGAGGCGTCTGCCAACTTATTGGTGGAAAAGATAAAAGAGGCGCAGGCCAGGGCCACGACTCTTTTGCCATCTTCGACGTCCCACCGCGGCGACCTGCCTCTGAACATCAAAAGGAAGCTGCGGCTCAAGCGCAGGCTGCATAAACTATGGACCCGCACACGCTGCCCGAAGCTGAAAAAAGAGCTGAACGGCCTTTCGAGAAGTATATCGGAAGCAGTCAGAGATTTCCGTGGCGCGAACTGGGAAGCGACCATCGATCGCGCCGGTGAGAGCGCGAAAAATCTCAATCAGCTCTGCCGCCAACTCACCAGAGCCGCAGCTCCTAAATGTCCAATCACCGATCGCTCGGGGATCCGGCGCTATGACGCCAAAGCCAGAGCGGAAGTGATAGCCGAACATCTGGCAGAGCAATTTACTCCAAATCCCCCCGCCACCTCCCCAAACCTGCAAAAACATCATGCACAGGTGAGGAACCGTGTGGAGGAGTTCATGGCCACCACCCCTTCCCCGTTCCCGGGAGATCTGTTCATCACCCCAGCTGCACTCCACAAGAAGAAAGCCCCAGGACTGGACGGCATATCTACGGCCGCGCTGAGGCATCTTCCCAGAAGGGCGATAGTGGCCATGAACATAGTGTTCAACGGAATACTCCGCACTGGTCACTTCCCGGAGGAGTGGAAAAGGGGGAAAATCATAACGATACCCAAAGCGGGAAAAGACCCGCGTGTGCCAGAGAACATTGGGCCTATCACTCTGCTGTCGCACGTGGCAAAGACCTTTGAGCGGGCCCTGCTCACCAAATTGCGTCTCTTCCTGACCCCGAGCCAGGAGCAGTACGGGTTTCGCGAAGGACACTCCACCACATTGCAGCTCATAAGGGTACTGCACTACCTCGCTTCCGAAAGGAACTGCGAAAGGTATACGGTAGCAGTATTCTTAGATATGGAAAAGGCTTTCGACAGGGTGTGGCACGACGGCCTTATATATAAGCTCATGGACACCTCGTTGCCACCTGCTCTCATAAGAGTCGTCGCCAACTTCCTACAACGTCGTAGTTTCTGCGTCGCTGTCGACGACGTACTTTCCGCCCCACGCCCGATAAGAGCAGGAGTACCACAGGGCAGCTGCCTTTCTCCCGAACTGTACGCGGTATACACAGACGACATACCCACGCTGCATGGTCATCTCGAGGACTGGGAGGACGAGGTGATGCTGGCGCTGTACGCCGATGACAGCGCGTATTTTGCATCGTTGCGAAGGGCCGACCTAGCCGCGAAGAGGTTCCAGCGCGTACTTGATCTGCTACCCGAATGGCTGGACAAATGGAGGATGGCCGTCAATGTCAGTAAGACGGCCGCTCTATTAATCGGCAGCCAAAAAAACATGCCCGATGAAACTGCGCCTGAGAGGTCAGGCGGTTGAGTGGAACACACGAGTGCGATATCTGGGCGTGCATATCGACCGTTCACTGCGAATGACTCCACAAATAGACCACGTCATCCAGACGAGTCGGGCTGCGCACGCCAAATTGTGGCCGATACTCGCCTCCAGATTGCCCATTAGAACAAAAGTAGCAATATACAAGTGCTACGTACGCTCCCGCCTGACCTACGCTGCACCGGCTTGGTGTGCCCTTTGCTCAGGATTGCAGCGCCAGCGTCTCCAGACCCAGCAAAACATAGTGCTCCGCTTGATTGCGGGGGCCGGGTGGTACGTCAAAAACGACGTCATCGCCAGAGACCTGGGAGTCGAAACTGTCGAAGAGTTCGTCAGAAAGTTGACGCGACGCGCCTTTAATCGCGCTGACGCAGGCCCACACCCATCCCTGCACAACCTGGCACCACATCTTGACCGACCGACGAGAGGATACCAGCTCCCACGGGACCTGGTAACTGAATCACCCGATGATTAGAAAGTGTGACTGACGGACACTAAACGGAAGACGGAAGTCGCCAACTAATAAAGAAAAGACCCGAGGGGGCAGTGTCCCCCTTGAGATGAAGCCCGGGTCCGAGCCATGGGCTCATACCCACACCTGCACCCGTAGCAGGGTGCAGAGGACTCGCGACGCGACGCGTAAAAAATGTAAAGTGCATGACCACACCTCCTCAATTAAAATGTATGCAACTCATAAGTGCAAGCGGATGCGCCATCTATAAATTGTAACAAGATTGGTGCATTCGTCGCAGTTGTATTCCGACCGCAGCATATGAAGCTCGGCTGAAATAAAGAAGTTTTAATCCCGCTGTCCATCATTTGCCAACCACACCGCAAGAAATTCGTTTTCCGAAGCCTGTGAGCGATAATCCGAAGTACGGGCTTACGAGGCGATAGCCGAAATCGCCGTTACAGTCTGAGTTGTTCAAAGGAGTAAGAAAATTGCATGATAAAATTGCTACAAACGGAAGCTGATAAGTAATATTCTCAGTTATTAAAGACAAGGCGAGCACGGACACTTTTTCTTTTTTTATGTAGTTCTTTGAGAGGGCAACAAAATTGTTAGATTTTTCCTAAGGAGACATTAAGCAATTGATAAATAAACTATTAGGTGTCTTAGATGTGCATAAATGTTGATGAATTATTTTGTTCACGCGTTCCCTACAATTTCTACGTTTTTAGCAAATAATAAAAATTAAATAATACTTCGAGTTAACGTTGAGATTCCCATTAATTTTAAGATGTACAAAAACGTGCTTTTTTTCGGCGTTTATGCTCAAATTTAATAATATGATAGTGGAAATACATACAAACATCTAATTAATTTAACTATAATACATACTTATAAGTAAAACAAGGAATAATAAAAAATCGGGCAAGAGCATGTCAAACTATGCTCGTAATAGGGTTTCGAAGCCGTTACTATAAAGTACGCTACAGATGAAAAAACAAGGTTCCTATAATTTTTTCCATGTTTTCTGTACACAATTAGAACACTTTAGTTACCTATAACTAGAGAAACAAGTAGGTATATCGACATGAACTTCTAAAATAGCGTAAACTAAAAAGCACCAGCAAAAGAGCGGATCTTCATGGCACTTACATCCTTTTTTTTGAGAAGCGTAGTTTTTTGGCAATAGCTCAAAAGCGGTATATCTAGTAATTTTCAAAATAATTTTCGTTGAAAGTATTCATTAAGCGTTACCTTTGTAATTTTTTTCATATTTTTTGGACATAAGGTTTAGAATTTTTGCTACTTTTCAAGCGATTATTCCCGAAATTATTCATATAATCAGAAAAATTGCTTAGAAACCTTATTTTTTTTAAAGTACTCTCGAAATATGTGCTACATGTTGATGTTTGTTAAAAAAAAATATTTTTCAGCTTCTGCTACATGTATGGAGTGCCCCTCTAAAAATATTTATTTTTATTCTTTAACTACCAAACTAAGTAGCGGTTGGTAAAAGTCACCTACATTACAAATTTCATATATAAATCTTGTAGTTTTTGAGTAAAATGCCTATGACCTATATACGGACGGACAGACGGACGGACGGATCTAACGAAACTACAGAGGTTTCGTTTTCGCCATTTTGGCTCGGAACTCAAAAAATGGCCAGGTGTGGGTTGGACTTGTGTTAAATTTTTTTATTGACCTATTATTAAAAAAATACGCAATGTTAAATATTTTACGGTGGTACGGAACCCTGGTGGTCGGTTTGTGAGCCGATTCGCATTTGACGTGTTTTTTAATGTTTTTATTAAAATGCAATTTTTTTTATTTACTACGTGAATGCTACCTTAATGTGTTCATCAGTGAAAAGATTTATATCTATAAATATTAAGATAGTAAATAGTGTCTAGAATGATGCCTATAAAAAAGTAAAATAAAAAACAAAACGTGTGGCACTCGGGGACTGCCGCGGTAAAGCTATTGCATAACATTTTTTAATAAACTTATGCAATTATAATTATTTATTTATTTATGCAGTATTTTTTCTTTGATATTAATTCAAGTTTTTCATCACTTTCTTCATTAATAAATGCACTTTGTTTGTTCATTCCTATCCGTCCTATATCTACGATGTCCTATGTACTCTTCTCCTTTCAAATGTTTAATTCTTGTTTTAAATTTGTCCCATTTCTTAGAGTCTCCAAACCTCTTCATGCATCTTTTTCTATTAGAGTTGAAATCTCCATATTCATAATCTGATAGTTGCTCTTCAACTGAATATGGAACTGTCTCTTGAGACAGTGATTCACCTAAATGTGGAGCTGGGTCTTGTAGTACTTCATTTTGTGGCAGTTCTTCACAGGAAAGTGGAACGGTTTCTTGTTACAGTTCTACTACATATTGAGCAATTTTTTCAATGTCGGCTGCAAATATCTGGTTCTTGCGATAGTTCTTGTTTTAATACTGAAATGGTTTCATCGTTACATACAGACGGAAATTCAAGTAGGATTTGAATAGGCAAGTTATTTAATTATTTATGTCTATATTTTCTAACTTCGATAAAGATACTTTTCTTACTTTGCATAACTCCAAATTTCAAAATTGTATCCGATTGACTGACTTACGCAGTGTTGACCCTTCAGGTTTACTTACGTGGTGTCAGCTCTATCAAAATATATAGCGCTATTGGCTAGCTATTTTCTTTCTGATTGTTCGGAAAGAAGCGCTAGATCTTTCTTCATCGAATGGTATCAAAATATTTAAACCGTCAAAAAGTGACTTACGCTCTGTTAGAACTTCACCGACGATAACTAATTTGTTTGACAGGTGAACTTCCAAAAATGCACGCGATCAACGACCGTGGAGATTGTGGCCTAAACCATGTCTAGGATATATTCGCGTTCTGCAATTGATACATTACATAAGTTTATAACACAGAAAGATTTATTAATCATTTCTTAGAAGTAAAACTTTCTTAGGTATAACAACAACTCATTTTATACCTAAGTGTATTCCACGATAAAACCAACAAGCTCTAACACGGCTAGGCTGCGTTGTTTCATTATGGTGTACTAGCGCCTACCGTCCGGCTTCCTAATCAGACTCTAGCAACAAATCACGGTCAAAGTGCATTCCAAGACAATTCTAAGAATCGCGAACACCATTCGGGTACGTTGTTCTATTATGGAGTACTAATGCTTACCTTCCAGCTGTATCATCAGACCCTGAAAATCATGCATGGTTGAAGTACATCTCAAGGCAACTTTAACAAGCTCAAAATCGACTAGGATATGTTATTCTGTTATGGAGTTTCTGTGCCAGCTTCTAGCTCCATCATCAGATCAGTCCAATTACACCATATTATTGTAATGTCATCGGTCCTCGATAATTGTGGAAAAATTTTATTTAATCTAACGATTTACATAAAAAATAATTATTATTCACTTTATAGGAAATACAAATGACAGAAAATCGATTGTAAATCGCTTATGAATTGCTATAGACCAGTTTTCGCTTTGACAGCGTAATTTTAGAGTAATTGCAAAATCACGATCCCTAACGATTTTTGAATTCAAATATGCGATTAAATTTCATTTTGATAAATTAGTGATTTCATTGTAGAAGCAACACTGTTAATAAAAAGGCAATTAGCATTTCGAAATATCAAGTTGGAAACGACTAAAATAATTTTAAAATCATGCCAAAACAGAAATCGATTTCTTTTAGGTAATAAGGCCGCTGTTCTCGATTCTGATCCCGGTTCAGCTCTCGATCTCGATTTCCTTCGCTTTCTATTCCGATCGTGGTCACGTTTTTTACAATAAAAACTTAGAATAAACGTTTT
The DNA here is from genome assembly GCA_005406025.1 of Eumeta japonica. NCBI lineage: Eukaryota > Metazoa > Arthropoda > Insecta > Lepidoptera > Psychidae > Eumeta > Eumeta japonica. Next base: position 520,255 of record BGZK01000129.1, read on the forward strand.
CTTCACAGCTTTAATATCGCAAATATATTCTTCGTGTTCAAATATACTAGCATACCGATATTCATGGTGATCGACTGAACGGTACACAAGTTGGTATGCTGCAATACCATTTGCTGTCGAATAAAAAGAAATCGGATAGCTCAAAAACCCTCTCAATGGAAAGTACACATACATGTCAATTCTCAAATGTACATATGTACATAGATTATACATTAACTTTATATATAAAGATGCGTTTGAGGTTTGAAATGAAAAAATCCAAATAAACAAAAAAAACTATAAAAAAAATATTTTTACGTTTTTTTTCTTTTTTTTGTTTTCGCAGTAAAATTATTATTTTTGAATAAAAGCCACTTAAATGCAAACTAATGTTTTGGTTTCACAAAAGCATATTTAAACCAAAACAATTATTTTCCCTTAATCGGTTACGTAAAGGAAATCAAAATTTGACATTTAGAACTCAGACTTAAAATTCATGTTGACCTGTGTGTGTATGCATGTCGATCGAGATTTTTCCATCGCACGTTCAGTGAATTTTTGGTTTGTTTATAAGACTGAAACTATGGAACCATGTCTTTTTTACATGGGGAAAATTCATGGATACCTGGGACTCGGGGATGCTCAACCGAGTTATGTCGGATTTCTACCGACTGAAACCCCATAGCGTCTTTCTCGTAGCTTTGTGCTGGGGCCTTGGGTACGCTTGCGCATTCGTCCACTGCCCTAGTGGCGTTGGGTATTGTTTCGTATTTAGGCTACCTGATGGCTAAAGAGAAAGGGACCACGTCTGGCATCTGTGACGTGAGTATACATGTTGAATTTGAAGAAGACTCACAATTTCCCGAATGCTGCTCAGCCGAGCTAAATTCCTCGTATGGACTTTCTATCAATTTGTTAATTGATAAAGCATAAATCTGGATATAATTCACAATCAATAAGCTTCATATTTCAGAATGAGAGGTATGAAACTTGAACGTTCTATACCGTCTTGGTTGTTGACTGCAGACGATTATAGCCTCCTATGTGGTAACATTCTACGGACAATCGGGTTGAGTGCTCTGTACAGGGTATGATGTGAGGATGGTTTAATTTAATCTAAGTTAAAAACTTGTGGTTCAATTCGTCCGTGATCGGGATTGGAATTCGATTGGTTAGATAGCAACGTTTTTGACAGCTCAGCCACACATCACTTTAGTTATTTGTTACAATAATAAATAATTAATAATAAATATCTTCAGATACATATGTAGCACCATCTGGTACCAAATTAAGCAACGAGGCTTGCACTGTGGATATCAGATAGTTGAAAGGAAACACTTACTTTTCTTTGTAAATATGTATACGCAATACATATATAAAAACACCCAGACTCAAGACAAATTCAATTATAAATCAAATAAATGTTTCGTACTGGAATCACACCCACGCACTTAGCGCAGCACGTATACCTATAGAGTCATTATGTATCCTATTTGTTTTGTTTTGCTGAGCATATTTCACGGAAATAGTTTTTAGGTAGACCTATCTACAACCTATCGTTGAGAGGGTATTTATCTAAATACTTGAAAAATAAATATACCTCCCTTCTCCGTTAAATATTGATACGAGTCTAATTTAATTAACTTATTTATCTAAAGTGTGGCTTTGACGCTTGCCTTATTAAAAAGATTAGTTTCGAGTACCTAATAAAACGTATATAAGGGACGAAATAAAGAAAAAAATAATATTTTTATAGCAAATCCACAGGAGAAATAGTAAACGATATATATTTAAAAATGAAAATATTCTTTGTGTTCGCTAGCTTGTTTTCTTTGGTGGTTTGTAAATCTTTGATACATAGACAAGGCTTGCAAGGTAAAAAATTTTTTTAATTAATTATAAAAATTTAATAATCTTGTTCATTGTTGCGTATAGCAAAAATTCACAAAATCTGAATATATTTTACATAGACCAGACTAATAATTTCTTCAACATTATACACGACTGAATGCGTAATTTACTTATTTTAAAATTTATAACTAAAAGTTAGTTAATAATAATCATCACTAAGTTTATGAAAGAAGTAAGTACACGTTGCACATATAGGAAATAAAACGCATTGTTTATGGTCTACTTAGGTATCCGTTGTATTGTCAATTTATGGATTACTCCTAAAAAAATACGTAATTCCACTACGTCAACCATTACAAAATTAGTAGGTCGCTGTAAACTAAAACCTTTCTATTCTCGCATTTTTATAACTACCACAATGTATATATTGTGAAATAGCATGATACGTGGGGCGCACTATAAATTTCTGGAACAGGGGATACTACATAAACAATGCTTAAGAAGTAATTACTACATTTGAAAATGGAACTCTGGTTGTAAAAATAGTTTGTTTCATTTAACTGTCTATTGTTTCTACAAAGTGACGTCATTTTAAAAATTGCGTATCTTTATCACTATGGATTTAAGTACCGTGAAAATTTTCGTAGTATCATTTTCTACGATATAAAGTAAAATTACACAGCTCAGCAGAGCCTCGCTCGGCTTCCAACTGCTTTTAGTGATGAAGAACCATGCAAGACGACTATTTATAACTGGTTTACAGAATTCAAGCGCGGTCGTATCAATCTCAGTGACGAATTTCGTGATGGTCCACCACCTGTGAACAATTAAAACATCGATGCTGTGTGTCGTATGATCAAAACAGACAGGCGTGTGAGCTACCATGAGATTCAGACATACTGAGGCATGGGCACGAATCAAATACAATCAATCCTACCAAACATTTGGGTATGAAAATGCTGTGCTCAAGGTGGATCCCACACAATTTGATTGAGGCTCAAAAAAACGGATCGATTCACTTGGTACAATGCTATGCTTACCATATGGTAATCATGGCATTGATTACCAGATTTAAAGAAGGGGCGTCAAATTTGGTGTGAGACATAGTAATGAGTGATAAAACATGGATTTACTGCTACGACTCCAAAACAAAACAGCAGTCGACTGTATGGGTCTATCGAGTAGAGCCGAAATCAATCAAAGTAGCGCGCGAGCTAAGTGCCTCTAAGCAGATCATTGTTTCTTTTCAATAAATTTATGAGCAATCCTGCATATAGTCCTGACCTGGCACTTAAGGACTTTTTGTTTGCAAAATTAAGTACCAATTAAGCGGTCAACGATTTTCATCACTACCACAGACTGTCGAAGAATATAGAAAACATGTTTCCGAGGTAACCAGGGAGGAGTAGTATAAATGTTTTCGAAATTAGTGTATTCGTATGAAAAAGTGCATTTATGCTAACGAGAATATTTTGAGAAACAATAACTTCATTTTGACCGTTTATATTAATTTTTTTTTATTCTTCTTATTTCAGAAACTTTCAACGCGCCCTACATATTTATAATATTTTTATTGTAAAACAATAACCGAAATAATAAAAAAAACAACTATCAATTCAGTCAGAAAATTGTCATAGTTATAGAAAAAAAAATAGGATTCTATGTCACTCAACTAAGAAATATCATCTCAGTTTGGTTAGTAGGTTAGGAAACAGACATTCAACCAAAGTTCAATGGGATTTTCGATGGATTTCTTTGGCATTTCTATGCAGGTATTTTTGTTTTCTAAACTATACAATGTGCCAGCTTTCCTGGAATAGTTCGGATAGTAAAAGTACACCGTTATAACGAGTATGTATGTCTGTCCGGTGTTACGATTATATTCTCGTAACAACACACAGACTTAACTTTTGTTATTTATACCAAAAATAAATACAATTCGTTTAGACGGACCTGCAGGTGGACAACGTATGATTCCAGGTTTAGTTTGTTTAACAGTAATTAAAAGTTTCGTTGTTTCCCTTTAGTGAAAATTCTCGGCGCTCATTTTATTTCGCAGGCGTTCTCGGGAACGGCGTGCCGCTGAGATGCGCCAACATGTGGGACGAGGGCTGCATCAACGGTCAGCTTCCTGGCTCCGGTGAGATTTTTCATTATACAACTTTTATTACACGCTTAGGAATAATAGTTAGATTATAAAAGACATTTTAAAGAATAATATAGGAAACCTTTTATCTATATAAAAATTGATAATTGAAATTGATAATTTGAAATTTTGGCGGTTTATGTTGCTACCTCTATACATTAGGTCGGTGAAAAACTTTTTTCGTAATTTATAAGTGAAAAGTTCCAGTAAAATCCCTGTTTGTGGCTGCTTGTCTCTAGCTAGTTTTGATACCATTAAATAGATGACATTAAAAAAAAAGAAAAACAAAAAGGAAAAATAGTGTCCCGCCACTTTTCTGGCCACAAAAATGAGTGAATTTAACATAGAAATTCGATATATTTTGAAGTTTTATAACAAAAAAAGGGAAAGATGCGACACAAGCCGCACAGAGAAAAATTGTAACGTTTTTGGATCTAATAGAGTGTTGGTAAAAGTAGCATAAAAGTGGTTTAAAAGTTTTCAGTTCCGTAAATTTGATGTTAAAGATGACCTTCTCTCTGGTCAATCTGTCACGGATAAAGTCGATGCCTATTTGAGAGAAGTAGAGCAACATCGGCATATTAGTTCTTATGACATAGTTGAATAGCTGAGGATTGACCAAAAAAAAAATTTTTTTAGGCATTTGAAAAAAGCTGGATAAATAAAAAAGCTCGACATTAAGATCCCATACAAGCTCAGTAAAAGAAATCTAATGAATCGTGTACTCATTTACGACTCGCTATTAAAACGTAATGAAACCGAAACGATTTTGAAAAGCTTGATTACTGGTGATGAAAAATAGATTACTTGTAACAAGAAAGTGCGAAAAAGGTCATGGTTAAAAGACAAGCAAGTTTCACACACTATAGCGAAGCCCGGATTAAGTCGCAATAAGTTGATCCTATGTGTATGAGGGAATTGCAAGGGCATTATTCATTAAGAGCTTTTACCGCCGGGCTAAATCATCAATTCGGATGTCTATTGCCAACAGCAGATGACACTCAAGCAATAAGTAGAGAAAAAACGGTTGAAATCGATCAACAGAAAGGATGTGGTGTTTCACCATGATGACGCTAAACCACACACATTTTCAGCCACTTAGAAAATGTTGAGAGACTTTGGTTGGCAAGTGTTAATGCATTCACCATATAGACCTGACCTTGCACCCTCAGTTTTTCATCTGTTTTTAGTCTCTTCAAAATTATTTAGGTTAGTGTTAAATTAACATCAAGAGAGCATTGTAAAAACTATTCATCTCAGTTTTTTGATCAGAAGTCCCAAAATTTCTACAGCCATGGGATTATTTTACTACCTACAAAATGCAACAACTTGTTGAATACAATGGCATATACATTTTAATTAAATGTAATAAGATATGATGAATAATTATTTCGAATTTGTATAAAGTACGAAAAACGATACCCGACCCTATATATATAGGTGTACAAGTATCTAGCCGAGAACGAACCGTTCCTTCTTTGATGATTTTGTAGTTTGCCTTTTCATTTACTCACTTAACGTCCTTGACGTCATTGTCATTGTCGCTGTCATAAGATCATGTAAAAGTAAGTAGCTCAGCTATCTTTTATTGACAGTCAGGCATAAGAGAGTGCCAACATAAATAATATGTTTTCTACGATGGAACGGAATAATTGCCATGATTAAGAAAATTGTACTGTTATGGTTTTTAGGTGGCGATGACAATTACCTTAACGGTGGCTTTACCCCCGGCAAGCGTTGCGCCAACATGTGGGACGAGGGCTGTATCAACGGACAGCTTCCTGGTTCAGGTAATAACGAAGGATTTCTTGTCAATTCAAAAAAGAAAATGCTAATTTTCATTTTGAGTTGCAATAAAATTGATGACAAAGACGATAAAGAGAGAATAGATAGATAGTTGATAGAGAAATAGAGAATACTATGCCGAAAAAAAAAGTCTAACATCTATGTTGCAAGCGTAAGCTAGAATCTATGGGATCAGTTATTCTTAATATAAGCTACCGAATTGATTAGAGCTGAATTTTATGCTTATGTGGAGATCTGAAAATTTCTCATTATTCTTCTTTCTTTTTGCTTGTTTTATTAAATTTAATCATTTCGATTTTAAATATTCTGTTGTTGTATTTTGTGAAAAACCAATAATCGACATTTCGGAAAAATGTAGGTTTTCAAAAAAGAAATATATAAATATAAATAAATAAATATATATATATACACATTATAATTAAATTTCTTCATTTTATATAGATTTGAAAATTTTACTTTAAAGCATGTTCATGTTTGTATTCGAATGATATTCTATTAAAACAAAGTATTGATATTAAAAAGAAAATAATTGAAGAATTAATAAAATATCCGACTGCGTTAAAATTAATCAAAAATCTAAAATTACAAGATAATAAAAAAAATATTTAATCGAATATGACAAATATTTGTAATTTAATATCTCTCCTATCTTGTTTCAATTTTTGACGTGGTTACGTCTCTTTGCTCGTCAAGTACAGTGACAGCCGGTGAAACTTCCTTATGTTATAAATTACCATCAGCTTTTAATAGATAATTACTACAAGACGAATAATGCAATAGCAGCGGTTAAGGTCACAATGGATAGAGCATGTCTGTATGTATTTATTTTACAACGTTTGTTTTGCTCTGATGGCATCGGGTTTGTGTAAGGGTCTGCATGACATCGTTGTAAACCTGTATAGTGTAAAATTATAAATTAGAATATAGTGAGAACGTGTTTAACTAGGACATTGATGCGCATGTCATTGCAAAGATCTCGATAATATTGTAGTTATTAACATTCAAAAGGAAAACAATAAAATATCCGCAGAAGTATATGTAAGAATCGGCATTAAATTGGGAACAATAAAAAATATTAAAGATGTCTCACATGAGTCGTAAATATGCTCGAAATTACAGAAAAGCTAATCACAGGAAAACTCGCATTAATGCAGCCATTGCTCTTTCGGCGTCCGTAAACCACTTTCCTAGAAGTTTTTCTTTTATTTTAAAAAATAAATTGAAATCGCATGGTGTCAGGTTGGAGCTGTAAGGCGGGTGAGCTAGTATTTCTATATTTAATGTATCCAAATAGTTGTTTGTCTGGCGGTATATGGTGAGGCGTTGTTACGATGAAGGAGAATCCCAATGCGAGGTCAAGAAGAGGTAAACAATTATAAGTGTACCTGTCTGTAGTGACAATTTTTTTTTATCTTCTAAAAGAATTATTGCATACTGGCTCGTTTTTCCTAACAAAGAAGCAACCATTTTTTTTTCCTTACGATTCGACCTCGTTTTCCTTTTGTACGAAACTTCTCGGAAGGAAACACCCACTGACACGACCGTCTTTTGGTTTCAAAATCGTAATAGCAAATCCAGATTTCGTCACCTATGACTATGTCGTACATAATATTTGAGTCACCATCGACAAATCTTTGCATCATTTCGCGGCACCAATTAACACGACGGAATATTTGCTTTTGTGTCATACTGTGAGGTATCCATCGGTTATAATCCAGCGGTATATATTCAGCGTTCATCCATCTTCCTGACCGCTAAATGTTCATGACGGATTTTGTGTATTTTACTCATACCGATGCCTAAACTTATACGAATCTGCTGGTACGTCACACTTTTGACAATCCCTACCATGAGCCAAATACTACTGATGTTGTCTTCGGTCGTCGCCGTAGAAGGACGTCTCTCACACAGAACGCCACTCAGAATAGTGGGACCAAACTCGTTAAACCAATTATAAACAGTAGTAAGGGGTGGAGGTTACGGAAACGGGAAACTTTTCTAAAACATTTTGATGTCTTTTTTTTTTTCTTTTATAATATATTATTTTATGTAATACAATTTTTTGAAACGAACAGAATTAATCTTCATTAAATAACTTATACAACGGTATGCGAATTTTCACATTTTCATGGTACATACTAACAAGAATACAGCGATAGAAACAGTTGCCGATAAGAGGTGAAAAATTTTTGATCGTAAAGCACTCTCAAACGCTTTGCATGAGAAAACGTGCAATAGATTTTTATTTTAGGTGGCGATGACAATTACCTTAACGGTGGCTTTAACCCCGGCAAGCGTTGCGCCAACATGTGGGACGAGGGCTGTATCAACGGACAGCTTCCTGGTTCAGGTAATAATAAGCAATAAAGTGGACGTACATTTTATAGCAATACCTTAACTTTGGCGCTTAAATTAGAAATATATTGTGCATCGCGAGTCATAAAACCAATGGCGCCAGTTGTGCACGCATAACCGATGAGATAATATTGTAAATCGCTTTTAAACGCAATAAAAATGATTGTTTGATAATGAAGTGTAATATTAGTGTTGCGTTACGTGACACTTGTGAGGTCGTCGGTACGTAAGCCGATCCAAACGCATGTGCGTCGCTTGTTACTTTGGTTGCGCATCCCGCTCCACATGCCAACTCAACTGACACCAGCTGTCAGGTGACATCTGTTTATCTCTTTGTGTACAATTTTATGATTTGTGGCGATTATTATACAAAAATGTATTTCGTTTAGGTAAGAGCCCAAGTAAATAAATTGCTGAAAAACTTTTCTTTCTTAACAAATTTATTAATAATTAAGGCATTTATTAGGGAAAAAATATATGTCAGGGACAAAAAAGTGTAATTATTTTACAAATAAACTAGAAAAAATTAGACAAATACGATATTTACACATAAACACTGTTTTACCGCTGAACGACAAGGCCAAAAATAATGAGGGACTAGTTTTTTCTTGGTAACCGGTGTGGCAACAAGAAAAATGTTATCACTGGAAAGTTTCTTATTAGTTCCGCATTTTCTTTTGTTTTACAAAATAGTTATACTAGGTTTTGCCCACGGCTCCGCTTGGATGAACATCGAATGAACTCTTTCATCTTTCATATCAATTTATTACGTTATCAACGATGATCCCGTTATCGCTCCTTTTTTCGACTTCAATTCCGGCTCCGCTTTTAATTCCGACTCTGGTCCAGATTTAGAATTTGGTTCCGTTCAAAATACACGTAATCACTCGCGCCTATACAACGAATTAATTCATCTTCATATATCGATCAATAACGTCATCAATTATAAATCCGTTCTTGCATCCGTTTCTCGATTCCATACCGGAAGAACCAATATTCTTACACCGAAAACATACATAATACTGACGGATTTTTTTAAAATTTTGATCTTGATCTCGATCCTACTCGTAATTGTGATCCCGAATCGATGTCGAATTTGAACCTCTCTTGAATATCGTTGTAACCGATAACCAATTGCCGTGAGTAAATAATTTGTTCTACGATCAAGCAAGTAAAACCGCTATCGAAAGTGAGTATCTTCATAAATTATAGTCTAAATATTATTCTGATGTGTTAGCTATATTATTGTAAAGTTTCAGTTAATTTCGTTCAGCCTTTAAAGCCTGAATGAGTAGTAAATATCCAAACATTCAAGCTTTCTCATTTATAATATTAGAAGAAAAGATGTTTTGTTTGTTTTAGTACTGAGTTTATGTATTTCAATTCTCGAAACTCGATTGTGATAAGTGGTAACATTTGGAATTAGAAATAGGATGTCAAAAAGTGAATAAAAAAAAGAGTGACTCGAAGCCTGGATGCAGCTCAGAAAGATGGATTAGGAAAGGTAATGGAAGCCGACGAAGCAAGTTCGTCGACTGGAAGAGCAGGCTTACCAACAAGAAGAATAAGGCCAGAATGGAGACTTGCCAAAATGATGAACGGCTTTGACTGAAAGAAGTGAAGATAACTACCAAAAGAATACAGACCGATTAACGATTAAGTTAATACTTACAATAGGAAAAAGGAAAGGCATGTTTCGTACCAGCTTAGAAAAGGGTTTATTAACAAGGGTTATGAGTGGAATCTTCGTAGTTGCTATTGCCACCTAAGGTTCTAGTAGGTAAGTTTAGGTGTAATCATTGGAACCTTGAATCTAATCATAGTCGGCGTTCAAACTACAGTTTGAGACCGTGACCAGAGTAACTGGTTACAGCAAAAAAATAGGAACAGACCACATTGATTGCGAAAATTGTGACGGTGTGCTCGTGGCTCTGAAGGCATTGGGTGAGCAAATATATCATAAAAGGGAATGATAGAAACAGGAGAAATTGTTAAGGAACCAAGCTTTTTTGTTTAGCTTGAGGATAGGGGTCAGATAAGAGCCACAACTTATCTATGAAATAAAATATTCGAGAACTTGGTACGCAAGATATATTAATCAGCAGTTTTGGAAGTTGGAAACGACATGTCAATACAAATCCTCGCTGACGGTATTCGAGACATGAAGGTTTGTGTGACTATCGGCCGCAGCTTAAGATTACGGCGGCCTAACGGTTTAAAATCGAAATAGTTCTAAATGAGCATTATCTTTAAAGTTTAAGGAAGATAATAGTCCTCTTTTTTGAAAAACTAGTGACTTTATTTTTTGAATACGTATATCGATTTGACAGCTTTAATATTCACAAGAATGTGCTTCGTATAAAAAAGTTGCGCACGTTGGGGGTAGAAAACACCTCGCAAAATTGAATTTCGACACATTAAAATGCTGTAGGAGCTTATAATGTGAAGGAAGTAAAGACATTGAATGAAGCCGCAAATCAACATCGGCGAAGTTCAATCTTATAATGGAATTGAAAACGGAATACAGTGTTTGCCTCACACGGTTCCGAAGTTGTCTTCCTTTGCCTATTTATAAAAACGACAGATAGCACTGCGGTAATCAGTTAAATTTACAATTATCAATATATGTTGGAAATAGAAGCAGATTATGAATATGTATGAAAGTGAAGGTAGCTTTTATAAAATGCTATCGCAAAACTTTCAAAAGATAATTTATACAAGTGAGTGCCTGGCAAACCTTTAGTGGTGTATTTATAGCCCCGAAGTATAGAAATTCATAAATTTTAACGTGTGTAATTGTTATAAGTATATAGAATTTTTATCTTTTCTAACTTGATTAATCAAAATAAATTGGATTAAACTTTAGTTTTACTCAGTAATAAATTCGATTCAAATTTAATTTGAAGCGCGTCTTGTAAATACGTTCTATGAATATCTTAAGTGTTCATTAGTTATTTAGAATTTTGATTATTAACAATTCACTTCAGGATGTTTACGAATAATATTTTAAACGTTATGTTACCTTCTCGTTAGTTGAAAACTTTAAACTAAGTTTGGAACGCACCGCTTTCTTCGTCACATTTTACTGCTGAGAAATGGTTGGTCATTTTTGCGACCACATTTATGGACTGCATAGTCAACTAGTTCATCATCAACTCGTCTCGTTGGGCTCACGCTTAGGGCACACCCTTCTACGTGCCTTTGTAGAGCGGCGCTAATGATGATGATGTTAAAAGGTGGCGACGACAATTACCTGAACGGCGGCTTCAATCCCGGCAAGCGCTGTGCCAACATGTGGGACGAGGGCTGCATCAACGGACAGTTGCCCGGATCTGGTAATAACAATCATTTATTTTGGAGTTTATTCCTTAAAAATTTACTTCCATGTATGTCACATGCTGAGTACATTATATGGTGAGCAAAATAAAGAGTTTGCAAAAAGCAAAATTCCCCTTCTGTACATAATCGCTCATATTATATTGGACGCGTGTACTTTTCTTCCATTGTTAATTTACACATATTTTATTTATGGTGTAGATAAGATAAGCTTTCGACGTATATGCTTTTTAATATTATTACCCTTTTTACAAATTTTGTGTGGAGGTTTGTATTTTCAAAGTTTTATTAAGTAACATGATTTAAATGATACATTTTATGAATTCATTATAAATGAATATTAATAAAAATGTATAAATTCTTTTAGCATTATAAGAGATGCGTTTATTTATGATTTTTGCTTATTGTGTACTTTCAAATACAATGAGCTGACACGCGTCGTTTTTTTTTCAGCCAGTCAAAGTCATTTGAGAGTTATCTTGTTTCTGGAATCTCATTAAAAATATATAAACACATAAATGTCATCTTTTAACAACTATGAAGAACTGTGTTATCAAGTAACATTTTAAACAGTCTACTAAGTGAGACGTATACTCTCTCACAAACTTCTTTTTTATAGAAAGGGGCTTAGCTCAGACAAACTTTTCACCTTGAGCTTACGAGCGGGGGCCGTTGACGATCGCTATCGTCAATGTAGTGACAGTGTCCAAGGCCGACGACTTAATGTGCTGTCCAAAGCATGGAGCGATTGGTTCTATTCAAACAAATTCAATTTCATTTGATTTAATTTAACAACTTGTTTGTTAATTCGTCCATCTTAGGGATTCGAACCCGGTATGCAGTTAAAGTTTCGAAACCATTCGTACGCACTCGTGACTTTTCGGCCAACATCATTCGTTCAAGAACTTTTAATGATGACACAAATATTCTTTATTATTAATTTATTGTGATAAATATCAAAGTCCTGCTGCTTCTTTTGATATTTGAGGTGACTGCCTTTCAGTGACAAAATTTTGAATAGGTGTATTTAAGATATAGTGTTCCCGTGCATGGATATTTCATTGACTGATTCTTTATTGTTCTTCATCAGGTGGTGATGATAATTATTTAAATGGCGGCTTCAATCCCGGCAAGAGGTCCCTATTTGATTACTTCAACCAGCGTCATCGTCCTAATACTAAAAATTAAAGGAAATCAAACAAATCCGAACGTATAATTTATCAGCTAGTCTCATCGCTTAGTGTTAATCTTTGAATAAAGTATTGAAAAATTAATTTTTGATTTTATTTACTACTATATCAATCAATCAATATATATATATATATATATATATAGAGAGAGAGAGAGAGAGAAATGAAAAACCCAATAACAATCCCTACAACACAAAAATACGATCGTGTCAATCTAGAGAACCTTAAAATAGATTTGGTAACAATTTTCACTGTTATGATCGTGTAGGGGTAGGTACATTACAACACGTAGAATTGTAGTAACGAACACTAGAACAACCTCTTCCTCAGAGCAATATCTGCACATGAGGGACGCTTGGTTCCTATACAAATATTAAATTACGATAGTCTAAAAATAAGATGGCGTCGGAGCGATGGGGCGGTGTGTCACACAGCGACCTGGATACTAGTGTGAATGAGACAAGAATACCAATTATAGTAAATGGTAGGCGTGCGAATATGAGCAAATGTTTGCAAGGGGCTGATAAATTTTCACTTCATCGAAAATTGCTTCGGAGTTTAGTAGGCGCGTCTGCTTATAAAAACATTTATTATTTATGTCGATGGGTCAAGAAAATTCATAGTAGCATATATCTATCTACAATAGATATATAATATTCGGAGAGAGTTGTTTATCATTTGTATCTATTTAAATAAATTTATTCGTAATTAGAAGTGTGTTTTTGGGCATAATATTGTCCCCAACACTTTTAGTTAAGTTAAAACGTAAAACCTAAAAGCAAGTATCCAATCGAGATGTGTTCGGTAATATATTCCTATTGAGGGGCCTATATTGCCACGTGGTCAATTCCGTAAACACCAAATTTTCTCTACACGGATACACACTCACACAAGAATACATAGTTCTATCTTTTGGCCACCGCAATTCCGTGAAGTGTTACGTTTCACGTTGACCAACGACTTTGACATAATTGCGTTTTCCGTTTGCTAACAGAGATTAGTGCTATTATTGTCATACAAATGAAACAGTAAATTTGTGTTTCGGAAATCGACAAAATAATAAGGGGAACAACTAAATAAATTGCCGCAATGGACGTATTTCGTGGATTACACAGGAAACAGTTTAGCAATAGTAATTATCGGATTTGCATTGTAGAAAGTATAATAAATATAAATGTGCATATATAAATAAAATTACAAGTGTGTGATTTTAAATAAACTACGTTTTATTAAGTCATAAAGTTATTTTTACGTATCAAGGACTCAAACAATCCTTTTAAAATATTCTGTCTATCTGCCCGTCTATTTGTTTGTCCTGGATATTTTTGGAACGACAGAATTGATCTTGGTGTGATTTTCACTGGAAGGTCGAGGAGCATATTGATTTATATTTAAGTACTTTTTATCCCGAAAACTTGCGTTTCCTGCATGAAAACTGAAAAAAATTACATTAAAAATGAAACAACTATCGGGATTGAATCAAAATGGTGAAAGTGAAAGCTGGAACCAGGATTGAGACCGGAATTGCCAAAATCGAGGTATCCATTTTATTGGTACCCTACTAATATTTATGTAACTTGTTAAATCTTTTTAAAAAAGTTCTTAATAATTCTCACAGAACCCCAAAAATGTATCATACAAAACTTTTATTGGTTTCCATCTAAATCCCTACTAAAATTTATCTAAATCGGTATAATTGTAAGGATGCTCATTAATTGTCATGGAGCCTTAAAAATGTATCGTACATCCTTTCATTTTTATATCCATACTAAACAACAGTGAAATTGTAGGAGATTTTAGTCATTATTTTACGAAACGCTAGAAAAGAATAAAAAACTTGATAATTTATATAGTGGACAGCTTTCACCAGCAGTTGCACTCGTGCGGGAATAGAATGGATTTCTAAAAATATTATATCGACATGTTTCCACCACGACGCCGACCCCGCTCCTCGACCCCGCTCCTGTTCCTGATCTCGATCTGACTTCTTCCTTTTTCTTTCACCTTCGGTTTCGATTAATTAAAAAGATAATGAAAAGAATCACAAAAAGAAAGCGATAATTGTACCGTTTTCGTTTACTTATATGTGAAAAAACGCAACATGGCCTTGTAGTGCAATCATTATTATTAGCTTTAGTGAAAAACATAATAGTAAAACACTGATTTGTACTAACTATTGCAAACGCGAAACCTCCTTTTAGGCATATCGGTGAAATTCAACTATTCTAAAAAAAAATCTAAAGCAAAGAGCAATACGTCTTCGTCAAGTTGTAGAACAACTGTTCCAGAAAAAAAATGTAAAATTAGGTCTTTGCAATAATTTATCACAGAGTACCTATGTAATATTGCCAACCGTGAACCTAATTTTATGCGTTTTTAGATCAGGTGATGTATAGGCCTCTTAATCAATGACATATCCATACGCAGCATAGCATTGTTCCGAATATGATTTAAGCAAAATGTCATCTTTGGCGTAAGTTCACGTTTCGCGGTTAGTTAAATCCAGTAGAAGGTGGCAAGCAAATCGCTTCTATTTAGTTTCACACACCTCAAATTATGGTTTACTCGCGGTGTTTGCTTTTGTCGCCGTTAGTGAATGGCATGTTGGATAAGCGAATGTACTCACAATTATAAAGTTATAAATACCAAATATACGTTCAGGGTCCAACTCACGACTTTCGGATGGAAATTTAAGCATCTCACACACATCTTATCACTGTCTATCATTGTTTTTAGGGAAATTAATGTTTGTTTGTGTACTAGTTCAATTTCAATTGAACCGCTGATTTAAATATTATGAAAGTATATTGCGGCATATATTATAGAGATAAATTCATTTGGCTTAGGTTGAAAATCGTCATATATTCATATACGAAATATTTATGCTGCAAACTGCACTTGAAAAATAAATATAAAACAGGATTTAGCTTTCTATTAATAATTAACACAATACCGTTTCTGACATAAATAACTGAATAGAACCCTATTTGTTTGTATTGAAAATGGAAACATGTTCTAATAGGCCTGATGTCAGTAAACAAGAATCACTAAAATAATGTATTTATCTATTGTAATACACTTAATATATTTAGAAATAAATGTTTATTTTCATTTATAAAATGAGATTATTAATTTATGAAATAAAATAAAACTACAAAATACAGACGTCGGCTATTCTCAGTTCAATACGAACAAAATTGAATTACGTCACGCCTATGTACAAACTGTCACTGTCCCATAAATCCATATGAAACTCAACGGTGGCTATACTTATTAATTATTTTAATCTGTATTTAAATAGCATTTCGTGATTTGTATCAATCGTTACTTAATTTTAAATTCTCAATAACAAATTAATTCATGGAAGAAGGATTTATCAAGGCAAACAGCTCTAATTTGCCTAGAGTTAAATCGTTAATGCTGCTGGAGTTCGTAGCATCAAAGAAAGACTTCTATTTAGCAGAATTTAGAAATGTCAAAAATATTAATAATATTTAAAATCAATCATTTAAAATTTGAAATATATTTAAAAAAGCACTGCGTCATATGTTTAGTGTTAGAGGTTATATTATATAAATAATGTTTCTATTATATAACTTATTATAATATTTCCGAATTTTGAAAGGTTAATCTCGAAATTGCAGGTTATTTCTTTGTTTACATTTAAGATAACAAACGAAGGTAAATTTATCAACAAGTTTGGATTTGAGATAAAGAACAAAAAAAAAATTATGTATAATTGAGTGGATTATAAAGCTAAAATTAGCATCAAACTGTTTTAATAATGCGAGGCTTTTTATGTCAAATGCCATATATGATGTAGGAACGCCTCTTACGTATTGCTATCCATAATTATTTGGATAATAATGGTATTGGTTTCAATGTAAAACTTTTTAGGGTTTTGTATCTAAATAGTGTCAACAGCACCTTATTCTAAGTCTCCACTGTCCTTCTGACTGTCTGTTCGTCTGTCTTTCTATCATCGGGCTGTATCTTACGAACCATAAAAGGTAGACAGTTAAAATTTGCATATAATACGTATCTCGACTGCCGCTATAACAAAAAATAATAATAAAAAAATCAAATTAATAATTAAAGAAAGCCTCCAAACAAAAAAAAAATGTATTTTTGGCGTTTTTTGCTTAATTTTAATAATGAAAATAGAAAAGCACTTGAAATATTCATACAGTGTGTGTAGTATTATAGTTCCTATAAAATAAATAATAAAAATAAAATGAAATTAAAATTGATGGGGGGCGTTCTTCTATAAAAGAAACGTGTTTTCCCCGATATTTTTTATTCAAATTTAATATTTGCTTTTGTTTTTCATTAATAAGTTTTAAAAAGTATGTATTTTTCATTATTATACGCTGGTATAGTACCTTTTGTGTGTAAGTTTGACTCGCACTGGCCCGGTCTTCTATGATCATTCGCAATTTCGCTGGCGTTATAAAATTGATTTGGGTGATTGTTTTTTGAACACGACAGGATGCTTTCATTTGGATACCGTTTAAAGTTCCACCAGACCGTTTAAAATGTTCTTGTATCTACAAAGAACTTTTATTTATAACGCATGTCAACCAAATTTGGTGATCCATTGTTTGTTTTTGAGAATAGACAATGCTCTCGCATTAGCCTTTTAAGAAGTTTAGCCATTTATATCATATGGAATAATTGTCTTTTGCATCGCATTTATTTTTCGTTTATCAAACTTTCCCAGTCGTCGTCCGATCCTACCATGCAGGATTTGGAAACGGTGTGTAATTTCCTAAAAATTAGCTGGTCGAATCGAATTCTGTTTTTAACCTACTACTGCCATCCTACATTATATTTATTCTGGAATTATGGAAGTTGTGCATGCCCATTTAGTGAGTCTGCCACGGATAAATATGTTTGTTAGTAAATTTGTTTGTAGGCCTCTATATAGTATTTATTCAAGTACACTTAAAAATTGAGTTTAGGAGAATGGAGAAGAGAAGAGGAAGAGTGGTGAAGACATGCCGAGGTCAATTTGGCTGCAGTATGATATCGGCCAGTTCGATCGGCGCAATATCAAACTCTCATAGAATTCAAAGTAACAGCTTTCGATGTTGCATTTCGTCCAATGAATGAGAGTTCCGCTGGCCCACTGGCTCCTCCATGACTCCACTTTTTTCTATCAACCCCCTCTCCATCAGATAACCTATGTCTATCTAAGAGGGTCGGCAACGCACTGACGGCTCCTCTGGGTATGCTAGTATCCATTGGCGACGATGACCACTTACTCACTGGTGGCTCGCAAGCTCCTTTACCCCTCTCAAATGCTATAAAAAAAATCAATTTCGTACTTTTCACTATTAAAAAGTCATTTTTGTTATAAAAGATAATTGTGTTTTATAATATTTTATTTATAAACTAAATGATAAAATTAGTGAATGTTACAAATTAAGACTAAAGACTTATCAGTTTGTGATTGGTTAGATACCGTTATCGGATACTAGCTAGGACACGGATATCGGTTTAATGTTCGAGCAACGTCTGACTCTCGTGAAATTATTACCTGCCTATTGCCGTAGAGTTGGGGCTATTGCATCAGCTTAGAATGCTGATAGCAAGTTATATGAAAAGGATATAAAATCAATAATGCAAATTAACAACGTCAAATTGCTAAAAAGTATGTTTTCAATATTAGTTTTGTACCTGCATATAAATATACTGTTAGGTAATCAATTCACTTAGACACATTTAAACGAGATAGTCTACGCTAAATCCAGATTTTAAAAAGGCGATAAAAACTATAATAACTGATTATATCCAATTTCAGCATTTTTTTGTTCATTGAAAACCAAATAATGTTTCACACGAACGTGACGCAGGGTGCAAATTATAAAATTCCTTTTTCCTTTTAAAAGTTTATTTTGTAGCGTCGCTGTAATTGTGCAGTGTTCGTATTATTTCAAAAGAGTATCAGTACAGACTAATATTGGATTAGCTATTTGTCAAATGTATCCTGTACGCCGTAGATCAAATAATCCTTGCCCTGTTTGTGTACAAGCTGCAGGAGATAGTAACTAAAATGAATGATTTTATTAAGGAAGGAGGTAAAATAAACGTCAGCAAGATACAGTGTCTGAAGGAAGCGCAATTATTACTAAAGGCGATACATGTATAGAAGTGAGAGGGTTGAACAACTGAATACATCTGTCTACTTCAGTAACTTATTTTAAAATGACGGTAATTGTTAAAGAGACGTTGAAAGAGAAACAAATACATGAAATAAATTGAATACGAGCTTGCTTGTTGTTATGAATAGTAAACTTGTTACACAACAAGCGCGTTTGGTTATTCAATACAAAGTTTTGGTCCTCAAGTTTATGTAGGACAGTGAAAGTTGGGTACCACAGATTAAAGTAAAACCGACCTAGGGAAGATGCGATCTAGTACGTAGTATGTGTGGATTGTCTTTGAAAGATAGACAAAGTAATTGTGATAACAGAGAGAACCCTATCCATGCACGGTGTGAGTAGCGGTCAGCAAGGTACAAGAGTTTCAGTGGTTGCGTCAGAATAAATGGAGAATACACTGACTGGTTTGGTTTCTGCAGAGGTGATAACCGTTGCCATTCAACCTATTTATGGATATGTATGATTTGAAAAAGTACGAGTGTGGATTAAAGACGGATGAGCTTTCTCTCAATTGGCTCCTAGATAGATACCGAAACAGTGAGGTCAGAGAGTGGTGTGGTTTGAAGGAGATGTAGTAACTAGAGTAGAAAGAGGCATATTACGGTGGTTGACCATGTGGAAAGGATGAATAAAAGTAGATTGATAAAATTATAATCATTACCAAAAAATCCATGTAAGTTTTTTGATAATGATTGTGGTAAACGGCACTTATTATTATAGGTTTGACGGGTCTTTTACCAAATAATTAACAATTCATTACAATTTTAAAAACAATTTTCTCTCTTTGAAAACACATTCCTAACAATATTAACTGTGAATGGAATTTTATCAAATGAAACGAAAAAGGATGTAGTTAGTTGATTTAAGAATTTAGTTGACCTAAAATATTTACTTGATTTCATATCGAAATCTTAGTACTAAAGACGTTTGTGAAATTGCTAATGTTAATGGGCGGCGGTGATGACCGGTGGCTCGCATGTATGTATAGGCGATATCTGTTTTTTAATAAAACAACCATAACTACGTTAATGTAAAGAAGTCCATATTAGACACATGATTTACTTTTGTTATACATTTTATAGCATAAAAATTCCATTAAATACCTAAGGCACTAGTTTCCGGGTGCGTTATTAAGATAAATTTAGAATAAACTAATCACCAGGTAATCCATTAGGTACGATATCCTATTGTTTATCAACACTAGAGAGATAATTTGTTTTTATTTATCAATCATGTCGCAATATATACAATACGTTTTTTTTAATAGTCGCCATGGTGCATACAAACTTATATCAACCCAACACGGTGTCAACTGTCTGTTGAAATGCAGCAGTGGTTGGCTATAGGCGCTATAAGAGGAAATCAAGTTAAAATTTAGTTAAAACAACAAAATTATATAGATTGTTTTATTTATTGAACCGAACTTCCTCGTTTTTGAGTGTTGTTTTTTGTACTATTAACAATAATTTACAGAATCGGCCTGGCAGTTCTTTTTAGTGTGAAAATACACGGACGAAGCCGGAGATAAACACTAGTCCTTTTTTTTCTATCAGGAACCTTTCTTGATGCGTATACAAAATTTCATAACTCACAAGTGGGGGCCAACAAAAAATATAAAACAAGACTAGGAGAATTGGGAACGTATTATGTGAACATGTAGTAGAATGACGAAACAGAATGTGTCACAGTAATAAATATAGCTAAGCTATTGAATGATAATAGTTTAACTATTAAAATTTAATACGAAACCGCTAAAAATTACGTGTACCTTAAGAATCTGTATAGAAAGAGAAAATTTAACACAAAGAACAATTTTGTTTTTTTTTTTGCAATAACAGTAATTGTTGTTGTTGGTATTTTGTATAGTGACAATGACAATTACTGTTAATTATAATAGTCCTATGCTCTATCTGTTAAATTGAATACCTTCAGTATCAGTGACTGTACTTATTTACTAAAGTACCTCGATAAGTGGCTTCTTTTTTGCAGTTATCCGACTATTTTTGGTAGTAACTTCAATAATTTTCCTATTATTATCATAATTCCCTGATAGCTCTCGCGATTTGCAGTATTGGTGTAATAAGGTGCACATTAATAAATATTGTTGAATATCGGTATGCACCAGGAGTTAGAGGAATTAAATGTATTCTGTTCACTCTACAGAACACTTATTCACACTTTATTGGGAACTTAATCCTTTGATATTTTTTATTTCCTCTCTTTCTTTATACGTTTCAGTAATTCAAAAAAGCAAAGTTTTTTTTAGCATTGTTGTAGGACAAATGAGTATGTGAGTTACCAGAGTATAGGTGGTCACCGCCGCCCATAAATACTCACATTTCCGGAGTGCATAGCTGACCTCTTGGGTAGGAATAGAATATCTGATGGAAAGGGAGTGGGCCGCCAGAACTCTCACTCACTGGATCAAATCAACCGCGGAAAGTGTTACTTCACGTTTATTTTCTGTGAGAGTATGGTATCTCGCTGAGTTATGGATCGAGCCGGTTCGTTCACATGCTACAACCAAGTTGACCGCAGCGTGACTAATGCAAAAAGTAAAAAAAAGACAATTATATATTTTATCATAGAGGTTGCATTCGGCATATGGAACATGAGTGAGCATTAACTAATAATTAGAGGGAAATGTGATATTAAATATATTAGTTGAAAATATAGATTGTACGCAGTGCATAACGTTAAAACATTTACGGAGACCGTGCTCAAAAATGCATATAGAATTAACAATTTTTTACTGTTTACAGGTAAAGTCTTTGTCGACAGTAGCATTGTTTAAATAAACCAAGGCAGCCATTAATTTAGTAACGATTGTCGGCAATACGTAAAGTTCAACAGGATAAAACGGGATACACGCGTGGCCATTTCAATTTGCAGCTTAACGACGAATGTTATAACTCACTCCAATAAATACTGTTTTAATGTCATAAAAATACAATGTTACAGTAGTTCTATTAAATTTGTAGCTTTCGCTTAAGGCTCCGTCACGTGAACCGCATTATATGCATTATATGTCTCCTGCTTCTTCTCTTGTTCCTACTCTTCCACGCCGTCTGGCAGATTTTGTGTAAAGTACAAGTTATCTATAAATTTAAGCATAATTTCACTATTAGATTTAGACTGTAGTGATATTTCTTTAACTTGATTAAAAAAGTCAGATCAACATCGCATAGCTTTAAACGAAACCGGGAAAAACCTATCACAATTGTTGTGTCAAAGATAAAGCGCCCGAGCAGCGCTTTTCCTCCCGACTTCCGTACACGCTATATCGAGCACAGGAGAGATGTACCTTAAATATCTTCGAATACACACACACCACTATCTCACCCTAAACTAAGCATCGAGGCTTGTGCTATGGGTATACATATATATACCTTCAAATTGATATATATTTTCATTTAGTAGATCGGTTAAAATTAAACAAATATTAAATGTTATATCAACCTTATTCAGATAAATTATTAAAGACTACATCCAAATTGGTTGTGCTATTGTTGACACTAGTGTGTACAAGCGCATGGGCAGAAGTGCATACAGACGACTCTACACAATCATTGTATGTATAGATGTAGTTGCGGTTTGCGACACAGGTAACGCGGCAGAGTTAGTGTAGAGACTATTTAAGTACCCGTTTAGTTTAAATAAACCTATGTAATTAGGCGAGCGAAGCGAGCCTCTACTAGGTCAAAATGTCACTTTTTTGTGGTACACTTTACAGAAAAACTACAAAACATCCTAGACGTAAAATTAAATGTAATTGCTTCATATTAATGTCTAGATATGTTATCAATTATTATTTTTAGAAAAACTATATAAATAATAAATACACACACACACACACATACACACAAACACACACACACACACACACACACACACACACACACACACACACACACACACACACACAGAGAGTGGCTCCATATGTGAGCTACATAAAATACCTACTAATATATAAATGTACAATTACATAACTTTGTAATAAGTAGTAAAGCTCATGAATTGAGTTCTATAAAATATATCTATATATGCTGGAACCCCCATCCATAGTATTTGCTATACTATATTGTATGATTGGGGACTCAATAAATAAAAATAAAAAAAATAATTATATTGATACGAGTGATGAAAAAGTTTTAATTATTGTATTATAATTTTTAAATTATTTATTAATTATTATTTTAAAAATAACATGCCACGACGTCGTACGTCGACGGGTCGTAAAGAGCGTGATCGTAATCGATCATTGATGCGTGATGATAGGAAACGACGGAAACAAAATCAAGAAGTATATTTTTGAAATAAAAATATTTTCCAAACATTAAAGTATAATTTTATTTAAGATGTATATACTTTATACGATACGATACGCGAGCTATTACAAAGTTATACTTTTAGCTAGTGGATATTAGTAATTTACATGCACTCGTCACACCGGTTATTATTTTTATCAAGGTCTGTTTATTGGCAATTGTTAGTTTACGATGTGGATAATAATGCAGTTTATTGTTACGGATATACTAAAGTAAATCAGGGGAACAAAAATAACAACCAAATTACATACATAACAATTAGCAGAATATTGTAATTAAATAGATATAATTACGAGCAATTTCTGTTTTTAAATGAATTATGATTTCATTTTTAAACGCGATTTTGATGAATATTATTTTATTTTTCGAGCGTACAAGTTTCAACAATACGCATATGCTTTTTCTGAGTTATTTTTGAAATAGAGTTTTGACATGCATTACTAAGACGAATTTTATTTGCAACTAGCTGTGCCCGCGGCTCCATCCGCGTGGACTACAGAATAGTTGTCTATGTTTATTTTTTTTTATAAATAAAATAGAATTATATTTAGGTATGTTAATGAAGACATAAATTATAAGAGAAGTATTTTCAATTTAAACATACTGTTAGATATTATTGGTGATTCGTGAATTGTAAGAGCTCAAAAAGTATTAGAAATATATTTTCAATATAGAAAAGTTTGAAAAACAATAAATTTTATCTTTTGAGCGTGATAAGTTCAATAATTTACTACTCTTTTATTTTGAACACTTCGAGCTCGAAAGTAGTAAAACGTTTCAGGTATGGCGTGCATTTTTATGCTCAAATATTCAAAGATAATATATATAACTCATGAAGCTCAAAGGTACATCGATAATTATCATAGCTGTTTCAGAAAATTTCAGGGATAGCCTGCAGGGTCAATTGCTAAACGGATTTTTTTTTGCGTACACAATAACTGTATTTTATTAAAATTTCATTCAGAAAAGGATACTGTACTGTGGATCACATCTATTTTATCGAAATGCTTGTAGATAAATATCAAGAATTTTGCAAGCTACTCTACCTAGTATTAATCGACTATAACAAAACTTTATTTCTTTATACCATAATTCAATATGGGAGTCGTTACAATAGCTAAATATTGAAACGGAATATCTGAAAATCCTATAAAATTTATATCACTACTGTAATAGTAGACCAAGACTGAAGACAACTGCTTCTTCTACGCCTACCAGAAGAGGACAAAGGCAGGGACATGTAATCTCTCCAGCAATGTTTATAGCTGTGTTATAACAAGTCATTGGACAACTAAATTTGTAGAAATTCGCTCTATAATATCAACAATCATTATATAGAAAATGCAATGCTAGAATATGTCGACATCTACATGTATATGAGTTAGTAGGTTTTGAAAAAGTTTCCGGATTGCATTATCAAATCGGACGATCTATACACATAATGAAACACCAGAATCCGTTGAGTCGGTACACTGTGCATATGTATTTGGAGAGTGAATGACAACAAAAAGGTGACATAAAGACGATTCTTCAATTTTTTCTCTAACCACAGCCGGTTCGCACACATTTCTGAAATTACCGAACGGACTTCAATGCGATGGATTTTCATGAATAGATAGAGTTTGGCTTGGTTTAGCTGATTTCACTGAAATCTGATGTTAAGAGTTATCTTCATTTAAGGATCTAGCCAGAGAAGTTGTAAGGCAAACGACAATTGCTAGCGTAGCAGACTTAGATGTCACAATACGAACAAACAACGTTTAAAAAGAAAAAAAAACAATCGCAAACCTATAATCACGACGCGCTCGAGTTAATGAAAATTTTCAAAGGGAAGGGTGTCAGTGGAGGGGGAGTGGAATATACTGACGGATAGGCTACTGTATGTGACAGACCGAACACCGCGCGGGCGAAACGGCGGGCGGCAAGTTAGTTCCAAACATACGAGATTTGTTTGGTTTCTAAGCTATTATATAGGTTATTAAAAATTTTCGTTAACTTTCTGACGCAGCAGGGACCCAATTGTATTGTACTCGTTTAGGAAGTACGAGAAGTTATATACGTGTATAATAATTTATTTAGTATTCCACATTTAACTAGAAACACTTTGAATTTAGTTCTAATTTTATACGACAGTTCCTTCATTTTTTTTTAATTTTTACATAGTTGTTGAGGTGTTTATTTTATTCATTGGCATGATAAGATTTGATTATAAGACCCATATTAAGAATACAATCATATTGCATCTCCAAGCTATGGTATAGGATTCATTATGAAGGATTTCTCTAGAAAGTCTTTCCAATCGCTCTTAAGTGATTTCTTATAAATTATGAATATCTTTTAATATTGTGTGTATTGGAATTGAAATAATATAGTTAGAGGAATTATTGATGAGAAGGAAGAAATACAATCAAAATCATTCGAAGAAATAGAAACAGAATAGAATAAATCGTATGAAGTATAAATACAGTGGGATGAACAAATTAATAAAATTAAAAAAGATAAAAAAAGGATAATGAAACCTAGAAGGGAATGTAATATCGATAATTTTTCATATTTGCAAGTGTATTCGACATCAACAATTAGCAAGTGCTTTTGTTGCTATTCACTAAAATATAAGTAGATATTTCTTGATATGGTTGAATTTTCCATATGAATTTTCGCGTTCAATTTCATTTACATGAACGTACCTAACCTATTCGATATAGAATACTTTAATCTACATCAACTCCGAATGACTAACCATATTCATTCACAAATCATGCAATAACAACAACAGATACTAAGGCTCTGTCCGCACTGCGATTTTTTACCATCCGAATTTTTTCTCGCAATTCTGTAACACGTAGAATTTTATGGGAGTAGCCGCATTAGCGATTAAATTGCTGCGGAAAAATTGTAATTTGATACAAATTGAACCGCGATGCGGTGCGGATTTATTACCTTGTGATTTTTAGTGCAGAAATAGTACGGACTCAATTTATTATAGAATTGCGAGAAAAAAATAGCGTGGTGAATAATCGTAGTGTAGACAGGGCCTAACAAGGTTTTTATCACACAATATAAATATTTGTATATTGTAAAGAATCTTATCAGTCGAGATCCGACAGTGGTTTGCTGTAGACGTTACTTAGGTTTAATTTCAAATTTAATTAAACCATTAAAATGAAGTTGTTTCTATTACTCTCGCTGGTGTACGCGAGCGATGCTTACAGGATCCTGGTGGTCTTCCCTATGCCCGGGAAGAGCCACTCCATCCTCGGCCAGGGTTTCGTGGACACGCTCAGCCAGGCCGGGCACGAGGTACGTCCTATTGTGTCTTAATAATTAATTTATTATTATCAATGTTAACACATTATGGAAGGTCTAAATTAAAATATTTATATAATTCGTATGCAGGTACATTATTCAGAGGCTGAATCAATCATGTGGCTTCCATGTTAAGGGTTTTGGATTGGATTTTCAAATTGTCGTGGATAAATTATTTATGTTTATAATGACGTAATTAATGAGAATATGATTATTTATTTGTAAGACGTCTTCTGTTTATAAGGAAACTATAACATTGGTTTAATTCATTTGATATAAAGTTCTAAAAACCTTGAAGATGATGATGATGAGTTAAATGTATACACTGGAATAGAAAGTTACAATATGGAATATGAAAAACTATAAATAGATGTAACTTAGTGCTATTATCGCCTAGTACTAAACAATAAAACCAACTATGTTAAATTTAAGAATAAAAAAGTTTTATAATGTAATCTATATATAAACCTCGTCAGATGGTATTACTTTATTTTATTTTATTTTATTAGTGTGATAATTTTTTATATGCCTGCTTTTAGTACCCTTAACTACATTGCAAAATAGGTATTCAATAATTGCAAGATCAAATGATTATCGTTGTCTCGTTGACCTATGACATAGAGTGCTCTTCGAAGCACGCATTGGGTAGTTTAATTTGACAGAAACTGAGAATATCAATAAAAGTATTAGTTGATAAATTTTTCAATACTCAAGATTTGATTACGACGTCTCTTAAAGATATGAAGGCAATACGCTGACCGCTCGCATTGTATCAGAATTTGAAAGTGAATAAACTGATAACACACCTACTCTACTAAACGGATAGATTTGACTGATATCACTGTTGATTATAACAAAATGGAAAAATAATAGATTAGACTGATATCATTGTTCATTATAACAAAATAGGAAAATATGGATAGAGGCAAATTTTCATGCGTTAATCTCACCTAATTTGACATTGGATCGTATACAGAACTTAGAGTATTAATAATAGCAACGCGTATAATATATCTATGGCATTCGCAAGTAATTAAGACATAGAATTTGTGACTGCACTCGACTTTGATGTTTTTTGAAAATATGAATGTGCTGCCAGAGCATGCTTTTTATCTTATAATAGGTTCGATGAAAATAACAAGTAAAAAAATGAAACAACAGCATATATGTTTAATTATACGTATTGTGTATTTTTGGGAATAATAGAATGATGATTGATTGCTGAACTAAACTCGTGAAATCTAGTAAAGAAGATGATAAAACTCGTGAAATTCTAGCCATGGAATTTTTGTAGCAATAATTCCAGCAATTTATGGGTCGCGTTTGTGGATAGCTGTGATAAGTCCATGCACTCATTCTTGTCGCAGACCAAAACTAAGAAAGAAATCTATTATAAGTATTCATTTTTAAATTTACAAAATGTGTCTTCGTAATCGGAAGTGGTTAATTGGAGTGTGGCGAACATTTAGTAGGTACTCCATAAATATATATTTTTTAAATATATATTAATTAAGAGAAAACGAAAACTTTCACAATAACTATGTCGTGTGTCTCAATCGTAGTCCAATGGCATATTATCTTAATTACTTATTTCTTTTTCTGAAAGCTCATTAAATTTTGTAACGATTTTCAGGTAACGTACATAACAGCTTTCCCTTACGAGAAACCCCCTGCTAATGTTCGGCAAGTCAACATAAGTTCGGTCATAGACAATGTACCTTGTAAGTGTTATTTTTATATCTACTTTATTTTCATGCATTTTTTGTTTGTATTGTTTAGTATTTATGAAATGAATGACAGACCAAATGAGCATCTATTTTGGTTCGGTTATACTATACCTTTTTTGAAATACTATGACTTGCTGATATTAATTTTATTTATACCTCTTACAATCAATTTTAGTTACCATTGCTTGTAACTCGTACACCAACGGTGCAGGTATTATATGATTGTCGATATATAAGAGACATTTGACACAGGTCAACCGTCCTCAATTCGAACTTTCACTTTTTTAAATCATATAGAGAACTATCCGTGAATAGGTTGAATAGGTTTGGGGACGTTACACATACCTGTATAACATCACTAAATATATAAAAGCACTCGGTGTACGTCTGATTTATTCTAATTAAAGCAGTGGAAGATTTGTACAAACTTTTATCAATCTTTCTTTACTTATAACATATGTGGATAGTTTTCCATAAATCATTTCTTTACTTTCCATTTTAACATTTTTTCGGATCTACGAAAATATGAAAAAATCTCTTGGTTCTTGGCCAAAAATTTCGCTGTGATATTTCGTAGTAAAAAAAAACATGGTTCGTAGATCTCACTCCTTTTTGAAATCCCGCTTCTACATCCCATACGTTAATTTTAGCCTCATTCCCTGCCTATTCAGTATTACTTTTCGCATATAGTTTGTCAACGATGTTAAGGTGGCACGTAGGACTATAATTTGTTGAAGTCTGCCGTGCGTATTGACTCACTTTTATAGAAGGATACAATGATGGCTTTGCATCGGGCATCAGATATCCTAGGGGTTGGTGGTATATTTCCGCCACGATATCTCTGCCATTTTTCTACATTTTTGTAGCAAAACCCGATTATATCCGGTTGTTTTTCTAGTTTTCAAAAAGTTTTATTGCTTTCAAAATTGCTTCCATGATGATTTCATTTACAATTTCATTGTTATTCATGTATTCACTGCCAGTAACATGGGTTTTTTGTAATTGTATACTTACACCTATAACCACTCTAAAATTATATCTTAAATGTTTTTTTGCACGATTTTCTTCATTCAGTTTGCATCTGGTATCGTTTTTAATCTCCTTGATACGCATTTAAAGTGTCTTTTAGCTTATCTTTAAGACTGCCTATTCTATTCAGACTGTAGTGACCTTTTGCCGACAGAAAATCTAGAGAGGAAAGGAATGCTCTTTTTTTCACTTAGTAAGTGAAAAAAAGAGCATTCCTTTCCTTACTTCGAAATTCCACCAATCAAAATCTATATTACTGATAGTTGTTCTCTTTTAAATCCATACACAGTTTTTGTTGCGATTATTAAAACCGATTCCATTTTTCTTTACAATTTGTCAAGTTGGTAATGTTCATACTTAATAGTAATAACAAATGATGTATCATTGGGCTAGCAAACAAAATTAATCTTTCAATTATTTTAACTTCATGTAATCTTTTTTTCTGCACTGGATACAAAATCTAGTGTAATATTGATTAGCAAATTGTCATAGGTGTTAACAATTTTCCAATTAGCTTGGTGAGCAATAATTAATAGTGAGTTACCATAAAAATTAAATTCTTAAGCTATAAAACTTATATGTTTGCCTATTTGTATCATGGCTACCTAACAAGTTAAAAATTTCATTTACCGAAGCCAGATGACGTTTGTCTATACAATAAATATTTTTATAACTTGTGTAACAACATTAATCAATATTTATTTTTTCTTATAACTTTGTAAGTAGTGCATTGACTATACGAGAATAACTAGGAAAAACATTTCAACTATCGATAGTCTACAATTTCGATATTTAGCTAACATTGTAAGTTTATTTGTAGTACATATTCGTTATATTAATATAACAAGGCCGTTGTGAACTATTCGATAAAATTTTATCAATAAAATCAAATAAAGTCTACCGTGTCTGAAATCGATAACGAAGACTTCTAATCGAAACGTGACACAGTCAAAGTTGTTTACAATAAATTATCTAGACCACAAATCAGATAACCAAGGTTTTTGTATCGTATACCGATAGGAATATATACAGATAGTAAATTAAGCCTACAAAAATTACGAGATTAAATTGTTACTACATGAAGAAAGTAATAATGCTTAAATGAATTCTATTAGTACTTGATGTATTGACATACCTTCGTAGATTGTCTTGGTACCTATTTCAGCTAAGATTATAAGTTTTTCATAGATAACATAGGTTTATTTTCACCTGCTTTAAACTTTAGAGTCTTGAAAGCATAGTTCAAAGTTATAAAACACAGTAAATGATACGAACGACCAAAATATAGAAATAGAAATCGTTAATCATGTTTACATAAGAACATATTGTTATAATTCATGGTGTTTCTCGCCCTATCTTAGAAATAAGTTCATTTGCTACTCAATGATGTCTTGGGTTGAAGGAGGAAGGACAATTTAAAAATGTTAGGATAAATACGACTTATTTTTCTTCTTTTTTCAGCTGATATATTGAAAATAACGAATTTGGTAAACAGCCCGTTCAGAGCACACATGGCAGCTTTAATGGGGCCAGGAATGATGGTAACCCTTCTCGATCATGAGAACGTTCAGGAATTTTTGGCAGACACCACCCAAAAATTCGATGTGGTTATCGTCGAATGGTTTTATACGAGCTTGTTAGCAGGGTGAGAACTAATAAAAAATATTTTTTATGTAGTACATAAAAATTAGTATCCGATTTTGTACGTCTTCCATGCATATTTAAACCATTCTCGCGATTAAGAAACTTTGATGATGTATTGTACGCGTTTTCGGGACGGTTTCATAGAAAATAAAAACTTGGCTTGACCTTCGGTTTTATCCGCTTATTCGTATAATCAAGCCAAATGTGTTAATGATCCTAGAAATCCTTTTCTTAACAATAAACTACACAATTTATGAATAACCAGTTTTTGCATGCGACTCTGCTCGCGTGAACGTCGGATGAATACTTTCGTCTCTTATATTGATCGATCAGATAGTCATCCGATGTCGTACCCTCTCTTAACTTCAGCCCTATCTCCGTTTTTGATTTTGATTCTGACCCCAATCTAGATTCCGGCTCTATTTCATATATATATAATTCATACGTGACTCTTTTTGCATGGATATAAAATCAATTATTTATCTTTCATAACATTATCATCCATGGTCTCGATCTCAGTTGTGCTCTCGATTCAATATCTGAAGAACTCATATTCTTAAACCAGAAACACACGTAAGACAGCAATTTTTTTTATTCTGAAATGACCACATTTTCGTTCTTGATTCTGATCACGGTCTTACGTTTCTGATGCTGAACTGAAGTTAAACTTGCAACTCTCTTAAACATTGTTGTTACCAACAACCGATTGCCATAAGTCAAGAATTTGTTTTGCGATTACGCAAGAGAATCCGTGAGTAAATATTAGTATCTTTATAAATTATAGCTTAATGTAATTGTAATGTATAAGTAATATTACAATAAAGTTTTAACATATTAGCATATTGTAATCAGCCATTGAAGTCTGATTGAGTAACAAATATCCAAACATACAGACTTTCACATTTATAATATTAGTAGGACATAAGCTGTCAACATTTTCTTCTAGTTTCATATTTGCACACATGGCATGTTTGTACCTAAATCGATTCTAAAAATTCTTCTACTCATGAAAACTTATAATATCTCAAAGCAACATAGCTAATCATTTGATACTTGCATTTGTCCCCGCTTTCGTTCAAACCTAAAGTTTGACCCGTGATGGAATCAGAGTTGAATTCGCGGCGTCGAATAGAATCGTGTGCGGGACCGAAATGTAAATTGAGAACAGGACTGGGTCGAATGACGGATTGTGATCAAAATCAAAATTGTGACCGGAATTAGAATCCAGAGCAGTACTGGAATCGAAATTAGAAGCGCGATCAAAACTTGCAACAAGGCCGATTGTAATAAAAGACGAAGGAACTTCTACTGTGCCCATACGATGGTAGCGGAGGATGTGAACAGGTGGTGTTCTCATACTTAAATATTGCAGCGAGAAAAGTTACAAAACCAAGTATGCCAGGCCGGCACGTTGTAAATAAAAAATAAATGAATTGTTAATGTCGCGTATAATGAATATGTACTTCGTTTATATTAATCTATTTAATTTTGATTCTAACGTGATTATGGTTCGATAAATCCCAGTCTCAATCCAGTTGCCAATTTACGAAATACCACAAAACTGTTAATTGTCCATTTGTATGTAGTAGACTCCATTATTAATTAGGATTACCGAGATCGCTTCTAATACCACTGGTAAAAAGTTCATGGAATTAAATTAAATGGATAGGCCTTGAAATTGGAATGAACACAAATACAGAAGTGATATAACATTTGCATTCCTATACACATAATAACAACTTTAGTGCAAAAAAATACATAGTAATGAAAAATAAATAAGAGATTTGTCGGTTTTAGAGAATATTGAAAAAAAA
Organism: Eumeta japonica; assembly: GCA_005406025.1. Lineage (NCBI taxonomy): Eukaryota > Metazoa > Arthropoda > Insecta > Lepidoptera > Psychidae > Eumeta > Eumeta japonica. Next base: position 552,930 of record BGZK01000129.1, read on the forward strand.
AAAAATGATAATTCAGATAAAGATATTTAGGATTTTAATACCATTCTCAACTTTTTACTTTACTATTACGTAGCAGAGCATAAAATCCCGTATTTATAGTGTTTTAGAAGATCATATTATATTTTCTACTTGTTAGATGAGATAATGTTTATAATTTTATGGTATAATATGACAGTATGGGAAAATACATAATGTATAGACAAAATGAAATTATATGGATAAAGATTTAAATATGACGCCCTTTTTATTTCAGGTTTGCATCAATATATAAAGCACCATTGATCTGGGTTAGCTCTATGGATCCTCATTGGCAAGTCCTAGAAATAGTGGATGAGCCCAGCAATCCCGCGTACACGGCTAGCGTGTTAACTAAAGCGACACCTCCTTTTGGCTTCTTTGACAGGGTCAATGAATTATTCATGCAACTCTACGTAAAGTTTTTGACGATGTAAGTTTTTAAAGCTACACGATATTTTACGAGCTTTTGGAAAATTATTTGCACGATATATTTTATCATTGCTCTTAAAGCCAGGGATAGTATTATTTAATTTTAACATTGAACTATTAAAATAATGTAGATCATTTCAAGAAATAATGTTAATTTACATGAAACTGTTTTTTCTATTTGTATTATTACATTGATTTAAGACTTAAGTTGTTTTTGACTCGTTGGTCAATTCGTACGTAATTGGGATCGAATCCAGTACTTTTTGTCGAGTCCAGTACTCCAGTACTGGAGTCCAGTACTCCAGTACTTTATGGTATAATATAATATATATTATACCATACTACCGCTTGTGGACCATCACTATCAGCTTACAGAACAATTATTGTAAATCTCATACAGGTATTGTTTTGCTTTTTTTTTATAGATTTTAATCACCCCAATGCGAGTTCAATTGTGATTGGATTTAGTGGATCGAATTCCGTACCTTTTAAATTGATTGCTCTTAACCACTCAGCTACCTCAGTCTACCTTTACACTATGAATGTAATGAGTTTAATTTCATATTGATTATTTTTTACAGTATTGCAAATTTTGTGTTGGCGAGACCGACTTATAATAAACACTTCGTGCCGGCTTTCGAAAAACGGGGCATGATCCCTCCCGGATACGATGAAATGGCGCACAACGGGTCGTTTATGTTCTTCAATGCGCAGCCGGTGTTAAGTATCGGACAGAGGCTCACGCAGAACACCAGATACATCGGCGGCTACCACATCGACCCTGACACTAAACCTTTGCCAGAGGTATATGTTAAAAGAAAATCCTGTGCGCAAGATTCACAATGACTTTTAACTAAACACTTCAGTTCTTAATAATCTATTTAGATGAAAACGTAGTTTTTGTATTAAGTCTAAAACGATTTTCTCCTTAATAATTAGTTTGTACTAAATGTGTAGAATCTGAAGAAAATTTTCGACAACGCTAAAAACGGCGTCATCTACTTCAGTATGGGATCTAACTTGAAGAGTAAAGACATGAGCGACTACACCAAGCGGGGGCTGCTCGAGATGTTCGGGACGCTCAAACAGACGGTGCTGTGGAAGTTTGAGGAGGAGCTGAGGGATCTGCCCCACAACGTGCACATCGTCAAATGGGCGCCCCAACCTAGCATATTAAGTAAGTACATAAATAGATTGCAAAAATGTTTTCATTGAACTTCATCAGTGTCATTGTCTAACCATAGCTCAAAATATCTCAACTTTTTAAAAGTAAATATTTGTTTTGAACGTACATATTGCTTCGACCGTTCGTATCCGTCCAATTAGGTTTTTATTATTCCTAACTTTAATCACGGCTTTATTCGTGTACACAGAATAAAGTTTTGAATGTTTTTTTAGCTTATTCTATTTCCTCTTCTGATCTTTACTTCAAATCTAATTATGATTCTAGTACTATTCCTTTTTCTACATCGGTTTCGCTTTCGCTTCGTTTCATCTTTTATTCTCAAGTTCTGGCTTACAATTCTAGTTTAGCTCCCATTTCGCATCCGGGTAGAAGTCTCGGTGTTGATTTCACTCCCACTCTTGGTTCAATCATCCTTTTTTAATTTTATCCTGATCCCCCTCTTGATTTTAATCTCAGTATCATATTAATACTGGTATAGTTTCCAATTCCCATTCTGGTCTCCTGATCTTATGTGATCCTATCAGATCTCTGTTTCGATATGAATAAATATGTAATGTTATTTTGTTGATTAGTTATGTAATTTCATGTGAAAACACAAAAAAATGGATATCCTTTTCATATTATGATTTTAGAGGTTAAACATGTCTCAGTTAGAGAAATACCATAAGTTTACTTCGTGCGAGAATTTGAGATTGATGGAAGTTATAGTTTCATGTAAATATTAAAAAGGAACAGACAACATTTAACTTTAATATATTTGTAGGAATTTATAATTTATGTTTAAATATTCAGGATAAGGAAAAATTTATAGTTTCGACAAATGTGTTGAAAAACTAGTGTAAAGTACAGTTAGATTTTTTTTACAGGTCATCCAAAGACAGTCCTGTTTATAACTCACGGCGGTAAGCTCTCAACTATTGAGGCTATTCACTACGGAGTGCCGGTGATAGGAGTACCGATATTTGGAGATCAATTCGCTAATATGGATCAAGCTGTTTTGAAAGGATATGGTATAAAAGTTGACTATGAAGAAGATCTAGCAAAACCTCTCAGAGCTGCCCTCGACGAGATGCTAAGCAAACCTAGGTACAATTTTGTTATTTTCGCCAAAGCACTGAGGAATAAAAATGTTTTTATATGAACCAATTATAATGAAAACTAAGTACTATTAGAGTTGGTTAAGTGAGAGCTTATTACGATTTATATGATGCTATAAAATTTTATGGAGGTTTGATGATTTACGTGAGTGGTATTTTTATTGTTGGTTCTACATACTTATTAGCTACATTTCTAAATATAGTTTGTAGTAATATCTTAATTTAGTAATACCAAAAATCTGAAAATAATAATTTAAGAGCTAGGATTAAAACTACTAACTTCCTACCGACTTAGAAGTAGGTAGGAAGTTAGTAGTTTTAATCCTAGAAGAAATTATTTGAAGTTATAGTTTTATGAAAACTTTTTTTTCATAAATATTATTTATATTTGACAATAATTTCAGTTATGCTGAAATTGCTAAGCGTATATCAACAATATTCCACGACGTGATTGCGTCCCCCCGCCAAGAGCTGGTGCACTGGGTGGAGCACGTGGTGAGGACCCAGGGCGCGCCGCACCTGCGCTCCATAGCGCTCCACGTGCCCTGGTATCAGAAGATATATCTAGATCTGATAGCTGTCACTGTCATATTACTGTATGTAGTAAAAAAAGTATTGTGTTGGGCGTGTAAGTTACGCTCATGTAAAAAACAAGTGAAAGCCAGTAAAAAGAAAAATTGAAAATGCTATTAAATTTTAGTATTATTTTTACATACATGTGTTAAATAAATTACTTAAACAAATTACATAGAGTATAATTTAGCAGTGCAAATTTTTCATTAGCGCCATAGTCTACTAAGAGAACTTTGATATTTCTATCATTTTCTATCACTCCTTAATTTTAAAGAAGTCATTCGAAACGTATGGCTATCGCACTTATAAAACCGTCAAAGTACATATCTACTTCGTATTCTTTCTTGAATATTTGGTAATAATCTGTATTTAATACACTATTTTAAATATATAATGACTATCTATCTAAATATAATAACAAATGCTACTGGTAGTATATATTTGTATATTTAAAAAGTATTCTAATATACAATATTTTGGCAATATAAACACATTGGATTGGATTAGCTGAGAAACATACTCAAATAAATAATAAAAAAAACTTAAAATGATTAAGTTTACATTACAAAAATACCGCCGCGGGTCTGGACTGATCTGACTGTACTTATTATACTAGCATTGCCGCGTTGAATGGCCACAGATAGTGCTTAGAACAGATGAGACCTAGAGCGGGGGTCGCCTCCGATTGACCTCGAGTCTCCTGCCCTAATCTTCAATTTCTGTCATGCAAATTTGCATGACAGAAATTCACTTAATGAGGTTGTGTCCGCATTTGACACTCCTTACGCCCTGGTGGATGTGAATCTCTGTAGTTTCCTAAGGATGTGTCTGGTTAGCATGCAACTTACGTAGAAATTAACAATAAAACGATTAGCGTACAAAGATAATTATAAACTTAACACTTGCTTAGGTATTCGATATTTGTCAATCCTTTCATAAAGGATTCAAATTCAATAAAATCTATATTCAATTCTTTGGATAGAGTTTCGTAGTGGAAGGGCAGCTTCGAGGGTCAGCGGTGTGTTGCATGTTGCATGTTAATGCATGTTGCAGGTAAGCATCTATTTTCGATTTCTGCGAATTAACACCTCACACAATGGAATAAATAATTGTATTCACATGTTGCCAAAAGATAAAATTTTGGTAATTTTGAACATTCAATTGTTCTAAATATTGCAGATGCAAAACGTCCTCTTACGCATATGAATGAATTTTAAATATTAAAAAAAAATCTACAGAAAATTCAAGTTATAGAACAACTTTCCCAGAACAAATGGCAATATTCGGTTTTTTGTTTACTCACAGCTTATATATTGGAGTGTGTTTATTGACATTATGGGAAGTTTAATTAAAATATTTATAAAATTCGTATGCATGTCCATTCTTCAGAAGTTGAATCAATCATGGCCTCTAATTAAGAGTTTCGAACTGTGTTTTCAAATCCTTTTATTGTTCTTCGGTTGTCTCTATACTAAATTTTATTGAAATCGCTTAAATTATGAAGATTTTTAAAAATTCTCACGAAACCCTAAAAATATATGGAATACACTTTTATTGGTTTTTATTTACTAAATATACCATACTAAATTTCAATGATTTTTTTTAATTATAAGGGTTTATCGTAATTTGTCACGGAACCCTTAAAACATATCGACTATTTTTTAATAGCTTCAATTTATTGACATACTATGTTTTATTGAAATCCGCTTAATTAAAAGTATTCTTAGAATCCCCAAATAAGTATATCGAATATTGATTATCCTTTTTTGGTTTGTAATACTTCTAATTTCATAACTTTAGTGTCGTTATTATCCACTTTTTCATCATCGCCGTGGTCGGATCCATTGGAAACTTACGTCAAAATCAATATTCAAATTCAAAATATCTTTACTTCATAGGTTACAAAATAACACTTGAAATACGTCATAATTTTTTGCGAATTTACACTTTACCGCTCGTTCGGAAGGTAATTTTCCCTCAAGAAGAACGAGCAAGAAACTTAAGGGTAGCTGTTTTCTAATTTGCACATACATAGCCAAAACAAATACGAAACCATTATGAATGAAACAGACCGGTAAGAAGTCGAGCCGCTTATGCCCATGGATATTTTTCTTCTAAATATTCAGAAATTGTATAATACCCTTTTTTACTAAGCGACTGTTTAATAACGTTTAAATTTATATAGGGATAAATCTCGTATATCTATAGGAACCTTAATGAATATGCGTATACAGAACCCTCTAAATGAATTTGTGACTTTACTTAGTCGACTAACATGTGAAATCAGTTTATTTTTATTTCTGGTATTGAGTTTATGTCGACTACTATTTTTTTTAAACATTTCTAAATTTTTTTTTACATACAATAAATTTTCATAAATAAATTGAGATGCCAGGGTAAAAATTCCAATTTCCTTAAACTTATTTCTAAGAGATGCACGAGGTCCGAGCTTGTAAATTGCGCGAACGGCTCGCTTTTGCAGCATAGAAATTCTATGAATATCCGCGGCGTTTCCGCAGAGAAAGATGCCATACGACATCAGACTATGGAAACAGCTAAAATAAACCAATCTGGCAGTTTCGACGTCCGATAAATTTCTCATTTTTTTGTCAGCAAAGGCGGCAGAGCTAAGCCTTTTCGCTAACTTATTTATATGAGGACCCCATTGAAGCCTGTTATCTAAAGTAATTCCTAGGAACACTGTAGAATTAACAAACTCCAATTCTTTGTTGCGTACTGAAATAGTTCCGGATCCATGTTTTACATTTGGAAGTAAGACTTTTATACATTTTGTTTTCATTTCATTAAGAAGTAGGTTATTTGCAGTAAACCATTTCTCTACCTTAGAGATAGCATTTTTCACATCGTCGTAAGTGGGCTCTTGTCTTTTAACTTTGAATAACAAAGAAGTATCATCTGCAAGCAGTACTATCTCATGAACATTCTTAACAAAGCTAGGTAAATCATTTATGTAGACTAAAAAGAGAAAGGGACTAAGAATTGATCCCTGTGGTGCACCCATGTAGAATATAGATCCAGACGATTTCGTACCATTGACATCAACCCTCTGAACCCTGTTACTCAAATACGACTTCAGAAGGTCGAGTGCCCGGCCTGTTACTCTATAGTGATGTAGTTTCCCGATCAGAGTTTCCTGATAAACACAATCAAAAGCCTTGGAGAGATCGCAAAATATGCTAATTGCATCTCGTGAATTCTCCCAGGCTCCAAAAAATATGTTGCATAAGCTCAACGCCAGCATCGATTGTTGTGCGACTCCGAGTAAAACCGAATTGTTTATTAGACATTAATTTATTGGTATAAAAATGTACTAACAATTGATTTAGGATTAATTTTTCGAATATTTTGCTAAGTGACGGTAGTATAGATATGGGTCTAAAGTTATTGGGACTTGATGCACTACCTCTTTTAAATAATGGAATTTCTTTACTTTCTTTCAACAAATCGGGAAACACGTCATCATCGCCAAATGCGGCGCAATATAATCTATAATAGAGTTTACAATTATAATAGAAATACCATGAATGTCAGCAGTTCTCTTCATGTCTAGAGATTTAAACGTTTTGATAACCTTTTCAGAACTCACATGTTTAAATTTAAATTCCAAATTAATATTACAAATCGGACTATTGTCTTTACTGATGATTCGTCAAGAGCGGGAGATGAGTTAAGAGAACTGGTAGTTAAAACACGAATGTCAGTAAAGAACGTTTCGAAGGCCTTAGCAACTTCTGTGTCTTCATTCAAGGTTTTGTCATCTAACTTAAGTTTAAAGTCAATAACTCGGCCCCTAATTTTTCCAGTCTCGTTCTTTATGACACCCCAAGTCGTTTTCATAACATTATTACTGTTTTTTATTTTACTATTTATGTGTTTGGCTTTAGCTGCGATGCAAACACGTTTAAAAAATTTTGAGTTTTTTGTTATATATTTGGCAAGGCTCTCACTATTATTAAAAGTCCTCTCGTCATAAAGCTCACACAGTCTTCTTCTACTTTTATGAATTCCTACTGTTGCCCAATCACTAAATGACAATTTTTCATTTATTTTAACATTTTTCACTTTCAACACATTATTATATTCTGTTTTTATCACGTTAAACATTAAATTATACATTTCATTGGAATCATCACAGCACTGAAACTCAGGTGATAGTTATTACATTATTATTTGTATTTGTTAAAATTACTATACCACGACTTAGAATGGTAGTCTATAGTAAAATGATTATTAAAAGTATCAGATAACAAAGTCTATGTGTTTCAAATTATGTTGTAACTGTAGAGAATTCTTGTAATTTTAATGCATTTTCTGTGGAAGTAAGACTTTACTTTGTTACTTTTACCGCACATAAAGCTTTTTTAGAATAATTTTTATTTCTTCCTTTATATTACTTGGTAATAATCTTTTCTCGAAATGCTCGTGCTGGCTCATTCTTTCTGTAAATACCAATTATATAAACATTTCAAAAGTTTATGTTCACAAATTACCATAAAATTTGTAAAATAATCTTAGTTTATATAAATTTAATTTGTTATTTTTTTATTCATATTTCATATGAAACGAAATATAATTTATCATATTATTAATCAATCCGAAATATTTTTTTCTATGAAAACTAGAACTTAATTATGAAAAAAGGATAATAATAGAAACACAAAACTGTGTAATTAAAGTCACATTAAGCATAAGTAATTTACAGATTTATTTGTCAACCCTAAAAATATGAAAATACATTTACATAACGAAATCAATTAAGTGGAGTATCCACTTATTGGTTGTAAGCGTTAGTTACTAAGTTTTTGGTTTGACAATACATTCTGAACTGTAGATAGGAAATAGTTTGTGGTTTCGAATAGAAATTTCGAATTACGATTTTCCCTTCTCTTACAGCGCATTGTGTATAGTGGGCCCAAATTAGTTTTTCCAGTTGAATTAATTCAAGAGTACACAATATAAAATTACCCCGTAAGTTAGTGCTCATTTTCCTGTTGTATTTATTTTATCGATTAACTTGATAACATCTATAAAGTTTTTGTTATAAAATAAAAGCTAATACAAAAAAAGGCTATTCGGCAGCCGAAATGTACTTCCATTTCGAAATGGAAGTAGATTTCATTTTATTTTCAATGGGTTTTATTATTAATCATAGTTATAATTGCAATTTAATCAGTTATATTTATTTTTATAACTATTACAAAGACCATTTACATATTTATTTTATATAGTTTATTATAATTAACTCTGTGTGTAATTAATTCTGTAAACGAATGATACGTTCGTAGGGTAGGGGTATTAAAGGTTATATCAATTTTTTTACGTCTTACGAACCTCTTGGCCCAAGTAACGACTGATCAAATTACTGATTAACTAACGTCTTCACAAATTAATTGATAATAGACAATAATTATTAATAGATATACATTTTTTGAAAATAAAGGAACTATTTAAATTATAATGATAATGAGCGTTGTTGTGAAGTGTTATTAAAATAGGATACAAGCTACCTTTAAATAGAATAATTTTATTGTAAATGAATATTAAAATTGAATGTAATTGACAACAATAGATAATATAACAAAAAACGATAACAAAAGTAAAATTTCATTGAAATGATCCCAGAATAGACATTTTTTGGTCTAAAAATACATGTAAATGAGTAAATTTAAGCTAATTTTCTCAGCTTTAAAATGCATTTTATCTTGACGCATTCAAAAGTAATTTGAAGGATAAGCAGTAGAAATATATAATTTTAAAATTTCAAAATTCTAGAATGCTGTCATTTCTAACCTAGGTGACCGATTTGGCTCAAATTTTAACTCAACCTTTGTAATCGTTCATAAAATATGTATATTGAGTTTTATTAAGAAATCTAAAGAACTGTAGACACTATCGTGCTGTCAAATCACGCGTTATATCGTATATGGATGGTTCTCCAAAAAAAAAAAAAAAAATCGAAAATCGTGTCCATACGCAGTTTTATGTGTTATTAACAGTATGACATCAGCTTATTATTTTTTTATGAACACTATAGAACTCTAGCTACATGTACTATGCATTATTTTAGTGTTCTTGTTTCCAGCTGAAGAATATCAGTTGACCGAATACCCTAAAAATCATTTCCTCATCATGTCCCACACTCAATATTACAACGATATTATTTTGCTAATTCATCTCACTTTAAAGAAACGTTAATTACGATATCATTTTGTACTTCAAAAATACTACTTTTAACAATAAATATTACTTTCATTGAGTAAAGAATAATAAATTATTCTAAAATAGATTTTTTATCTTTGTCCCACCAAAACAGAATCATTCCCTCATTTCATAAACACTTGTCCAGTACTTTTGCATATGACTGTTAACTACCACATTAATGAATTATTAGCAGTTGGAAACTCTGTCAGTGTGACCTTACCATCATTGTTGCCCGACGTGAAAGGATTTAATGAAGTACAGTGATTTTTTAAAGAATTATTTAAATATTACATTTTCACGTATCATTCCCTCATTTGAAGTTTGAACAAGATGATTGTTATATCTTTTAATAATTGTTATATTTTAGACTTTATGAGGTGCAATATTAGCCTTCAATTACAAATCAAACTGAGATTATAGGTAACCACGTTTTGTTGATTATATTTGATTTTCGTCATTCCTTCACCACCATTCCCTCATGAAAATTATAAATAAGGGAAATGATTATTATAAGTATTATGAGTAAAGTAACGACATATCAGTTTTTTCATCGTTAATATTATTATCCACATTCACCTTGGGAAGATTTTTCATACCATGTGCAACGAAAAACTTAACGATGTCGTAGTTTTTTGAAATATAAAAGCCGAAAATAGTTGCTGCGATTTTAAACAAGTACCAAATGTTAAAAACTAGTTTTTGCAATTAATGAATTTGTATTCTTGAAATAAAAATTATAATTGTTTCCTAAATTAATCATACCGACGTATAAATAATAAATATATAAAAGATCACTTTCTAATAATCGATTTTTTTTTCGTGTATTTTGTAGAAAAGTATGAAAAGTTAGGGACCACCTTGTCAACTAAAATAAGGCTCTTATACACTATATACAGGTTGGCACAATAGAACGTGTATATTGCATCATTTTTTTTGTGAGGGTAATAAGCGCGCGGGCGGCGGGGAGCGTACATCGTTGGGTAGGCGGGCTCATGGAGATTCAGTCACAATGAGTTACTTCGACGGGAAGCATTGCGCATTTTTGCGTGCGCGCATTTTACGGGAACTCGCGTTCATATATTGTTACTAGGCGACTATATTGTTGTGAATTTGGACTACGGCGAATTAGTGAAGCTCCGAGTACTAATTTAATTAAAATATGGGTAAAGCGTTTTGAAGAGACCGGTTCAACATTTAAACCACAAGCAAAAGGTCGTCCAAGAACATCGGGAACCGAAGACAACATTGAGAGAGTTATGCAGTCGGTACGCGGAGATTCAAAAATTTCTACTCGCAAGAGATCGTCTGTCTTACAGTTATCGCGACGAAGTTTGCAACGAATTTTAAACTTGGATCTTAAACTTCATCCATACAAACTGCAAATAATACAAGAATTGAAAGAGTCTGACTTCATAGCACTGCTCACATTTGCTAATGAAATGCTTAATCGATTTTCCAATTTGACAATATCCTTTTCTCCTATAAAGCCCATTTTCATGTCAATGGGTTTGTAAACCGTCGAAACTGTCGTTACTGGCACAGTGAGAATCCCAAACTCAAACACCAAAAACCGCTGCATAGTCCCAAAGTGACAGTATGGGCAGCAATCTCTAGCAGATGAATAATTGGTCCATTTTTCTTCGAAAATGCGTGGGGGCAAAACGTCACTGTAAATACCGAACGCTATGTTGCGATGTTGGAAGGTTTTTTGGCTCCAGAAATTGAAAATTCAAGAATAGTGAATTCTAGGACTTGGTTTTAGCAAGACGGAGCGACCAGTCACACATCAAATGACTCCATAGCGGTTGTGAAACAAATGTTTCCTGGAAAAGTGATTTCGAAAAGAGATGATATCCCATGGCACCCACGTAGTCCAGACATAACGCCCTTTGACTTTTTTTGTGGGGATACCTCAAACATAAAGTCTACAGCAATAATCCGAGGAACATCAGTCAGCCCAAGGAGAATATTCTTGGAGAAATTGCAGCAATTCAACCGGCATTATTATTAGGAAATAACACCAGAATATTTCGAAATAAAGCATGGTCACTTATTTTACCGAGTAAAGAAAAATTTTAACTCTGCGCTAAGGTAATGGGAGTGACGAGTTACTCAGATGGTGAACTGTGGAATAAGATGAAACCATCGCCTTAAACGGGAAGAAAAAATAACATAAAATCCATTCAAAGAAATAGAAACGATTAGAGTACAAAAATATCTATCGAGAACAAAATAAAATAAATCAAACGAAAAATAAATGTAGTGGGGATAATAGATTAATAAATATAAAAAAAGGATATGAAAACCTCGAAGGAAATGTGACATTGACGATTTTTCACATTTACAAGCGTTTACTCTACTTTGACACTTTTACTAGCAACTGCTGTTGTTACAATTTTTTTAAATATAAATATTTTTTTTTGAAATAGCTAAAGTTTCCATATGCATTATCACGATCAATTTTATTTACAATAACGTAATCAATTCGGTACACATAATACTTTAATCTACATCAACTCCGAATGACTAACCATTGTCATTCATCAATCATGCCGTAACAACTTCAAGGTTTTTATCACACACTATAAATACTTGTGTGACTAACAAAGAATCCTATCAGTTGAGGGCTGGCAGTTATTGGCTGTAGACGCTATTTAGGTTTAATTTAAAATTTACTTAAATCACCTAAATGAAACTGTTACTACTACTTTCGCTGGTGTACGCGAGCGACGCTTACAGGATCCTGGTGGTGTTCCCCACGCTCGGGAAGAGCCACTCTATTCTCGGCCAGGGCTTCGTGGACACGCTCAGTCAGGCCGGGCACGAGGTACGTCCCGTTGTGTATTAGCGATGAATAAGGGAGTGTTTTTATTATGGTTAGGGATTTTAAATTTAAATCATTATAATTCGTATTATTGGTTGTGGTGAATACTTGATATAATTATTTTCAAGTTGAACTTTATAAATTTATTATTTAAATTTTTCATATAGGTCATAGTTTGAAAGTTAAAATTAATTTTATTTTTGAAAAGTTTTATATGTTCACATAGAGATATATATTTCACAAGCAAAATTAATTGTGGTCTCCGTCTTAGGGTTCTGAATTTTATGCTCAAATCGAGGTCGATACGATATATGTATAACAAGAATATTTATATGATTCATCTGTAAAATATAGGTTGAGAAAATAATTTTTCGTATTTTATATACAAGTTTAAGATAATTGGAACGAAGTTCCTTACGGCGAGCTTGGAGGAGATAGGGATTTTGCTGCGCGACTGAACTGAAAAAAATGTGATAGTAAAACCGTAAGAAAAAGTCCGTGGAATAAAACCGTTAAATGAGACGTGCGCAGGCGCGACAGTCGTATACACAAGCGAGTAGTGTATAATACCTTTCTCTTTCTCCCTCTTTCTTTTCGTTCTCTCATCCCTTCTCTCTCTATTACCACTCCACCCCATAATGCACAGTATATACTCATGAATTCATGGACAAGCACGTGGCGAATATTCACATTATAGAATTATTTTACTCGTGAGTAGTCACGTTTATTTTCATATAATTTCAAATCGTCAAAACAATAATAAATATAGTAACAATGGCAAGTGAACTAACAAATTGTGAGATACAATTGACAGTGATAATAGTGGGAAATATTCTATTTCTTTGTAATTTTGTGTTGTCAAACAAAATAAAGAAACATATTTTGTTATTTTAGTTGATAATTTGAATTACGATTTTTATTTTACGTAATTTATTTTATTTCCTAAAATACTGAATTTCCTAAATACTTTCCTGTACTTAAATAAAAACTAATCAGCAAAATTTAAGAGAAAAATCAAGAAAACCTACATAAAATTGAGCACGATTTTTTTTTGCAAATTGTGTCGATTCTACATTAGCCGAAGGAACTTCGTTCCTACCTGGTGTCCCACGACACCACTCGTTTTTTTTTTATCATATTTTATTTACATTTAATTATATATATACTATTTTGTAGGTACGTTGCTAAATAACAATTTTTAGCAACTAATTTATAAATAAATATGCAAATGATCGTGAGAAATCGGCAACAACGCTAGCTTTATGTAAAACTAGGATGAAACGTGACTAAATACACCATAATCAGTTGAACAAATAGAGGAAAATTTGTCGCTGGAGATGCTACAAAAATCAATAAAAAAAATACTAATATGGAATTTGATATTGGCCATGATAGCTTAAGGCGAATACATAATTCAATCAATAGCCGATAAAAAAAACTCGTTTTTCAAGTAATTTGTGAAAAATGTAAACATATATTAAAATGTAAAAAATAGCCTCCCTAGATGTTAATACAAAATACAGATGGGATTAAAAACAAATTGACTATTTTAGATAAAATTGTTTGAATAAATGATATACAAATTTTAAATCGAAATATCTTTCAAACTTAAGTTGAGAGATAGAATTATTTTTACACGAGGAGTAAAACAATATTTCTTGTCGAGGACAGCTATTATTAACATATTTAATTTATTCTACACAATTAGATAAATAAAATAAAATAAGGAAGTAAAATATGCGTTCTTTATTTAACGACAAGGGAGCAAAGGCCTAACATAGATACAATAAGGATGGTAATATTATTTTAAAACCCTCAGTTCGGCTCAAGCAGCCGATATATTCACATGTGGTTTTTGTGTCTCTTGTTCTGACGCTTATCGTTCTAAATATTTGACTGATTTTCTATGAAAATAAAAAAAAAATATATATAATAAATATTTTTACCTAGTAACAATGTTGCTCTGCGGAATTCGCAAATGACAATTTTTGATTTTTTTTAATGATGTTATTGCCATAGAAGTATAAAAAAGATAAGATGCACAGTCGCGTGTCAACGCCGGAAAATGGATCAAAATGTATATTTTGTCTCAGTCTCACATTTTCCGATATCAATTTGCAGTGCCAAAGAAAAAGAAGGGAAGGGACATTATTTATTATCTGAAATTTCAACCGATTTTGTTACTGGAAGAAAATAAGTCTTACTTTTTTACAATTTACACGTGTTGTTCTTAAACAAGACATCAATGGAGTGGTTTAATATTATTTTAAATCTTTATTTTTGTTTTTTAGTTGAATGTACGAAAAGAATCATAGTATATATATTTTTTATAATAAAGCTCAATGTAGTAATCACCTAAGACCAAAATTAATATGAATCCTTAATTTATAATATCGTTAAAAATATACATGAAAAAACTTGAAAATTTTTAAGGTGTATAGAATATAGTAATATAAAATGTTCTTATTATTTTTATATTTAAATAAGGTAATGATTCATTAAACATTAACATATTTTTGATGAACATAATACCTATACCTACATAATTTGTTAAAAAAAAAACAATATAACACATATAATTTTTTTTCGAATAGGTTTAATCTATCATATGATTTACCTTGAGAGATAATTTTAAGATACGTATAGATATAAAATTAATAATAAATAAAATAATAAAAAAGGCGATAGAATAATGTAACAACACAAAAAATACGACGTCGGTGTTGCTTAGGTTTATTTCTTTTAAGTCGATTTATATTTCGGTTTATGATGCTATTTAAAATAAAGAAATTCAAAGTACTCATCGAGTACTCATTATAATACGTGATGGAGCACCTATTATAAATAAACTAAATTTTTATTATCGAAAATAAGAAATGTTATCCTTTTTCATAGCTTTCTAAGTGTTGTTTTTGCATTTTTTAACAGAACACTTTGATGTCGTAACGGAAGGTGCGACGAAACTACACTGAATGAAATGAGTGCTAAATTGTCTGTTTTAGCACTCATTTACTGTGCCCGTATTTAAACGCGGGACTGTGCATCTTTTCTTTTGATAGATCAATGGTTATTATTTTTATAATCTTCGAAACACATTGGGTCGTAGTCGACTGACGCCTGATTTATCGTATCAAAATCAAGGAAAATATTTATTCACAATTTACATTTTCTTTTTTTTGTAATTGTAATGGAGATTAATTGTTAAGACTAATTATAATCCTTTATTCATTACTATAAGATATAAAAAATAAAATAATAAATACATAACATTATCGATATTTAGAAGATTTTCCAACCGGTTTCAATAAAAAAAAGAAGGATCTTAATTCGTCGTAATCTAAACCTAATCTAAGTCTAAATATAAATACATATAAAATGGTAATGTTCGTTGGAAAAGAAAGGGTTTTCTTAATCATCACCAATTCCAATCAATTACCCGTTGGGGTGGTAAACATCCCTTCGTCTCAACGTGAGAGTAAGAGAGTTTGGTCGCAATGGGTAGGAGTGGGTGGTTGTGGGTGCTGAAAATGTGAAAAAATATATATTTGTCCTTTTCTAACTTGTGAGAACTTCTGGAAATGATCTAGAAAACTCCGAAATGTGTGCAACTGTTAAAATAGATCGAAAAGTAGCGTGTTGATTTGAAACATAAGAGCAATGAAAAAAAAAACGGTTTTCGAATATTCGTAAAGGAGTGGAAAGAATTAGAGAAAGTTTAACCAAAGAAGAAAGAACACTCTGCTGCTCATGGTGATCAATCTGTTGATCAATGTGAAGTGGAAAATAAAAGAAATAAAGTAAGAATGGCTAAGTTACGCAAAAAACGAGCTGTAACAAGTAAACAGACGTCATCACCAACACAAGCAACTTTAACAGTCTTTTTTGAACTATGCCACAAAGATCCATTTGCTGAGACTTTACTCAGAAGTACCAAGCTATTATACATGGGATACATCAAGAAAACAATTTAATCCTCGAAAACGTGAAATGCCAGTAGAAGGACATGATGGAGTGTTCAAGAGTAACACAATAGGACGCGTCTACACAGTGTATCCCAAAAACGCTGAATATTTCTATCTACGTTTACTACTTCACACCATTCGTGGCCCAACATGTTTCGAAAATCAAAAAGCTGTTAAAGGTTGCATTCGTGAGACGTATCATGAAATATGTCAAAGATTGGGACTACTAGAAAACGATACTCATTGGAAGGTAGCTATGAATGAAGCAACCCAAACGACCACATCAAATCAAATTCGTGAGCTACTCGCAATCATATTAATGATATGTAATCCTTCTAATCCAAATCCACTATGGTTAAAATATCGAGAATATATAAGTTATGATATCTTGACTGAACTACGACAACAAAAATCGGAATTATTAATTAATTTTAACGAAGAAATTTTTAACAAAGCTTTGATATTGATAGAAGATAAATGTTTAGCAATATCTAACCAAACGTTAATACAACTAGGTATTCAATCTTCTAAACAAAGTCATTCGGATGCTACGAACAGTGAATTTTTAAGAGAAACAAATTATAATATCGACGAATTGAGGCTTTATGTCTAACACAAAGAAACTCTTATTAATTGAGAGTCAAATACAAGCATACCATATGATAATAGATTATTATAAAAAAACTGCAATCCCAATAGTGATCCCATTTGAATGTCACTGGTATTGGTGTCACTGGTATGGTACCTTCAAGTTACTAACACCAGGAAACTGCCCAAAATTAAATAAAAAAATTATAACGATTGCGGTATTGCGAAGTTTTTGAAGGTCTCAAAATGAGATAGTTCCCTAATCAAGACTATGGACGAGCTGAACTGGACATGGAATATGAAGGAATACAGCTGAACTCCTTAACAACAAACAGCATGTATGTGTAGATTGAATTAAAATGAATTGTATCCTTGTAAACAATGCACCAGAAGACGACGTAGTTACGGTTTTCTCCTACTATGGAACACTTTAAGGGCGAACAGCATAGACTTGAAACTTGACCGCAGAATATACTGACAATGGATAGCATCCTTGTACACTAGAAAACGATGAAGCCGTGAAGGTTTCCTTCTACGATGAAACACTTCAATGGTGGATAGCATATACTTGAAATTTTGGTTACAGGTTGCTCCAACGGTGGATAGTGTTCTTGTACACCAGATGATGATGTAGAAGTGAGAGTTTCTTCATAGAATAGAATTCTCAACAGTGAACAGCATGGTTTTGGAACTTTGCATGCAAGCTCTTCTGACAATGGATAATATTCTTGTACACCTAAGAACGATACAGCCGTGAGGGTTTCTTTCTATAATGGTTCTCTTCAACAGTAAACATCATAGACTTAAAATTTGATATACAGAGTATTCTAATGATGATTCTTGTTCTCGTACACCATAGGACGATGTAGATGTTAGAGTTTCCTGCTACGATGCAACTTTGCAAAAGTGAACAGCTTAGACTTGAAACTTATAGTACAGGATGCTTTAAAGGTAGATTGCGTCTTCGTATACAAGAGAACGACGCAGCTTTAAGAGTTTTTTCTTACGATGAAAATCTTCAACAGTAAACAGCATAAACTTGAATTCCTTCGTGCAGACTGTTCCAAAAGATGGATCTAGTTCTTGTATATTAGAGGATAATGTAGCAATATAGGTTTCCTTCTACGGTGAAACTCTTCAACGGTGAACAGCACTTACTTGAAACATTGCATATGGACTGTTCTAACGATGGATAGTGTACTCATACACCAGAGAACCTAGGATAAAACTTTTCAACAGTGAACAACCATGGAATTTAAACTTTACATATGAGTTCTGAGGATGGATTGTATCATCGAATCATATGAAATGAAGCAGCCGTAAGGGTCTTCACCTATAAGAGAACGCCTTACCGATGACATTAAAAATATACACAATTTGGGCAAATGTATAAACAAAATTTCAGTAATATAAAAGATACGAACATCTATATTATATCGTTTGTACGAAGCAAACCTTCAGTCCCGCGTCGCAGCCGACGTTCTACATACATATTATATATATATGTGTGTGTTTGTGTGTGTGTGTATAAAACTTAAGACAATTCTTAATGTTATAAAAACATAAATGTGACAGTAAAACTTACGTGAATTAAAATTTGCTTTCCTATGCAATCTTAAAATAATTAAATAATTAGTCGGTGCCAGCTAAAGTAATATAGAATCCGCCAGTTTTTTGGACATTTATAAAAGTAATTAAAACCCTATATCTTCTATCTTAGCCATGGTATAATGACACATTTTTTACTCGTTTCTTTCTCTGAAGGACCCATTATGTTTTGATTAAATTTTCAGATAACGTACATTACACCGTTTCCTTATGAAAAACTTCCTGCTAATGTCCAGCAGATCAACATAAGTTCGGTCATGGATAACATACCTGGTAAGTTTTTTTTTGTACTTCCTTTCTTTTTACACATTTTTTTTGCATCAAACAACAAAAAACATGGAATCTATTTTGGCGTTTACTGTTATTTACCGATATAAAAATGACTTTAAAAAATTGATTTCGTTCTAGTATATATTACAGATTTATAAATAAGTCAATAAAAATATATGACTATACATAGCAGGTAGACAATTTGATGAGTTTTAGTTGATGTAATAGACACAGGACTTATGAGCTCTATTCTAGAGTTCTCAGTACTTGCTGAGCATAATTTTTTTTCTATCTTGTTAAAACATTTTGTAAGGTAATGAGTGCAGTTTCTTAAAAAAATGTCTAAAAAAATATCAATTGAAACGTTTTTTTTACAAAGACTCTTCTATACTTACTAATACTTACCCAAATTCAATACTTTAGCGCTGTTAGCACTTTGATGCGACTAACGGCGCATACATAGCCAATCAAGTTAGAAGCCCATTTTCTGCAACTAAGTTTTCATACTAACATAAGAAACAAAGTGAAATTTTTAATAGAACAAACAAGTATCACGAATAATAAGAAATTTTTATAGTTAGACCTAAAATAACATCGACGCAAATATACGTGTAATGATAGATATCCATTCACATTCATATTCGCACGCATGCACGCATGCAAGCACGCACGTATGCACGCACGCATGCACGTACTTATACACCACACACAAATGTAGAGGCTGCAAAAGAGATCGAAAGGTTTTTTTTTTGCAAAAACGCTATGTAGCTTAAACATTGGAGGGAGGTAATCGCGCTTGCTACGCGCCCGCGGCACCTCACGAAGATATGTGATTGTGATAGATTAGCGAGGCGATGTTTATTAACTTAATAGACAAACTTAGCAATAACTAACAGGAGTATTACACTATAAAATTAAATGAAACTACAAATATTGCACATGTGCACATGCACATTTGACGGGTTGCTTTTAACCCATAAAATTTGATTTATCTAAATATTTTTTTTTCTATTAACTTGATCGTCGTTCACCAAACATAATGCACTACTCAACACGTTTTCTTGTTTATGAACTCTTTTCAATAACTGGGCATCTATTTCTATCTCGCTTTAAGTTTTGCAAACGCATCTTCAATACCCTGACGCATCTCTAATAAGCTGCTGATGTCTTTCGTAAAAACTAAATCTTTAATGAACCCCATAACAAGAAAACGAGTGGAGTTAAATCAGAAAAACGTGGTGGCCATCTTCGTGAGCCGTAACGGCCGATCCAGTTATTTCCAAGTATATCTAATAGCCACGTTAGTAATAGTTTAATTACAGAATGAGGCGTAGCTTCATCATCTTGATATCAAATATGACAATGTATAGATCGCCAAATGGCATAGTATCTACAATATTAGTAATTTTTCCTTGTAGTAATTGCATGTATCTGTCCGTGCCTATTTAATGTTCCATCAATAAAAGATGGACCTGATATTTTACTGCCTGACATTTCTGCCCAAACGTTCATCGACATGCGATACTACGGAGCTATGTAGCAGTCA
Source organism: Eumeta japonica (assembly GCA_005406025.1). NCBI lineage: Eukaryota > Metazoa > Arthropoda > Insecta > Lepidoptera > Psychidae > Eumeta > Eumeta japonica. The sequence continues at coordinate 573,253 of BGZK01000129.1, forward strand.
CTCAGGATTCTTACGCGCCTACAAATTTGCGTTTTTTCGGTTTCATATACCGTTTCTGGTGAATGATTTCATCCGTCCATAAAATTTTAGTCCAAAATGAAGGTTCTTGATTACACTTTTATTGGATCCACTGACAATAATTTATCCATACAGGCAGATCCCTCAATAACAAGATATGTATTTTCGTGTATTTGTAGGGATACTGCTTATCTACTTTTCTCGACACTCAATATCTCAAAATAGATATCGGTGTTTACTAAGAAATTTGAATTACTCTCATATAAAGGTAATTTCATAAAGGCTTCTGAACGAGATGTAGTAGTGTTATTCTGATAGTTCCATAATTCGTTTAGATTAAAAGTAAAGCAGCATTCTTGTAGTTATAACTCGATTCAATCGATAGATCATAAAAAAAGTAGATTTTTTTTTTAATATCTAATTGACAATGTCATTAATAATTCAATTCTTCATTAGATTTCATGTGTTATTTGTATTTGAAAATCACTTTTTTAAATACAAAAATTGTAGGTATTCTTTTTCTGATTAGAACAGGAATCGTCAGAACAGGCATTGCCAAAACCGAATTTCTTTCAAAGAAATATAACCAGTCAGTCTTCTCCTGTATAATATTAACTTTTATCGTGGGATCCTCCTAACCATCGGGTAAGATACGACATTTTGTTCAGAGAAATGATTTGTGAAATCTGTTATCCCGGTTTGGCACGTGTCTATAGTGGTTCTAGAATCCTTTTTCTTCACCCCCGCAATAATGAATGTCTAATGTCTGGATGCGCAGGCGCCGGTTAGGAAGTGCATAGCATTCCATTCCTGAGGCAGCTTTTGCTAAGACACACATCTGCCTGCACTGCCTACGGCAGAGGTTTCATCACAGATGAGAGTCCAAGAACAAATGTAGGTGGAAAGGGAACCCATTTCAATGTTCCAAATCAGGTATATTGATCTGTTTGTACATCATTGATGATCTTTATCGGCTCTCCATCTAAAATAGCTGTATCAAATTTATCTGAACATTTAATTGTGACCATCGTTGAGTTTGATTATGTATCTTTTTTCGGCACTCGCTGTGGGGTGGCGCCCATTAAATACATTGTAATTATGTGTACAATGTTAATCATAAGTCTTAATTGATAAAACAGTTGGGTATTTCAGACCTAAGGTGAAATGCTATTACATGTCAGAGATCACATAAAAAGGAACTATACGACCTGAACCTCATGTCTCTTTGAATGCAATTAAATATTCTGTAGCATATATTTATGCCTTTCATTTACTTATATTGATAAACTTATTAATGAAAAAGGCAGCGTTACATTATTTTATACACATACATGCGACGCATGCCAGTGTCATCTCACGTAACCTTGCGTGCTCAGTCTAGCTCTCGCATAAAAGTGTTTTACATACTCCTCTAGAGAAAAAGGTACTTGGTAAGGTACAATTGCCCCAGCAAGACGCATACCATCACGCATACGGTGTACAGCGTTGATACAGCGGCGAATCTCGGATTATACTAGCCATACAACGCTCGATTGTGTGAGTAGGTTTCAACTCCGTAACGCACGCAATACATTACAAGAGCTCTCGCTGTATTAGGTCTATACTCTCCGTAGATCAAAATCATTCTGCGTACTCTGTTGCACTGTAACTTCTGGTGTTTCGCGGAATAGTGTATAACGGTAATTAACTAAACCCCATTTTTATTTACCAAAACACTATGAGTAAATAAAAATATAGTCCTAATAAAGTTTTAATTATAAGGTTTAATACACGAATAATCAATATTTACAAATAGTTCAATGCACCTTGTCACACTAACACCGATAAGTAGGTTATGTCACGGCCACTGGAGCGAAACTAAATATAGATAAAAGATTACGACAATTTATTGCCATTATCTTCCGCCCCGCCCGAAATGAGGAATTACCAGACAGCAAAGGCGCGGCGTTGAATTGATTCGGGTGGCAAGTGGAAGAGGGGAATGACTCGAATGGGTTTCACCGTTCCGCCACCCGCGCGGTGCCTTTGCCTAGACATCTCCAACACCCGCATGCGCACCGCATGTATTAGGCGTAAGAATTTTTTTTTTAACGAAAAGCGGCACCATATTCATCAATTTCGCAACAGAAAAAAATAATGTTTCTGACTGAGATTGAGATTGCATCGATACTTTATTGATTCTGTTTTCACGTATCTTTTGCCACACCTAACTTTCACTATCGAAATAAACATAAGGACGGAACTTCCTTAGTAATACACCTCTACTATTCATAACAACTAACAAAGCCCCATTCACTTTTTTCCAATATATATTCTATATTGAATATGCCTGTTATGTTTATCAGCATTTGCGACTAACTACCTAAGCATCGAAACTTTATTTGATCATCTATCTATGTATATACAGGATGGAATCGATCTTGCATGTTTCCACAAATATGCATAATCTTTTCCTTTTTTAGAACAACTTTGTCAAACAAATTATAGCAAAAATATGTAATTGAAAATATGATTATAAATAATATAAAATAATTAAGACAAAACCCTACTAAATGCTCGATTAGCCTAAAACGTGAGCGCCGCGCGTTGGCATCCCGTAACGATGGGTGGCGGGCGGCGTTTAGTCGCCTACAAATGATACTTGATATTAATAGTGATGTAAAAGCAAAGGTAAAATAATAATGCTTAAATGAATTATATAACTACTCAGCATTTATACTGTATAGAATTGGTCATGCATCGTTCCGCATATATTCATAATCTCCTTTTTTTCCTACAATAAATTTGCTAAAGAAACCATAATTATTGAAGTAGCTGTTCCTGAGAAAAATAGCTTAAAACGTGTTGTAAAAATGTACAATGTTTCATCCTTGCGACCTTGCTGAAGATCGTGTGCACGCCGCGACCCCTCAGCGCGTTCATGAAATTCACCAAGCCAGTCACGCCCCAGCAGTTGTACGTGAACGTCGTGTCTCCCTAGCTAATTCGCGCTGCACACGCGTGGTCATAGACTTTCCAAGAAATTTTAGATATTTTCTTATAAAGTGTTTACTATGTTGATGTTTTTGAAACTAAGATTCAGTGTGATTAATATTGACGAGTTTAATAAAAATGCCTTGCACTGCTATAGAATATGCAAACATTATTTATTGTTGGCGAATTTGCAGAGGTAACAATGCTGTCTGTGAGTCCGCAAGTCGCGTGAACTATCATTTATGCGATAATTTGCCTTAGTTTGCCTTGTTTGTTAAGAGGTGAGTAAAAAACCGGAACACACGAGGAAAATCAAACACTAATGTAATAATGCCTTCGGCGATCTTTATATCGCTACCAACATCAAGTGTCATTTGTAGACTAGATAAAGATAATTTGTAAGTGACTAGATAAATTCTTTAAAAATAATACACCGCATAGCCCATTTGGGCGCGACGCACTGCACGTGGGTGCGTAGGTGATATCTAGCCGAGCATTTCGTAGGGTTTTCCCTGTATTATTCTATAAGCATATTTTCAATGATATATTTTTGTTATAGTTACTTTGGCAAGTTGTTTTAAAATAAGAGGAGATTATAAATATTCGCGAAAAGATGCATGATCGATTCCACCTGTTTAGCACAGGTGTCTTGATATCCATACGAGCTAACATAATGAATTCTTTATAGACTGCATACATTTATTTTTACTTGATTGAGTTGCTTGAAAACTTCTATAGTTTCGAAAAAAAAGAAAATAGTATAAAAGGTCATGGTGTCATAGTATCATGTTGATATAAAAACAGAAGTCAAAAATTATGTTTCAAATAATATAGTGATTCAATTCATAGCGCTCCCAGGCAGATTTCTGAAATAAGTTCATTTGCTACTTGATTATGTCTTAGATTGAGGGAGGAAGAACAATCTAAAAATTTTATTGTTGGAGTATACGACTTTTTTTTATTATTTTCAGCCGATATAATGAAACTAACAAATTTGATAAACAGCCCGTTCAGAGCTCACACGGTAGCGTTAATGGGGCCAGAGACGATGGTGCCACTTCTCGAACATAAGAACGTACAGGAATTTTTAGGAGATGTCTCCCAAAAATTCGATGTGGTTATCGTCGAATGGTTTTGTACGAGTTTGTTAGCAGGGTGAGAATTATTGAACATAGTTAAAAGTGAATGTAATACATAACAATTAGTACGTAATTTTGTTTGTCTTTTATGTGTGTTTAAAACATTCGTGCGATGATGAGCTTTTTATGATATATTGTACTAGTTTTTGAGAGGGTTTCAGACAAAAAAAACGCGATCCCCATTTTCGTCCACTAATTTTATTGTTAAATTAAATTACTTGATTGGTTCTATTCTTGAAATAAAATTAAGTCACCCAATTTATAAGTAAAATAAGCTACTACAATTTTCTCCAACTTTAACCTAAATATCTCTACTACTAAACTGATTTTAAAAATTGTTTTATTGATAAAATTTTACATTGTTCTTGAGCAATATAGCTAGTACCTTATTGAGATACTAACATTTGCCTCAAGATTGTTTGAAATAGGTAGTTTCACCGTTAGTGGAATCAAAATTGAAAGTCACTTGAGTGACGGGATTGCGGGACCGAGACGCAATTAAGAACTTACCTGAAGTCGAAATTGATTGACCGATCAGGATTAAAATCAAGAGCCTGACTGAAATCGGAGCAGCAGTGGAATCGAAATAGGAAGTGAGATCCAGACTTACAGCAATCATAATACAATCGATCGAAATAAAAGATGAAGGAAATTCTTTCTATGGCCATGCGGTCAGAGCCGTGAGTGAGGAATAGGTGATGTCCCCGTATACTGTAGAGTATAGAGGAAAGGGCAGTACAAGTCTGCCGGGCCAGCTGGTTGTAAAAAAAAAGGAATGTATTGTCAATATTGTGCCTCTAATAAATCTGTCCTTTATTTATAATTATGTGTTCCATTTCTGTTCTAACATGATTCTTGTTCGATAACTGCTCGTATTACCATTTGTTATTTTGGTTAAAGTCTCAGTGAATTGAACTGAGACTGTAACCATAATTAACCGATTTATCAAATACCATAAAACAATAAATTTTTGCATTTTCAACCAGGAATATCGATATCGATATTCTAATAGAATTGCATTAAAAAAAACATGTAGTCAACATTTCATGGAAGTTACTGAAACTAATTCACCTTGAAAGTGGAACAAATACAAATATACAAAAGAAGTACCCAACATTTGCATTCATATATATATAATAACAATCTTAATACAAAGAAATAAGTAATACATAGGCAACAATAACAAATACGCCATAATCCGGATAGGGATATCAAATCTACTAGTGTTTTAGAATAGTCATATTAACACTAATATTTGTTGAAAGAGGTGACGAGTTCATGGTATAGTATGATAGTATGAAAAAATTAAAAATGTATAGACAAAAAATAATTGTATTGATGAAATTTTAAATATAGCGCCCTTTTTATTTCAGGTTTGCATCGATATACAAAGCACCATTGATTTGGGTCAGCTCTATGGATCCTCATTGGCAAGTTCTAGAATTAGTGGATGAGCCCAGCAGTCCAGCGTATACGGCTAGCATGTTAACTAAAGCTATACCTCCTTTTGACTTCTTCAACAGGGTTAAGGAACTATTTATGCAGCTCTACGTACAGTTTTTGATGAAGTGAGCTTTTAATGTTATATAATACTTGAGGGACTTTTCTAATGTGGTTTATATGACGTATTTTATCGTTGTTTAATAATAATATGTGATTTAGCCAGAACATTGATAAATAGAAATGGTGCTAATTATTGTGAAAATAGTGTTAATTTTCATGAAACTCCCATCATGTTTTTCTACTTATATATGATTATGTATATTTATTAGACTAACATTGATTATTCCAGTATCAAATTGTCTTGTTTTTGCTAAAAAGTACCCAGCAATATTTAAATGTGTTTTAGGTAATATCCGAGGAAAACTAATTAACGAACATTTTTTTGACTGTTAATTTAAACCAAGATCTTGGGCCCGTAGTAAATTATTATTATTATTGAATGAAAATGCAAAACAACACAAATAATTTGTTTTGTGTAAATGCATACTATACTAGTGTGTGTGTGCGCACATGTGTGTGCACGCGTTGAAAAAATTATCAAAAAGTATTTTGTTTGAATATTTCTTAAAGTACTGTAAAGTACCGATAAGTTTCAAAACTATCTATTTTGATTAGAAAGTAACGAAGATCGAGCAAAATTCATCAAACTCAATTGGTTTATTTGAGAGATATCTATCATTAACGAAAAGTTCACAAAAAAAAGATTTTTTTCAAAACAACTTTTAATGTTCTTGGTGAATTAATGTTGGTATCGGTCAACACTTTTTGCTTAAAAATCGCGTTGAATTCCGTAAATAAAAAACGAATAACGTATTCGATAGATATCTTAGTCGCACAATTTAAAAACATGGCGTTAAAGTTAAATAAATTTTATATTTTTAATGATAATTTAATTATTAAAAATTACATTTTCGTGATCAGAGAGTTTGAAAAAGCTTTTATGCCTCTCTTTGAGTAGCTTTTAAGTTCAAACTCAATAATTTACAGTTAGGTATATTTTTGAAGACTTTGATCTCGAAAGTAACAAAAAGTTTCAAGAGTAGCTTAAAAGATCAACTGTTTTGTCTAATTTTTGAGCCCTAAAAGCGTAAAGATAACAAACAACCACTGTTGAGATAACCATATTTTTATGGTTGTTATAACAACCATATGTAGCTCAAATACACATCGATGACACATCGAATATCAAAGCCGGAAGTTTTAGGGATGATCTGCAGGGTCAACCGCTTTACAGTTATTTTTTTTGTTAGATTCTAATCAACCTGATGCGAGTCTGCTTGTGATTGAATTTAAACAATCGAATTCAGTACCCTCTAATTTGAATACTCTCAACCATTCAGCCACCACAGTTCACCGTTACATTTAATTTTATATCGACAACTTCTTTACAGTGTAGTGAATTTCGTATTGGCGAGACCAGCTTATGATAAACACTTCGTGCCAGCTTTCGAAAAACCGGGCATGATCCCTCCCGCATATGACGAAGTGGCGTATAACGGGTCATTTATGTTCTTCAACGGGCAGCCGGTCTTAAATATCGGACAGAGGCTCACGCAGAACACCAGATACATTGGAGGCTACCACATTAACCCTGATACTAAACCTTTGCCAGAGGTAAATGTAAAAAAGAAAAAGATTCACAATGACTTTTAGCTAAACGCTTCCGTTTTTAATAATCTATTTAGAAGAAAATGTAGTTTTTATATTAATCTAAAACAATTTTCTCATTAATAATTAATTTGTACTAAATGTGTAGAATCTGAAGAAAATTTGTGACAACGCTAAAAACGGAGTCATCTACTTCAGTATGGGATCTAACTTGAAGAGTAAAGACATGAGCGAGTACACCAAGCGCGGGCTGCTCGAGATGTTCGGAACGCTCAAGCAGACGGTGCTGTGGAAGTTCGAAGAGGAGCTGAGGGACCTGCCGCCCAACGTGCACATCCTCAAGTGGGCCCCTCAGGCCAGCATATTAAGTAAGTACTAAAAAAATCTTAACTTTCCAAAAATAAATATTTGTTTTAAATATATATGTTACTTCATCTCGATCAATTTATGTTTTGATTACATGTAGCTTTTACATGACGGTTTCGTCCGTGTGGACACAAAAGAAGTTCGTTTATCTTTTTTGAGTTTATTCTTTTACCATTTTGGATTTTGTCGTCAATTCTAATTCAGATTCCCGTACCAGTCCTTTTTCAATTTCGGTTTCGCTTTAGATTCCTTTCCTGGTTCCTTTCTTGCTACCATTCAGGTGTAGTTTTAGTTTGTAATTACAGCCTGGTTCCCATTTTGAATCCGAGTTCATCGATTTTAATCTTGATTCTATTTTTGAGTCAATCATCATTTTTCATTTTGATCTATATTCTGATTCTAACTTGTAATTCTAATCCTGATCTATGTTTAGTATTATTTAATGTCATCGTGTTAATTGGCTTAGTAATATCGCATGAATAAAACAAGCAAAAAATTTTCACTTTTATACATAAAATATGTTTTAGCTTGGTTTTGATATAAACCACTATTATTTAGTACGAAAGGTAACGAATGATAGAGAATATAATTTTCATATGAAGATAAAAAACAGATGGACAACAATTTTCTGTATCAGTAGAGAACAATTGTTTTTAGTTAGACATTTATAACAAGGAAAATTTTATAGTTTCGACATGCGTGTAGTCGTTGGCGCTTAAAATCTAGTGCAAGATACAGTTAGAAATTTTATTACAGGTCATCGAAAGACAGTTCTGTTTATCACTCACGGTGGAAAGCTCTCAACTATTGAGACTATCCACTACGGAGTGCCGGTGATAGGGATACCGATATTTGGAGATCAATTCGGCAACATGGACCAAGCTGTTCACAAGGGCTATGGCATAAAAGTAGACTATGAGGAAGATCTAGCGAAACCTCTTAAAGCTGCACTCGACGAGATGCTAAGCAAACCTAGGTATGTTTTTGTGGTGTAGAAGCGGTGTAAAATCGAACTAAATTTAATTACTATGATCTATATGATAAATTTTTTTATAGATATTTGACGATAATTATAGCAATATGTTAATTTAGTAATAACAAAAATCTGCAAATTGTACTTAAACACTACAATTATCTAAGAGCGTTAAAACTGTTGTCTTAGGCAGAAAAACAGGAGAAAAAGGGGAAGAAGAAGGATATTGGAAAGAAATGTTTATTAATATTATTTATTTTATGACAATTATTTCAGTTATCTTGAAACTGCTAAGCGTATATCAGCAATATACCACGACGTGATAGCGTCTCCCCGCCAAGAGCTGCTGCACTGGGTGGAGCACGTGGCGCGGACCCAGGGCGCGCCGCACCTGCGCTCCATAGCGCTGCACATGCCCTGGTACCAGAAGATATACTTAGATCTGATAGCTGTCGCTGTTTTGTTATTGTATGTAATAAAAAAAGTATTGTGTTGGGGGTGTAAGTTATGCTCATCGAAAAAACAAGTTAAACCCAGTAAGAAGAAAAATTGAATAGTTTTAAATATTAATATTATTTGTACCTAAAGAACGGAAATAAAATAATTAAACAGTATAAAGGAGTATAGTTTTTAAATGCAAACTTTTCATTATCGTATTTGCCCATTGTTCTAATTTCTATCATTTACTACGCTTCGTTGATTTCAACGCATATTTATTACAAAAGGATAACTGTTATAATTAAATTAAAACTGTGTTAGAGCCATGCTGTGCTCGATTTGACTGTGGCACGTAAATGAGCCAGCTCGGCCGGTGCAATATCACACTCTCATAAACTACAGGCGTGAAGCAATTGTTTCCACCGCTGTATTTCTTCAGTGACCGAGATTTCGGGTAACCCACTCCCGCTCCGTCACCCCACAATCTACCTCCATCAACCCATTCCTCAAATATCCATTTCTTAACCAAATGGCCAGCAACGGACTGGTGACTCCTTCGGAGTCGCGAGTGTCCATGAGCGGCGGTAATCACCTACACTCTGGTGCCTCGGATTCACGTTTGCATCTTATAATGCTATAGAAAAAGATTGTATTTGCAAACGGTACTGAAATTTTGCATAAACATAGATTATGTCTTGGAATATGTTATACGATAATTGATAAGCAAAAAAAATCAGCAAAAATGGTAAATGGTTATTAGTAATAGCAATATTCAAGGGAAGGATCTTTGTGGGATTTCTGATGTCGCAGTGTAGAGTACAGGTGGTATACATTTATAGTTACACTAAGGTGGCGTCTCGTCATATACGAATTAAACTAATCCAGTAATGGTCCAATCATATCGGAACATTTAACTTATTCATTAAAATGTCGTGGGATATCATGTCAAATGTCTTGTTAAAGTCAGTTTGCATTGGTTGACACGATCAGCGACTGATTCCACTAAATAATATCGTCAAAGCTATTGATTTTAATTCTATCTTGTACGGGACCTGGTACACTTTGTGCGCTGGCCGCAACCGTCGATGATGATCTTCAGCCAGCAGAGTTTCAATAAAAGACCTTGTACTTTTCTTATTGATCGAGGAACAGAGTTTCGTTTAACTGGTATTAATTACTATTAGAAGTGGATGCAGAACGGAAGTGTGGGATATTGGGACTTATCCTATACTTATATTACTATTACACGTGTTCCCGATATCCCTACTCTTTAACGGTCAAACGATATCCCGCTCCCCGTTTGCTATTTATTTAAAATAATGCCATATTTAATGTATTTGCATACAAATTTTTACAAATTTAATTACGCAATCCTATTTACTTAGTAAAAATCCGATATGCTATGGTCAGCGACGCGTACAATCGGAGTAAAGACGATTTTTACTCCATTGGCTATATATATGACCCCCCTCCCCGCTTCATTACTATATATTAAATTTGCGAGGGAACGGCGCCTTTATTGTTAACACACGCGCCGCCGATCATACACATCTATATGTAATAATAAAACAAAAATAGAACATTTTATTGAATGAATACAAGTACCTTAGCTAATCTATATATGTACAATTATATAATAAAACAATTATGGGCTATTCTAATCGGGTATTTGTTATGGCCGTTCCGAACATATCTCATACAAGCCCGTGCTGACTTAACCAAAATTTGTGAAATATCCAAAGATAAAATGAAACAATTTAATTAAATCAGAAATCATGTCTATAGATTAGAAATAATTCAGTAGAATTATTGCCGCTTTTATGGACTGGAATTTTCTTAATGTTTTCCAAGTCGATGGAACACACCCGATCACAATCATCTATTGAAGATCAAAATAATCTGAACTAAAAATTTGTTAGCATTGCGTAATACTTACACACGAATATTTTATTGGGATTGGATTTTTTATTGCAATCTAATCTTTTTAACACTCTAGACTCTAGACAATTGTTGCTCCGTAACCATGACAGTGCTTAAACCGCTTAAACCGATAATTGAATAGCGATAAAGATCAATATAGATTAATTTATCGTTACAGCTGTAAATGAATCAGCGCCAAACGTTTATCAAAGAAATGAGATTAATTCTGTTTAAAGTAGCTTCAAAAGTTAGAATTTACCATTATTTCGATTTTAACAATTTAGTCTCCAAGTAATAGTAAATGAAAGCCATAACACTGTAGCGTTTTCTAAGAAAGTTAAGTGAAATCTGGTCCTCAGAATTCCTTCATTTTTTAAATTGTAATCTAAATTTTTTTTTTATTAAGCTTCCCGATTAACTACTTCAAGAGACTGTATGATTATTTTTGACTCGGTTTTCTATGGAATACTGAAAATTTTTGAATTATTATTCAAATGAATAAATAATTTTATTTTGTAGGTAACACTTAAAGTACGTCATTGACAATTTTTTTGGGGCATTAACATTACCATTCATTCCATAGGCTGATTTGTTTTGAGAAAAATGGGCAAGAAACTCAAGAGTTGCTTGTTTTTTGTGCATCGATACAAAGTATTGTATAATTAATAAATTAGTATAACACTTAAAAATAACACAAAGCAAGCTGATAGCTGAGCAATTCAATCTCATGAGTTTTTTTCACTAAAATATTCAGACAGACTAAATTCAAGATGTGCTGCACGTTCTCGAAGACTGCGATATGTTCCTTCGGGAGCGTGTGACGCTGGAAACGGATATAGACGTCCAGATCTGGAGGTGCACTTCGAGGAAATAATGGAAGATGCTGGCAAAATAGAAAAGCTTCCAACATTCTGCGGCATGGTCGTGGAACGTAGTGGGAATTTAACAAAAAATGGGTAGAAAACTGAAAATAACTTTAAAAGAAAATATGGCCACGAAACGTAAGAAAGTAATAAAAGGTATAAGAAAAAAATCGAGAAGGTGCATATTAAAAAATAATCTTTACAGACCCAGGGTGGTAGGGTAATACTGATATATTATTAAAACACGCTATGTGTTGAAAATATGCATTGAAACAAATATATGTAATGATACAAAACTTAATACAAACTTAAGAAAACAAATTAAAAAATAAGACACTTGATTATGTATAAAAATAGATGTATAAGAAATGAAGATGTATACGGAGTTTGTGTTTTTCGTCAAGTGATAACCAGTACGCATTGCCGATAGATGTGAAGTCAATTTTCTGTGATCGGAAGGTGTAGACGGAATAATACTGATTCCGTTTTTAGTGTTTGTCACTTTATGGAAATTGATGTGTTTAGCATCACAAGCGGCCTGCACGGGTGTCCAATTGTATTTTTCTCGTAAAACGATTGGAGGTGATAATTTCGTTTTGTGTTGAGCGCTGTCAACATGCATTTGGGGGGCGGAGGAGATGGAACAAGGCGCTGATGGTACTGGGGTTTCTGCGGTTGTCCGTGTAGGCTTCGCCGGTGTAGTAGGGTGCGAGGACGCTATTTTAACTCTTTTACCGTTTTTCCCTACGACTACAATTCATTGATGTCCGAGTTTGAGTGACGCTCGGTTTCCATTATGTTTTGTCTTTTTATATTGTTAGACGTCGTTGACAACTCAACGTCGTCTATGATGTAGGGCTTATGGGACATGTCGGTCTTTATAGTCGAGCTAGTCGCTCAGGTTTCGGGGTTTTTGGCGAGACGTCGATTGTTTACAGAATTCTGTAAACGATTCGGATAATCCGTTTGCTTTCAGACAAAAAGATCTAAAATCTCCACGAAGAAGGACGCCATCGCGTGGCTGGAGATGGATCGCTTCGGAGCGTAAATGAAAGTGGCTCCCATTTGGGTAGACGGGGAAAATGTTCAAGGTTTAAGCGGTTTTAAATAATAGTTCAGTAGTTCAATAAGACACGCTGTCGTGATGAATTCTATTTTGGGATTTGTGAAATTTGTTAAATAAATTACAAATATCGAGATGATCTACCGACGTCTCGATGTTTGCATGTCCTCAGTGAATAGTTAAATAATGCGATGCACTATGGTACTCTAATTATGTGAACAATAGGCGTCACAATCGGCCGGCCATTCTGAGAACGACAATCTCCTGTAGGCGTTTAAGCAATAGACGGTCGGCGGGTGGTACAGTTTGAGGGGGGCGAGTGGTGTGTACCTAAAGTGTGTCTTTTATCTCGTTTTCAGGGCTGGGTGTGTGTGTGCTATAGCTCTAGCTGCTCCGAATCCGAGCTAGATCTGCAATAGAGCTAGCAAACGGAGAACGGAGAATAGGATTGGGATGTTTGAAAAATGTGGCATGGCGATACTTAATGTTGGTTAAGAGCACCTTCCAAAGCCGATGGTATTAGGCCCGTCTGGGTTTATCATTCCTTGAAGGGGAAAGGAGTCGGAGCTTGCTGAAAATCGTTTCGTTGTCAGCATTAGGTGACAACGAAACGATTAGATCAGAAGGGTTTTTAAAAATATGTTCGTACGAGTTGTGAAAGTTTTAATAAAAAACTTTCAAAACTGTTAAAAATTAAAAAGCTGAAAATTAAATATTATTATTAGGCCATTATGTGAACAGGAGGTCACAAAAAGAACAGCGTGGGCGGAGATTTGCACAGAAATACACAATAATGAAAGAAAGCACAGGGCAGAGAGCGGTTTTATAAGTGCTAAGGGGTTCGCGGGGGCATTCATTCTGAGCAGGCGATCTGACTGACTCGGTCTGCATAACGAAGCAAAGCGGCGGCGGGGATACTTAAACTGCAACGCGCGCATGCGCCTTGGGATGCTCTCGGCGTTGGCCACTGGCGTGAAAACAATCGAAACAAAAACAAATAAAAAGGGCTTTAACGATCGTTGCGATTGGTCAAAGTACTGGATTTTTGATTGGCCGATTTTGTAAAACCATTGTTCACGGAATAATAAATAAGAGTAAACCTATTGACAATACTACACGCAATTCATACAGTTATTTACTAGCTGTTTTACAGAAGTGTCCTTTACCGCCATACGGACAAACATCATGACACTGGATTTTTATATATAAAGATGTTCTGATAGTGCGATCACGAAATATTGGTTGTGAAAGGTCTCTGAATCAAACAAATCGTCGCTAGGCCACGTTTCCGTAAGTACTTAGACATCGAAACCAAAAAAAAACGTTATTTATATAATAATATAAATCAATACAAGCATTTTGTAACAACTTTAAACTTTGAAGAATGTCGTATAATTGCTCCTACATACGATGAGGTGGCACCTATGAATGTTCTTCAAGGCCCAACAGTTCTTGGATGTTGTCTCAGGCTCACGCAGTACATCAGGTACATAGGCGGTTACCACATCGACCTCAACATCGACAGTTACTCAAGGTAAATGTTCAAAATCAAATGTGTAACTGAGCACACATTCCAGGAAGTATTCAGGACATTAATTATTATGATTGATTTCCTTAATTTTAAAATACACATATTGTAAATATAGTCTGGCGAATTCCCAATTTTTTAACAGCATGAGCAGCAGAACTAAGCTTTTTTGTCAATTTACTAGTACGAGTACCGCATAGAAACTTTCTACAGTTTGATTCAAAAAAGTACGATCAAATGCAATTGGCGTTGGCGAATAAAAATATTTTTGATTACATTGTTTTTTTTTCCTGTACAAACACCCTAATAAAAATGTTTGAGAATATAAGATATAAATTAAAAAGGTTAACTTTCTCGCTTTCATTGCGAATAACTTTTCATTTTATATAATTACTTTTTTTTAAATATAATGAATACTAAATGTATCAAAAAGGTTTTGCCAAAACGGCGCACATTTTGGGTTGAGTACTTCTTTATAAAACATATATAATAATATAAACTCACGCCTATTTCACAGAAGGGTAGGCAGAGACTATAAATTTCCACATGGTATGATCCTTGTATATCGTTCTTGTTTCACTGGCATCCATTAATCTTTTCATGCACGGTTGTCGGTTTCGGTTGTTTAAAATTTAGCCCCATTTTAATAATTCACTAATATGGTCTGCATAGGATTTTCTAGGGCGACCCTTGGCGAGTCTTCCATCACACCCATTTGCTCTCTTGATTTGTTTTGCCGGTCTATTTTCATTCACCCTTTGCAGATGGCCAAACCACTGCAACATACATATTTCTACTCTAGTCACTATATCTTTCTTCATACCACATCGTTTTTTAACATCACTGTTTCTACATATATCTTTCCGAGACACTCCACACATACTATTCAGCTATTGCATCTCAACTACATTGATCCAACTTTCATTTTTCTTCTGCTATACCTAGCTTTCACTACTATAAATAAGCGTAGGGAAACAGGACTATTACGAATAGCCAAGCGCGCTCGTCGTGACACGCGCGCTTTATAAGACAATTATTCAAAATTGTGTTTCATTTCACAAATCACTTAAGAGCGGAATTCAATATTTTATTTCTATAACTAATACTATTATAATTGAGGATTACAAATTTTTCGTGTTTTACGCATAGATCAGACTATCTTTACAAAAAAAAAATGTTACTAAATGTTAAAAAAGTTGTTAATAATTTTTTTTTATTAATGTTGTTTTTTAACTTTGAACAAAAAGAGGCGTCATCTGCAAACAGAACTATTATATACAAGTAAAACTTGATCCCTGTGGTACATTATGCGGACTTCAGATCCAGACGATGTCATGTTTTGACATCTACTCTCTGAACTCTGTTAGTCAAATATGATTTCTAAAAGTTGATTGCCGGACCTGTTACTTCATTATGACCCAATTTCCCTTTCAGATTTTAATAAATAATACAATCGAAGACCTTGAAGATATTGAAAAATATTCCATTTACATTTTGCAAATCCTCCCAAGTTCTAAAAATATTGTACACCAACGCAATGCCAACATAGATTCTTGAAGGATCCCGAGTAAAACTGATTTTTTCTAAAACATTAAATTATTACTGTAAAAATATGTAAACAATTTTTCGAAAAATCGTGGAGTGGGTGGAGTGGGGAGGTGTGGCCTAGTTAGACCTTACTGATCGAGGGGTACCTACGCTTAGTCAGTCATTAGTGTCTCCACTTCAATGAGACTTTTTACTGCCGCTGTAAGAGTGTCAGGTTGATTGGTAAGTAGATTTCCTGGCCTACGGATAAAATGATAGGGTTGGGGCGGCTCGTAAGAGGCTGCCGAGTAGAGGAGCGCATTGGAATGCGATTCCACCATCTTGAAGAACTGCTTAGATGCATTCTACATGGATTTGGTTATGGTTATAACAGGGTTCTAGATCCCTGTGAAGTATTGAATTCCGAACGCACCAGTAGGCGTCCGTGGCATCTCTAAAGAACTTATTCTGAATGACTTGGAGTTTATCGAGTGCCTTAGGGGCGCCATGAGCGAAGACGGAAGATGCGTATGCCATCGCCGATCATTCGCAAATTTGGTCAATAGTGCGTTTATTGCGCAATGATAATTTGCTGTTTATACTGAGGCTGGCGTCGAGGCGCCCTCGGTAGAATAACTTGTTAGCTAGATTGGCTGGGCTTAGCCTAGCGGTGAGTGTTGAGTCCATACCAACGGATATTTTTCATTTCAGTCGCTCTAGTCTTCGTAATATCTTATCGCTTCTAACGCTAGTTTCTGTTAACAATGCGTAGTGTTATGGCCGATCAAAGGTAGAGTTATGTTTTTATATTTTTAAATAAACTTTACCAATATTACTGTTTCTCTCTTTAGAAATCCAGTTCGCAAAATCGACGCTAGATATAAATGATTAGTTACGTAAAATGTATATTCAAATTTCAACAATAAACTTTGTTTCGGTATAACCTGTATTAGGCGAATATTTTGCTCGAACTGCAGTAATCCGCCTGTGAATTTGTTTCACTGCCATTCTTATTGCTGATAGTTTATGATACTTTTGTCTAAGTCACTCTAGACAAGCTGATTTACTCCACAACTGCTTTCTCCGAGGTGATACGGCTCTATGAATCAGCATTGTGACAACCGTAGTTTGCGTTTTACATTTCGATTCCTGTGTTTTCTTTTTCGTATTAAATACATCGTTATTTTTCAAATCGCACGTGCTGCTATCTTGGTTTTTATGTTCTGTTATATGACAGGATACAGTTCTTTAAGTTGCTTTAATATCCTACATGCTTCAATATAGCATGTAGTTTAGAGGTTTATTGTTTGTGCATTGCTTCGAGTCAAAAACTATAACAAATAAAATAAAGAGTTATTTTATTCATCTTTGTTTCCATTAAGTATTCCAAAGTACAATGGAATAAAACCGGTTGCACGTATTGCTTGCTGTGATTTTCGGATTTACAACAATTCACTTCATTATCGTTGTAACTCTCCCTAATACATATTGTTTCGATGTTTTAAAAATGTATTTGTTGCAACTTCTGTGGTAGTACGAACCAGCGGTTGTACATTTTGAATATTTGCGCGAACGCGTTATCTTTCTCGAGACCAGTCATCACAAAAACACAGTCATCACGAAAACACAGGAAGTAGGTACTTCCGCTACCATGCCTGGCGTTGAGGTCTAACTGCTGAACAATTGCTGAAATGACTCGTTTCCGTTTCCGGCGTCTGGGCCGCCGCAACATCGAAACGATTCGAGGTGAGTATTCGCCTTGATAGGGAATATTTTGCGTATCGGTTTTTTCCCTTAGTATCGATCCCTAGCGGGTCAAACGAAATTTCATCTTTCATGGTAGTTTTATTACGGGACTATCTTCCGCTCGTGGATTCGCCCTTTGTTTGGTTTAGTTCGAGTTCAAGGTTACCAAACATGCAGTTTGTATATATGGGAATTTAAACCAATAAATTCAACAATAGTCTATATAAAAATTGTACACATGCGTCTATACAGGAATTTTTACGTAATTCTTGCCTATGGAGGTGCAGATACTATGATCCGCTGGGGATCAGGGAGGCATTTCCAGCATCAGGACGCATATATTAAGTCATGTTCTGTAACCCAGCTGATAATGTTACAGAATATGACTTTACATACTTAAATTGCACATATTTACATTTTATTGTTGTTCAATTTAGTCGACTAGAAATCAATACTTATCCAAAGATCTTCGCAATCAATATCAAAAATATGTAATCGGTTACATTTTAATCGCTTAGAAATTGCAATGAATACTCTTCCATCAATTTTATTTTTGTGTAAATTAGTGTTTTCACTATCACATCTCTAAATTACAAATCGACCACTTACAAATTCTAAATCAAATACATAATTATTCCACGTTTCACTTAAAACAATAATGGCGTGATCAGAGCAATTCATATTTTTTTAAAATTATGAATTTTCGTTCTTGATCCTCTAACATTTGATAATAAATTTTTAGAATATCAAATTTTGAAAACGATCACACAGAGATGTGGTTAGATGACTACACATACGAATTAAAGTTTTTTAAAAGCTCAATAGACTTGATTAGTACTAATTCAGAATTTTCTGATTTACCCAACAAACATTTGACCTCCACGTGTTCAAACAAATTTATATCCTTTCTCTTTAGCCGTGTGCCTAGCTGCAGGATGAAGTGCCTTGTTTATGTTAGACAGATGTTCAATTACAAATGTTGGTACTTTATTTTCAGAACTAATACCTAGATAACTCGTATTCAGCTTGCCATTCGGGTTACTCCCATTGAAATGTATTGCGGACGCCAAAAATTCGTCACTAGTTCTAGGACTACTAAATTTAATTAAAGTTCTCAATTGTGTTTCCAATACTGCTTCTTATTATGATTCCGGTCAGCCCCTCGATTATAAATTCAGTCCTATACTCGATTTCAACCCCGATCTCGTCTTCAATTTTGGTTCCCATCCTAGTTCTCGATTCTGCTCCCCGTTTCGCTTTCACTTGCATTTCATTTACTGGTTACGATTTCAATTTGAACGAAGACGAGGTGAATCTAGTATCAAAATAAAATACATGTTATTTTTCTTAAAAATAGTGTAGCTACACATGAAACATAATGAAGCTTTCTATTAATGAATAAATTTTGATATCAGTTTAATAGTTTGATTCAAGAATATAAATAGAAGGACGAAGTTGGGAACAAATGCTTGTCTTTTTCTGAATGAGATTTCGATCTCAGTTCCACTATGGATTCGAATTATCTCATTTTTGAAGATTTTTGATTTTTATCTAGGAATCCTAAATATTTCCAATATCAAAAGTGCCCTATATGTTGTACAATAAACTCCCCTATTTTTCAGTGAAAGTCCCATCAATATTGGTTCACTAGTTTTGGAGATTAATCCAAACAAATAGACAGACAAGGGAAATATAAAAGCTTACAAATATCTGAACTGAAAAAAAAAATGCATTTGTATTGAAATCATAAACAGAAACTTCAATTTTATTTACATGTATAAATTACATAATCTATCCGATATATAAAATCCTAATCTACATCAGCACTAGGATGACGAGCAATTTTTATTCATTAATCCGGCCGTAATAATCAAATTTAATATGGTTATCGCACAGATATAAATGTACGTGTGATTAACAAATAGTACAGAGCATAGTGGCGCATTCGTTTGCAAAATTGTTTTAATTCGTAATTTTTTTTTAAATGTCCGGAAGGTCCTTCTGATTATAAAAGTGTAAGATGACACTTGATATCTTTTGACGTTATTTTTAAACAACAAAAACTGTATAGCCTAGAATAAATGCATTTTTGCAATCAATTATTTTTATATTCTTTACGATATTTTGAACAAAAGTCCTCATACCATTATCATTATCTCTAACACAATATTGTTATGAATTTTTAAAATTGAAAATCGCTGAAAATCCGATTTTCTTGGTTTGATTAATGTAGTTTAAAATCAAAATGCTATTTTTTTATTTTTATCAAGAATTTCCACTATGTTAAACAAAATAGCCTAAATAGATTTAAAAATTTTGTTTATTTCTATGTTTATTTATATTATAACAATATGCTTCCTACGCGCATGTACTTTCGAAAGAAGTATTTCTATCTCATTCTTATCTCAATGTATAAGAAGCGTAAGAGAAAGGTAGACGATGTTTTGAAAAATTTTTGTGGTTTTCAGCGGTGATAAGATAAAAATATAATATTACTGCTTCTCATATAAATTAATTAATTATTTTCATTCATAGTTTTACATAATTAGATTTTTATTGTTTTTTGAAAACTGTTTTCGTCATTGAAGCTTACTGAAACATTTATTTCTTATCTATTGGAAAATCTTTGTTAGATACTGTCTGTGAAATAAACTCTTCTGACCTTTATTGCATATTGGAAGCATATTGTTATAATATAAATAAAACATAGAAATAAACAAAATTTTTAAATCCATTTAGGCTATTTTGTTTAACATAGTGGAAATTCTTGATAAAAAATAAAAAATTATGATTTTAAACTATCAAACCAAGAAAATTCATTTTCAGCGATTTTCAATTTAAAAATTCATAACAATATGTGTTAGAGATACGATAATGGGTAGAACTTTTGTTCAAAAATAATGTAAAAAAAAAATGATTGCATTGATTGCTAATATTTTGTTGTTTAAAAATAACGTCAAAACACTTTATAATCAGAAGGACCTTCCGACATAAATTACAATTAAAACAATTTTAAACGAAACTTGCATGCATAAAAAGTATTCTAACAATTGAGGCAGTGGTTGGCTGTAGACGCTGCATTTAAATTTTAATTAGATTTAATTAATCAAAACAATGAAATTACTCCTATTACTATTACATTGTTTATTTATTCTTATTCGTGTTGATAACACATTAGACATTCAAAATGAATACATTTGTTATAGTCGACTTGGTGATACAACCGGAAAATACCGGCACGGGGGCCGTGAGCTGGTTTGACCCAAACCACAACCCTAACTCGGCGTACGAGACTACATCACTAGACCACGGTGGGACGTACCTCGTGCCCGGCCTGGCTGAGCGTGTCCACGAAGCTCTGGCCGAGGATAGCGTGGCTCTTCCCGGGCGTGGGGAATACCACCAGGATCCTGTAAGCGTCGCTCGCATACACTAGCGAGGGCACGAGGTACGTCCCGTCGTGTAATAGTGATTAATTTAGGACGTGGGCATGTTCTTCAGATGTCAAATGGATTGCAATCTCTGTCTTGGGGTTCCAGATTGTGTTTTTAAATCGCTATCGATGGTTATGATTAATGTTCAAAGTGGCATAATTATTATCGCCCGTTACTCGTATGATCTAGACATATCTTGAAGTGTATTCGATGTTTAGATGGTTTTATGATTAAAAATTGTTGCTATTGAAATCCTGGTCTTTTTTGTTTTACATTATTTTTTAGTGATTGTTGAAAACAATAAAAAATCGGGAACGATTTAATCAACATAAAATACATTTAAAAAAATGAAGTATTAAATATGCGCCATATTCACACGAAGTAGGTAATTCATAATTTTGCTTATATGGGGTAAGTTTCAGAGTTCTCGGTAAGTTCAGAGTAAAGAGTTCTCGGATACCAACATAGAGTTCGTCACTCCTGTTCTGTATGTCCTGTTCTGAATGACTGCTCAAGTTTATTACCAATGTCCACAAACACAACCATAAATATTAGCAATCATTGCCATAATTTGTACGCCTGTGTCTTGTGAAACATATTTGTGATTGTTTCATGTGTTTACTTAAATAATAATATGTATGAATTCTCAAAAAATATCCGGGTCGTGAGTAGTCAAAAATTCCTGATCTTGTACTCTCACGAATGGTGTAGATATAAAGTGCTTTCTTAAAAAATTGAATTAAAATATTTTTAAAACTGCCGGTCTTTTAATTTGTAACGTAACAAAGTAACATGTAAAACTAACGGAAACCTATTTTATCCACTAAATTTACTTGTATATCTTGCAAGGCTATTATACCAATTATTCAATGAATTTATTTGTTTTATGGCGAAAAAGGATGCTGGATTGTTTTCAGTAAAACATGTAGTAATTATTACAAATTATATTCTCTTTTCAACTCAATTATACAAACTCTTTCATTTGTTTGAGACTCTCGTCTTCTGTATATATATTTCGCATTCAGTCGTACTTCCGAACACCATGATCTTTGTCTTACTAACATTTACTTACATACCTATTTCCATAATAGAATCCTCGAACGCCAACAGCACAAGGATTACTTGGTCGTCGGCGCACAGGTGGCTATTACAGACAGATCATCTATTTCTAGTCCACATTCATATTATTTGAAATAATTTAGATAGCAATCCATGAATAGGTTGAATCGCTACGGTGAGTTGAATAGTCACATGTCCCCGTTTGATACTTCGGCGGATGTCAAATCAGTCAGTGTATGCCTTATTTATTTTGACACAGACACTGAAGCCTCTATGTAGAGATCGCAGTGCTCGTGCATTTACTCACACCATGCATCATTTGAAACAATTTTCAGATAACATTCATAACAGCATATCCAGTCGAGAAACCTGCTATTAACGTCCGACAGATCAACATAAGCTCGGTCATAGACAAAGTACCTGGTAAGTATTGTTAGACTACTTGACAGACAAACACCTTTTGTTTGACTAACTCACTTCTTTTTATATATACCTTATTCAGTATTGCTTTTGCTTCGTTAAAACGCCACGACGATAGCACTTACTTTCGTACCTCTTTTCTCAACAAAATCAATAATTTTAGTTTCTATCGCCTCAAACTGGCACGCCGATGAATAAGTAATAATAGCGTCGTCGGCCTACAGAAAGCATTTGATGGACAACTCACCCATTGCCAGTCCACACAGATGCATTGTCAAAGAAGGCAAACAGCTATTTATGAATAGGTAAAACAGCTATAGTAAAGCTACATATCCCTGTCTGACACTCTACAGATTTGAAACTAATTAAAATGTGCCTCGTTTATACGGTTACGGACACTGGAATATTTCTATAAGGATTATAGTGCGCTTATTAATCTTCTACTTAAACCATACATAGATAAAGTTTTCCATAGATCATTATGTTCCATTCTAGCACACGATTTTTTCCGAATTATTAAAGATTAAAAACCTTTTGGCCCTTGGCCAAAACTTTAACCTCTTGTAGGGATAAAATGTGGTGCGTATATTTTGTCCCTATTCGAAATATCGCCTGTTTGTTCCAGATTTTATTTTCAGTCTCATTCACAATCTTTTACAGTAATAATTTCCACATACAGTTTGCCAACGACGCTAAGGAGTCTTAAAGGGTGGCAATTTCCGCAAACTTGCCGTGAGAATTTCCCTTTATAGAAAAGTACAATCACGGCTTTGCACCAATCATTAGGTATCGCATGGTTTTTCTAGCACTTACTAAAGAGCTGATGAATCAGATTTGCCACTCACCGGTCATATACGCCAGTTTTTCCAGATTTCATAAAATTTATTGTTTTCACAATTTTTTCTTTGCTGCGAAAGTAGAAAAAATGAAAATTTTTAATTTTAGTGTTATTCAAATATTCAGTTGCAGTAACATTGTCATCTGCAGCTGTATCCTCCTATGCACAAACAATTTTAGAAATAATTCTTCCAACGCTCTTTCTCACAGCTTTCCTCATTTATTAAACATTGGTTATCGTTTTAGTCCAAGAGCCCACGACGGCCAGACTTTCGTTATTTTATAAAAGCTGAAAGTTTGCCTATGCATGTCCCCTATACAGGTAAGAACGATCAGCGACTATAGAGTTTGGGTCGTGGTTACTTCGGCAGGTAACAGGTAGCAAAGGTATATAAAACAGTACCTTAAATTCGTTAGAATATAAAGCTCAATTTTTTTATATTTTCTTCGGGATAACTTTAGAAATCTCGTCATCCATTGACGGTCACTTGTGATAGTTGCTACCCCCTGCCAGACACCCCTAAACTTGAATAAATTATAATTATACTTTCGTTAAAGTATAAAAGCTGAATCTTATATATGTTACTTAGGGACCTATAAAAAGATATTACTCCAATAGCCGGACAGTTTTGATGGTTTTTACATCTTGCCAGACACATTGAAAGTCCGCTGTAGGTGCGAGCGCAAGTGCTTAGTCGATTGCGATTTTTAAAAATATCTAATAAAAAAATAATTTTATTACGTTCACAGCCATCTTAAATAAAGTAAAAAAGAAAAATTCATATTAAAAAATAGAAAAAAAAATCATTATATGGAAATAAAAGTATTTGATTGTTCATGTAAATTTCATCATTGTCGTCGGTATTTTCATTTTTTTCGTCACTACTCCTCCAGTCAATGGCCTGATCGTCATCAATATCGCCTTCTTCGTCGGCTTCTGAAAAAAAATAAGCAAGTTTATACAATTATGAATAATAAAAAAAATATGTACAATAATTTGTCATAATAATCACATACCTAATTGAGTTTTAAGCGAATCACTAACATACTTTGGTAGTTGATTTCCTTCAAATCATTTGAACTGGTATTTTTCATCTTTCAAAACCCAGCCGTCGTTGTCTGGTTAATATGTGATCGGATTTTTCAGATGAGCATTATTCCAAATGGTATATATATAATTTTCTCGTAGAAATTGCTGCAATATCTCGCTTTTGCAAGGTGGTAGATTGCTAGTATTAAAATGTTGTAACTTCTTTTGGTCAAAAGCTTCGTTTACATCAGAGATTCTATACGAGTCGATGAATATTTGAAGTCTAGCGGCATCAACATCAATTTTATTAGGAACATTGTACACATGAAGTAAAGTATTGATCAAAGATTACGAGCGTTCTCGACGGTTAGAATCCGCACAATTGGAGTAATCTATAACTGGGTCTGAACAAATTCGATCTAGTGATTTCGCGAAAGAGTTAAAAAAATTCAGTTTTAAAGAAATTCTGGTTAATTTTTCCATTTCACATTGGGCTACTGATGAATATCACATTGCGATACTGAATAATATTAAACACCTTTAATATTATTCAGAGATTTATATGCAATGTGTACAATGTTCCTAATATAACTGATGTTGATGCCGCTAGACTTCAAATCAAAAGACCATCAAAACTGTCTGGCTATTGGGATAATATCTTTTTATAGGTCCCTAAGTAACATATATAAAATTCAGCTTTTATACTTTAACGAAAGTATAATTATAATTTATTAAAGTTTAGAGGTGTCTGGCGGGGGGTAGCAACTATCGCAAGTGTCCGTCAATGGATGACGAGATTTCTAAAGTTATCCCAAAGAAAATATAAAAAAATTGAGCTTTATACTCTAAGGAATTTAAGGTACTGTTTTATACACCTTTGCTACTTGTTACCTGCCGAAGCAACCACTACCCAAACTCTATAGTCGCTGATCGTTCTTACCTGTATAGCGGACATGCATAGGCAAACTTTCAGCTTTTATAAAATAACGAAGGTCTGGCCGTCGTGGGCTCTTGTTCTATTTCTAATCACATTTATACTTTCTTTACATTTACTCCGCCTCTTTTCAATTTATTCCAGAAAATGTATTAATTTCTCAGAAATAATTCGAAAATTTCCTGTCACAGCTTTCTTTTATTTAATTCGCTTGACATATTATTTACCTTTCATTTTGTAGCTTCACACGCACCTTTAGTCTCTTTTAGCTTACTTTTCAAACGACGTTTTTTTACACTCAGTGGTCGACTTTTTGCAGACAGTATATCTACTCATGCTTTCTTTTCTTACTCACTACACTAAAGAGAGTTTCAAAGTCAATTTTAGAAGCAAAAAACTTCGAAATTTCACAAGTCATAACTTTCTTAGTATCATTAGCGCTCTTATTCATTGCACGTGTTTTTTCTTCGTCTGCTAATATAGATTTAGCTCCCTTCCAAGATTCGTGATTTTCCATCTTTCATTTTTTGTTTTATTTCACGTTTCATATAAGTTGTCCTTCAATTATCTTATATAAAATAAATTAAACGAATTATTTTTAATTGTTCTTTCAAATATTATTTAAAGTTAAGTAAGTAAAAATTGGAGAGATTTATTTGTTAATAAAATATAAAATTGTGTTATCACATAAATCTCTCCAATGAAAAGTTTTAAACTTCATGGAATATTTTGCATTTATTATTGCATTACATAAATATTATAGAGAAAAATGAGCAGGTGAGCCATCAGAGTAGATGGTCACCGCCGTCCATGGACACTCGTAATCTCAGAGAAGTCACTTGCATGTTTCCGGCTTTTCGGGTAGGGTATGATATCTGAAGGAGAAGGTAGTAATGGAAGGGTAAAGCGTGATCGAGGAAGTGGATCAGTTCCGGTTGTTCCTCCGTTGATCGGTCGCCTTCGGTCCAGTCCCCTGGACCACCCGTTTAGTTAGTGTGTGTTACCGCGTGGCAGTGTTCCTTCGAGCCGCGTTCCGTATGTCGGGTCGCGCGTGTGGGGTGTCGCGCAGCGTAAACCCTGGCCGGAGTTAAGCCACGGGCGTCCGTCCCAGTGACAAGCTCCGGCTACGCCGTCTGCACGCCGAGCCCGCACACGGTTTCTGCGCCTAGGGTGCGCTCAGTAGTTTTCACACTCCGATGCCGATCGCTATTTTAGTTATTTCGTGTTTTGCGCGCGTAAATGGTTTTTCCATTAACTGCGTGAATGCGACCGCATGTTGACCAGCAGCGGCCCTTTGGGACGGGCTTCTCAACGTCACGGGCTAGCGGTCAAACTCTGTTAGTGATGGTTAATCCATTCCGAATTAAATTCAGTTAGTTTACGTTACGTCTTTACGTAACGGTTATAGGTCATTTGAATTTTAAATTTTAAATTCAGTGATTTAAGAGCAACGCCCTCAACCGGAACCGTTAGTTTTATAACCGCCTTTCGCGGTTTTCACCACCCTCCACTACTCGCTTTTTCAAGCGTCGTCTATTTAATATCACATTATACGTAATAGGCAGTTTTAGTTATTTTGCCTCTTCCCGGGGCAACACATTCCCGGACGTTATTACGTCGGGGTAACGGAAGGATTCCTGACCTTTGCGCCGTTGGCCCTGTACTGGCCGCTTAGATGAAGCCTGAAGAGTCCACGGGCAGCCTTCGGACTGGGGCGCGCCGTAATGCTTCAGGGTTTTAGTCCGTGAGTCGGACACCCGTGCGTCGGGCGCACGGACTGTCCATAATGGATTTTGCCCTCGCGCCCTTCGCGCACGGGCAAATACAAAAAAAAGGAAGTGGACCACCGGAATTCTCACTCAATGGATGAAAAGCGAGAGTTGTTGTTTCACACCCGCATTATGGGACAGTGTGGTATTTCACTCGGCGAGCTGGCCCATTTTTGTGCTGCAGCTTATTTGGCCACAATATGGCTCTGCTACACAAGTAGATTTTATATTTACTTACTGAAACTGAATATAAAATTGCTTTGTGGACAAACTAAATATTATTGACGTTAGCATTTTTTGAATGAGCTTTTTTGCGTGAGAGAATTGAAATGAGAATTTTTGTTTGATAATAAGTAATCACTATAGAAAATAATTAATGGAAAGCGATAATTATTGGTAACTTTGGTAAAGTGTTTTGATTCTTATACGGGTTAATAATGAAATCTTCAGAGATAACAAAACTTATTTTTACCTCCTTGAAAAATAACGGCGTGTAGTCAGTCTTAAAAATAGTACCTAAAGCAAAATTATCATAGATAGGTTTAAAATAAGACGTCTATGATTTTGTTCGAATAATATTATCGTAATTCGTGGCGTTTGCGTTTGAAATAAGTTTATATAGTCATCTCTTAAGCTGACTGAGGATGGTTAATTTAAAGATGAAACTGTTGGCAGATATAGAACTCATTTTGTTTTTTATTTTCTTCCAGCTGATGTACTGAAAATAACGAATTTGATAAAAAGCCCGTTCAGAGCTCACATGGCAGCTTTTTTGGGACCAGGCATGATGATGGAAATCCTCGAACACGAAAATGTTCAGGAGCTTTTAGCTGATACCACCCAAAAATTCGATGTAGTAATCGTCGAATGGTTTAGCACGAGTTTGTTAGCGGGGTGAGAGACTTAATTATAATAATTTTAATCTAGTGTATAAAAAGTTGTGTAACATTGTTCATCTTCTATGCGTCTCTAAACCGTTTACTCTAGTGCGATGAAAATTTGATGATATATTGTAAGCGCTTTTTGATAAACAAGCTTAGGAGTCACTTAATGTTCCATGGAAGAGCTATGTTGGGGGTTTTTGTACGAAAGTCAGCGACATATCTCACAGGATCAGTAGATTCAAGTAGATGATTTCATTTGATTACCATAAAGATGGCTAAGTAACAAATTTCAATCCATTAAGAATTTCAGATGTTATTTTGAAAACACCCTTTCCAACCTATGTTTATGAATTTTACGGCGATCAATCTTGTTTGTTAAAAGTAATAGCTGGTACGATTTTCGTATTTATCGGTTTTTCAGATAGCCAAACTATTGCAACAATCCTTTTTCTGCTTAAGTCTCTATATCAACTGTCAAACCACATTCTTTTTTGACAGTACGATTTCTTTATTTTGAAAGACACTCCACACACATTATGCAGAGATTGCATTTACACAACATTGATTCTACTTACTTTCACGTTTCTACTGCCATACTCAACTTTCACTACCGTACGTAACCGTACCGTACGTAAGGGTAAGGATAGAACTCAATTACGGGAAACCAAACACGCTTTTTGTAATGCACTTTTACTATTCATAATAGCAGGCAAAGTCCCATTCGCTTTATTTCCCGTATGTATTCTCTATTGAATATCTCCGTTACGTGTACTCGTGCTTTTACTTTTTTTTCGCTCTGTTACTGTTATGTTTATTTGTTCCTTTACTTCTTTTATTTGTTCAACTCTCATATATATATCGCACTCGGTTATGTTATCACGTAGTAAGACCGTTTTCTTGCCAATATTAATTTAATTTCATACCTCTTTTCTTAATAGAATAATTGAATTTAGTTACCAATGCTTGTAACTCGTACGCCAATGGCGCAAGAAATATTTGTTCGTCGTTTTTATAAAAAGCATTTGACGTATAGCTCATCTATTTTAATTTACACTCACACTATTTAAAATTATATAAACAACTAAGTAACCGTGTGAGACAGGAATATATTCTAAATCTCTATTTGACACTTTTACGTTTATCAAAGAACTCTGTATACATCTTGCATGTGCGTACGCACACAGATGGACCTACTGAAATCGCTCTGATAATGGTGAAAATAGATTCTTAAAACCCTAAAATGTTAAGTTTTGGAGAAAACTCAAATTTCTAAAATTGAGGTGAATAGTAACTTCACAAATTAATGATTTTTTTTCTATTTTCATAGCGGGAAGTTAAGATACGAAAAATTAATAAAACATTTGTCAATTTTAGAGAATTTCTGAAATGAAAAAGGCGAATAAAGATACTTAGTAGTTTTTCCTAGCAATTCCAATATATTACTCCACCGTTTAATATATTTTAAGATCTTGACTATTAAAGATAGGGAATGTACATACAAAATAAAATTACACTTATTAAAAGAAAATTGCCTATAAAAATATTATTAAACCTGTTTCTCACATGGACCTCAAATAAAATGTTTTTTCATTTCAGGTTTGCAGCAATATACAAAGCGCCCTTGATATGGGTCAGCTCTGTGGATCCTCATTGGCAAGTTCTAGAATTAGTGGATAAGCCAAGCAATCCAGCGTACACGGCTGGCGTGTTAACCAAAGCGATACCTCCTTTTGACTTCTTAGATAGGGTCAACGAACTATTTATGCAGCTCTACATAAAGTTCTTGATAAAGTAAGGATTTATTGTTACTTTAATACTTTTTAAAAACTTCTAATGTGACATATCGTTACATAATAATAATACTAATAATATATGCTGTCGATAAACATAAAAGCTAACTAAAATCATATTAGAATTTTACTTAGTGTTGGCGTTAGTGTCCTCTTGGAATAACGTTTAATTATCAAGATGTTGATAATTATATAGAAAATACTGTTAATTTCCATGTAACAACAACATATTTGTTTACTCATAAGATTAAGAGATTATGTAATTTTTTGAGGACTAACATTGATTATCCCAATCTCCAATTAGGTTTCCTTTCTGCTAATGAGTGTCAGTACCAATTTGAACTTGTTTTTCTTAAATATATGAATCATAACCATTTTCTACTACAAATGAAACGGAAACCTATAAGGCCTACAAGTATATCTACTGTTTGATTTTACATGTGTTGTAGTACGTGTGATCACCTAGCCAATAAACTTAGTAAAATTGTGTTACGCGAAATATAGCTCGCTCTCCTAGGGTTGAAAGTCTGAATGTCGATTTTCATCGGATTGTCGTGAAACTCTACGACTGGAGGTTTCGTATCGCGTGCTTTTCACGCTCTACGAAAAATAAAGGCTGTGATCTCTCTTCCCGCGCTTGCAGCATCAGAGCACATTCCCCATTGGTCTCTGCCGCAGCAGGATTTAGATTGGAGTGGTCGCAGTCTAGCTCTCTGTTGAGTTTGGGGTTCAGGCGGTACGTTTTTGCGCGGCCTAGTTATTTATGTTAATCGGCAGCAGCGAAGGCTTTCTAACCCGTTTGATAGAATGATTTAAACAATTAAAATTATATGCATATACTTTATATCAATTATGAAAAACAATATTTATTCAATTCTTTGAGTTTTCTGGTGTTTCGGTTACATGGGAAATGTTTGTACAGAATAGATTTGTATACTCGTGACTTTTCAAACATCGCAATCTCAGTTAATTGTTTTTAGAATTAGGGCTAGCGACGTAAAAGTTCAATATGAGACAATCTATACTATAATAAAGTCGAATAATGTTTTAATCAAAGCATCATCAAGTATTATCACTCAAATCTTAACTGAGACAAAATAATATCAATAAAATATTAATTTTAACAAAATAATTCAAACCTATGATCTAATTTCGTACGTGCACTGGACGCTCTGATACGTTCATATACGTATTGAAAGACTAATTATATAATTTTTTTAAAACAAATAAAGTTTAAATAAATTACATCTTATAATTATAGCACAATAGCAAATAACACGTTTTACAGTGCACAATGAATTAAAATAATATTATATAGAATCAAATTAAAGAACCGAAATAAAATAAAATAAAATAAAATCTAAGCATGTCGAATCTTACACTTGAGAATTTAAAATATAACCATCATTGTCGTGCTGTGCAAGATTGGCTTTATTTAAACTGTATGTATTTCAGCAAATTATTTATTACATGACTATATTACAATGCTTGATTTTTGTGAATCAGAACCATCTTTCGAGATAAGAGTTCGACTTGCAATGGAGCCAGGATAATATAACTCATGACATTAATAATAAATTGGCCCTATATCAAGATGTAAACAAAACATAATAACACTGTATGCTTTGTGAAATGTGTAATATATAAATTTATAATAAAATCTCAATTTTTATTATTTTCGTACAGCCAAATCAGGGCCAATTTTTAACACGCTTTTATAATCTTGGGTTGTATCTAACTATGTATGTATGTAACGGAATCTTTGAGCTTAATTTTCACCAATTTCAAGAAATCTGATTAGTTTGAAACTTTGCATACGTATCAAGGATCAATGACAATACAATAATTTGATAACAGTTTCCCGTTGTCCTTATTAGGACCGCCAGGATTAATATAAGCTTGGGTTGTATGTATCTATGTATGTAACGGAATCTTTGAGCTTAAGTTTCACCAATTTAAAGAAGTCTGATTAATTTGAAACTTTGCGTACGTATCAAGGAGCAATTTACAATACAATAATTTGATAAGTTTATCCTCTTATCCTGATCAGGATCGCCAGGATCGAATAATTTCGTCACATATCGTCTGCGTGAGAGCAAGTGGCTTATTACTGATACTGAATTCTATTACTGTTGTGTAATAGAATTTAGTAACAGTAATAAGCATTATTAATAATTCAACTATTGTTGTATTGTTAAAAATTACAAATTTTTACCAATCAACCGAACTAAAAAGTGAAAAATAAATATAGTTTAAAAAAACTAAAAAATACGCTTTTAAAGCACATTAAACTAAAAAGTGAAAAATAATCCTTAATATTAACAATGACGAAAAATACTAGTATTATTGTGGAAAAAGCGTGGGGCGCTTTGTGCTACATTTTTCGTATAAAGAGCAACCCACGTTTTTTACACAATAATACTAATATTTTTCGTCATTATTCATTATTTTTTTGAGTTCATATTAAGGATTATTTTTCACTTTTTAGTTTAATGTGCTTCAAAAGGGTGTTTTTTAGTTTTTTAAAATACATTTATTTTTCACTTTTTGGTTCGGTTGTTTATAGTATAAGACATACTGTGCACCTTTCTCTTTTTTTATAAATGGTCTAGGATTGCTTTTTAACAACCACAAATGGTCATGACAATTGATGTACATCGAAATTAGTCTTTCTTCCAAAGATTTTTTAAATTTACTTTTTTTTTATATATGCGTACTTATAGAAAACTCGTTAGGCGAATGAAATACATCCGAAAAAAAGACTGTGTTATTATTATTATTTTCAACGGCATAGACTCATCGACAGGAATAACTTACATTGCGTTTGTATGAACATCGAAATATATTTTAGTATTTTTTTAATGTAAACCTAAGGATCCATCTCACAATGTATGTATGTATCAAATACATTGCGGTGAAAACTAGCATTCTCAGAATATATTAAAATCCACTGCTATGTATACGATAAAGTCAGAATTATTAAGAGTTTTCTAATGTATCGAAGTCGAAAACGAGAAAAATTATAGAAGAGTAATGTGTATTCTTATTCTTGAATTAGAAATAATTTAAAAAAATGTAAATTAGAAAATTCTACAACTCTTTATTCCGCTATTCTATAATTATACCATTTTACACTGTAGGTTATCATTCGCTTTTTTAATCACCACAACATAATTGACAGAATAAAACATTATTACTTCAAATCAGACTTGAAATTCAAAATTTGCATTGTTTAAAAATTGGATTTCGAAAAAGATGATAATAGTAAGAGATGGTAATCAAAATAATTTCATTAGGAAATATTTATTTAATTCTTTCCTTTACATTTGTTGTTGTATCGAGTTTTAATCACTCCCAATGTCGTCATTGAAAATTGTGGGTAAGTATTCCCACTGTAGGTAAGGGTGGCAACCCACAATTTTTTTTATTCAGGATCGATGAACTTGGATTATAAGCACTCTAAACGGGCCAAGCGTGGGTTCTGTGGAGGCTACTGACGACCGTCTTCACTAATGTGGTGACAATGTTTGAGACTGACGGCGTAACCTGATCTCTACGGCAGAAGAGTAAATTGTTTAATTTTACTTAAATCGGTTTCGACTTATTAGTCGATACGCGCCTGTCTTGGATTTGAAATATATAACCCGGTAGCTTCTAATGCGAAAGAATCGTATTTAATTCAAGATCGACATTTCTTTTCACAGTGTTGCGAATTTCATATTGGCGAAACCGCTTTATAACAAACACTTCGTGCCAGCTTTTGGAAAACGTGGCATGATCCCTCCTTCATACGATGACATAACGTACAACGGGTCGTTCGTGTTCTTCAACGCTCAGCCAGTCTTGCGTATGGGATACAGGCTCACGCAGAACACCAGGTACATCGGTGGCTATCATATCAACCCCGACACTAAGCCTTTACCAGAGGTAAATATTAAAAGACAACTCTTTGCGAAAGAATAACAAGTTTTTAAGAATCATTACAAAAATCGTTCTCAAAAGCTTTCGTTCTTATTAGTCAAAGGAGAAGACGAAGTTTGTGTATTAAGTCTAAATCTGTTTTTCTATTAATAGCATTTGTATTAAATGTATAGAATCTGAAGAAAATTTTCGCCAAAGCTAAAAACGGAGTCATTTACTTCAGTATGGGATCTAACCTCAGGAACAAAGACATGACCGAGTACACCAAGAGGGGGCTGCTTGAGATGTTCGCAACGTTCGAGCAGACGGTGCTGTAGAAGTTCGAGGAAGAGCTGAAGGAGTTGCCGCCCAACGTGCACATCGTTAAATGGGCGCCTCAAGCCAGCGTATTATATAATAGTTAAGTAAACTGTAAAACCATTGCCACTGACATACATAAGTCATTGCTTCATTATAATTTAAAACGTTAAAACATTTGAAAAGAATTGTTTTTTAACGAACCTGTTATTTAGAGCGTTCATCTCGATCAATTTAGGTTTTAATTATTTTCTTCTTTGGCCATGGCTTTGTTTGCGTGGGCACAAAGGTTGTGCGTTCTTTCTTGAGATAATTATACTTATCTTACCTATTCCTTCATCAGTTATAATTTTCTGATTTTAGAACTGATTATTTTCTCAATATCGATTACGCATTCGCCTCAGTTCTAGGTTCTTTTCTTGTTACCGTGCAAGTTCAGTTCTAGCCAATAATTTTGATTTATCTCCCATTTTGCGTCTGGGTTTAACTCCGTTTAAGTCTCGGTCTCACTCTTGGTTCCATTAACATTTTTTATTTAAATCACAATCCTACTCTTGATTTTGATCCCGATATCATTTAAGTACTACTACAGGTTTCAATTTCCGCCCCGGTTTTGTTTCTGATCCTAGTTTTCAATCGCGATCCTGGTTTAAATAGAAATAAATATCTAATGCTATTGCGAATAGTGGTTAGTAGTTTCACGTGGAAAAATTTAACGGACATCCTTTCGCTTTTACAAATAGAATATATTTTGACCGGAAACATATCACAGAGGTCAATCTGATTGAAAAATTCGAGATTGTTAGAGATTACGTTTTCATGTGAAGGAAA
Organism: Eumeta japonica; assembly: GCA_005406025.1. Lineage (NCBI taxonomy): Eukaryota > Metazoa > Arthropoda > Insecta > Lepidoptera > Psychidae > Eumeta > Eumeta japonica. Next base: position 608,124 of record BGZK01000129.1, read on the forward strand.
AACACAATTTTACATATAGTAGAGATTTATGATTTTCTTTTAGCATCTCTATTCAGAAAAGCCTTATAGTTTCCACATATGTGTTGTCATCGTTACTGAAGGGTTATTAGATCAACATACAATAAATGCTTTTTAGAGGTCACCCAAAAACAGTTCTGTTTATCACTCACGGCGGAAAGCTCTCGATCATTGAAACTATCCATTATGGACTGTCCGTGATAGGAATACCGATATTTGGAGATCAATTCGCCAACATGGACCAAGCTGTTCACAAGGGCTATGACATAAAAGTAGACTATGAGGAAGATCTAGCAAAACCTCTCAAAGTTGCACTCGACGAGATGCTAAATAAACCTAGGTATCTACATTAGTATTATTTTCTTCAAAGATCTGTGAAATGAGAATGTTTTCCTATAAAACAAATATGTCATGAAAATTAAGCATTATTAAACTTGGTTCTTGTTCATTACAATGGATAAACATTTTTGAGTATCATATTCGAACATAACTTACTACGATTTATATGATTGTACAGAATTTTCTGGATATTTTAAGGCTAAGGGAAAACACCAATATAATTGATTGAAAATGTTTGTTAGCCACATTTCTCCTTGACAATTCTTATAAAAATATATAATTTAATCATAACCAAAAGTTCTAAGTATATATAGAATCTGCCATTATCTAAGAGAATGGATTAAAAGAACTGTCTCTCAATCCGGACAAAAAGCAACTAACTACAGGCATATTTTTTAAATATAATTTTGCCTTTTTAATAACATAATTATTATTTATACCTTTTAATTATTCCAGTTACGCTGAAACGGCTAAGCGTATATCAGCAATATTCCACGACGTGATAGCGTCTCCTCGCCAAGAGCTGGTGCACTGGGTGGAGCACGTGGCGAGGACCCAGGGCGCGCCGTACCTGCGCTCCATAGCGCTGCACGTGCCCTGGTACCAGAAGATATATCTAGATCTGATAGCTGTCACTACTTTGTTACTGTATATAATTAAAAAAAATATTGTGTTGGTTGTGCAAGTTACGTTCATTTAAAACACAAGTAAAAGTTAGCAAAAAGGAAAACTGAGTAGTATGAAATATTTATATTTTATGTACATACATACTATTAATAAAATAATTACAAACTGTAAAAAGGTTTTTTTTAACTGTCCTAACTCCCCACCAGGTGGCTTCTTCTATATATCTATAAACTTCTATACCCTTTAATGGATCACTACGAAAGTAAAAAAAAAAACTTACTCAATAAGTCGCGTTCTAACGCAGGTCGTCGTTAAGGAGCCTTGTTTGGCCACATTAGATATCCAAGTGATCGATTGAATTTACTACCAAGTGTTGGACAATCAAATCAATTATTAGATGACCAAGGTGGCCATTTAAAGGTCGTTTTATTACTCAGCTATTATTTTCGCTTATAACTAAGTAAAATAAATAATAGTATGGAAATTGTAAATGCAAATGTTTGCTTTAAAACTTATTACATATTATTTATACGTTAAATCCACTCGCCAGTAGTTTTAAAATATATTTTCATAACGTCATCGTAAAAGGTTGCCGAACGTTTATTTATAAAATTATACATCTCTGAATTTCACAATGTAGAGTGCCGTATGACATCAACTATGGAAACAACAAAAGTAAATCAACCTAGCGGTTTCGATGTCCTTTGTACCTTTTTAATTGCAAAGGCAGCAGAGCTAAGCCTTTTTACCAAATATGAGGACACAATTGTAATTTTTTATTTGGAGTACTCCGAGGGTATTCTTTGGCTACTCTAAATAATAAGCTTCAAGAATTTTCGAGTTTCTTAGTTCTACTATACAGTGGTATTAAGAAACTCTATATTTTATAGCTCGTTGAAGCCAAAGAATACTTTATACTACTAAGTGTATTTCACAAGCGCTATTTCTTGAAATTCGGGCTGATACTAACTGAAAATCAAGATTGAGGTGTCATTCGATTTGTACATGAATCTAGATTTATTTTTAAAATCGCCAATATCGGCAAGAAAATTATACAAGTCATTTAGTGTAAGGAAAGGTGATTTCCCTTTTTTGCAAATATCTGAAAAACTATTTAGGGCATTAAAAATTTGTAAATCTGAATTCTTAAAGAACAGAAAATTAGTAAAAAAGTTTCACTTCGCGAATTGTACAGGCAGTGTTAATAATTTTAATTTAGCTGCGAAAATAAGCCTAAAAACGGGACTCTGGCACTTGAACAAAAACGTTATTTTAAAACCTAGAATTCTTTTCACTCCTAGGAGCTATTCTTTAAAAACTAAAAAAATAGAAAAATTGAAAAAAAAAAATACATTTTCACAAAAAAAAAAAATAAAAAAAAACCCTATTGCCATTTACAATAAAAATAGCTTTTTTCTTCAATTATCTCGATTATTCACCGCTAAAAACGAAAATACAATTTTTTTAATAATTAATTCCTATCTTTCAAAAAAAATGTTATAAATAATAGCATTGTTTGTAATATTTTGATTTTTCTTTAATATATACTTTATTACAAAAATAATTTATAGAAATTTGGGTATTAAAAAAAATTATCGATAAAAAATTCTTTTGTCAATTATTTAAAAGTCACTTAAAAGTATTCAGCTTGGTTTCGTTTCCACCGTATGTTACTTTTGTCTTATAGATAGAATTATAATTTAAAATATGTTGGGCAACAACAGTGCACATTTTATGTGTTGTTATCCGCCATTTTGAAAAGATACTTTTAAAACAATAATAGTATCTGTGACCGACTTTTTATATTACCCAATTTTAGGGCTAAAACTGTTAAACAGAGGTCATAAAACACAAAATCAGTGTTAAAAGTGAATTTTTATTAATAGTTAGTTTAAAAGGAAATGGTGGAAGAAGGCCTAAATTTCATAATTCTGTCTTTAGCAGTTTTTGAGATGTCGTCATAAATCAATCAGTATTTCGTTTTTATGTCTTTATTAGTTTTCCATAGAGAAATAATTAATTCCTCATTTTCTATTTCTATATGTAATTGCTAACAGTAGATTGAAATATGCCAACTATGCTATGGACATTTTGCCTGAAATAACGGTTTATTTTTATTATTACTATATTAAGTAAACTTGCTGTTGTTACCAATTCTAGTCTGTTTTCATTCATTTTTTGTTTACTTAGAACAATTTTAATAAACTAAAAATACAACTTCAAAACAATTTTTATCATGTGATCTTATTAAGAATGTATATAGGGAGGGCTCTAAGAAGCATAAAAATTTTAGGTGAACTATTTAAACTTTATGTCGCCGTTTACGAAGATGGAAGCCCATGAAAAATTTGTTAGTTAACAGTTGTATAACTTTGAAAAATCAATATATTTCTTTTTCACGAAGCTGTATTTTGTAAAGTTTTCTGATGACACTATAATTGGCCGAATTTTATTATTAATATTTAATACAATAGAAAAAAATTATCTGGTATACTTTCATTAGCGGCAGCGCGCTTATGTCGACCTGACCGCGTGGAGCCCTATTTTCAGATTAAATTATAATTACAAATAATGGAAGTAGAGTTCAGGAGTCAGGACTGTTCTTAGGAATTTTCACTTTTTTCAAAACATTTTTTTTAATCTCCTAAATATTAATAGCTTTTGGGTTAAAGGGGAAAAACTAAAAACATTTTTTTTATCTTAAATTGTTAATAACTATTGCATTTTTTATTCGCAGTTAAATTTTTAGAATACATTTTTCTAGGCGTTTTTTCGAATCCAATGAGCTATCGCACATATTTTTAATAGATTTACCTCTATTTTTCACGGCTTTGCACATATCAAACAGACTATTCCGACCCTGTTTTCGATATAAATATCGATTTCACTGTTAGTTTCGATTCCGTCTTTTTCTCTATGCCATTCCTGCATTTTTATCTTTTCCAGTCGCGGTACCTTTTTCGTTTCCGATATCGGTATCGATTCTGGTTTCTTGTAAACCAACTCATAGGAACACTTTGTGAAAGGTGTATAATATCTAATGTCATTATATAAAAAAATGTAACCAACCAGCGCCGTTTCGCCCTCGTGTCTTCTCAGCATCTGAAACTATGAGTTATGTGAGGAACCAATTCTGATCAAACCATTAGCTGTCACTCTTGATTCAATTCATGTCAGAAAGCAACCCGTATGGATGAACATCACTCAACTCTATGAGCACAGTTGCCTCCCTTCATAAACCCAATCACCCTTTCATACTTCAACTTTCTCACATAACTTTTAATATATTTAAAATCGGTCATCGTAAGCTATTCATCGTTTTTCCAATTTCTTCTATAATGATTTCAGATGTTGAGCGCAGTGTTAGCTACCCGGAGATTCACTAGCTCTCTCATGTAACACATAACTTAAAAACAAGATATGTATTAACTTATGAGATTCGCGCTAACATTACTAACATATCACTATGCGTTATTATTGATAAAATTTCTTGGTTTAGAAACTATATTCACAATAGTGAAATAAATACTTCCGTTGTTATGGCTACGCGTTTGGTATATTTTTTGGATTTTACTATGAACTTTAATTTTCATTTACTTTTTATACACATTATATCTCCTATTATCTTAGGTGAAATCTTTTCTATCGAGATACGTGGACTATATACCGAATTCGTTTAGAAGGCAATTAGATCTTATATGAGACGTTTGGTGATTTTTCTACAATTTTATATGGTCCTCTATAATATCGCATTAATTTAAAAAATTTACCTACAATGCTACGAATACGATCATCAAGTCTCCTATACGAAACTTCGCAAATTTCTTAACCCTGTCGTACTTAGTTTTTTGTTTTATCTTTTTCTTTCTAATATTTCTAATGGCTTTGTTAATAATGCTAATTACAAATTTATTTCTCTGAGCTACATCATTGTAAGATCGATTTACATTTCCTAACTGAGCATTAACCAAAAGAAAGTTCGGCTCTCGACCGTACATCGGTATATATGGTGGAATCATCCTCTATATATCATGCCTATGTAGTTACATTATATTAAAATGTTACTTAAGGATAAACATATAAACATGCGCCAGTCTGTCTGGTTATTGTCAAAATACATAAGCTATACATACATACGCTAAACATACGTATATTATATATTAGGATGATTTTTTTTTTGACTTTTTTCTTTTTTTTTGGTCCTGTCCCGAAATTTTGTTGAAATATTTCTAAAAAAAATTCCTGAAAGTTTGAGCCCTTAATATTAATATTAAGGACTTGACCAAGGCGTATAAAGATTTTCCAATAAAATAACACATAAAATCGAATTTTTACTTTTAAATTCCTATAGCTCAGCGGCATTTCATGGGATCGCTTTGACCAAAGGTGGTTTTTTCTCAGAATTGAACGCTCTACAAAAGTGCCCATTGCGGTAAAGTCGTAACTCACACCGGCGAGGTAGTACAGGCCACTGAACCTAATTTTTTCATTAAATTCGCGTTTTTGCATTCATCTCGTAAATAACAAGAGTTATGGAAAAAACGTAAATGACAAACTTGTAGGTAATTTAATTTCCCACAAAAAAGTCCTATGATACGAATCGCTAAGATCAATATTGAGCGAGATATTAAGCTTTGAATTGATTTTTCCGTGAAATTTTTGCCAATCATTGATTGAAACTTATTAAAATCTTGTTTTCTTTCTCTGTAATATTATATTTTTTGTTCAATATTTTTATTCAAGGCTAGAAAAATAGGATATGATAAATATCTTACATTATAAAAACTCATATTTAAGAATCTTCAAAAATAATGGATTTTCGGGTTTATGCATAAACTTATGAATACAATTACACTTAAATAATTTATCTAATACCTTTAAACGAGCAATTCTTGTATATTTGTTTGTTTATATATACCAGCTATCTCGGAAACGGCCCTAAAGATTTTCATGAAAAATTTTATTTAGATAAAGTTTAGTGTTTCAAGTTTATCAACATAGGTGTTTTTTCCGGGAAAACGCGATTTTCCAAGAAAAAAATTAAAAACCGGAATATGAATCCTTACTTACTAAATATACAGATATTTCGCCGCGGGCTTTACAGTTGCCGTGGAGCAGAGGCTATCACGTATGCTTTCTGTGCAGAAGATCCCGAGTTCGAGCCTGGGGTGTATCTTGACTTTTTTTTTATTTCTTTTTTTTTATCACGCTTTTAAATTTTTATTATTATGACAAGCATTTTTATCTTGCAAGTAAAATTTGATCCACTTCCCGGTTGCTTTTTTTTAAATTAGTTTTATCAAAAATAACCTCAATATTAGTTTTTATTTTCATGGTTGTTTTTGGAATATTAATTTGAAAATGTGTCAGTCGTCAGTTGTGATCCATTCAATGGGAAACGAGTGCCATCTTGTGTTAAAAGATAAAACTACGATCTCAATTAGATCTCAATACGATCTCATTAGTAGCACTAAGTAAGTAGTAAAATATGTCGAATATTACAAATTGCACGAGAAATCATTAAAAAAATATTTTGGAAACATTAAAATCGTCTTAGACAACCATATTTTATAATTTTAATATTACGACACTTGATATTTTACTGGTGATAATGGACTGTTTTTTAATCAGCGAAATGAAGTGACATTAGTCTTACAACTTGGTATGTTAACAATGTTTTATACACTTAGTGTATCCAAAAAATAATCCGAGCAAAGCTCGGTCGCCCAGCTAGTATATTATAAACAATTCATTAAATTATAATAGTTTGAATCATATTAATAACAATAAACTTTTCATAAAGATAGAAACAACGATGAAACTTTTTCAGATGAAGAAAAAGTTTCTTCATTTGAAAAAGTTTCTTCGTCTGAAAATGACATTCGTAAAGCTAGAACAACTGCAGCAGAAAATCTTGTGAAACAGGCTAAGAAAATGAAAGCTACTTCTGACAAGTCTCATCCACCTGCCAACATTGGAAATAATGTGACTATACCAATTCCAAATGTTGACAAAGGCAAAGGTGATCTCAGAAACAGCATTGGAGTTATTCTTCAGAAAATTGACGAAGGTTTTTACAAAGTTGGCTCCAAACATGGTATACGTCAGAAACTATATTGCAGGTTTTAATTTTTCTTACTTCATTACTTATCTATCTTTCTGGAGCATTAATGATATTCTAAAGTAGCTAATAGTTTTTTATTTTTAGTTCAGAATTCAACATTTGCAATCAAACTTTTTTAGAGGTAGCAGATGTAAACCAAGGCTCTGAAATATCGTTAAGGACTGCAGCTACGAAACATTCAGTTGGATCAGGACAAGGTTTTGTGAGATGCAGCTGCACCAAAAACTGTTCCACAAACAGATGCCAGTGCAAGAAGGCAATGATATTCTGCAATTCTAAGTGCCAACAAAGCACACCATGAAATAATAAATAACAATTTTAATATTCAGATATGATTATTGCTTCTATTAAAAAACACTTATTATTTGTTAAGTATGATTGTTTGGATTACCAATTATTCACAACTTTTAGCAACGAATCATTACCCTTTAATAAAAATGATTATATTTCCAATTACGGAGTATTTTATTCAGTTTATCTACTTATTTTGATTTTTTAGATATACTATAATGTTTAGACTAGGCCGTACTAGTTTATCCTGGAGTGTGCGTATTTATATCAGGATAAACTAGTTTGGCCTAGGCTAAACTAGTTTATTATATCGGGCTTAAATTAGTTTAGACTAGGCTATACTATTTAATCCTATCGCGTATAGGAAGAACTAGTTTAACCTAGGCTATACTGGTTTGTCCTGAAATGGGATTTGGCCGGTAACATATATATACGCATAAATATTACATTAACATTTTTATTACCGCCTGACATTCCTCTGTCCTATGAAACTTCTTTCCCATTTTTATTAATTTAGTTAATGATAGCGTTATTTGCGCACATATTTCTATAAATTCTTATGGTAAAACGTGAGACCCAGAAATGATTTTAAACTTTTCACACTCAAGGATGTCTTTAATTCTAACACCACGCTTAATTTTTCTGAAGGGTTTAACTCCCCTTTCGATAAATTCATACCCCAGAACTGGCAACGATTCATGACTAAAAGTATACTGCGACGGTTTTACCATCGAATTCGTTTCCATGAACAATAGGTTTAGGGAAACGAATTCGTACATCTCTCAAAGCATTAGAGAAGTCTTCGAAGGTTTCTTCATATAGAAAGACATCATCTACGACATAGATGTAGTTTCAGGGTTTCTGAAAGTAAAACCGCCGCCCCGCTACACCTCCCGCGCCGTCCGCTCGCTCGCTCACTCCCATACACTCCCACTATACAAGCAGACAAGTTTATCGGCCACGCCGCGCGCCGTACGGCACATCTAAACCACAATTTTCGTTTGTTTTTTATTATTTCATAAGTTAATTAAAATGTCTTAGTGAAATTAAAAGGTACGTAATAAAAGAATATTTTAAGTATTTTTTTTAAATAGATAAACGTATTCTATTGTGTAAGTGTAATAGAGTTATTGTATAATTACATTGTTCCAGCTTGTTCAAAAAATGTCAAAGAAACGAAAGTTTTATGTCAACTTAGGTTTTGCTTTCAAAACTGAATGAAGGAATTCAAAAACCGCAGTGCTTTTTATGCGATAAAGTGCTTGGTAATGGAAGTATGAAGCCAGCAAAGTTGCCAGAACATCTTAAAACTGTCCACCCTGGAAATGTATCTGACAGCGATGACGATTTTCGTACTAAAAGGGCTCGGTTTGAAAAAGCCGGCACTTTAACTAAATTGGAATTCACTCCGACACAAAAACTATGTCTCAAGGTATCGTACAAGGTCGCTTACCGTATTACTCAACAAAAGAAGCCATACATTATCGCGGAAACATTAGTGAAACCTTGCGCACTGGATATTGTGGAACTTAGATGTGGTAAGGATGAAACAAAGAAGGTTGAAGCTGTTACCTTATCAAACGATGTTATTCATTCTAGAATTGTTGAAATGTAGTCAAGTTTTTTAAAGCAGGTTATTGAAGAATTGAATACTTCGCCGTTTCCGTTCAATACGCAAATGAATGAAAGCACTCATATATCACAATGCAGCCAACCCTTAGTGTTTGTCCGTTACATATAACATGACACACGAAGTATCAAAGAAGAGTTTCTTTTTTGCAAGTCAGGTTTAGAAACTACGAAGACTTCAAATGTCTTTAAAACGATAAAAAGATTTTTCATCGAACAAAATGTAGACTGGAAGACTAAACTTGGTAGTATATGCATCGATGGAGCTCCCGCAATACTTGGAAACAAATCTGGTTTTTCGGCTTTGATCAAGAAAAATATCCCTAATGTCATTATCACTCATTGTGTCTTACATCGACATGCCTTGGCTTCACGAACTATGCCTACTTATTTGAAGGAAGTTATATCTACTTGTGTCAAAGTTATGTTTACATATGTTTAAATTGTGAAAGTGGTCCGTGGCTGCAAAAGTTTAAGAAACACACTATGACAATCCTGTACTTAATCCTAGCTGAAGATAAAATAAAATCCATAATTCTCTGAAAGTTGGCCTGATTTGACAAAAGGAAGAACGCAAAATTCAAATAATCTCGAATAATTTACAAACGCGCTTTTCGGTTTATACTCTTCATCAATTATCATTAGCCAATACTCTGATAATGAGTGTAAACTATCGAAATAATTAGCTTTGTTTAAATACATTATTAAATCTCCAATTCTTTGTATAACTTCAATACTTGTCAAATAAGAATTGTTCAAACGCGAAAGTATCAAAATATTCTGTCAAAATATTTTATAGTTTATCTCAGACAAATCTTTATTTAAGCTCAAATCACTGCTTTACTGCTTCTCTGGCACAGAAATCAGGGCTATGCCTTGTTGTATATCAACAGATATTCTTCATTTTTATCGCTCTACTCGTCGAAGTACATCATCAGGGCTGATGCTAACTTTTAGTCTGCGTGTGTTGGCGTGTAAGACACAACAGGCAGACAATTTTTTCTTACAGAAAATAGGTTTGTTTTTATTAGAATCTAATATAACCGTACTCTGCCTCATCAGATCCGACTCCAAAATCAGATCTAAACTTTTTCCAAAATAAAATGTGTACTCAAATTTAATATGATTTAAACACAATTTATTGATGTAAAACCGATAAATTTCATAATTAACCAATTGATTTCTTAATGCTACACGAGAGTTTGAAAGTCCACAAACCTTATCAATGTCTATGACGTTCGCGTTAATGTTTCTTTCATTGGCCCCAAAATCTAATAAAGTGTGCTCTATACATTCATTAGGCATTATCTTTACGTAAATGCTACCTCTGCTTGATTGGCTGGTGGGTTCCTCTAATAGCAGCTCACCGCCTCGAAGATGATTTACTGCCACTACTACCTCACTTTCCCAGACCGCCCCCGGTCTCATCTACTCCAATCTTGAATGTGTGGTGCCGCGTTTCGTCGAACGACCCCATGGTTGTAGGGCTGAAACTGAACTTCTATCGACAGCGATCACGGTGGCCTCACTGCAATCGTGTCGTTGCTCATTAGGCGTTCTTTGAGAGCTTTTTTGTTTCCTAACTCCATTAGCAACTCGTATTCAATTTTCCGGTTTTACAAGTAAACTTTTATACTGTTTTTTTTAGTAGACATTTAGACTGTTTATAATTTGTGATGATAGTTTCAAGTCCACCAGCGAGTTATAGATACACGATGCAAAAAGAGGCTTGACGCCTGCATGTGTACTCCGGGTAAATGACATAATCATCATATTTTCCTCCGTAATTTTTGCTTTTACAGTCAGTATTTTCAATCTATAAAATTATTCTGACAAGTCCGTTTCTTCCTGTCACCTGTTGTAAAAAGCTGTGTGTAATTTTCTTCGCCCTTACTCCTCTCTAAATTCTTCTGTGATGTCTTCATACGTCGCTCTAGCGATGTTAATGTTCTTTAAAGAGAATTTGGCTGAGCCCCTCGTATACAGATTTAAGCTAGTTTTTTTTTGTTTATTACTCCAATTGTTCAACGCGCCCAGCATCTTGTAGTTGTTATAGAATCCTTTGAAATTTTTATTGCAGTGCAGAAAATCAACATCCATTTCTGCATTATTATTTTCTTCTTTTGCAATCACGCTTATGCAATTACCTGCGCGTCTGTCACTGTTAAGTAGGGGCGTGTGCTCAAGATGTGAAGCTATTACGTTGCTCCTTATCTTTAATCTAACGGGCGGTATTAGATATTTTTATTTGAGAATTTCTCAAATATATCCAACTAATATTCATGTAGGAGTTATGGGACTAATTACACCAGATTCATTGTTCTTTTCATAACTCTCAGGATTCAAGTCTCTTTCTAGACACACTTCCTCTCTCTCTCCTTTTTTTTCACAAATTCAATAACATTTTGTTATTATAAGTTCTATTTAAAATTTAATATTTAATATAAATATTAAATTATTAAAGAGAGATATTTAAAGCGAGACAGCGTTAGGCATCAAAATTACCAAAGAGCTCAGCAGCTAAGCTAAGAAGAGATCGATATGAAAATTAAAGAGACTATTCCATGGCCACTCAGGAAAAACCGCAAACAAAAGCTAATATGTATATAATTACAGCGCGTTTTCTATAAGTAATCAAAATAATGCTTCCGTTTATCTAATATCCCCCATTACGTGTTGGAGAGACCGATCTATAATAAATGCTTAGGGGCATAAAATATTCATGTTCTTCAACGGACAGCCTACGATGAGTATCACAGGATGAGGCTCACGCAGAAGCCGCGCTACATCGGCGGGTACCACATAGACCCCGACACCAAGCCTTTGCCAGAGGCAAACTATTAAATGAGTAAAAAAATGTTGTATTTACCTTTGGTGATGAATTAGTACTGTCGAATTTACGACTTGCTTCATTTTAAACTTTAAAAATCGCCAATATTTTGGGAGGTATATACAAAAAGTAAAAACTAGTGACAAAAAATATCGAAGAGACATTGCAATCTTTCTAAAGAAATATAATTTTCCATGAAAAACTGATATATAAAATTTTGGTTCAACATTTTTTGAAACAATTTTACACTTTTGGATAATTTCACAAATTAGAGAACCTTCTTTTTTACTAAGATTAGTATTAAGTTTAAAAAATTAATATTAAAAGAATATCTTACCCCATACCTGGAATTATTTACAATTTGAAGATATTGGACGACAAAAAGTACGGATCAATATACTTCAATATCTTATAAATGTAGATGTGTACGAAAGTGCTATAGAAAAGTCTTATGGAAATATTTGGAAGGTTGATACAGACATTTACATGTAATAAGAGAGAGAGAAATGAAAGATTTACTGCCAAACTTGCATATTATGAAGTGCACGTCTCTACCAAGTATTCTAAGTAAATATCCAGTAGTAGATAACTCTTAATATAAGAAGTGAAGTTTATCAACTCTACAAAAAATTTATCGAGGTCAAAAAAGAAATAAAACATAGAAAAAAGAAATGGCAGCGTATAATGAAATAGGTGTAAAAACGAGATAACAGAACGGGCGTGGCTATAAACGCGAATGGATTATGAAATGAGGGTTGGTTTATGATAATAAAAATGTGGAGTGGTAGTGTCAGGTTTTAATCACTCACTCCTGAGGCAAATTCTACTACATTTTTTACTTATTTATTAGTAGATTTTATTTCAGATTAAGAGGCTTAAACCTTAAGTCCTCAACTCTGACTTAGTGTTGGTTGAGGGCTGTCAATAATCGTTAATCGTTAATCGTTCTCACTAATATGATGATAACATCTGGAACCAAAGGTTTAACGTGCTCTCCAAGGCACAGTCAGTGGTTTTCATTGGACTTAGGCTAAAAATATATCTGTTAATAATTCCGTAGTCATAATTGAACCAGATATCTCCTGATTCGAAGGTAATGGTTCGTAAACATGAGCCACCACCATTCTTATCCATTCACCACTATCGTTAGTGGACGATATTAAAGAATAATATTAGGACTGAAATGACATAAGTATTAATTATGACAAATAAGCGATAATAATAACATTTATTTTCAAAATAACTATTGTTAATAAACCTGTCCTAAACCACAAAGTAATGTAGTAATAATTAAAAATATACAAAACACTACTTATATCAAAAAGAAAATATTTAAATGGATAAAGGATTGTAATTTCGTCAATGCCTTTCTGATTGCTGGCCTAATAATTCCAATTCTGACCGTTCCAATCATGCCATAAAAAGAGAACCTTTTTTTCCAATTAAATTATTAAAACCGTTGCTTTTACGGAAAATATGCAGGTGTTAAATAGTTTACTTTTGATTTTTATGTGAAGTTTTTTGTCTTCCATAGCTTCTTTTAAGCTCCAATATCATTTTCAGCCATTAGTAACTCTTCTATCCACTTCTTTACGCATAGGTTTATTTTGAGTTATGATTTGTTCCAGATATATGTATTCATTAATGAATCTGATTTCGGTGTTATCTGACTGTATCATAACTTTGTTTCCATTTGTATTCTCTCTCATATTTTCTGGATTCAGTTTTAACTCTATTCTTTCACTTTCTGACGCAAGATCTTCTATCATTTTATTGATTGCTTTTAGTGTTTTGGCGAATAACACTATATCATCGGCGAATTTTAAATGCATTAGCGATGTAACATCCACATTGATTCCGAGGTCTTCCCAATTGAGTCGTCTAAAGATTTGTTCTAGTACCGTTGAGAACAGTTTTGGAGATAGAGGGTCTCCTTGTCTGGCACCTTTTTTTTACTTTGAATGGACTACTCTCCGTTTATAATTGGATCCTAACTGTACTATTACTATATACTTTCCTTATTAATGGAATGTATTTCCCTTGTTCTATCCGCTTGTTTCGCTAATGTTTCCCATATATTCTCTCAAATGCTTTGCTGTAGTAGATAAATGCAATATAATATGTGAGTTGGTATTCGTGATATTTCTCTAGAACTTGACGTACTACATGAATGTAGTCCTTACCGAGTAGTCTTTGTAAAATCCAGCCTGTTCGATGGGTTACTGTTCATCTAGCGATCTTTCAATCCATTTTAGAATGATTTTAGTGAATATCTTTATATAAATATTGGACATTAGACTAATAGGGTGATAGTTTCCAATTTTATGTTTATCTCCTTTTTTATATAGTAGGATAATGTTTGATTTTGTTCATTGCCGCGTAATTATTTCAGTTTTTAATATGTCATTAAACATCTCTGTAAGGATGGGTATTAAGACTTCCTTGCATTGTCGGGACCTCGTATTTTGTCTACTCTTTGGGTATCTATAGCTTTCACGACCTCAGCTTGAAAAATGCTGGGAATGTTTGAGACTTCAACCAAATCGATTTTTTTTTGTTGCACTATATCCGTATAGGTTTTTGTAATAGGATGTAGCTGTTTTTAATATGTTTATTCTGTTATATTTATATTTTTCGCTATCGCTTTCTATTTTAACGATCCACTCTATTGAATTCTTTAATTTTTGTATGCCTTTTTGACTTCTTCTGTTTTACTCATACACTTTTCTATAATTTCCATTCTGCTTTGTTTCCTATCTACCCTTATACTTTGTTTGATTTCTTTACTACTATCTGTTATATATTTTCTTCTGTCTTGAATATCTGTTAAGTTGATCAATTAATTTCTTTTTTCTAGTAAATTTGTGGTATTTGTAGATAACAATTTTTTCGATTCGGTTTTGGTATTTGCATTTATTTGTGTCTGGGTTTTAATTATCTTCTTAGTCCAGTTGCATTTTTCTTGTGTTTCTAATTCTTTTATGTTGGATTTGAAGTCATTGAATTTGTCTCTTAAAGGAATTGTTATTTATTCTCACTGATGTTTTCCGAGATTTATGTTTCCTGGACTTCGCCTTGGTCTGAGAATTTTTGGTTGTTTTGCTCTCAGTTCTGCTTTAATTAGTTTATGGCAGGGTTAAAGATAAGTTTTTGTATTACTGTAAAGTTAGGGAAGTAGCTGTTTCTATTAGTCATTATAAAGTCAATTTGGCTTCTTGTTTTACCGTCAGGTAAGATCTATATCGACATATTTTCTTTCTTTTTTATGAATATAGTATTTAGAACGGTTAGGTTATTTTCTAGTACTAACTTCATGATAAGTTTTTCATTTCTACTTCTGATTTTGTTATTATATGTAAAAGGTCGTAATATCTTATTTTCTTCTGGGCGCCTTTCATCAATTTGTCCATTGTAGTCTCCCATTGCTATAAAGTTTTTATGACCGTGCTCTTGGATCGCTTTGTTTAGATCAGTAGTTCCCAAACTTATTTTTCTCGTGGACCACTTTCAAAATTTTACTGATTTCGGTGGACCCCCTGCTGCTACATTTCTACCACATTCTTAAAGTCGCCAAAAAATAAAAATTGTGTCGCTTCTGAGTTCTGTCCCTATATTCCGATAGGTAAAATAAAAACGAAAAATTGTACATTTTATAACACTTTATTTATTAAAAGAATAGAATTACAAGAAAAAATTAATAAGGTAATATTAATGGAAAAAATTAATGGGAAGGATGTATTTGATGGAGTGTCAGCAAACGATCAATGTTAGGCTTTATTTTTGTGAGCAATAACCGCAAATCCCCCCGCTCTGTGATGTTTAATTTGCTCCTTTTTTTTGTTAAAAGGTTTGTAACGGCACTAAAACTCCTTTCGACAAGGAATGACGAGGGAAAAGCTATTAAAAATTTCCTTGCGATTTCCCACAGTCCAGGATATTTTTCGGGTATTTCTGCTTGCAGCCAAAATGTTTGGTAGCCTTTTCTAAATTTCACCTTCAGCTCCTCATTGGTGCTTAGCTCGAGCAGCTCCTCTTGTAATACAACATTGGCCACTTCCGTTTCATCAAATGGATTTATGATCCATGGTGGTATATCCATCGTCAGAATATCTTCAAACCTGGTTTTGAAGTCATCATGCAGGGCACTTAAATGTTGACTGTAGGTATGGATATCCTCATCAATACATTCTACCTGCGACAAGTTTGGAAATTGAGAGAATTCGCGCCGACTAATGTTTTGCTTCATAAATTTCCATTTCCCAAGAAAAGCCGAAATTATCCCCTTGTTTTATTAAATTCAGGCTGTCCCCTTGTAACTGCAAGTTAATATCATTAAATTTTTGAAACAGATCTGTCAAATACGCAATGTCTGCTTTGAATTTGATCAAGTTTTCTTTTAAATCTGGATCTCTACTTTCTAGGAACTAATACGCAATCGAAAACAGAGTAAAATCTCGTTAAGCATGCACTTTTCGACAACCAGCGCACTTCAGTATGTAAGAGCAGTCGTTGGAAGTCTTCATCATTTTCGTCGCACAATTGAGCAAATAAACGCGTATTCAATGCATTGCTTCTGATTTTGTTGACAGCTTTTATTACAAAATGAAGAGATTGGTTCAACCTGTCACTTAAATGTTTTGCCACAAGATGTTGTCGGTGGATTACGCAATGAATAGCTGTAAGTCCTGGTATAATTCTTTTGAGATGACTTATAAACCCACGATATCGGCCGACCATTGCAGGAACTCCGTCTGTTGCCACTAAAATAATGTTTGTAAATGGAATCGATTTTTCCGTAAAGAAATTACTCAGGACATTAAATATTGATTCGCCTTTAGTGTCAGTCTCCAAAGTTCTGGCAAATAGCAATTCTTCGTGAATTTCTTCCTCCATAATAAATCGGACATATGCCAATAATAATGCTTCATTACCGGGTAACGTTGACTCGTCCAGTTGTATAGAAAAATGAGTTTTTTGCAGATGATTGCACAAAAAACTTTCGATATCAGAGCTCATTTCATCAATGCGTCTTTGTACAGTATTGTTACTTAATGGAATGGAATGGAAATACTTTTTAGTACGTCAAATGGAGATTTGTGCAAAACAGTTTTTAAAACCTCTTCAACAGCGGGTAAAATTAATTGTTCTCCGATAGTGTGCAGTTTTCCAGATTTTGCTATAAGTAATGAGATATTGTAAGATGCCCGCAAGCCATCATCGTTACTTTGAGATGTTGAAGCGAACATACTGTGCATGGTGGGTCTCTTTTCATATTTTTCCTTCAATGTTTGAAAATATTTTAAATCTTTACCTATTTTATCAGTATGACACCTTTTAGATGATCTTCGAGCTTTGATGGTTTCATAGAGTCATTACTCAAAACTTTGTTGCATAATAGGCACATGGGCAATTGTTTGTCTGCCTCTGATGGAACAAAACCATATTTCAAATAATCGACACTATATTGTCGACATTTTTCTTTGCTGTAGCCATGTTTCGTGTCAGTTACCTTACCTGTAAAAAATGTTTTAGTAACCAAGTTTTTCTGAATATAGGTATCACACCGCAGCCTTTGTCAGCACGCGGAAATAGAATTACGGCTTGTAAAGGGACCAACTAATAAACCGCTAAGACAAATACAGACGTTTTCACAAAACGGTATCAATTTTAAAGTACCTAATTTACCACAAATTTTAATAGTACAAATAAAAGTACACCACTCAGTATCGAATACTGATCATATTTGTGTAGGAAAAATAAAAGTCGAAATCCCAAAATTGTCCATAAAACGATAACTAACATTTCATCAAATCAATGAGTTCACGCGCTCCGTGTATTTGCGTATTTTTTGTCTGCGGCTTCATTGTTAAAACATGACAAACTGGCATCGAAGCTCAAGCCCCGCCATTTTCCCGTCGCCCGCGCATTTGCAAGAAAAATTACAAAATTAATTGCTCTGCAATATTGCTTATTCGGCCTTTTTAGAGAGGCAGTGCTTCTCTCGTGAAAAACAATTGAATAAAACATGCTGTGTTTGTCTTTAAATCGAAAGAGGACAATTAAAATATCTGTAAGTTACTAAGTTACCTATCTATACAAGCAGTTGTGATCAACCGACTAGTACACGTAAACAAAATACTTAAGTATATAACAAAAGGTAGGTACTTACTTTCTCCGGCACTAGCAAACACTGATATAAATTTTCTAACATCTATTTTTCGAAATTCCGGAAACAAATGAATGAGTTTGCCTTTGGCATCAAGTATTTATAGTGGTGATCAAGTTCATGTCTGAACAAGCATTAAGCATTGTCGGGCGGATAGCGCTTTGCAGTCTTTACACGAAATTGTACGTTATATCGAATACGCAAGTTTGGACAAGTAACAGTCGCTTGCCTTATCAAAATATTATCTGCTTAGTTAGGTACTTAAAACAAAGTAGGTAGGCCCTTATAAAAACTATACTTACATTTTTGCTATCAAAAGCAGATAAATTTTCGTGGACCCCATTAACATCTTATGGACCCCCATTTTTTGTTCACGCCTACGTAGACCCCCAGCAAGTCTCCCGTGGACCCCTTGGGGTCCACCTGGACCACTTTGGGAATCACTGGTTTAGATCAATGTAAAATGTATTTATTATTTCTAAATTCACTTGTTCATTAGGTGAATATATTTGTACAATTGACCAAGAATCTTTATAGCCCGATATTTTCAAATTCATTATTCATATACGCTCTGAAATACCTATAAACTCGATTACGTAGGTACTTTATCATATGTTTTTAATGATAAATCCAACTTCATACTGGCCCGGGTGGATTTTAGGCCACACATTAGTTCTATAAGATTTTCTTCACTTTCAGGGTAAGTACATTCAGGGCTGCAATGTAGAATTTAGGTGTTTGATGTTTATTACGTTTGATATTGTTGGAGGCTTGTGGTCTCGTTCCCCTACGAGGCTAGTTGACTTGGGGGAGATTGGCGTTTTCCTGTTTCTTTATTGTTAGTTTTTTTGTTTAGTTTTAGTTTCCGTTTGCCAGCCTCGGATCTAGGGCAGGGGGGGGGGGGCAAGCCGGGGCCTATGCAATAAATAATAGTACAAGTACAGAAATTTCATGGCCATATCAACTCGACTGATACCTAGAGCGCGGAGTAAGACGTGCTGCACGAATATTTATTATTCGCGAGGTGCGTAGGCATAGTTCAAAATAGGCGCCCACTCGCCCGCAGGAATCGCAGATCGCGGCAGCATGCGTCTGGTTACCGTGCGTGCGAAAGTGATGAAGCTATATTCGAAAACTCCCTCGTCGATCAATTCCACAATAGTGTTTTGTTTTAAACATGTGCGTTGTTTATTTATGTTTACTATTTACTACGGTGGAATCTCAATAACTCGAACCTTGTTAAGTCGAAATCCTCAGTAAGTCGAAAAAAATTGCCATTCCCTTCCGATAAACCCCTAAATACGCGGTATCTCGAATTATTTAGACTTTGTAACTCGAAAAAAAATGTTATTTCCCTACGAAGTATTGATAATACATATTTATACTCTATAACCAGAATTTCAAAAAGGAGACTCCGTAAGTTGTAGTTGGTAAAATATAATGACGTCTTACTTGGAATTCCACGAAATAATAGCAATAAATTCCAAAATGAATGTTCGGGTTCGGGGCTTCTAATCTATTGTTTTTGTCTTGTATACGTGCAATGATTGAATAGATTCATAAAACTTTCTAAGTAACACAGCTGTGAACGTTATGTTTGTTCCTTGCCGACACAGGACACGATTACTTTCAGCGGAGCTTGTCCGTCAGTATTATTTTGGCTGTTAACTAACAACAACATGAGTACAAAGCGGAAACTAATATCTAATAATAGTATCTCGAAGTTCTTGTTAAGTCGAAAACTCGTTAACTCGATTTTTTTTGCATTTCCCTTGACATTCGAGTTATTAAGATTCCACTGTACTTGTCGATCAACCGAAGGTAACAAACTGATTGTATTAGTGTCGCATCAATAAATCTATCACAGCACATCGATCGCTTTTCTAGGTAAGTATTTTATTATAACTATCTTATGCTTTTTAAGTTACTTTATTTATTTTTTAAATTCAATTTAATACGTTCGATCACTTACGTTGTTAGTTCGTTATTATTCAAAATTACTTAAAATTTTCACGTCGTCGTGTGTGTCATGTTTTGTTTATTACACGATGGCAGCCATCGGATGATTGAGAAGTAAAACAGCCTTTTTATTCCAGCTATTAGTTCAATACAATGCAATGCAGCAGTTTAAAACGAATAAGCAGCTGTAACCGTGCTACAAATGGCACCTGTAGGTTGCCATTCAGCTCGCAGGCTGACTGTGCCTCGCTTTATTAATTGTTTTTTGATATCATAGAGCCGTGCGAAAGTCCGTGGTTAAATCCTGTTCTAGTCACTCCTAAAAAAAAACCAAAAAACAAAAGCCACGCGAGGAAAATCGAACGCGGGCGGACGATTCTTTTTTAAAAGGTTTTTATTGGCGGCCAGTACTGCGACACGGAGCACAGAGGTTTGCCATGCTACAGTTTTTTACTTCATATTATTACCTACGAAGACTTAATTATACATAGGTATAAGTAATTAAAATAAATAGAGCAAGGAGTGGCAAAGTGAGCCCCTTAAGGAAAATAATCCTAATATCATTATTATTACTTTTTGCGCCTTTACTTCTTTTGCGTTATTCATACGCCGTCGACGGCGCGTAGGTACCTATAACTCGGGCGGTTGCCACGCGCTCACTTATCGATATCCATACTCCCCGCCCGTAAATTGTAGTGTTAGTGAAATTGTAGTCAGATCTACGATGCGTTGATCACAACGCACCTACGATGCGTTGAGTTGAAAATTTAATTGTTCTATGCAATGATCTTGTTTCCCGGTCGATTTATTTACTAAAAATATTTATTAGATTGAAATATTTTCAACAAGGAAATTGATTATTTTTATTTATAGATTGTAATTATGAGTGCATCAAGAAAAAAGCTATCGGGAGCGGAATACAGGAAAAAGGCTAAATATAAGGTGTTACAGGGAAACCAATGTGCAGATAATATGAAAAATTGGCTTCGCAGAGGGGGTGACCCGTCAGTATCTGCTGCAACTTCCGAAGTTGATGTTGAGTTAGAAGATGTTCCTGGCATTTTGCCCGTTCAAACGGATCAAGATTTTTCACAGTCTGATTTCACAGTGCAAACTTTACCATCTTTATCGATGTGCGAAGAGCAACCTGAGCAACTTGAAAAAATAAAGCCAGAATACGAAGGATCTAAATCCCCGCACTCAGATTCGGATGAATTGCAAAAAACCGAATTTGATTTGATGGACCCAGGCGGAAAAAATGACTGACCAACAACGGTCTTTCTTTAGCAATCAGGCTGTATTATTAGCAGAAAATCACCCCGAGAACATTGAATTTAGATCTACTGAACGCAATGGCAGACATTTAACATCTTCTATGTGGTACAGGACATTGGCTAATTGCGAAAGGGTTAAAAGATCTTGGCTTATATTTTCTAAGACAAAAAATGCAATTTTATGTGCGTGCTGCAAGATTTACCGGAAACCATCTTCTACCACCATATCTGCATTGTGTTCTACAGGGTTTTTTAATTGGAAAAAAGTTTTAAAGAGATTAACCTAACACGAGGCAACTCAAATGCACAAAGAGTGTATGATCAAGTGGAAAACACGAGTACAACAAGTGAAATCATGCCAGGGTATTGATCAAGACATTGAGAGAGTAATTCATTCAGAGAAAAAAAAATGGAGACAGATCTTGCGTATTATTATGGATGCTGTATTGTATCTATCCACAAACTGCCTTTATTTTCGCGGGTCCCACGAAACTCCTAGCGATCTCATCACACAATATCCTCAGCCTAGTCAAGGTAACTTCTTGAACTTAATGTCCCTGCTCGCCAAACATAAATCAACTCTTAAGTTCCAATTAGAACACTTAAAAAAGGGACAAGTATTATATCTATCCAAGACAATACAGAATGAAATAATTGACATAATTGCAAAAACAGTTAAAAATAGCATTTTAAATGATATCAAAGAAGCCAAATACTACACAATAATTTTCGACTGAACTCCAGATGTATCCCATACAGAACAAATGAACCAGGTAATTCGATATGTAAAAAGAACTGACGATGTGTGTGAAATAAAAGAAAGTTTCATTGATTTCATAGAAGTTGCTTGAAGGACAAGAGAGAACATTTGTCAACAGATTTTAGAAAAATTGGCTGTTGATGATTTAGATATTGGACAATGTCGTGACTAATCTTATGATAATGGGTCCAATATGGCCAGCATCCATAAAGGAGTACAAGCCAGGATTGCAGAAAGGAATGAGCTGGCCGAGTTCGTATCCTGCTTGGCTCACTCCTTAAATCTTGTAGGTGTTCATTCTGCCTCATCATGCCAGGAAGCTATTAACTTATTTGGACTGATTCAAAAAGTATATTGCTTTTTTGTTGGCTCCGCTACTAGGTGGGACATTATGAAAAAATACGTTAAAACAAATTTAAAAGGAAGTAGTCAGACGAGATGGTCGGCGAAACATGTTGCTGTGAATGCCTTATTAAATAATTTGCCAGAAATAGCGGAAGCCTTAGAAGAAGTTAAGCAAACTTCTCTTGCTCCAGAAGCTAAGTGCGAGGCAGGTCGTCTCTTAACTGATAGCAGTTAAGAGATAGCAGAAAGAGAAGGATTTTAAATTTATTTTTAATTTAACTATTTGGGCCAATATTCTCCGCGAAATCAATCGAGGAATATAGAAATTAGAAAGAAGATATTATCCTTTCCCGTTCCGTCGCACTAATGGATGGTCTGCTCAAAACTTTGCAAAAATGAGAAAAATCAATGGAATATTAGATAAAAGAGGCTGGAGAGTTGCTGAAAAAGTGGTGTTGACCCTATTTTGCAAAACAAACGAATTTCGAAACGTAAAAACATTTCGATGAGATGTGTGAAGATGAATTACAAACACAACCTGTTCAACTATTTTCTAAAGAAATAATGATGGTATTTGATCGAATCATATCAGAAATTAAAAAGAGGTTTGATTGTGCTACCATGCTAAATTTGAATTTTGCTTTTCTTAATGGTACTAATATTTTGAAAATGTCAATTGAAGAACTGCAAAAGTATGGAGCAGATCTGGCCCGAAAATACGAACGAGATTTAAGCGCCGTTGAATTCTGCCAGGAACTTTACGTTTTTAAGGAGCAAGCTCCGCTTTTATTTGGTGATATAGAAAAGGCCAACGGTTTCTATCTATTGCAACAGATCTATGAGCATGATTTACATGATGCTTTTCCTAATATTTGTATTGCCCTGCGAATTTACTCTACGCTTCCTACTACATCCGCAAGCTGTGAGCGAAGTTTCAGCAAACTCAAACTAATAAAAAATTATTTACGATCTTCTATGAGCCAGGAACGCTTATCGAGTCTTGCAATCTTAGCGATAGAAAATCGAATTGCACACGAGTTAAATTATGACATGGCCATAGATTTATTTGCTGAACAAAAAGCTCGAAGAGTAAAATTGTAATTATATTTCACAAATGCAATAATATATTTGATTTTTATTATTATTATTATACATATTTTTATTTTAAATCCTGTCCTGTGTTGTCTAAAATATATATCCTATAAATATATATCTAAAATAGATATATAGACGTTTATGTCTATATATCTGTAAATAACTAGGTTTAACCCAGAAAGAACAGCGATGGATGCATTATTTCCGGACGGTTTATGTAGGCTATGTCCAAATGTCAATCAATTAGTGGACATCTGATACCTGAAATTATATATATGATAAAGGTAAAAATAAATATAAGTGGGCGGGGGCGGCATTTTTCAGTTTTTGGCCCGCCTAAGAAAAATTGAAGATCCGGGGCTGCCGTTTGCTGGTTATTAATTGCTATTGTTTTTTGATTGTAGAAGTATTAGAGAAAGAGTTAGATCTTGAACGCATTATATCAAAAGCTTTTGTCCCATTTGTTTTAATTGTATATGGAATCTGTTGGTTTTTCGCATGATTATTAAAAGCAGAGGGTGAAGCAGATGATCCTCTTTTCCTTTTCTCTTGACTGTTGTTGTTTTCTTTTACTATTAATTTATCATACTTTATATATGATATATTCGCTTTTTTTCTCTCTTCAACTAACTCCGCTTGCAATGTTTTCCTCTTCTCCAACACCTCTCTTAAATAATCTTCAGAAATATAAATTTTCTATAGTTTATTTTTATTTTAATAATTTCGTTCTTTTTCCAGTTGTTTATAAACAAACATAATACTGGCCTTATTTTGTTACTTTCTCTGTTTTCTTTACCTAATCAGTGGTCGAATTGTCGAATTCATAATCTTCTATATTAATGTTTATAGGTCGTGTTTCAAATTTCCTTTTGATTCTCGTTGTAATTCGTTAGTATATGTTTCTTTTTCTTCAAGGCCAAATAATATATTGTTTTCTCTTTTTTTCCTTTTATAGATACCCTATTTATTTCTACAATTTTTCTACTCTAATCTTTAAGTTTTTATTTTCTTTTACTACAGGACTTAGCCTCTCTTCCATTTTTTCCATAATATTATTTGTTATAGATTCTTTCAATTCAGTATTTTGATTTTACATCTCGATCTTCATTTTCTCTAATAGTAATTGAAATTGACCTTCCATTTTATTATTGTATTTGCGTATATTGGAACGTAATAGTAGGAAGTGGTACAAATAATTATTGCAGTTGGTAACACTGAGAGTAGCGTCAACTTTATTCTTAATGTCGATGTTTTAGAGACTGTCACTATTATAGTCCATTGAATTTTCTAACCTCGAATCCGTGATCAAATTTTGTTTCTATTTTTCCATCCATCTCCAATAATGACACAGTTTTAATTAGTTATAGCAACTTCTCAGTGGTTTTATTATGTTTTTGTGACAAAACCTCTTTTCAACGATTGCTGTATCTCTTTTTGTTCGTTTAATTTCACTGTAGATTATAACTATAGTGATAATCTACAGTGAAATTTAGGTATACTAATACTGGAAACGAAATCCCTAGAACATCTTGTAAATAAAATGCAAGAGCTATAATAATTACATTGTCATTTATTTTACACCAGCTTTCTGTTTTGCCAGCAAACGGTTTTGCCCGCGTGGAATTCTATCTGTCATATAAAGTCCAAGTCCCTCCCACAATCACCAGTACACTCCCTCCAACCGTACCCTTCCCTTTACATAGGAACAACCCGGTACAGAGAATGTTGCTCACCATGCCGGCTCAAATAGATGCCCAATTTATCAAGAGGCACTCCAAAAAATATCGGATCGACGAAAATGAAGATACTCCAGCTCAACATCAATCATTATGAGGCTGCGCATGACTTACTCATGCAGACAGTACGAGACTTAAAGCTTGATCTTGTGCTCATATCAGAGCCGTATAAACACCTCAACGACCAACCTTGGGAAACTAATAGAACCTCCAAAACTGTCATTTCATCCTGCGGCAAGCTTCCATTTCAGAGTATAGTTAACAATAAAAGCGCCGGCTTTATAGCGGCATCAGTAGATGGCATTTATATCTACAGCTGTTACGCACCGCCTAGCCTTTCGATTGTCGAATTTACCGATTTCCTAGACAAACTGACCGAAGACGCGAAGCAGCATCACCCAGTGGCGATCGCCGGTGACTTCAACTCTTGGGCAGTGGATTGGGGTAGTAAGCAGACTAATGCGCGAAGAAAAGCACTACTAGAAGTCTTCACTACAATAGATGTTGTCTTGCTCAACTATGGTGATACACCAACTTACATTAAAGGAAATGCAAGTTCTATCGGAGATCTTACATTTGTAAGCATCTGCCTGACTAGAGGGAACTCCGACTGGAAGGTGATGGGCATATATACTGCTAGTGACCATAATGCGATATTCTGGGAAATATCATGTGACCAGATACGTCAACGGCCAAATAGCACCACCGTTGGGTGGAAAGTTAAGACTTTTGATCCAAGTACGTTGATAGTAGCCATAGATAGCAAACCAATCATTGCTGGACCCGCAGAAGAAATGACCAAAGACCTAATGAAGAGAGTCACTCACGCCTGCGATGCAAGTACGCCCAGGAAACATAACATGAACTAACGCCCGGCGGTACACTGGTGGAATGATCATATCAGTGTTCTTCGTAAAGAGTGTCATAAAAAAAGAAGAATATCCCAGCGTAGCTTTCGACGACCTAACTCAGCTGAACTGATCACAGAGTATCAAAATGCACGTCGAGCGCTTAATAAAGCCATTAAGGATAGCAAAAGAAGATGCTGGGAGGAGCTTATCATTGAGGTGGATAAAGACCCCTGGGGACGGCCGTAGAAAGTATTCATGACTCACCTGAAAAGCCAGCCAATGCCCCCACCCGCCTGTCTACAATTCTTGCAGAAGATTGTTACTGAGCTGTGGACGGACGGACGGATGGACAGACAGACAGTCTGACAGACAGACACACACAGAGAGAGAAAGAGAGAGAGAAGCATATTACACATCCAAAGAAACATACAGACATCATTCGGGAAATTGTCAAAATAGATTTATAGGACCTTAAAACGTCAAGATCGTTCATGCACTCGTACACGTACAACCATCGCAGACGTCGGCCCTTATGCCTCTTCTCGTCCACTCGGTTACAAACTTTTCCGAAAAGAAAAAAATTTTGTCAACCGACCTAACTTAAGTTTATTACTTAAATTAAAACATACTTCGAAAAGAAATTTAAATAATTATCTTTTCGAAATATGTTTCGTATCAATAAATTATTTTCTTCGCAATATTTTATAGATAATTCCAATGTTATCTCTTGTCGAATATACAACTATTTGTTTTATAAGATCATCATGATAAAGGATTTTTCAGCTCGTAATTTACGAAGCACTCACACGGTTCAAGTGCACTTTTCAGGGTTTCATGGCCAAAGCGTAAAACTACCTGTTATAATTCTGTCCTATCTCTTCGTTCGTCCGTATGTCACAGGTTTATTACTCTGTTATTTTTTCAATGATTTTGATGGAGTAATACAGACAGGTGTTTTATGTAGACCACTATATTACCCAATTTCTATGAATTTACTCTTAAGAAATGGAACTAGATTTTCATAAATTAAATCAAGGGAAGGAAAATTTTATTTCTTGATACCCGTTGTCTAACGTGTCGTTAGATACGTATTTTAAAATGCTTTAAAGATTTCAAATGAATTTTCCTCTGAGATGCATTTTGCGGTTTGTTTTACATCAATGTGTTTGTTAGACTCCAAGGTCGTTAATTTTATTTCCCGGCTGCGTTTAAGTTTTGAATGACATATTTCAAAAATCTAAAAGCAATCATAGTAATGGAGCTTTGTAAATAAATGTAATAATAATAATTTTGAACAAAATCTGTATATATGTTTTTTTAGATATCCACAATTATCGATTGTCCGTAGAGACAATATCATCAACGGGTCATACAAACATGTAAGTGGATTTTAATGCCAATTTTGTGTTATTTAGTTAACTTTATTCTTTGATATGGGACCTTAGATACGAGAATTCTTTTGATCATGACTTGCGATAGTGACGTTACATGATTCAAAAATTGATAAGGCGATAAAAGATATTTATTTAAATATTAAGAAGTAAAATAAAAACATTTGACATTAATCGTAATATATCTAAAATTATTTTGAATAATTACAAGAAAACATTACAATATATTGCATTCCTTTAGCGGCGGCAAAGCAAATACAATGACTTTGAAACTGGTCGGCTGGCTGTCCTACTAGGTAAAAATAAAAAAAATAATAATATATATTAAGTATCGAAATAATCTCATAAAAGCTAATCGCATAAATTCATACATCGTGTGGAATACCAAAGTATCTCTACTTTTTACTTAATAAGCCAGTGAAGGCTTACCAAGTAGATCAGCCTCAGCTATGAATTTTATCGCCATGTTGTTTTTCCTAATGTATTTATTGAAACAGTGCGCGCGCCAAGTTCTTATTATATTGTCATTCAGGAATACGTTATTTATTTTTGTCGAAATATTAGCGTCGCTGATAAATATTGATAGATATTTTTAAACCAATGGACTATGATCTATCAAAAATAGCTTTATGTTCAAGTGAACGACTTTAACAATTGTGAAACAATTTCATGTAGGTGTCATGTATGTAGTGTAGGGTAGTCACAACTTATTTAATAAATAAAGCAGGACACTACCAAACCCTCGTTTGATTGTACGGATATCTCACTATAGGTACTTACGAAAAAGGAAGGAGGCATTTATAACTTTCTCATATTCCAGTAAACATCACAACACGCATCATCTATGTTGATTATAAAATTTCTTTAATAAGACTAAAGCGATAATTATTTTATGCACGATTGTACATAAATTGTGTTACGCGATTTAGGTGACACGACGTAATTAATTTCATTTAAATATACGTATTTCATGGGTTTTGGAATAATTTGGAGTTTTTATGGTGTCGTCACGCCTGGTGACGTGTGATTCAAGATTTGCCTGCCGAAGATTACTAATTTATCGTATTGTAGTAAAATGTAGTTTATCTTGACAATATGTAGGTGCAAGTCGCGAAAAGAAAAGTAAAAACAATACTATTTAAAGTCATATTGAAAGAATATAATAAGTAAATAAAATAATAAACAGTTATTATTGAAAGAATAATAATTTCATTTTAAAATGTAATATTGATAAATATTTTTATTTTAATACTTGCAAAGCTGATCGTCATCAAAAATAGGCGTAACAAGTTTTAATATTAGTTAGTTAGTTAGTAGTTAGATAATTTTTAAAATTATCTAAATTATTCGCGTTACCACGACCTATTTAAAGTAACGTTTCCCATTCGATTTAATAAATTGATATTTATCAATCCTACGTTGATAATCTATTATCATTCGTCAATCATACCGTAACAAAAGATAATACAGAGCTTTTTAAAATACGTTTTTTTATCTCACACGTATAAATATTTATGTGCCAAGAGAACATCCTATATCAGTCGAGACACAGCAGTGGTGCTGTAGATGCTTTTTAGGGTTAATTTGGAAATTTACTCAAATCAACAGAATGAAGTTGTCACTATTACTCTCGTTGGTGTACGCGAGCGACGCTTACAGGATCCTGGTGGTGTTCCCCACGCCCGGCAGGAGCCACTCCATCCTCGGCCAGGGCTTCGTGGACACGCTCAGCCAGGCCGGGCACGAGGTACGTCCCGCCGTGGTCTAGCGATGTAGTTTCGTACGCCGAGTTAAGGTTGTGGTTTGGGTCAAAACTGCTCACGGCCCCCGTGCCGGTATTTTCCGGTTGTATCACTAAATCGACTATAACAAATGTATTTATTTTGAATGTCTAATGTGTTATCAACACGAATAAGGATAAATAAACAATGTATGCATGTATATTATACTAGATTTAGTTCGCAGCTCCGCTCGCAGGGACATACAATGACGTCTTTCATTGTTTATGTCAACCGATGTCGTTGTCGACCGTGATTTTCCTTTCAGTCTTGATTTAGATCCGCGTTCTACCTTCTATTTCATTCGGATCAAATTATCCTCGACGAAATCAAAATTTTACGTCGAAAATACTCCAACTGCCGCTAATATTTACTATTTGGTCTCATTCCGATACTGCTCACGATTTCTATCTCAGCCCGATGTGGAACCTCACTTGAAAATTGCTGTTGCCAATAACCAATATGCATAAATGAAGAATTTGTTTCAGGTTCATATTAGCAAAGACAAAAGCAAAAGCTTGCGGGTATTATCTTTATATTTAGCTAATTTAAATTATCAAATTAAAGTTAACAGCTTTATAAATTACAGTCTATACGAATTATTCTGATCAATAAATTATGTAATTGTAAAGTTTCATCAACATCCGGTAAATATTTTTTGCGAGAAAGAATAATAGATATTCGTTGATCCTCACAATCCTTCACGTTTACAATATTAGTAGAGCTTTCTGCTGTTCGTAGCGGGATCATCATTATACGATAGAAAGAACAGGTTTTTATACATATGACACTAATAACAGTTTAAAAAAGAAGTTTAATTTTATATAACTATATAAAAATTTATTACTTATCGTTACATTTGCGTTCTCAACGTTATCCTTTATTAATTACCAAAAAAAAAATTTAAACGCCAAAGAAAAGAGAAAAACTGTGTTAAGTTAATCTATTTCATAAAATTAACATTAGTACACATCACAGTAGTTAAATAGAAATTAATTTTAGCTAAGTTTATAAGTGTTAATGTATCATCATTAACACTTATAAAGTCAAACAGCGATAGTTAGAATTCAACTTTTAAACTTTTTTAAATCACTCTCTGGCCGGATCGAAGTGGCTTTATAAAAATAATAAATTAAAATAAAATGGGCAAAGGTCGAGAATTCTTAATTTTTTTTTAATTTATCTTGATAAATTTCAGCCCATTTAAATCTTTTAGATATTGATTTCAATATTAAAGATAACAGTGTAATATACTAATTTCTTAAATGTAGGCCATTATCAATAACTTTAACAAGTTACTTGATTTTCTGAAGAAATTAGGTGTAATTAAGTTTAGAATTTCGATCCTACATGAACGGGTAACATTATTTATTTAGTGCTTCGATTTTTTTCCGAAAATTTTAAGCAATTTTTTCAATATTTTATACCTCGATGTAGCTGTTGACAAGTAACTTACCGCCACGAGCACTGTTCCTTTTAGGATTTTTCGTATCCGTTTCGTTTTTTTTTTGCGAAATGTTTTTCCATGTCGCGATGGGACGCTCTGGGTGCCAGCCAGTCTCCTATTTTCTGTAAAACGGCGTTAATTTTAGTAAATGTCTTGGAACTTTCCTCTGGATGCATCTGCGGCTTTCATAGGCGCCGCCGGCAGCGTCGTCTATGACGTTCCATTGACTCTCTGGCGTTACCACTTCTTTGTCGGGTAGGTCATGCGTTCGTCGCTCTTCCTCTTGACTTCCCTGCTTCGCTGACGTTGAGAAAGGTCGTTCTTGACGAATCTACGTTGACAAATTTTCGTTCTCTGCCGGACCCCTTTGGTCTGGCTGTTTTTCCCATAACTCCATACGTATTGATGATAATACTTCATCTTTTTTCTCTGACTCCAATTTTTCCTGTACTAGAAGTTTCTTTAACCTTATTTCAGCGAGTACGGCCTTGGTGTGCACTTGTTTTAATACGTAAGTCATACTTACATTTTTTAGAATTCAAAACATAGAAACTGTAAAATAAAAATTATATTTGTATTTAAAAAAATGTAAGTATTTGCCAATTTTATTATTTATATTGTATTCATATGTCATTTATTTTTATAAATTTCGAGCATAAAGAAAATTGTTTGTCTAACATCAATATGAATTTAATATGGGAAAATTTTGTTCAATGATTATTTAAGAATTTCATTGCCATTTAAGCCGATAAGAAAGTTATTACAGATTTCGGTTGGCCTTTCATGATGAAAGTCTACCATTTGCCACTATTCATAACAGATCCAACGAGTTCAAAAATGTTGACACTAATATGACTGACGATGTGCGTGATGGACGTTCTTCTATGTCGACGACCGAAGACAACATCAGTGCTGTGCGGCTCATTATAGAGACCAACAAAAGAATGATTTACCAGCAGATTCGGTTAAGCTCAGGCCTAGGTATAAGTCAAGTGCACAAAATCCTTTATGAATGTAAGCGGTCAGGAAGCTTTGCACTCCGTGGATACCTCATAATTTGACCGAAGCCCAAATACGTGTTAATTAGTGCCTCGAAGTGATGCAAAGATTTACTGGTGGTGATTCCAATGATGAATAAGATATGGTTACAAGAGATGGAAGCTCGATTTACGGTTACCATCCCGAAACCAAAATACAGTATACACAGTGGCTGCTTCCTTTCGAGGAGTTGTCTTCTAAAGTAAAACAAGATCGAAGCGTTGGAAAAAAAATGGTACCTCTTTCTTAGGAATGACAGGTCATTATGCAACAATTAGCTTAGAAGATAAAAAAGCAGCCACTGTAGACTGGAATACTAGTAATTCTTTACCTTCTGTTTGGGAGAAAGTTTGGGGAAAACGACCTCATTACGATAGCATTCTTTTTCATCATAACAACCCCTCACCACATACCGCCAGACATACAACTAATTATTAGGGGACGTTACCTCGTACCCTGTCTCGTACCGTGCGATTTTATTTATTTCCTAAAATAAAAGGAAAACGTCGAAAGTGGTTTACAAACGCCGAGATGCAGTGGCTGCATTTGAAAAGAACGTCGAATCGATTCGTAAATGCGAGTGGGCATAATGTTTCTCTCAGTAGTTTCATCGAATAGTTTGCTCAGTTTTTACCCTCCTAGATAAATTTTAAATGGAAAAAAAAGTTTGACAAAAATCGCTAAAGTTACAATTGTTCAAACTGTCTTAAAAATTACCGAAATTTGTGCTCCTTTTAAAGTAACATTCATAAATTTACAGTGATTCACTACTTTTAGTATTAAAAACCTATTTTTTCTTTAAAGGTCCTACTTTAATTTTAAAATTCGTTTGAGTAAGTACTTATTTTTTATGCTCAAAACATTCAATTTTTATATTTCGAAGACGGCATTGATACATCAGGCTACAATAATACATTAAAAAAAAATTTTGGAAAATCCAAAAGTACACGCTTCATAGCAGTAGTTCAATTTCTTACAAATGTATACCTATATTAGTACGAATGTTTTTTCTTGTCATTCGTGCATTTATATAACTCTATAAGTACATTATAAGTAATATGAAAAAAATTTTAGTTCAAAAAAAAGCTCGATTTTTATAAGGCGAGAGTAGAGCACTACCTCAGCGCTCATCTTATGAGGCATGCTAAAATACTACGCAAGCGAATTATACCGTGATCTTCCAAAGGACTTAGTTTAGGATAATACTAAAGCGTTTGGAAAAAAATGGACTAGGTCAGTTAAGTTTTTCGGAAGTTATCGTGACCACGCGAGTATGGATACATACAGACACACGGACATCCACGGAATAATTTTTTTAAACATATTTTTCATTAATTTAAAAAGCAACATGTCTTTTAAAATGTCAGAAGTGTTGAAACTAGTGATTTTCGTTGATATTCATGTGTAAATATTATTATAAAAGTGCGATAAAAACTAAATAGAGACACTTAGTTCAAAAAATCACTTGATTTTTGTAAGGCGAGGGTAGAGCACTACCTCAACGCTCCGCTTATGAGGCGTGCAATATCTAGAGGTCCGACGTGGGACCTTGTTCTGTCTCTTTATAACCATAAAGAAGCATGAATACTTTTCTAAGCACTTCATTTTTAAAAAATCAAATTACTTGTATAAACTCCATTTTATTTTCATCTATTACAATACTATCTATTGTCACCTATTATAACATTTATGAACAATTTTTCGTTTCAATATTTGCTTGCGCTAATTTTCAGGTAATGTACATAGCGCCATTCCCCATCGACAAACCCCCCGCTAACATTCGGCAGACCAATGTAAGTTCGGTCGTGAACAACATACCTCGTAAGTACAATTTTTGTTGTCGACTATCTTTATTTGCTATATTCATTACGTTTATTGCTATGTTTATTACGACTCGAGCATAAAGGCTTACGTAATGTATATATATTCGCATGTAAATGTCGCGGTTTCACAATATGCTGTTCACATAATGACTATCTAATATAAAGTGACACGTTATTCATTACTCACTATATTTATTTTTACAAATTATTTAGGCAGATTTATAGAGTAATGTTATTATTACAAAATAGTAAAATTTTATTACATTGGTTGCTAAACGTGTTTGTTGGCTCTTATTTATTTAAACACAGTCATTTATTATGAAAGAAAGAAAAAAGCAAGAAAAACGTTTTATTCGGTACGAGAATAATGTGGGAGTAAAACCCAAATAGTCATATGGTTAATTGAATGAAGAGTGCCAAATCGGTTGCAGCTCAACATTATTATGCTGAGCTGGAATTATGTGGTATTCCACCGGTCGAGCTGTGGGGCTGATTTTCAGGCCCACACCTCAATGAACAGCCCAAATTCTAACCGAATCTACGGTAGAATTTGGGCTGTTCCTTAAACTAAAAACAGTAGTCAACGTAACTTAAAACGATACTAAGTTAATACAAAAGGTAAAAAGTAAACCAAACTAAAACAATGGATACTGGATAAAATATTACTAATAATATTAATAAAGAGGAACGGTAGCATTACATTGATAGTAGTGTTGTTAATGTAACAGCCTCATTAGCAACATATTAACTTATTAATAATATATATATATATATATATATATATATAAAATAACATATTTTATTAACACATTGATAGCTTAGGTAGAGGAAGAGGAAAGTTATTCCAGATTTTTGTAGCAGTGTATTTGAAACTTTACTTAAACGCAGAGGTTTTTTTTTGTGAAGAGATAGATTGTCATTTGAGCGAAACGGGAAGAAAATGTAAATTTCCTGTATAGATAGTGACGCACGCAAGTTTTAATACCGCTAAAGAGAAGAGTAGCAGTAAAGTGGACATATTTTCTGGCAGACATACTCAAAATAAGGGACTGATTAATAAAAGTTGACACGTGAGATCTGGGTGAGATTTCAACGGAACTTCGAGAATACGCTATTAAGTTTTTTGTTTTAGATAATAATCTAGGTCCATATGCAGTATCTGCATAAGTAAATATTAATAGAATAAGAACTTCAACAATTTTTATTCGAAGGTTAATACATAAAACTTTCGAACTCTGCACATCACCTTTAGCCAATAGTAACAATTTCACACCAATTCTTAAATTTGTTTCTCGAATCTGAAATCAGATTACATTATCTGGTGTCTGGTTAATTTTCACGTAAGTAATCCAAGTGAAGCAATAAGTGTATGGCGTTTTAGAAATAGTCAAATGTTTTATTTAATCTAAAAAAATATTTTAATACAATTGTATTTCTTAATGATGTTATTGAAATTCCGTCCTTAAAATCGATTTAATCCTTAAAATTAATTTTAATGGTGCCATAGGACATAGAGAGCATCTTTGACAATGCGTGATGGCCAGCGTTGAAGACCCATCTGCTCGCTTATAAATGCCCAGTGAACCTCCACAACATGGTGCAAGGTTGTGGAGGAACCTTTGGGAGCAGGAAGAAATTTTGCGGTACGCTGGAGAGGAGTTCAGAGAAGGGACTTCCAAAGTTTGCATACAGACCTCTTATAAACTTCTGGTACTTCATACTAGACTCCTTACTCCGAGAACTTGGGGAACTCGGTGTATATGAGCAGGCGTTTACGGATGATGTGGTCCTCATGGTTTCCGGATGGTTGGCTTCGTCAGCGGAAGAGGATTCCAACCGGGTGTTAGCTCACGTGCACTGCTGGGGAGTCAAAAACAAGATGAGGTTTGCGCAGTTGAAAACTATTTCGATGGTGTTCACTAAAAACCATAACTAAGACGACGTAGGGGTGTGCATGATTTGTGAGCAGATAGCCTTGTTGGCAAAATACACTTCCTTGGTTTGATGATAATAGGAAGCTGACGTTCATACCCCATGTTACCAAGGATTTTAAAAAGGCTACAAATATCTGTAAAGGATTAGTCTGAGCGGCCAAGGTCACGTGGAGTCTGAGTCCGAAGATTGTAAGGACCATATACATAGCCGTGATAGATCCTATAGTGCTTGCTGTACGCTTCGTGCTCATCGCCACCAGCGATAGAGAAGCTTGGTGTGCGCAAAATATTCAACGCGATCCAGCGTATCGTCGCTCTCAAGGCATCCAGGGCTCATTGTACAGTCTCCTCACATTCCGCGCTGATCCTCTCGAGGCTACTGCCTCTGTACATTAGAGTGACAGGAGCGGCCGAGTTGTATGAGATGAAGCGTGGCAAAGACACGGGACACACATTTATTCACCGGGAGCTCGAGAAACCCTACTATATTTCAGCGACTTACCTCATCCCGCGTATGAGACCGAGATCAGGCTGAGTGTGTCGAGGAACTGGACTCATAAACCTTGGATCGTCTAGTAGTAGTCGAGTCGCACATCTATACCGATGGCAGTCGAAAAGAGGGCAAGGTTGATGCGGCCCTCATGGAAAGGCGAGACTGCAGAATCTTTCGTTTCTGCACGGTCTTTCAGTCGGAGATAGTAGCGCTGCAAAAGAGCGAAAAACGGTAAAGACAGGTTGGTCAACAAAATTAGTTATTCCAGGTTTTTCCTAGAGGTATTGACCGGTCTGAAAACCTATCAACAACCTTTAGGTCATTAAATCAAGCGCGATCTCTCTGAGATCGTAGCGGAAGGTTGGGCTGTGTGCCTATTCTGGGTTAGAGTGTATGCCGGAATTGCTGGAAGGACGAGTTCTCTAGGGGGGCCGCCCTCACCAAGAAGGCAGCGGTCTATGACCGATTTCCGCTGTCCTACACGAAGCGTACAGAGTCCTCCGTCAAATTAACATTACGTCCCAATTGGCGCAAATCTTAACGGGGCACGGCAGGTTCGCACAGTACCTGGTAAGATTCAATTCGAAGGACTCGCCGTACTGTGCCTGTGACCCCGCAAAAGTTCAGGATGTGCTGCATGCATATCCTAGATTTGGAACTGTGACATGTTTCCTTGGGAGCGGGCGGCACTGGAAGCGGAGATAAACGTCTAAATTGAGAGGCGGCACTTCCCAGAAATAATGGAAAGTGCACAGAAACGAGAATTTTTTAAGTTTTGTAGTGTAGTATGTATGTATGTATGTATGAATGTAGAAAACTAAATATGTAAGAAAAAAGGAAATTAAATGTAGAAGAGAAAATAGGTTTATTATTAAAGTATTATATAAAGTTGGAAATTTAAGATAGATGTATATATATTGTGAAAGATTTTGTAAATAAGTTTAAAATGGTAGGAGAAGATTATGTAAAATTTATATAAATATGTACTTAGATATGTTAAATGAGTAATACAGATAAAAACAGATAGATGTTAATTAAAATAAACTTTCATATGCTGATATATATATAAGACAGAATAAGGTGATAAGTTAAAACTCAGTATCAAATAAAATAACCTATATTATCCTATGGAATATAAGAGAGTTATGACATCCTATTCGCGATGGATCTAAAAATGGAATAAAATAGATGCATAAGGTCGTAGTTGCCATACTACGGGGGCGGATATATATAATAATATGTTTTCGGACGGCCAAACAGGACCAACTTTTTAAAGTATAAGGGTTGGGTTGTTTTTTAAACAACGCACATGTGCATGACAATTTATGTGATCTGAAACTCGTTTTTCTTACAATTATTTTATTAATACTTATAGAAAACGCGTTCGTCGAAGTAAAAACGTCAAAAAAAAAATCACCTTTTTTTTAATATCCTTTCCAACAGTACAAACTCGTAAACAGGAACAATTTAGACTGCGTTTCTATGAACTCGAAATATATTTCAGTACTTTTTTTGTAGACCTAAGAATTCGTTTCACTAAGGATTTGCTGATTCTCATTGCTTGTATCATCAAGGTTTGTAACCGGTATGGATAAACAAATACATATATTGCTATAACTAAACTTGCAAATGAATTTTATTGGTAATGTGAATTTGTTACTCCTCCTACTCATATTTTCGAAAACTTACACGACAATGTCAAATGTTATATTTTGAACTAATTCCGTTACATTAAAGTAAGGGAATTATTTTAAAATATAATTCATTGGTGAATGATAGAGATATTAGAAAAAAAAATGTAATTTCGATAAATAAGATCCATACTAATATTATAAACGCGAAAGTTTGTATGGATGGATGTTTGTTGCTCTTTCACGTAAAAACTACTAAATGGATTTCGATGACACGGTACAATAATATATAGCTTACACATCAGAATAACACATAGGCTATAACTTATAAAGATATAGTGTGAATTATCCAAAATATAACGACAAATGTCAAGTAAGTAGGAAAAAAATCTGTCATCTGCTATTCTGGCGATGTTGTGGAAATTCGAGGAGGAACGAGGGACCTAGCGCTCAAAGTACACATTGTCAAATGGGCTCTCTAGCCTAGCACAATAAGTAAGTGCTTAAATAGAGTGCTTAACCAGACGGAGTTGTAGAAGTTCGAGGAGGAGCTGAAGAACCTTTCACCCAATGTGCACATTCTCAAGTGGGCGCCTTAGCCTGATATATTAAGTAAGTATTTAAATAGAATGCTCGAGCTAACGGCGTTGTGAAAGTTTGAGGAGGAGCTGAGGTACCTGTTGTATACTGTGCACTTTGTCAAATGAGCTCCCTAGACAGGCATATCAAGTATTTACTTAAATAGGACACGGGAGCAAATGGTGCTGTGAAAGTTCAAGAACGAACTGTACCTAGCACTCAATGTGCACATTATCAAGTTAGGGTCTTAGACCAACATTCTAAGTTAACAATATGATATGCTCAATAAATTGTGATTAACGTTCAACGACGGGTGCCCAATCATAACACATAACTCCTTAAATAAATTGTGAGTTTAAATGCTTTTCCGCATTAAGATGAACTAATATATTTTTTATGTAGATCTCATTCTAGCCCTGTTCTCAATCATTGTCTGCTTTCCATTCAAGTATCGGTTCTTGTACTGTTTTCAATTTCACTCCTGGTTGCTTTCTGATTTCGGTTCTGATGCTTCTTACGTACTCACACTCGATCTCGATCGTCCTCTAGGTACTAATTCCATATGCATTCTAAGCTTAAATCCCAGGTCCACTGTCGTTCCAGTGCGGATTCGCTATTTGTCCCACTTTGCTGAAATTTTTGGATTCAAACCTGATTTTACTGCTGGGTTGCATCCCTAACCTGATATGGACAATGATTGTGCTCATATCATTTGACTGTGAGTCATTTGATATGACTATGGTCATTTCCTCTGCTAGCCACACTTTCGAGTCTGATATTAAATCCTGAACTCAATCCTGGTTCTTATAACACATTATCTACTTTAACTAATTCTGAATTTCTCATTAAAATAAAAATAAAACTACTTATTATTTATTTTCATATATAACGTTTTTGTATATATCTAATTCCAGTTTATATAACCCAGACAATGCTATATGGAAAAAACCAAAACGGAAATTATTTTGCTTTACACATAGCACATATTTCGTTAAAGTACTGCTACGCTATATGAAACATTGGAAATTGATATCGTGTACAGTTTTCAAGTAAAAGAAAAATAAAACAAACATTGTCCGTACTATTTTACATAATGGTGGAAATTTGTGATTTTCATATAGTAATAAAGAAAAGTTCACTGTAGTTTAGATACATGAATAGTCATTGGTACCGAAAAATTTGTGCACAATGAGTTATATCATCCATATAAAATTTTTCTTATATGTCACCCTTAAACGCTCCTGTTCATCACTCACGGTGGAAAGTTATCGACCACTGAAATCATCCACTTCGGAGTGCCGGTGATAGGAATACCGATATTTGGAGATCAGTTTATCAACATGGACCAAGCTGTTCACCAGGGATATGGCATAAAAGTAGACTATCAGGAAGATCTAGCGAAACCCCTCAAATCTGCACTTGACAAGATGCTAAATAAACCTAGGTACGATATGATTGATTGCTTCTTTCAACGTTTGTGGTTGAAAATATTTCTCTAAAGGACAACGACGTTAGAAAAATTAAGTGTTATAAATTTTGTTTTTTACTCTTGCAAAAAGTATTCAATACTTCGTCGCATATACGTAGTTGACTGGATATATGTGCTAAACACATCTTGTTTATTTACATGCGAAAATCTGCCAACATACAGAATTGAGTAAATGCATACCCATCCAACTTCTTTAACTTTTATAGCTGTAGTTAGATTTCCTGAAAATTTTACATCAATCTTCCAAATATTTTGAGGATAATTTTTTGTACCCTAATATTGTCGAACACAAAAGGAAGGTTATATGTTTAACCTGTATGCATGTATGTATTCGCTTATGTCCGTTCTTATGTTTCCTCGTTATTAATGAACCGATTACCAGTTTCAATAATCTGCACGTCGATAGATTTGTCTTGCTAACGGGAATGTCACTGACTACCTTAAAGATTAAAAAAAAAATCGAAGTGGTAAATTTCTAAGG
Organism: Eumeta japonica; assembly: GCA_005406025.1. Lineage (NCBI taxonomy): Eukaryota > Metazoa > Arthropoda > Insecta > Lepidoptera > Psychidae > Eumeta > Eumeta japonica. Next base: position 648,252 of record BGZK01000129.1, read on the forward strand.
TCAAGCAGAACGCTTGAAAAAATTTTTCTTTCAGACCTATCGAATAAGTACACATTGTTTTAAGTGAAACTAACACGTTTCAAGTCTCCGTCATTTGTGCATTCGATTAGATAAGGCTTTTTAATAACTTTCATAACTCCACCTCTTGGCAAGAAGTACATCATCTGCGAACACTTGCACAAGCACGTGCAATAACATCACAATTGTGAAGTAAAAAATTAAGAATAAAAAACAGTCTTTCAAGAAACTAAATAACCTGATTGCGGTATATAAAAGTTATATAAAGTATGTAAGTGAAAGTCTAACGGTATTAAAGCTACGTTTGCCGAATTAAAATATCTCGTTGAACAAAATATAGTGATACGTGGGATGAAATAATGTTATGTAATACAATATGCAATATTATTTTTTAAGAAAAAGAATAATGTTTAAGAAAAGTTGAATGTCACTGAGATCCGTTTATATATAGAATAGCTCGCTCATGCTTCTATATTCCTAAGAGCAATAATTATTTCTCAATCTTCAGGAAGAAAGAGTTAATTAAATGTATCGTTGTGTATGTTTTTATTCATAAGTTCTCAATTATTTGTATTTGTTCATTAATTCAGTTACACTGAAAAGGCAAAGCGTATGTCGGCAATATTTCATGATCTGATAGCGTCCCCTCGTCAAGAGTTGGTGCACTGGGTGGAGCACGTGGTAAGGACCCAGGGTGCGCCGCACTTGCGCTCCATAGCGCTCCACGTGCCCTGGTATCAGAAGATGTATCTAGATCTGATGGTTATCACTGCTGTGTTATTGTATATAGTGAAAAATATATTGTGTTGGGTATGTCAGTTATTCTCATCTAAAAAACAAGTGAAAGTTAGCAAAAAGAATAACTAAACAGCATTAAATTTTAAAATATGTACATATTGAAATATGTTACAAATAAACCAATTAAACGATATAGAAAGACTTGTTTTTTTAAATGTAACCTCACTATTAGTTAGATTGTTCAATAGTGTTATAATTTATACCACATGTTTTGATAGAGGAAGTAGCCCGGAAATACCCGAATTATCATCTGATACGGCATCGTGGAGAGCTGAGCAAGTTGTCACTCTGCTGTTGGCGTTGCATCTCTCTTGTCGTTGACCTCCAACATTCAGCACAAACTCTACCCATACCTTAGATCTAAAACAATGGTACACCTATTACAAACTCACGCGTGGTGAGACGCGAGTAGTTGTTACGAGCCTTATGTAACGAGTATTGAAATTGATTTCAGATTTTTAACTCTTTCACTAAGCATCATAGAGTTTCTAATAAGACACTTATTTATAACACAAAATAAATAACTTCATAATTATGGCCACATACACTTGTGCTGAAACATGTCGGAGATTGAGACTTTTTATTATAAGCTGCCGACATTTTTTAAGACTCTGATAAACTAACTAGCCGAATAAAATTCAAATTATGCTGAGAAAAAAAATTGTGGAAAACATTAATAATTACTAAAATAATACTCTTATTTTATTAATTATTAATGTTTTCCACGATTAATATTGTAACGATAATAAATGTAAATTCTGTAAGTCCGCTTTAATAATTCCTTTTAGTAATTTTAGTACAGAGTTTTGTAGTCACCAAAACGATGACGTTATAAATTGTTTTTTTTATTACAAAACTTTTTGTAATCCTTCAATATGGTTAGTAAGATTAAGTACTCTTTTTTATTCTCTGTTTCAGTTATAATAGTGAAAATGATGTTTTATAATTCCTGGTATGATGTTACCAGTATTAAATGTTACAATTTGTAAGGACTGCTAAGTAATTACTAAAATTTAAGTATTGAAATTTTTCATATGTAGTTATAATACTTGAAATCAAAATTTATATTTATTATTAAATATTCATAAAAGCATTAAAAGCTACATTTTATAATATCTAGTATATACCTGCACATTACCTTTAATATCACATTTTATATTTTCTACTATATTTTATTAATATTCATTATTTTTGTTTATATTTAGTCAATGCTTTATTTTTATAAGTTTTAAATATGCAATTGCAATAAGAGTGTAGTTTTATTATAATAAATCCATTTGCATTTAGTTTAATATTAATATGAACTTTATCAGGAAAAAAAATATTTCGTTTAATTTTTACAATAACACAGGCACCATAGTACTATGTGTTGTCAAAAAATGTGAGAACTAAGATAATGCCATAACTTATTTAATGGAGTTATTTTCGCCATTTTTCCTCTTTAAAATTGTAGTTTATCTTCCATAACCATAGACAACTGACATAAGCGGGGCAGGCGGGGCATACGCGAGAGACGTCATACAGTCTTACTTGCGGGCGGATCGGAGGTACTTTGCTCACGCGAGGACGAGTGAAATGAAGAGAAAACGTGCACCGGTGCGGGATTGATGTAGTTGTATATAGTACTACAATTCGCGGGAGCGAAAGAATAAAACGACAGTGCCACTAGGCTAGCGCGGCCTGAGCGCCTGGACACTTGGGTCGGGTGTTTCCGTACTGACAATCCTCAGGCCGGGCGCACCCAGGAGTAATCATATGTTGTAATAACACCTCATACATTGTAACATAATGTGATCATTGTTATAACCCCATTGACAATGTTGATTCATTCAAAAATATATGCATAATATTCATACTCACCAATAAACATTGTTTAACAACGATTAGGTGTGCTTGTGTTGCTGCTACAATTAAAATAAGATAAGAAATTACTTGATAAAGGTAATATAATGTTAGAAAATGAAATAGTTATAATAACACTACATTATAGTTGTAATTGTAAAATTAAAAACTGATAAAAAAAAACCGTAAAAGTAAATATTACAAAACCCAATGAGTGATAATAAAGATGTAGTATTAAATATAATGTGTACATACAAGAATTTACAAAAGACAAACTTTAATACTAACGAAATTTCAAACTATGTACATTATAAATATACGGCTACATTGCAAATAGTAATACGTTTTACTGATTCCTGTAATTACTAAAACTGTTTTGTTGTTATTAAAATTCGGTATTACTTAATCGGTGATGAATAATATGGAACAGAGAGAAGAGTTTAAAAATCGTATAAAAAATTCTCTGTGTATGGCTCAGACTCATTACTCGAATAAACATTGATGCACACCAATAGCATAGGCAAACTTTTGTTAATAATTAAAAATACGCGGGTGAAGTCGCGGGCGCGAAGACAGTTATAAAATAAATACATACATAGACATAAATAAATTTGTGTTATTAAATACTACAAAATTAAACTTAAATTCTTGAAGAGTTTGGGAAAAATATATGACATAGGGCTCATCCAACCTTGGATGGTTTAAGTCGTATCGAGCTAGTGTGAAGGGACGTAGGTTCCCTCGACTCGCTTAGATGAGGACTCGCTTTTTTGTTACACCACGACGTAGGCTAATTGTGGTCGCGTTTTCCATTCCCGCAAAGCAGTTACGTAGTGCACGGACAAGCCCAAGTTCTCTACCTACGTGCATACAAGTTCAAATGACATCAAATCAAATAAAATCAAATTGAAATATCTTTATTTCGTAGGTTTACACTTGAAATATGTCATTAATGAATTCATATACCAATACAGGAGGTGGCTCAAGTTTGCCCGTTAGCTTACTAGGTTTCAAAATCTAGTTTATGATTCTATCGTCTTTCTGAAACCGAAGTGACGTAAAGAAAAAGGTGAAGTACTTATGTTCAGTTTACCACGACTGACCGGCGCCCCCAGCCAAGGAGCTGGTGCACTGGGTGGAGCACGCGGTCAAGACACGTGGCGCGCCGCACCTGCGCTCGCGCGCGCTTATGACGCCTGGTGCCAGAAATGTACCTCGACCACAAAATGAGTCTCGACGTAGCGGAATTAGCAGCAGTGACATTCAGACTGTACATTACTTACTGAGGATGAAAACGTTTTCTGTAATTATACATATTTGTAAAACAATATAATAGGTTGGTGAGCTACAATCTACTCAATCTACAAACTTCTATTTATAGACGTTCACGTATGACGCGAGGTAGGCCGTTGATAAGGGCCCTTTGTAATAGCACGAGGAGAACATGCGCAATGCGGAATATGATGTTACAATAAAAATATCTTTCTGACTTTAATAATTGAGATTTGCCGATTTTTTGAAATGCCACTTCCTTTGGGACGTTAGGAACAGCAGATCAGTTTATATTCGACATGTGACGCGCCATGTAACACACTAAGTACTTAGTACGGGCTGAAGATATTTTAAGAATGTCAAATTCTTCGTTCCGCTTGGCGGCCGTATCAAATTATGGCCACCTAATGAGAGTCTGTTTAGAAAATACTTATTTGTCGGTAATTTTATAGACCTCTACAAATGAGTAATTTATGCAGACATAAAGATTGAATAGAATCTGTGTGTAATAGAATTCTGAGATCTTAGTCTCATCGTATTTAGTTTCTAATAAATTTATCGTCAGGAGTCTTTGTAATAATAGGAAAAAAAAAATAATAAAAAAATCGCCATCAAAAACCTTTTAAAATAATTGTTTAAAAAACTTCAAAAAGGAAAACAACTAATTAGTTGCTTTTGGAGTCGATTTCAGCTAAAGATAAATCATACACCGTTGTATCTCCCTCGAAAGAAATATCTCTTTTTTGATTCAATATTTAAGGTTAAACATTCATGTTTAAGATTATATGTTTTTTTGCCATGTTTTAGATGGAACCGACTCCAAAAATAACTAATTAAATTTTTTGGAGTCATTATTTGAACAGGATTTTAAAGACGGTTTTTATTTATTTATTTCACATTTTTTGTTTATCGAGTAATTATACCCCTGTAACTCATTAGCTAATATTGTATGTGTATTAAGCAATTTGCCAAGCATTTCCTTTACTTTTGTATGAAGCAAATGAACAAGTAGTACCGATCCCAAATTTGTTATCCACTCTAATTCTTTCAAGGTTTTTACATTCTTAGTTGGAGGGCAACTAGCAAATTATTTTTGTACGAACTATATACATTATTTTTATTTTTTATTATGTAAAGGTTCTACAATTTATGTAGACATAATTTTCATTCCCTTTCACATTAAATTAGTTCACGCCCGTAAATTAATCACGTTGGAACTATATAAATGAATGAAAATATGCAAGTAGATTAAGAAGTGATAAATTTTGATTCTGTGTATAATAGTCTTTGAAGCTAATACCCATTAAAGAGTAGTTTCTGGCGAAAAATCGCACTATTATCTCTTAATTCCTATCTGTTAAGGAGTGTTATGGCTTCCATGATCAACTCAGCAGTATGAGATGATAAATACCAAACGCTAATACTTGAATACAACTAAAAAGAGCTCAAACACACTATACGTGCCTATAGTATTTGAAGCTATCCCTGGATTTCTCTGAAATCAATTCATCAGATCTTGACTTGATGATTATCGGACTACCCCGAGAATACACTATTTGTAACGAAAAAAAAAATCGAAATCGCTCCAAAGTTGACGAAATTATTCCTGAACATACATTAAAAATATACATACAGACGATCATAGCACCTCCTTCTTTTTTGAAGTCGGTTAAAAAACGTAACTACCCGGTATGTAACGAAAAATCGGTTTAGCGACTCAAATTCCAATGGCTTCGATTAGTATTTAAATATGGTCATATCTATACAACTGACACAGTATAAGCAATTATAATGGAAAAAAAGACGAAAACCAAAATAAACGTAAGAACTACGTTAAACTTACAATATCAACGACATGTGGCAACATTGTCTAAGTTGTAAATTAATAACATCGCAAAAATTTTGAATAAAGATAGTCTATCTTCGTTCAAAATTTTTATAAGCATCGCAGACGTTGGCCTTTACGCGTCTGCATGTCCACTTGGTTTAACCGGAAAAAAATTCCTATCAATGGACCTAACTTAAATTTATTAATTGAATGTAAATATACTTCGAAAAACCTTCTTAATATTATCTTTTCAAAGTATGTTTTGTATAAATGAATATTGTTTACCGCAATATATTATCTATAATTCTAATGTTATCTCTCGTCGACTATACAAATATTTGTTTTATAAAATCATCATGACTAAGGATTTTTAAGTTCGTAATTTGCGAGGTACTTATGTACGTCACTCGGTTTTAGTGTACGTTTTAGGGTCCCATAGCTAAAGGGAAAAATGAACTTTTATAATTCTATCCTATCTGTTCGTATGCCCGCCTTATAACTGTGCTATTTTATTTATGATTCTGACGGAATAATAGAGAGAGGTTTCTTTTGTGCGTTATTATATTGTACAACTTTGACATTTATAAAATGGGACCACATTTTTATAAATAAAATCGAGAGACGAAAAATTTTATTTCTTGATACCTACTGTGTGGCGTCATTGGATACGGATTTTAACAAACATTATGGATTTTATATGAATTTTCCTTTAAGGTGTTCATATTGCGGATTATTTTACATCGACGACTTTATTAGACTCCAAGTTCGTTCATTTTACATGCCTTCTGCGTTTAATTTTTGAATGATATATTTCAAAAATCTCTTAACAATCATTGTAATCGGGACTTTATAAATATATTTAATTTCATCAAATCAATGATAATTTTGAACCAAGTCTGTTATAAGTTTTGTTTTAGATATCCATAAGTTTTAGTCCATACAGGCAATATAACCAACGGATCAGGCAAGCAGACCTGTGGATTACAATACGATAGCCACCTAACATTTAAACGTATGTTCGTTCCCGTATGGGTGTGGTTTAAATTAAAATTTTTAGTGTCATGATAGGATGAAATCAAAAATTTCATCTTATTTCGTTAACTTTATTCCTCAGTATACCGTAGATGCGAGAATTTGACACCCATCGTGGTTTATTTATTTTTCATGTCGTAATTATCGCAAGTCATGATGACCCGCCGATTGCTATTGCGCTGTGGTTATTGCATCAGCTTGCAGGTAATAATATGGAGCGTCCACGTTAGAGTTTCAAATTTACAGCACGAAAAGCTCGAAAAATATTTCATTAAAAATCTTTTAATCTGATTTCTCTACGTTGAATCCTACAATTTCACAACAAAGCCTCACACTCGCGTCAACTGTCTATGTTACAGTCACTCTGTGAAAACGTTATATAAATTTTGTAATACGTGGTAATGCCACTTTATCGCTGTATGTTTATCGGAACATATTTTGATTAAAGAAGTATTTAAAATTCTTTCTTTCTTCTAACGATTCCATGTCTTATTTAACATGTATAGGTAGTGTATGATGTAACTGTGTGATTTTTACGTCCATCTTATCTAAATGTAATTTTTTATAGATAATCTAAAAAAAAAATAACAAAAAAAACTGACCTCAAAACAAAAACTATTCCAAAACAAATTAATATGCACTAAAAAGTAAAAAAATAATTGCGTGTTATACTACAACTTAATAATCAACTTACTTTTTCTACTTATTGATAAGTAGATAATGTAATGTAAATATAATTATTGTTATTTTTGGAGTCGGTGTCAGCCAAGGAAACACTATACCTAGCAATAGACACCGACTAAGTAATATACGGCAATAAACTTAATAGTTTTCCAAAATTTTTCCTTTAATTGTTCAAAAATTGATGGGGTAATAATAGATATTCATTTTATTATTTGAAAATAAAAAAAAAAAACATTTGACATGAACCGCAATACATCTAAAATTATTTTGAATAAGTGCAAGAAAATATTATATTCTTTTAGTGGTGGTAACACAAATGCAACGATTTTGTAACTGGCTAACTGACTGTCTCACTAATGAAATAAAGAACAGTAATATATAATAAGTATCGAAGTAATTTTATAAAAGCTAATCGCATGAATTCGTTCATCGTATGCAATATCAAAGTACTTCACTGATTTACTAAGTGGATCAACCTCGACCGTCAATTCTATCGCCAAGGTTGTTTCCTAATGTGTTAGTTGAACAGTGCGCACGCGCAAGTTCTTAATATGTTCTCGTGCCCGTATACGTTAGTTATTTATGTTAAAACAATAGCGACGCTCATAAAGATTGATAGGTCTTTTTTAAAACAACTGTTTGTATTCTATCAAAAAAATGCTTTCGTTGCGGGTAAAATACTTTGATGATTGTTAATTAATTTTATATGAGTATTTACTGAGACTTTTCATTAGAGAAGAAATTCGTCATATAAAAGTTTATCGTATCCCAATATTTTCCATAACACCCAACGTCTCTGTTATCAGTAACATTATTTAAATATAGTAATGCGATAATTATTTTATGTACTAATATTTGTAAACTATGTTACGCGATCCAGATAACGCGATATAATTAGTATAATATAATCAATTTAAATAGATACCCGATTAATTTGAATAAACACATTTCATGGGTATTGGAATCTTTTTAAGTTGTTTCATGATGTGGTCACGCTTGTTGAGCCAAGGTTTGTTTAATGCAGATTACTAATTATTTTATGTTGCCGTAAAACGTAGTTATTGTTGACCATATGCAGGTGCAAATCGCAAAAAGAAAAGTAACAACAATACTATATAAAAGTCATATTAACAAAATATATTAAGTAAATAGAAATAATAAAGAGTTATTATTTATTTCTAGAGAACTAATAATTTATTTTTAATATGGAATATTCATAAATGTCTATGTTTAAATATTTCCAAAATTAGTTGTTATCAAAAATGGGCGTAAAAATTTTGAATAGGTAATTACTATTTAGACAATTTTTAAAATACCCTAAATCATGCACATTACCACGACTAATTTCAAATAACGTTTTCTATACGACATAACACGATAATATTTACCAATATCGCGATAATAATCTATTTTCATTCATCAATCATACCGTAGGTATCGATAAATACTACATGTTTTTTTAAACGGTTTTTTTTTATCTCACACGTATAAATACTTGTTTGCCCAACACAGCATCCTATATTAGTCGTGGCCCGGCAGTGGTTGGCTGTAGACGCCTATTTAGGTTAATTTAAAAATTTAGTCAAACCAACAAAATGAAGTTGTTACTGTTACTCTCGCTGGTGTACGCGAGTGACGCTTACAAGATCCTGGTGGTGTTCCCCACGCCCGGGAAGAGCCATTCCCTCCTCGGTCATGGCTTTGTGGACTCGCTCAGCCAGGCCGGGCACGAGGTACGTCCCGCCGTGGTCTAGTGATGTAGTCTCGAGTTAGGGTTGTGGTTTGAGGCGCGCGCATTGAGACGACTATGAGTTATTTGTGCTCAACACCATAGTTGGGAGGTCATACCAGTTCGCGGCCCCCGTGCCAGTGTTTTCCGGTTGTAACACCAAGTCGACTATACGAAATCTATTTATTTTGTATGTCTAATGTGCTATCAATATGAATAAGGATGAATAAATAATGTACGCACATACATTATACTAGCTCTCGTTCTCGGCTCCGCCCGCGAGGACATAAAGTGAATTGTTTCATCTTTTATATCGACCGATCTTGCTATTGACCGTGACCCCATCTCGGATCCCGATCTCGATTCTGATCCTGGTCTCTCTCTTGACTTCACTTGCGGGCTCAATTTAGATCCCGGATCTATATTTCTAATCAATTTAGATCAAATTATCCTTGAGAAACTAACACTTTTACACCGAAAATACTTCAACTGCTACTAATATGTATTATTCGGTCTCATCCCGATACTGCTCACGAATTCTATCTCAGCACGGTGTGGAACTTGGCCCCCACTTGAACATTGCTGTTGCCAATAACCAATATGCATAAGTGAAGATTTCGTTTAATTTCACAATCGCGAAGACACAAGCAAAAGCTTGCGTGTAGCATCTATATAATTAGCTAATTTAAATTATCAAATTAAAACTAGCAGCTTTATAAATTACAGCCTTAATAAATTATTCTGATATACAAGTTATACAACTGTAAAGTTTTATCAAAAACCGTCAAGGGTTTTATCATATTAGTTGGGCTTTCTGCTGTTCATAGCGGGATTATCGTTCTACACTAGAAGTAAAACAGGATTTTATGGATAAAAAGTATTATTTTTTTATAAAAAAATAAAGAAGTTTGGTTTTATTTAATTAAAAAAATTAAATTTTCATTCTCAATATTATCCTTTACCAATTGCCAATTTATTGCAAAATAAAACATTAATTCTCAAATAAAAGAGAATAACAGAGTTAAATTATTCTATTCCTAAGAAGTAACTATTGTAATGTGTACTGATACATTAACAATTCCAGGGTCAAATAATATGAATTAGAATTTATATATTTTAAAACTTTTTTAATCACTATAGAGCTAGCTGGACCGAAACTGTTCTATTAATATAATAATTAAAATAAATTGGACTTGTGACATATTTATTTCATCATTTAAATTTATCTTCATTAATTTTAGCTCATTAAATAATTTCGATATCGAATTGAATATTGACGATAACAGAGTACAATAGTAATATCTCAAGTCTGTGCCGTTATGAATAATTTAACAAGTCACTTGATTGTCTCAAGATATCATTTCTAATTAAATTTACAAATTCAATCCTACATCAATGGAATGCATTACTTATTTACATCGTTGATCTTTTTCGACAATATTAACGCTTTTTTTTTTATTTTATACATCGTTGCATTAAGCAACGCACCGCCTTGTTCCTTTTAAGCTTATTCGTATCCGTGCGTTGTTTGCGTTTTTCGCGAAATATTTTTTTGTGTCGCGATGGACCGCTATGAACTCAAGCCAGTCCGTTCGTCAGCCAGTAAATTCCTTGGAAGTTGGAACTTGGAACCGCCGCGTGACTCTCCGAATGACTCTCTGGCGTTACCACTTCTTTCCCAGGTAGATAATGCGTTTGTCGCTCGTCCTTTTGATACCCCTGCTCCACTGGCGTCGACGAAGACTATTGCTTTTCCGACAAACCATCGTTCCCCGCCGGCTCCTTTTTGTTCGGCTGTTTTTCCCATAACTCGGCACGAATTGATTGTAGGTCTTCGTCTTATCTCCCTGACCTAACTTTTCCTGTACTTAAATTTTCTTTAATCTCATTTTAGCATGCTCGATATCAACACTCGCTTGCTTTAATTCGGCCAGCCGTTCTTCCGTCCCCAACTCTGTAAGGAGTCTAATGCTTGAGGCTACAGAGCAACGTGGTCGAGCGTCGGCCTCGGGTCTCGTGATGCCGGTTGGATGTGGTGGTGTTCAAAACCCCCGTGATCGAACTTGTTTGCTTATCCGCTGATGATGGTACCTCCGAAATTTCTGATTCTTCCCTTTTACTTCTTGTTATTGGTGCCATTTCTTCTTTTTTAGCTTGTATTATCAGGTTTCGAAATGACCGTAAAACGTTGCTGCTGTGGACTGTTTTGAATAAAATATACTACAATTTAAAAAGCAGTGACACCACTAAGACGCGTAGTCCTTGAAATTATAAAGACGGATTCTTTGGAGAGAATGAATGATTTTTGTTTTGGGTTTTCAGTTTGAATTTGTGATTTACACATGATAGAGATATAATCTCCAGATATCTCCGGACGTTTTCCTGCATAATTCCGCAACGTCGCGATGGTGTTTTCTTTAATTTTCACAAAAATATTAGTTTTACAAATGCCGTGATCTGTGCGTATATTAATATTAAGTATAGTAAATATTTTTACTCAATTAAATTATCCCGATGACGCTCCTATTACTACTAGTGGTGTGATTTTGTATTTTATGGTTCTTGTTTTAGCTTTATAAATGTAAAACAAAACGGTGGGAAAAACCGTTTTCGTCGATTAATTTGTTTTAAAATAATTGTTACATAGAAATATAAACATTATTACGAATTTTACTATTGTGAGGCCTAAGAGAGCTTAAATATTTAAAAAATGATAAGAATATGAATAGGTTTCAAAAGGGCCAGATTTGTTATTTGTTTTTGTCATAAATATGCAAGAGGTTATATACAAGAAATATTATCTTAGATTATTTGTCGTGTACAACATCGTTTGAAGGAAATAACTAATTTTATCGTAATTTACGGCATTTGATGCAGATTTTTAGCTTATAACGAACTTAAAGTTTAGAAATCGATCGATCAAAAAATAAGTTAATCCAAATAAACTTTTTTTGAAACAAAAAATAAGTTATTTGAAACAATGATATCTTTTCAAAGATATAAATTTAGTTAATTTCAACGACAGTTGCAACCTTCAATCCAACCTTTGTAAGCGCAAAATTATTTTATTTTAAAAACCGATCGCAATAATATCCAATTTTTATATTCTGATAATCATTTTTGTTAGGGATCTATATTTGTATCTAACATTTCAAACACGACATCGATATATCATATTATAATAACAGATTGAAATATCTAATGGTCCGATCTGAGCCCATATTCTGTCTCTTTATAACCATTGCGAAGTAGGTATGAACATTTTTCTACTCATTCCATTTTTCATAAATCCATTTTTATTTATTTAAATACCCTACATCACTTAGTTGCGATATATGCGAATAATTGTTTTTTTCAATATATGCTTGCTTTAATTTTCAGGTAACACACGTGACGCCATTCCCGATCGACAAACCGGCCGCTAACGTCCGACAGATCGACATAAGTTCGGTCGTGGACGACATGCCCTGTAAGTATTATTTTGACATGTTTACTGTGTGCATTTGCTATTTTCATTACGTTTATTACAATGCTTATTGAGACTTGAGCACAAAGGCTTACATAATTTACACATATTGGTATTTAATTGTGCGGTTACCAGAATATACTGTTTAAATACTAATTATCTAATAAAAGTACGTGTTATTCGTTACTCCTTATGTTTTTTTTTAACAGAAATTATTATGACAGATTTATACAGTACTATGAAATATTTTATTAGACTGATTGTTAAATGTGTTTGTAGGCTCTTATTCATTTAAAGAGAGCCGACTATATAAAAATTTGTAATATAACGGAATTGATTTTAAATATAATTCATTGGTGTAAGATAGAGATACTAGAATAAATATTACTTTGATAAATAAAATGTAGATTTTTTTTAAAGTCGGGTCTTGATTGGGACTTAGAATAAGATTAAAATTAAAAACAGTTTTCTTGAAACTGAGTCGAGATCTTGAATGATACTGAAAAAACAGTTATTACTTGAGAAGTGTACATTTTGAATTCATTTTTTACTTCCAGCCGATATGATAAAAATAACGAATTTGGTAAAGAACCCGTTTAGCATTCATGCGATGGCCTTTATGGGCCCAGGGATGACTATGGGAGCTCTCGAAAATAAAAATCTTCGGAAATTTTTAGCAGATACCACTCAAGAATTCGACGTGGTGATTGTGGAGTGGTTTTTTACTGACGTATTTTCAGGGTGAGAATTAATAATAATAATTCAATATAATTATAATAAATAAGTCTTATCTATGCTATTACAGAAATCTGTGGAGTTTGTCTGTACATACATTTCTTTTTGTCAATTTTGTGTTAAATATTCGTTTTGTGACGCACTGACTTCTATCGCTTTAAAATTGTTTTCTACTTGCTGTATGTGTATTTCTTCATAACTTAAGATTGTTTTGACTGATCTTGATGAAAATTGGTACATATTAGGAATATGTGAATTAACTTAATACAGGTTATGTATAGATTCGATATGTCATTGTAAACATAAATAAAATAAAAAAAATCACAATTTTTGTATTTCTTTGGTAGTAGTATACATTTGTTTTTATATAGTTGTGTCAGAATAGAGAGTGTGATCGACATCAGAATCAATAGTACGACGAATGATGATTGACAGGGTGTTGATCGATCTAAAAGATAATGAAATTCATTCTATACACACGCATGAAGCCGTGAACAAAAGCTAGTAAACAATTAATGTTGATAATTGATATCGATTATTATATCGTTTCTATCAGTTTTTGTGTCTTACATTACTATAAAAATGCTTCTACTATAAGTATAATTATAAAATAATAGTTTAACTATAAACATAGTACACTACTACCTGTTGTGTAACAGGTACCTTGTTTGAACTCAACAAGTGTACCCAACTATAGGATACTTTTTCTTAATTCTAGACTTGCAGCATTATATAAAGCACCCTTGATATGGGTCAGCTCTGTGGATCCTCACTGGCAAGTCCTAGAATTAGTGGATGAGCCCAGCAATCCAGCGTACACAGCTAGCGTGTTAACCAAAGCGATACCTCCTTTTGACTTCTTCGCTAGGGTCAACGAACTATTCATGCAGTTCTACATAAAGTTTTTAACAACGTGAGTATACAATATTTAAAATACTTTTGGTGTTTTTAGAACAATTGTATGAAATTTTATAATGTTCTAAATAATATTGGACTAAATGTTGAATTTAAATTTCATTGTTTTACAAATAATCATTCTTAGGTAATGCTGTAATAATTTTCAAACATGAACTCTCAATATCGTTTCTCTGCTCGTATAACTAGTCTTTAAAGGCTAGTCTAATCCAAATTTATAATTGAAGTAAGTTGCTGAACAAAATGCATTATATTTCTTGGAATTTAGTTACTTGAAATATAGTCACAAAAAATCTATTTATTTGATTTTGAGTTTGCTAATCCCAATTCATTGTTGTTGCTGCTAACAAGTGCTGATGACAGTCATCGTTAATGCGATGGCAACGTCTGTGACTGGTGGCTTAAAGTGCTCTCTGAGACAAGATATCAGTGGTTCGACTTAAGTGAAAATTTCATTGAACAATTTTCGCGTGGTCAGGACCAAACCCGGCAGGATCTACTTCAAAGAAAACGTCCTTTTTTGTGTAGCGGAGACGAAAATGATATAGATTTGACAAGAAAAGCAATGAAATGGGCGGACATTGATCAAGAACACTAAAATAGTGATCCCTTTGAAGTTATAAAACATAAAATTCTATGCTGGAAACTGCCAAGCTGTTTAGGTCAGACGCTTACAAGAGGACTTACTGATGGATGATGGAGGATGGAGTAAGTCTTCTCCCTAGAGTTACAAGACAAACATACGAATCTAGGCCACCTTATATATTATTTTACTGAAATTAGATAAATATACATAGCATGAAGCTATTAATACTTTTGAAAGAATATGAAAAATACAAAATCCGTTGCCAGAGTGCCATTTGTTCTTAAGTAACTGTGACGCAGCAACAATGTAATTACGTCAAAATTCCAGAAATGATGCTAAATAGAGCAACATTTCCATTTCTTTATTTTATTTTGCCAGAAAAGTCACGTATATAAATGAATTTTAAAAACTCAATTTAATCAAAATAAAATTTTTTAATCACAATCCTGCCTGCTATTAATGGTATAGGATGCACTGAAATGTTTCTTATTAATTAACTAATTATTATTTTCGATTATATCAAAATAAAATTTATATTTCAGAATAAAATATAGACTCGTTATCAAAGCGATGTATTAAAAATGTTGGATAGTTAAGTCTGTTTACATATAGTTATACACCCTGCAATGGGAAATACCTTGTGCTAACCATTTTACAAAAATATCGTGACGTGTGATCGATATAAAATTGCCCACAAGATTATGGTATCATATACACCATAAAGGATTTTTCAATATGCTGTAGATATAAAACATTTGGAAAATCCAGAAATGCACGCCTCCGAGTTATACTCGTTAGAACAATAAATTTTTAACTCACCACTTATTATAAATCAGATTACAACGTTTCTAGACAAATGATTCTGGGCCCTTTGTATGACCGTGTCGGCGGTTTTCAGTTTCAAATGTTTGCGAATTAAATAGTCTTCTATCTTTAATGGTATATGGGTATTATTACGCACCAGAATAATTCACGCAGTTTCTCTAGGCTGGCGGTTTATAATTTTCTCAGTAATTACAGAATGGATATCGTTAATATTTTCGTTGATAAATAGATACAAACAAATGAGATATTGTTCATCTGTTGCTTTATTATTATGTGTTTATGCGATTGAAAAAAACAATTGCATTATTTGAATTATTGAAGTACATAGCTTAGATATTTGGATAAAATTTAATATTAATACAATATTGTTCATTTCAAATTTAAACAAAATACCTAAAACATACAGCCAATAAATACCTACATAAAGCGAGGATTGGAGAACGCCATCAAAATTATTAGAGTAATATGTATAGCAATAGGATTAATATTGATTCCACTTAGAATTGGGTACGGAACCAAAACTGGAATCGGGTTGGATATTATATCCGGTCTCGACTCAGTTGTCGAGACATAATCTAATGTATTTTATCTCGTATTGGCAAAGTCGTGAGTCATGGCTAGTGCATATTAAGTTTAATATTAATTTATCTTCTTTTTGTAGTATTGCACATTTTTTAATCGAGAGACCAGCTTTTAACAAGCATATCCTGCCAGCTTTCGAAAAACGTGGCATTATCCCTCCATCGCACAACGAGATGGTGTACAACGGTTCATTCATGTTCTTTAATGCGCAGCCGGTTTTGGGTACCGGATATAGGCTCACACAGAACACTAGATATATCGGCGGATACCACATTGATCCCAACACCAAACCCTTACCAGAGGTAAATATAGAAAGGCGTTTAATGCATAAGCTTTAATATGAGCTTTACTTAGAAGTTCTCGTTCTTGATAGATAATTTAATGCAAAAAAGTTTTTAATTTTAAATTCGAAGTTATTTTATGGGTGTTCACATTATTTTCATTAAATTCGTAGAATTTGAAGAAAATTTTCGACGACGCCAAAAACGGAGTCATCTACTTCAGTATGGGATCTAACTTGAAGAGTAAAGACATGAGCGACTACACAAAGCGGGGGCTGCTTGAGATGTTCGGGACGCTCAAGCAGACGGTGCTGTGGAAGTTCGAGGAGGAGCTGAAGGATCGGCCGCCCAACGTGCACATCCTCAAGTGGGCGCCGCAGCCCAGTATATTAAGTAAGTACTTAAATATAGCGCTCAAGTAGACGGTGTTGCGAAAGTTTGAGGAGGAGTTGTGGTACCAGCTGCTCAACGTACACAATTTCAAATGGGCACCCCAGTTCAGCATATTAAGTCAGTATTTTAATAAAAAGCTCGAACATACAGTGTTGGAGAAGTTCGAGGAGAAACTAAGAGACCTGGCACCCAAAGTACACATTATCGAGTTGGTGCCTCAGCTCAGCATATTAAGTAAAGCGCTTAAATAGAAAGCTCGAACAGACGGTGTTGTGAAAGCTGGAGAAGGAGCTGAAGGATCTGCCGCTCAATATACACATTCTCAAGTGGACACTCCAGCCCAACACATTAAGTAAGTAGTTAAATAGAATGCTCGAGCAGATTGTGCTGTGAAATTTCAAGGATGGGCTGAAGGACCTGGCGACCGATGTGCACATTCTTAAGTGAGCGCCTTAAACAAAGATTTTGAGTTAGAAATGTTCAAAAAATTGGCATTGACGTTCAACGACCGTTACTCAATCATAATTCTAAAAATTCTTAAAAAAAGCTATTGGTTTAAAACTTTTCCTTTACATAATAAATCGTCTATCTTTTATGTGGATCTTATTCTAACCACGTTCCCAGTGTCGTTCTGGTCTCCATTCCAGGATCGGTTCTTGTTTCAATTTCATTTCTGCTCTTGGTTGCATCTCGATTTTGATACTGATGATTCTTACGTCACATTCTATCTCTATCGTCATCCTAACATTAATTCCAATCGCACTCAGTTTCAATCTCAGTTCTATTCTTATTTCAGTCCCGATTAGCTCTTAATCCCACTTTCTTTTTTTTAATTTCTAACCCGATTTCACTATTGGCTTGAATACCGATGCTGATTTTAACTATGACTCTGGTCATGATATCTGTCTTATTTCCTGTACTAGCCTCGCTTTAGAGTCTCATATATAATTTTAATCCTAATCTCGGTCCCATATTGAATAAATGGGGTCTTAAAACACCTCACCCAATTTAACTGATTCAGTAATTTACACTAAAATAACAAAACAAACTAATTAGCATTCCCTGTTATATATAATTTTTTTCTATATTTTCCATTCCAATTTATATCTCCCAGATAGAATTACATTCTATACAAACTTCACGTTATTTAGTCTAATAGATTCTTTTGTGTTAGGATATAATGAACAACGCTTTGTTTGCACATGCAACCTAGGTTTGTCTAGCATAAAAGCACATTCAATGTGAAAATTTTAATTATTCTATATGGAAAAAATTAAAACAGAAATTCTTATATTTTATACATAGCCCATACCTGGTAAAAGGTACTGTTACACTAAGTGAAAAATTAAGACTGATAGTGTCTGCAGTTTTTATATTTAAAAAAAACAAAAGATAGGTTGTGTACATACGGCTTTTGCATATTGGTGGAAATTTATTGTTTTCGAATCTGCAATAGTAACAAATAAAATTTCAGTAGTTAAGGCACGTAAGTCATCACTAAAGGGAAACTAGTGCACGATACATCTAACAAAAATGTTTTTACAGGTCATCCTAAGACGCTCCTATTTATCACTCACGGTGGAAAGTTATCGACCACTGAAACCATCCACTACGGAGTGCCCGTGATAGGGATACCGATATTTGGAGATCAGTTCGTCAACATGGACCAAGCTGTTCACAAGGGATATGGCATAAAAGTGAAGTACGAGGAAGATCTAGCGAAACCCCTCAAAGCTGCACTCGACGAGATGCTTAACAAACCTAGGTACTGGATTAATCGATTGCTTCTTTCAACACACTGTTGTTGAAAATATTTCCCTAAAGGACAATAATGTTACAAAAATTAAGTATTATACATGTTGTTATTGCTATATAAAACACTCAGAACCTCGTCGCATATACTAATAAAACGTACACAGAAAGTGAAAATTTATTATGATTTATATGATGAAATAAAATGTCCTGAAAGTTTGAAGATAAGCTCAAACGGTACATAGTTGACAGTACACATATATCAAACACGTCCTTTTTTATTCATTTAGTGAGACAAACTAATATAGAATTGAGTAAATGTGTTCTCATGTACTTTTTTGAAATTATCTAGCTGTATTTATATTTTTTGAAAATTTTACCGCAATCTTTCAAATAATTTAAAAAAATATTTTTTACCCGAATTCGGTGAAGCCGAAGAGGAAGGTTATATGTTTGAATTACATGTATCTACGTCCGTTTCTATGTTCCCTTGTAATTAATAAAGTAACAAACCACTTTCAATAATTTAAACATGGATAGATGTGTTTTGATGGCACAAATGTCAGTGGACATACTAAAAATAGAAAAAAAATTTGGTGAATTTTTAGCGCCAAGTTGAGAATCTAAAAAAAAAATTTTTGGAGTTTACTCCTTAAGAATCGATTTTCATATAAGGCGCCCGGTATGAGAAAAAATTGAGGAGTAAAATCTACTGATGAATCCGCGTTACGTTTTTGGTGCACAACTTATTGGCGCACCTTTCACTTTTCAATCGCGCGAGGCAGCTGACGCATATATTGTGTGTATACCTATATATATTATAAAAGTATACTATTCAACGTTTACAAACGATATATATATATATAAATATATATATATAGTGTATCAGTTATACAATTCTAATACGGATCGTCACCACTGTTTTGTTTGTGTTTTAAAGTGTTCTTTTACAATGTAAATATTTATTATTAACATTTGATTTATTACTATAATTATTAATAATTACTATTATTATCGTGAATTTTTATATGCATTATTATTATATTTGGTGAATTGCAATTGATATAAACTATGGAAGAAAGTGGTGTAGATAATAATGCTGGAATATCAAATGAACACGTGGTTGCTCGGTAGGTTATAATATTTCAAGGTGATTATAATAATTTATTTAATGAATTATTATTATAACGTAAATAATTTTAATTAATAATAAGACAATATTATCAAAATAATTTTAAATACTTCTTGATAATATTTTTATAATTTTAATTGCAATAAATCTTCATCTTTTTACTTAAAATTAAAAATACAAAATAATTGTAGATAGGTCAAAATCTTAATGATTCGCACCATGTGCTTACTGGCAATAATGATACTTTCGTAAGGAATGTCCAGCACTACAGTCAAACACATTCTCCATTGGCAGACATATGTGCTGCGAGATGTACTTTGCCTAAAGGTAATCACATTGTTATAGTTTCGATTTACATTTCTGTTAATCAAAAGGTTAACTAATTGTCTTATACAGAAGGTGGATCAAAACTACTTAGAAAATAATACCATTTACTGCCGTTCGTACTAAGTGGCGATTTTAATGTCGATCTTAGCAAAGATGACGGATTGACATTAATACAATTTTTAAAATCTAAACTGAATTTAGATATTGTTTCTGGTAGAACAATGGGGACAACGAGGTATGATACAACAATTGATGCGGTATTTTCGCGATTCGTGAACCACGTATCTACCAACGTCCATGTGTCTTATTTTAGTTACCATAAACCACTTGTCACTGTAATTAATAATGAAGGCAATGTTGATCTTATTAATATTAAAAAAAAATGATAATAGTCAGATAATGATAATTACATAATTTATCAACATTCCTAATGAAGTATTTGTGCACATCTGAAATTGACTATTGTGAAAAGTTTAATATAAAATATTTCGCCGATTGGTTATAATAAATGTATATAAAATGAATAAATATATATTTATATATGTATATCATTTTCATCAATTTGTTAATTTACCCTTTCATATGGTATTAATCTTTTTTCAGTTAAATAAACTCTTTTTGCGTATGTTTAGACAATCGTACTTAAGGAGTAAACTCCAGTCGTGCGTCGAAGCTGACACACACACTTTTTTTTTTAATCTCTCGAATGGGATATTAAAATTAAAGGTTTTAAGGGGCGATATACAAACAACATATTTATTCAAAGATAATTCTAAATAAAAGGCTTTTAAATATAAGGCTAATTATTTAACTGATAAAAACTCCTATTATCGTTCATCCCTCGGGCTTATACAAAGCTATAGCAAAATTAAGCACTCGTTTATCTTATAAAAGTATACATTGCTTTAGATCAAGTTAAGCCGATTCAAGGTTTGGTAATTTGTGCACTAGATTCGAGTAGGCTTTTAAATAACTTTCATTACATCCACTCTTTAGAAGAATTAAATCATCTGCGAACACTTTTAGTACATTATAACGGTGAACTAAAAAGTAAAAAAACGGTCATTAAAAACTTTAAAACCCGACCGCATTACATGAAATTTTTAAAGTTAATTAACAAATCAAAAAGAGTATGTAAGTCCATGTATGACCGAGTTAAGCGTATGTTCGCCGAAATAAAAATATGGTGAAACGTGGCACTAAATCGTGTTACGTAATGCAATATACAATATATTTTTCAATAATATTAAAAAAAAATTGAAAGTTATTGAAACCCGTTTGTGTGTAGAATGGTCCCACCAGCTTTTAATTTTTCTAAGAACAATAATGATCTCCTATTATATATAAAATGTTCATTATTTGCTTTTGTCTATTATTCCAGTTATACCGAAACAGCTAAGCGTATGTCAAGAATATTCCACGACGTGATAGCATCTCCCCGCCAAGAGCTGGTGCACTGGGTGGAGCATGTGGTGAGGACCCAGGGCGCGCCGCATCTGCGCTCCATAGCGCTGCACGTGCCTTGGTACCAGAAGATATATCTAGATCTGATAGCTGTCACTGTCATATTACTGTATATAGTAAAAAAAGTATTGTGTTGGGCATGCCAGCTACGCTCATCTGAAAAGCAAGTAAAACTAAGTAAAAAGAATAATTGAATAGTATGAAATTTTATGTAAATACTGATAAATGTCACTAATAAACTGTATATACTGTACAAAATGATCTATTTTTTAAATGTAACTTCTCTATTAATGCGATTACCCACGACATAGTATTATAATTTCATCTATAGTGCATTTCTTTGTAGTAGCGGCTACGAAACCCTACACTGATCATGATCCGACAAGCTCTTCAGCGGTTTTGTTTACATGTTATGTTTATATGTATCGCTCCTTATAACTAAAAAAAAATTAATAGTCATTTATTTTATTTTATTTTGTCGGTCATGCTTATTGTTTGCTTTGAACGGTGTTAGAGAAGGCGATGAGGATTAAGAAGGAGATGGAAGAGAAAGATATGGCGTGAGAGGGTGAAGCAGGGCGAAAGAGAAAGTAAGAGACAGTGACAGGTGTCAATTTGTCAACTTCTTCTTTTATTATATTTATTCTTTGATTATATATTCAACCCAAAATATAGTTTGATTACTAGTTTAGATCTGGTAAACAAAATTAAAGATGTTGTCCTTCCAAATAATAGCAAACTGATCTCATTCGACGTTGACAGTTTGTTTACTAATGTTGCTTTTCGAGAACGCCTAGCAATTGTAAAAGATAAGTTAAAAAAACCAAAACTATAGGCGAGAAGGACAATATCTTAAAATTAACGAGATTGTGCAAGACTCAAAATTAATCAAAATAATAATCAATTTTATATACAAAAGGAGGGTCTAGGTATGGGTTCACCTTGAAGCCTATTAATGGAAGATTTTTTTTATGGATGAATGTGAAAACAAGCACATATATCCTTTATTATTATAGATATATGGACGATATTATCATATGTTGGCTGGGTAATTCGACAGAATTAGAATTGTTTGAAAATTGTATTAGTAATATACATTCCAAACTCCAATTTAAACTCGAGGAAGAAATAAACAGTTCAATTTATTTTTTTAGATTCGACTATAAATAGAAAAATAATAGACATTAAATTAAAATATACTGAAAACATACTTGCACAGATACTACAATACCCATTTCTTCTTGTCATCCATAGCAACACAAATTGGCGGCATATAAATCTATGATAATTGGTAATTCACCATACCCCTGAACAATCAGAATTTCTCATTGGAAGTAAATACCATTTATAATATAGCATCGGGAAACGGATACAGTAAAAATGTATTAAATGTATGGGCCAGCCAGTTGTGAGTCAATATTTTCTTTGATTTTGACACGATAAATCAGACATCAGTTGATTACGACCCACTGATTCGCGAAGGCTATAAATGCAATAATATTATTCAAAAAATCGAAACATGTCATTTACAGATTCTTCAGAGCGAAATTATTAGTAGATTACATACATAGTACATAGATTAGTATTACATACATATTTTATTATATTTAATATTAATAAAAATCAGTCGTCCAATACTCAAAATGATAAGTATCCGAATAATAGACACAGAATCCATGTGCGAATATATTAGCAACTTGAAACGAACTGAGGGTTTTAAAACAATATCACCCTTCTTATGCCATGTACATTAGGACATTGTTTCTATTCCAATTTCCAAAGCGCATTAGTTACTTCGTTATAGTATTTTATGTATATAATTGCGTAGAATAAATAGAAAATGTGAAAAATATTTGTCCCCTAGAAGAAATTTTTCTTTTTCCTCGTGTGCATTGCATCTCCCAACTTAAATTTCAAATTTTCTTTTGTTTCAAAATTTATAAATAGTTTTTTTCAAACAACTTTATATGAAGTAGTCAATATTTTTCAAATCTCATTTGTAGTTTGTATTAATATCAAGGATGTCTATTTTTAACTTTCGGATGTATGTTTGTATTCTTCACAAATTTCTTGAAAAATCGAGTTTTCCGGGTCGGCTACTGATTGAAGTATGTAGTCGCCTTAAAGTTACAGCTATTTATTAAAAGCTAATAAAAGCAAACAGAGCTGCATAGAAAAAGTAACTTAGTAACTGTCACCGGACCTGCATGTAAAATTTAAAAAAACGCAAAGGACGCTGAGAAAACTGGTATGCGCTGAGCTGCGTAAAAGTTAGTACACGCAAACGAAGACCCTTGCAACAGTATTCTTAAAAATACAGCTACTTATGCTATCATATACTAACAAACCCAAACATCCGAACAATCTCACACAACTAAGGATGACACGCCTTTTATTTACGGTAAACAAGTCTTTTAACTCACCGTGATATTCAATTATTAATCGTAAATTTATCTTCATGACTTAGCAAACGATAAGCGTGTTCCGATAAAAAAATTTATTTATTTATGTTATGGATTGAAACAGCAATGGCGGCCTAGATTGTGTTATATTTACGTCATAAACGTCTTAGCAAACGTATAAAATTTTACTTGAGTTCCCAATTTTGCGTCTCAGTCATAATTTTCTTGGCAAGGGCTATTATTACATGCCTTTAATTTATTGCGGGCGGGCCGCCGTACATGAGATGAGCGTCGGTGCGAGTTCGTAATTTAATTTGTCTTTATAAAAGCTTTATACTTTATGCTGCTGACCAATTAGAATTAATATTTGACCAATTAAAAGCTATTCTGTTTAAAATAAAATACCATTTGGTCGATTCTATAAAACAACTATCGCTGACCAAATTTGTTGACATATTGACCAATTAAATGTAGCGTTTTCCGAATAAAACAGTTTATTTTGAGATCTGTGTTATGAATTTAGGTTACCAGTTTTTTTAAAATACTATAGAAATCCTGAATAGTTAATTTGGTAAAATAAAAAGGAGCCGTCACGAGACATCTGGCAGACGTGAAACATCGAAACTATTTTGTATAGAAAATATGTATTAAAGGAAATAAATATAGCACAATCAAAAACGAAAAATGAATACATATTTTGTAGAAAAAATATTCTTTATTTAAAAAAAAAACTATTCCCTATTTTTCTTTTTGAGGGATATATTTTTAGATATGTGGTATTGGAAAGTAAAAGAAAAAGAAAAGCTTAAGGTTTTCTGTCGTAATATTTAATCCCATATCTCATCAGTTACTTCTATTATAATTGCAGTCGATTCGTTTTTGAATTCTCCAAAAGTCATAATATGCGCAAACGACACGTGCGTAGAGTCCAATAGAAAGAGAGTGTAGCTATAATAGATACGTCGTGCAGGTCTCCAGTGAATACTTACCGCTATGCGCAGACGACTCGCGCACAGAGTCGAGAGGAGCGGAGCGTGGCCTGAACGAAGACGACGTCTCGGTCTCTACGACCTTAATCTCGTAATGATCGATATGGTGTTTTATATCAAAAAAAAAATTGTCAAATCTCAAAATTTTTTAACCATTGATGACCATTAAAAATCGAATAAATATTTGTTAGCTTTAAATAGTTATAATAGATATTACGTAGGGCGCACTGAAAATTTCTGGAATGAATAAGACAAAAATTGCTATTAATGATCGAAAATGAATTTTTTGTTTCTCAAAATATTTTCCGTTAGCATAAATGCATTTTTAAATGAACAATCAATCCTGAAAACATTTATGCCATACTTTGGAAACGTGTTTTTATACTCTACGATAGCCTCTTCTGGTGACGAAAATCGTTGACCGAGTATTTGGTTCTTAATTTTTGCGAAGAAAAAAAAGTTACAAGGTGCGAGGTCAGGACTTTTTTCTCATTCAAAAAAAAAATATTTGTTTGTTTGGTGTGGCATTTTCGAGCTGCAAGATGATACGACGTTTACTGTTATATTTACGGAGTTCATCAATGACTTCCGGCAAACAAATGATCGAGTACTAATCACTATTCATGGTACAACAATTCTCCAAAGTAATAGTAGTCACGTATTCAGTTTTATTAAATAAAAAAGTAATCATCCGTTTATAGGCACTTCGCTCGCACACCACTTTGGTTGATTTCGTCTCATCTCGATAGACGCATAGGGTCGATTGGTGCTTCGTATTGAGGTCGTAGCATTAAATCCATATTTCATCACCTGTTACTATATCCCACACCAAATTTGACGCCCCTTCCTTGAAACTGGTAAGCATGGCATTCTATCAAGTGATGTGGTCCGTTTTTTCAACCTCAGCCAAATGGTGTGCAATCTATCGTGAGCACAGCTTTTTCACACTCAAATGTTTGTGTAAGATTAATTGTATTTGACTCATGCCTATGCCTAAAGATGCCCGAATCTCTTGGTAAGTCACATGCCTGTCTGCTTCGATCATATGGCGTACAGTATCGATGTTTTTGTTATCGACAGCGATGGACGGACGACCATAGAACAGTTCGAAGCCGAGCGAGGCTTTGCTGAGCTATCAAATTACACTTAAAATCGTTGAATATCATTCTACGAAAATTTTCACGACTTAAATGCATAGCGATGAAGACACGCAATTTTGAAAATGACCGCACAATATAAAAACAATTGATAGGTAGATGAAACAAACTGTTTTCCACAGCCAAAGAGTTACATTTTCAAATGTAGTAATCACTTTTTAAATATTTTTTGTTTAAGTGGCCAGTTCCTAAACTTATAGTGTGCCCCACATACCTGTTATCCATTTCATATGTCACCTTTTATTTTATAATATATATGCAATTATTGATCTATATTACTTTTTCTTGCTCCTTAATATTAAATTTCGTTTATTATTTAGGGTCATTATTTATTCTTCCTGTTACATTTCTTTTATCCATTTCTTGGTTTCGATGTTGCATGCATTGATTTGTTGTGCATATATGGAAGATTAACATGTATTTATGTATGTGTCATATGATTGTGCTATACAAAACTATATGCAATATTAAAATTTGATGAAACTTTGCTTGACATATATTATCAGAATATAAGAGACTTACGGACAAAGACGCCTACGTTTCTAATACAAATAATATTGAAATTCGTAAGACATCATATCACTTACCGAGGTGTGATTATTGTCCAAGATCATAGATAATGAACTTTTTGAGAACAATGAGAACATGTATTTGGGGTTGAGAGGTGACCATGATTACGTGATTATTACACGACTACGACCATGATTACAAAAGGATTATTATAAGTTTACGGGCGGCACTCTAGTCCAATCTACCGTTTATCTGTGTGGTCAGAAGTCAAATAATTTATTAGCCTGTAAAATGAAATATAAGCTTTTTGAAATTATGCTATCTTATTTAAATAATACATTTTTACTTTTACGCAGTTTTAAATTAAGCAAAATTCGACTAGTGGAACACGAAGTAGCACAGGACTTCCATTATAAATAGTTATTCAGAACAATTTTATCCAGTTTTATAATTTAGAAACATGATCAAAATTTAAATATCTATTTAAAAGTGGTGACTATTTTTTATTAGAAATGACACCTAGAAGAATAGCCACCATGACATACAATTGAATAAGCACCCGATATAAGGTTTTCTGGATGGTGCTAAAAAATATTTTTAACAACATTATACAAATTTATACCCATCCTAAACCAATGCGAAAAACTTAGGAAAATCCAAAAGTGCACGCCTCATAGCAGTCGTACAATTTTTACAAATATTTTTTCTTGTTTTTCATGGATTTATATGTCTATAAGTACATTATGAGTAACATGAAAAATTGCGAGTTCAAAAAATAGCTTGATTTTTATAAGGCGAGTGCAGAGTACTATTTATGAGGCATGTAAAAATATCACGGAAGCGCTGTGAACGGATCTAAGTTTACTATTATATATATATATATATGTTGTTCGTTTTATATATGTATATAAAAAAAAATAGATAGGTATAAATTATTGTAGATAGCTATAAAACGAACAAAATGCCTAGCCGTATTTTTATAATACTAACTAGCTGTCCCGCCCGCTTCACTGGGTCATTTTTATTTATAAATAAAATAAAAAGGATTTACGAAATTCGAAAAATGAGTAGCCTAAAACCATCTACAGATCATCCCGCATCGAATGGTCCAAGTCCCATGTCTATACGTTTAGTAGTTTTTATGTGATTGGCGAACAAAATCAACCTATTTTCATTATATATGTATAGATTACAATTAAACTACGTTGAATTAGACCGTGATCTTCGAAAGAACTTAGTTTAGGCTAATACTAATTGGTTTGGAAAAAAAAACTGATCTAGTCCATTTTTTTTCCAAACCAATTAGTATTAGCCTAAACTAAGTTCTTTCGAAGATCACGGTCTAGATCAGTTAAGTTTTTCGGGAGTTGTCGTGACCATGCGAGTATGGATACATACAGACACACGACGTCCACGGAATAATTTTGTTAAACTTATTTTTCATTAATTTAAAAAGCAACATGTCTTTTAAAGACGTCATAAGTGTTGAAACTAGTGTTTTTTGTTGATATTCATGTGTAAATATTATTATAAAGGTGTCCTTCGTCGGCGCATAAAGACTGGAAGATTACATGATGCAGGATATTTCAATTAGTAATATCGGGAACTTGGTCAGATGAGCAAATGACCTTCATTAAAAAAAATTTCAATGTAAAGTTTGGTTTATTTTAAAAGTTAAACTCTATAGGGAATAGAATTCTGAAATTTAAATCTTAATCGTGTTTAGTGGAAAATGAAGTTCATTGTCAGGAGTCTTGTAATAATAAAAAAGGGGAACTACGCGGTATGTAACGGAAAATTGGCTTAAACGCCCAAATTCTAATGTCATTTAGTGTTTTAATATGGTCATATTAATTGACACGTTATAAACAACTACAAGAAAAACAAAAGATGAAAACCAAAATAAACTTAAGTACTACATTAAACTTTCTATAACAACAACTTGAGGCAATATAGTTTAAGCTTGTCTGTTGTAGTTGTCTACGCGGCGAACGGGCTAGGTAACATGGGCGCCGACGATTGACTGCAGGTGAAATTATAATTTTTTTTTTTGTCAATTTAATACATATATATGAATATGTTTATACACAGTTACTATATAAAATAAATTTTGTGGTAGTTGTTTCGCATACGTTTCAGATTTAAAATATTATATGCCCACTATTTTATTTATCTTGAAGTCTTTTCGATTTTACTGTCAAAAAAATCTTACACTGTACCAAAAATTTTAAACAAGATTCAACCATCGCATACTTTAACCCTTACGCTTCTGCACGTCCACCCGGCTACCAGGCTACCAACTGTAAAGAAAAAAAAAATCTTTATGTACTTACCATACTTGAATGTAAAAATGCTCCGAAAAAATGACTTAATAATTATAATCTTTTAGAAGTATGTTTTGTATAAGTATACGAAGTATGTCGCTATATTTTGTGCATAATTCAAATGTTATCTCTCGTCGACTGTACAAATATTTGTTTTATAAGATCATCATGACTAGATTTTTCAGCTCTAATTTACGAAGTACCTATTTACGTCACACGATACGAGAGTACTTTTTAGGGTTCCATAGACAAAGGGACAAAAGGAACTTTTATGGTTCTACCCTATCAATTCGAACGTCATTTTGTCACAGCCTTCTCACTCTCATATCTTATCAATGTTTCTGATGGAATAATCAGAGATGAACTGTTATTTTACACAACCTTTATGAAATGACACTTTAAAAATATTGGCCTAGAGCGTGTTGGACCATGCTCATTATAGGGTTCCGAAACCATTATTACGAATTACGAAGTAAATGCACTACAGATGAAAAAAGTATTTTTTCCATGTTTCCCTAAAAAAAGAGGTATAAGCACTTTAATCGTCTATAATTATAAAAAAAGTAGGTACGTCGACTATTACTATTAAAATAGTGTAAACTAAAATGTATCAGCAAAAGAACGTATCTTCATGCTCTTACGTCCTTTTGTTGACAAGCGCAATTTTTCGGCAATAACTCAAAAACAGCATGCCCCACCATGTTCAAAATAGTTTTCCTTAAAAATATTTATTAAGCGCTACCTTCGTATTTTTTTCATATTATTTGGACATACGACTTAGAAAATAGAGGGGGACATACGATTTTTTCCAAATTTTGTAGTGATTATTTGCAAAATTATTCACGCAATCAGAAAAAATTGCTTAGAAACCTTAGTGTTTTTAAAAAAAACTGTCGAAATATGCGCCATTCGTTAATGTTTTCCGTAAAAAAGCTTGTGTTAGTTGTATGGTGTGGTCCCCCCTAGAAATGTTTATTTTTGTTATTTAACCACTAAACTAAGTAGCGGCTCACACAAGACATATACATTATACATTTCATCAATATAGGTTTATTATATTTTATTAAAATTTTATTTCTTCATACCCACTGTGTGACGTGTCGTTGAAAGAGTATATTAATGTACATTAAGTAAGGGTTTTTAATGAAATCTAAAAATAATCACAATAATGGAGCCTCATAAATAATTTTAGTTAAAAAAATTGTGAACAAAATTTGTTTACAGGTTTTTTTACATATCAATAATTTTCAGTTGTCAATAGCCATCAACAGATTGTACAAGCATGCATGTTCATGAATAAAAAATATTAAAAACTGTTAAGTTTTTCAATATTTTTAATTTAATTTTTCAAAAATTGATAGGGTCATAATAGACATTTATTTCAATATTTGAAAATAAGAAAAAAAAAGCATATGACATTACTCATAATATGTCTAAAATTATTTTGAATAACTACAAGAAAATATTAGGTACTCATATTACTTTGGTATCAGTAACAGTAATGTAATGATTTTGTAACTGGCTGGCTGGCTTTTGAAATTAACGTCTGTCGCAGTGGTCAAAATAAAAAAAATAGACATAATAATTGAAATAATCTTATAAAAACTAATCGCACAAATTCTTACATTGAATGGAATATCAAAGCACTTCACCAACTTACAAAGTAGATCAGTCTTGACTATCATTTTATCGCCGATGACGTTTCGTAATGTATTTATTGAAACAGTGCGCACACGCAAGGTCTTAATTCATTCGAATGCAGGAATACGTTAATTATTTGTGTCAAAATATAGAGACACTGATAAGGATTGGTAGGTATTTCTAAATTAAAAGTTTATAATCTATCGAAAATAGCTTTCTTTGCAAGTAAACAACTGTGACGATTGTGAACAAATTTCTTGCAAGCATTCACGGAGACTTTGTACAAGGAAAGAAATTCGGCATATAAAAGTTTATCGTATCCCAGTAAGTTTCACAACAACCATCATCTCTGTTATTAACAATATGTTTTACTAGACTAAAGCGATAATTATTTTATGTATGAATATTTATACATTGTATTACGCAATTTAGATGACACGGCATAATTAGTATAGCATAGTCAATTAAGTGGACCCCCCGTTTAATTTAAATAATTGTATTTCATTGGTATTGGAATTGTTTTGAATTTTTATGTCTTTGTCTCTTCTGCTGATGAGGGGCTCAAAGTCTGTTTACCGAAGATTATTAATATATTGTGTTGCCGTAAAACGTAGTTTGCGTTGATAATATGTAGATGCAAGTCGAAAAATGGAAAGTAACACAAATACTGTACAAACGTCATATTAAAATAACAAAATAAGTAAATACAATTAGTAGACCGTTATTATTGATTTCTAAAAAAATGATAATTTCATTTGTAAATATTCAAAAATATATAATTATCAAAATGAAATATTGAAAAATATTTGTATTTGAATATTTCCTAACCTGATTGTTATTAAAACTAGGCGTAACAATTTTTAATACTTACGTACTAATTAAAAATTTTTTAGAATACCCTAAATCATGCACGTCACCACGATCAATTTCAAATTATGTTGTATTCCATAAAAAATAAGATAAAATAATCTTTATCAATCGTGTTATGATAAAATATTTTCATTATTCAATCATATCGTAACGACTGAACTTTTTTTTTTATCTCACACGTATAAATGCTTGTTTACCCAAGATAGCATCCTATATTAGTCGAGACCCGGCAGTGGTTAGCTGTAGACGCCTATTTAGGTTTAACTTAATTTTTTTTTAAATCAACAAAATGAAGTTGTTACTATTACTCTCGCTGGTGTACGCGAGCGACGCTTACAAGATCCTGGTGGTGTTCCCCACGCCCGGGAAGAGCCATTCCATCCTCGGTCATGGCTTCGTGGACACGCTCAGCCAGGCCGGGCACGAGGTACGTCCCGCCGTGGTCTAGTGATGTAGTCTCGTACGCCGAGTTAGGGCTGTGGTTTGGGACGAGTGCATTGGCATGACTACAAATTATTTGTGCTATTACACGTCAATGCTATAGCTGGGAGGTCAAACAAGCTCATTATCCCTCTTTTCGGGTTGTATCACCAAATCGACTATTCGAAATGTACTTATTTTCTACGTCTAATATGATCTCATCATGAATTAGGATGCAGTAATTGTGTATGTATGTATATTAGCTTTTGGCCGCGGCTCCGTCCGCGCGGATACAGAATGAATTATTTTATGTTTTATGTCGACCGATGTCGCTGTTGACCGTGACCTCATCTCAGTCCCGCTTTCGATTCTGATCCTAGTCCCGCTCTTGAATTACTTTTTGGTATTAAATTATATCCCCTTTCTACCTTCGATTCATTCCGGTCAAATTATCCATGAGGAACTTATAATTTTACATCGATAGTACTCATGCCCTCCGTCCCAATACTGTGTGCGATTCCTATTTATCTATTTACCTATTTATTTGCGAGTCTGATATTAAATTTAGCTTGAACTTGAACATTGTCGTTACCAATAAGCAATAGGTATAAGTAAAGAATTTATTTTGTTTTGCGTTTAGGCGCGCTAAGACACAAGCAATTGTTTGCGCGTAATATCTCTATATTTAGATAATTTAAATTATCAAATTAAACCTAGCATTTTTTATAAATTACGGTCTGTACATATTATTCTGATATATAACTGTAAATTTTCATCAAAATCCTTTTAAGTACTTCTTGCGTGAAAGAATAACAGATATTTGTTCGTCCTCACAAACTTTTATGTATAAACGTGAAAGTTTGTAATAGCCCTACTAATATTACAAAATATTAGTAGGGCTTTCTGCTGCTCATAGCGTGATCATCGTTATACATATCTGTTGCTGCAGTGAACTGTTTTAAAAAAATACCCTTTAATTTCGAAAATAATGACACCATGAAAATACACTTTTTGATATTACGGGGATGAATTTTCCGGAGAAAATAAATATGATTGTATCTCACTTAACGACCAACTGTGTTACAGAGTTCCTTACCGAACGCATTGTCGTAGAAAACACCGGCTATTTGCAACTACTTCACGTCGTACTAATACCGGTAGGCGTTCACCACTCTATCGTCTGTTTGACTCGTACAACAATCACTTTGCTTGTATTGATGTAATGGCTGTGCGCATTAGCAAGTTTAAAAAATATATATTAGAAACCTTAAAAAGTTTCATTGAAGTAATTGTTATTTAATATTAGTTGTTTCTTCATTTTCCTTTTATGTGTATCACTTCACTGTTACTTCTCTTTTTTTTTTTTCATCCATATATAGCCTTAATTCAAGATTTCTTCATATGTACTATCTGTGGTTAACGGTGTTGGCAACACATTAAATTTGTATTTTTAAATGTATATTAGTTATATGTGTTTTATGCGTTTACTCTTTGTTGACCCGAATAGAAAAATAAAAAGAAAAAAAATAAGTTTTTTTGATTGTTCAATTTACATCTATCATTTTCTCGTACCGGAGTTATTCCCTTTTGAGATCTTCGGACGTTTTCTTGCGTAATTCCGCATCCACGCGGTAGCGTTAACTTTCATTTTCATAGAAACATAAATTTCATAAATATTTTAAGCTATGTGCGTATATTAGTATTATTTTTAAATTTATGTTATATTTATACATAATTAAATTATCCCGACAACGCTCCGTTTGTGACTGGTGACGTGATTTTCTGTACCGTATGCTTTTTGTACCGTATACCTTTAATTCCCGCTCTGGCTCATAAATATAGAAGGGCGGGAAAAATCGTGACTTTAGTTGTTTTCAGGGAGTCGCCGTTTAATTTTCATATAAAACTCATATAAACATATACGTTATTAAGAATTTTACAATTGTATCACTTTATATATATTATGCATTTAAAAAATGATAATCATATGAATAGGTTACAAAAGAGCTGGGTTTGTTATTAGTGTTTACCGTATATGTAAACAAGAAATTTATTTATGTTATTTGTCGAGTACATTTCCCCCGCCGTCGCTTTTTCGTGGTTACACATCCGACACGATAGTCCTCTTTGCGGGCCGTCTGAGTAAGTGACCGCTGCCGGGGATGACGTTTACAACTCGTCGACTTTTGATGTCATCCCGGGTAGGCCTTCGTGATGCGTGATAGGCTTAGGTCACATTTGACCAATTGGCCTCCGATTTGTGGTGATGGGTCACTTCCATACGGCTCCCGCTGGTATTTTGTTAACGATAGACACTCCTTCAACCATCACTCCCACACCTTTGCTGTTGATCAATTGGGACCGTTTTTCCTCTACTTCTCGTTTGAATCTCATAAACTGTTGGCAGTAACGATCCTAATTGACGGTTTTGGTAGGCGGTAAAACTTCATAATGAATAATGCCCCTCCAATCCCATCATACACAAAGCATCAATTTATTGCGAGTAGATTCCAGTTTTGCTGTAGTCTGTAGAGATTGATTGCCTTTTGAAGATAATGTTTTTCACACGTTCTTGTTGTAGATGATCTATTTTAAATTAGCACGGATTAACCTTGTCAAAAACGGTTTGGTTTTATCACATTTTAATAGAGAATCGCAAATGAGTACAAGATTCATTAGATTTCTTTCATTGAATCCCCTTGGGGCTCAAGTATCGACCTCTTTTTTGTATATCCAGCTTTTTTTAAATGATTCATGACTGTTTTGTTGTCAATTCCCAGCTATTCAGCTATGTTGTAAAAACGAATATACCGATCTTGCTCTATTTTTTCCAAAGTGGCATCCATAACAGGTTGATCATAGCAAGGTTCACCTTTGGAATCAATATTACCGGTTTTGAACCAGTTTTCTGCTACTCTTACCGACACTGTATTAGGTCCATAAAAGTCACGAAATTTTTTCGCGGTTTGTGTTGCATTTTCCTCTTTTCTGTAATAAAACATCAAAATATATTGAATTTTTACCTTAGACTCTCTCATTTTGTTGACAGAAAAATAATAAAAAAATGATGAACACCGTTTTTACATTTTATTTTTCTTTTTTTTAAATATCGTCTACTTAATAGCATCAAAACTATCCAGATACAAACAACATAATCAAAGAGATTTTACTGCAACTTTTTACTTATAAAATACGAATAGACTTTTCCTTGG
Source organism: Eumeta japonica (assembly GCA_005406025.1). NCBI lineage: Eukaryota > Metazoa > Arthropoda > Insecta > Lepidoptera > Psychidae > Eumeta > Eumeta japonica. The sequence goes on from BGZK01000129.1 coordinate 683,438, forward strand.
CTTATTATTAAAAATTAGTCAGAATAATATGTAATTTTATATTCTTTTTCTTCGGTCTTTATATTTCGAAGACGTTATTGATATATAAGATTAATATTAATATATAAGACAGTAATAGATTAAAATATCTAGAGGTCCGACAGGTGACCGTATTATCTATCTATAACCATAGAGAAGCATGAATACTTTTCTACGCATTCCCTTTTTTAACGCGCTTTTATTAGCTTGGGTATGTATGTTTGCTTATATGTTACGGGATATTTAAACGTGATTTTCACCCTCTTCTAAACGTCGGATTAATTTGAAACTTTGCGCACTTATCAAGGGCCGACGGCAATGCAAAAATTAAAATAGTTTGTACTTTTGTCTTTACTAGGTTCTTAAGGATTAGCGGTTTTGTTTATATCTAACACCAGATAGAATCTTAGTGCCAAAGATCAAGGCGTGTGCTAAAATATTCGCAGGTCTTATTTTTAATTATATTTGAAGATACGGTAGTGTATTGCGCCAAGTGCATATATAATATGAATTTTTCGAAGAGGAAGCCTAAGGTACGGCTATCACATCCAGGGGAGACAGCAAGTGTGCAAATTAGCCTTTTCCCGGATAGGTTAGTGACTTTGAATAAAATATAGTATATTGGAGTTTTTTAACAAGTTATGTCGAATATACTCCAATTGTAGCTAAACTGTACAAAACTGACTTTAACAAAATAATGATGTATTAATAAAAAAAAGACTCAACCACGTTTAGAGACATGCATGTTCCGGTTTTTGAAACAAGCCTACGTCTACTTGTAATGAAACACAAGTTATATGACGTAAAAAACTACCTGACTACTCTTACGAGTAATCGTTTGCTTGTCTCAAGGGTCAAACCATGCATTTCTTTGAACGTGGCTCAGTGATCCATTGGAAATATTTATTTTGGAGAGAAAGAGTCTGAGAAATACCCTTGTTTAACAAGCAATTGCTTAGAAATTATTTTAAATTTGCTTATGGATATATTTTTATATTTTCAGGGATCGTTACCCACATGCACACACAGATTCCCTTGAATGAATTTGTGACTTTATATACAAATCTCAATTTATATAAAAAAATATTTATGTAAAAAGAACATAAAACTTTTTAATAAAAATAATGATAGACATAATGATAAACAAAAATTAAAAGTAAAATTTGTGAATTTATGTAGTCAACTCACATCCAAAATGTGAGTCGACTAACATGTAAAATGTGAGTCGACTAAAGTCATAAATATAAATTGAGATTCTAGAGTTAAGATCTCAATTTCCTTATACTTAGTTCTAAGAAATACTCTAGGTCTTAGCCTCTAAACAGCCTGAACTGCTCGCTTTTGTAGCACGAATATTCTATCAATATCTGCGGCATGATCCCACAGCAAAACACTCTACGACATCAAGCTATAAAAACAGCCACAATAGACCAATTTGGCGGTTTGGATATCTGCTATTTTTTTTTACTTTTTAACTGTATTAGTAGAACTAAGTCTTTTCACCAACATACTGATATACAAAGCCCGTTGAAGGCTGTTAAGCCAGAGTAACTCTCAAGTATACAGTAGTATTGACATATTCTAATTTCTCATTAAACATTGTGGATTTACAATTGGAAGTGAAAATTTTACACATTTTGTTTTCTTCGTGTTGAAGTGAAGGTTATTCACAGCAAATCATTTTTCTACTTTCGAGATAGCAATATTCACATCGTCGTAGGTGTTTTATTCTCTTGTGACTTTATATAGCAATGAATATAATCTACGAACAGTACTATCCCACGAATATCTCCAACAAAACTGGGTAAGTCATTAATATAAACTGAAAACAAAAATGGACAAAGGACTGATCCTTGTTGTACCCCCATACGGTCCACAGATCCTGATGATTATTCCATCATCGAGTCTGGAAGTCTGTCAGCAGTCTTTTTCATTTCTAATGACTTAAATGCCTTAATAACGTCTTCCGAATTTACATATCTAAATTCAAAATTAGTACTACTGGGCGAAATATTTTTCTTCAGTAGTGATTCAGCAAGAGTGGGAGATGAATTAGGTGATTTAGTGGTTGAAGTTGGAATGTCAATAAAGAATTTTTCAAATGCGTCAACAACGTCTGTCACTTTTTAAAATTTTGTTCCCTATTTTAAGCTGGATATTAAGATCACGACCCCAAATTTTCCCAATTTCATTCTTTATCCGACGCTGCGAGTTGTCTTCATTACGTTTTTGTTTTTTTTTTTGTTAAAAAAAAATATATATGTTCTTTCATTAAAAGTTCATGTATTTTCTATAAACTTTATGTATTCCCACTGTTGCCTAATCACCAAAAAGAACGACATTATTTTAATAATCTTTGTATGAAAAATATAATCATATTCCGCTTTTATTACATTGAATATCGAGTTGTATAATTCATTGGTATCATAATAGCATTGTAGTTCCAGAAACCCCGAATGGTGTTTTTTCTAAATTTAAGTAATCATTTTTCATCAAATGGTATGTAATTTATTGCTACACTCGGTTTTATTTTATATGGTATTTGAAAAGAGGCTGCCTGACCGCTGTGATACAATTTTAATTTATTAGTAATAAATTTTTGATATGGTTCAATATTTGTATAAATATTATCAGTGAAAGTCTTACAGGAAGATGTGATTGTCGTAGGCTCTAAAAAGAGGTTTGACAAATTGTAACATCTACAGGATTCCACAATCCTACTACTTTGATTAGTGACATCTAATAAATTTATATTAGTCTCCACATATAACAATTTATTTTTTATTATTACTTATGTTATACAAGGCTTGATCCATAAGTGATTCAAATAAATCGTAGGATAAATGAGGGGTCTGTATACGTTCATTATAATAAACCGCTCGAATTCCACACAGGTTATCACAACAATCCGTTCAACAAGATTCACAATATTGATTCTTTCCTTGAATTTTAAATTATTTCGAATAAGAGTTTAAGAAACTTCATGTATTAAACCGTCTCTGCTGTAGGAGCTTGCAACCTGGTAATCATCAAAGCCGAACAAAAGCTGAAAGTCTCTTAGCCAGTGTTCTGTAATACGTAGTACGTCAATGTCAGAGCAGCCCATAATTCATCTTCCAGTTCCTTATTCCCCATTCCCTCGATATTTTGATGCACCGGGTCAAGTATACATTTATTTGTATTATTAATTGTAATCATTATTTGTTTACAATGGGGATAATATGACGGGATGAAACATTCATTCGATTTGATGACAATTTAGAACTACTTTCTGTTTTTCCAGCAAGAATTTTAAGATTTTGTAAATTACTAGATATAGACTTTTCTGTAAATTACACACATCAGGGCTTCTTTCTGTCACAGGCACCAGTTTAAATCCGTGAAATTCTGTCTCACAACAGAATCCTTAGGCTCAAGCGAGTTGCCGTCAAACTTAATGTAGATTCTGCTTTATTTGATACGAGTAATAAGGCGGAATTAATATTGTTGTCACAACAACTTGCCAAATGTCGTTTAAAAAATTTTGATAGGAATATCCTATTTCTTGTCAATAAAAAATTATATATGTCAAAGAAATGTATATTTGGGTCACTATGACCCCAAGTAATGTTATAAATCAAGGTATTAATCTTACGGACATAGTTGATGCGCTTTTCAGCTGTCAATAAAAGATTAATAATAATTGACATCAAGCACTCGACGCTTTTGTACAGTAAAATATACCTTTGTTAATCTCTATTCTTATGTTTAGGGTCATAAATGACACAACTGGATTATAATTTAGCTGGTTTATATTATTGTATAATGAAGATAGTGTGATTTACAATAAAATGATTGTGAACATGTTAACGGTCGCGATGATAGTGATGTGCCATGTGTTGCCGCACGCCGCTCGCCTTTAATGAATAGGGATGTGTTCAACACTTAATTTAAATTTATTAAAAATTATTTTCTGCTTTTACTTCGGTTATTTACAAAAGCGTCTTTTTTGTTTTTTTTTTTAACTATCAGTTATTATATAATCAAATGACTCAAATACCTCTATATCATTTAGCTTTTCAGTTAATCATCTATTGCAATATTTACGAACACTTTTTTTGTTTCAATAATTGCTTGCGCTGATTTTCAGATAACGTACATAACAGCGTTCCCGATCGACAGACCCCCCGCTAATATCCGGCAGATCGACATAAGTTCGATCTTGGACAACATGCCTCGTAAGTGTTATTTTGCAATGTCTACTACGTTTGTTCGCTGTATTAATTAAGTTCATTAGTATGCTTATGACGAGTCGAGTACAGAGGCAACCGTAATTTATACACACTGGCATGTAACTGTTGCGGTTATCACAACATGCAGCTTACATACTATCAATCTAATAAAAATACACGTTATTTATTACTAGTTAGGCTTTTTTTATGCACATTATTAAGACTTAATAAGATGTTAACACTAATATTATTATTATAAAATAATAATATTAGATTGATCGCTAAATGCGTTTGTTGGCTTTTATTTAACGAAAGAAAGAAAAACGTTTTATTCGGCACGAGAACAATGTGGGAGTAATACATAGTCTCATGGTTGATTGAATCCAGAATGCCTTATCGGTTACAGCTCAGCTTAATATCTCCGCCTGGACTGTGGGGTTGATTTTCAGCCGGAGCCAGTTAGAATTTAGATGATACTCTACAATAATCGTAGTACTCAACATAACTTAAAACGATACTAAAACAATGAAAAATATAGAAACAAAACTGATCTAAAACAGAGGAAAAAACGAAATTAATAAAGAGGAACGGTAGCCATAAACTGAAAATCATAAATGTTGCTAATGATAGAGCATCATTAGCAAAATTTGTAAGTAATAAATGTATGTTAGCATTATTTTCGTCGGGTAAACATGTGTTGAAAAATGTTATTTTATTTTTACTGAAAAATTGCTTGTACGTGATATATTTGACAGAGGAGGAGGAATCTTGTTCCAGATGTTTGCTGCAGTATACTTGAAACTTCACTTAAACACAAAGGTTTTATGTGAAGTGTTGATAAGTTGAGCGAGACGGATTAAGGGAGGAAAATGTATGTTTCTTGTGTAGAAAGAGAGGTTTACAAATCTTAATAATGCGAAAGGGTGGCAAAACAGACAGAGCTTCTACCAGATATACTCAAAATACGGTACTGCTTAACAAAAGTTGACACGTGAGATCTGGGTTTATTTTCAAAACAAAATCGAATACAGGCGTTTCGCACAAGCTGTATTAAGTTTCTTTGCTTTAGATAATGGTCTAGGTTCATATAGAATATCTGCATAAGTAAATTTCGATAGCCTAAGAACTTCAACGAGACTTATTCGAAGGTTGAGACATAAAAATTTTTGAACTCTGTACGGCACCTTCAAGCGATAAAAATAGTTTCGCACCAATTCTCGAATATCTTTCACGGATCTCAAATTAGACTAAATTATCTGTTTTGTGAACGTTATTACCTAGGTATACATACATCATATTTTTTCTTGAAGTATCGCCATTGTCACTAATCGTTTAATGTCGAATTTTGTAGTCTATCACAACAATTTAAATGATTACGGATAAAAGTCGATTGCTTTTTAATTAACGACGTCCAAATCATTAATAAAATATCATTATGTATATACATATATACATTCTCTGTAAATAAAGTTTCAGTTTATTAATTTCGCACGTAGGTACGAATCATAGAAATAAAAACAGATATCTATCAACAATACTTAATTAATACTAAATTAATCGTAATGTCGATCCTAAATCACAATCAATCCGTTATAATTATTTGAAATAAATTATTTTCTAATGACAAATGATTCCTTCATAGATTTGAAGTTTGACTTAACCGTATATACATATGTACATAGTTTGTGTTCTTTGTTACGGCGTACTGCATGGCGTTTGAAAAAGGGCAATCTTAAAGAAAAAAATATGTTTATTTATCCCTTTGGCTATTGTATATATTCCAAGAAAATCGTTCTTATGCAGCATGCGCGCATTGAAACTGACACGCAGTAATTTTTTACTTGTTAGTAATCTGTCAACTCTTACTGCTCGTATTATCAAGGCTTGTAAAATGGACAGAAATACAAATCCGTATATTATTTTAACTACATCTGTAATTTAATTTCATCGTAATGTAATATAAGATGAATCTGTTTTTCTTCACCACTTATATATTCGAAAACTCACACGACAATGCCAAATGTTATGTTTTGATCTAATTTCTTAATATTGCAAGGAACGAAATCAGTTCAACATATAATTGATTAGTGATGGACCGTTTTCTTGAAACTGCGTAGAGATCGACAAGGATATTAAGAAAAACAGTTACTACTTCGGAAAGTAACTGCTTCTCACATGAGGTGGTTGGGATCACATCTGACCGTTGTTTTAACACTTCTCACGCCCCGGTGGATGTGAGTGTCTGCATTTGCTTAGTTGTCATGAAACGTACGTAGAAACAGCAATATAATTATTAAGCGGACTAAGATAAATAAACAGTTAACACTTGTCGAGGTGTTCGATATCTGTCAATTCTCTGGGATTCATTAATTTGATTGGTATCAATTCATCCATTTCATTGGATTCGTAGTAGAAGAACAAATTCCAGGGTCAGCGGTGGGTTGTATGCTACATGTTAACACATGTTGCATGCAAGCGTCTTACTATTTGAGAAGTATGATTAATATATTTTTTTATTTACAGACGATATGATAAAAATACCGGAATTGATAAAGAACCCGCTCAAGATTCACATAATGGCCTTTATGGGCCCAGGGTTTGCTTTGGGAGTTCTCGAACATGAAAATGTTCAGAAATTTTTAGCAGACACAACCCAAGAGTTCGACGTGGTGATTGTGGAGTGGTTTTTCACCAACGTGTTTTCAGGGTGAGAATAAGTAATAATAATTTAATATAATAATAGTAAATAGGTCTCATCGATACTGCTATATTAATCTGCAGGATCTGTTTGTCTGTATAAACATTTTATTATCAATTTTGTGATAAATATTCATTTTATAATGCACCTACTCATATACAATTGTTTTTGTGTCTGCTGATTGTATGTTCTTATAACATAAGAATGGTTGCACTTAATTCGATAAATATTGCTATATATTAGGAATATGCGGTTAGGTATAAAACAGGCTATGTTTTATTGCAGGCACGGAGTCGAGGCCAAAGCTGGTTGACATATAATATTGACAATTTATATGATTATTTATCGTTTTTGTCAGTTTTGTGTCTTGTGCTGCTTTAACAAAATTATTAATTTCCTGTCTAACAAACGTACCTCAACTATATGAAACTTTTTTATTTAATTTTAGACTTGCAACATTATACAAAGCTCCCTTGGTATGGTTTAGTTCTGTGGATCCTCATCGGGAAGTTCTAGAATTAATAGATGAACCCAGCAACCCAGCGTACACCAGTAGCATCTTAACTACAGTGATACCTCCTTTTGACTTCTTCGACAGGGTCAACGAATTATTCATGCAGCCTTACATACAGTTTTTGGGAACGTGAGTATTCAATATTTTTGGTATTTTCAAAATAAGTGTATAAAATTGTACAATATCTAAATAGTATAGATTGAAGTGTAATGTCAGTAACCATAAAATTTCTTTATTTGAAAATAATTATTCTTAGATATTGCTTTATTAACTTTCAAACGTACAATTTCAACGTGGTTCTCTATTCATATAATTAGTATACCTAATGTGATCATTTCCATTTATTGTCAAAACGGGACAAAAAATCCGCAACTGTATCATAAAAAATAAAATCACTGCTAGTTCCGTACATAACATGAAGTAACGTACGAATCAAGCAGTGACCACAATGGTGATTCAAGTCAGAAGAAAACGCAGCTGACGCGCTTAAATGGCCTACTCCGGGTAAAACATAAGAGATGTACGTGTTTTTATGAGTGTATAATTCAGTTAAATATCACTTTTCCTCGACCATTACTTGGAAACGGGATAATTTAGTGTCCCAAAACCTTTTTCGGGGACACCGGGAAGGACGTTTTCTGTGATTTGTCCAAGGCATTTGACTGCGTTCATTGTGACACATTGATCAGGAAACTACATCATTATGGCGTCACGGGTCGATCCCTTGGACTTCTAAAGTCTTATCTAAGTGATAGAGTTCAAAGGGTTGACATTAATGATGAGAGGTCTCCAGGATCTCTAGTCAATATGGGCGTACCACAGGGTTCAGTTCTTGGACCGTTTCTATTCCTAGTGTACATAAGTGATTTACCACATCTTGTTAAGAATCGTCATGGGAATTTATTATTTGCAGATGATACCTCCTTACTTTTTAAGATTGATAGGCATCAATCAGCTTTTGACAAAGTAAACAGTACCATCTTTGAAATCTTTGTAATGGTCAAAGACGAGGTACTGGATATAGTGGACACGACCCTATTTCTTGGTCTCACCTTAGACTCTAAGTTACGTTGGAACTCTCATATTACGAGATTAGCGAAAAGACTTGGTTCTGCAGCATATGCAATCAAAAGAATTCGACTACTTACAGTCGAAAGCACCGCAAGACTAGTTTATTTTAGTTTAGTCTTATAACCTATGGAATTTTGTTATGGGGTCTGGCAGCCGATATTAACAAAATTTTCGTGCTGCAGAAGCGAGCTATTCGTGCCGTTTATGATCTGAGACCAATGATATCTCTCAAAGAAAAATTTAAGGAAATTAATATCTTAACCTTAGCATCTCAATACATATACGAAAATCTGGTATATGTCAAGAGAAATATAAAATCGTTCCAAAAAAGGAGCAACATCCATAACATTATCACTAGACATAAAAATGATCTTGCTGCTCATATCAATCAAATCATATCAAATCAAAAATATCTTTATTTCGTAGGTAATGAAATTACACTTGAAATCGTCATTAATAAATTCATTTCGACATTACCGCCCATTCCAAATGCTGATTCACCGAGAGGAGAATGGGCAAGAAACACAAGGTTTGCTCTTTTTACTCATCAATACAAAATATTTAGTCATTTATAATTTAGTTGATATTTAAAAATGATATGAAATAACCTGATAGGCGAGCAGCTTAATCCCAGAGGTTTTTTTCATTAAGATATTCGAATACGGCCCTTGCCATATAATTTTCTTTTAACGAAACGTTTAAACTCAGTAAATGTCAAATTTTGAATTTCATTTGGGATCTTATTATAAAAGCGCACACACATCCCCTTAAATGATTTATTAACATTACTTAGACGAGTCTTATGAGCAGCAAGATCATTCTTATGTCTAGTATTAATGTTATGGATGTCGCTCCTTTTATGGAACGATTCAATATTTCTCTTGACATATACCAGGTTTTCGTATATATATTGTGATGCTAAGGTTAGGATATTAATTTCCTTAAATTTTTCTTTGAGAGATATCATTGGTCTCAGATCATAAACAGCACGAATAGCTCGCTTCTGCAGCATGAAAATTGTGTTAATATCGGCTACTCGTCTAAGTGAAGTTAATGAATCATAGGGTATGTGCGCGCTTTTATAATAAGATCCCAACTGAAATTCAAAATTTGCCATTTGCTGAGTTGAAACGTTTCGTTAAAAGAAAGTTATATGGCAAGGGCTATTATACCGTGTTGGAATATCTTAATAAAAAAGGCCCTGGGATTGAGCGGCTCGCTTATCAGGTTAATTCATATTATTTTTAAATGTCGACTAAATTATAAATTACTAAATCCTTTGTATTGATGAGTAAAAATTCTCTTGGTGAATTACCATTTGGAATGGGCGGTCATGTCGAAACAAATTTATTAATGACGTATTTCAAGTGTAATTTCATTACCTACGAAAATAAAAAAAAGGGCTACCGAAAAAAGGGATGGTCCCGTTTAAAACGGGACGGTGACTTTAAGTATACACACCGTTATGTTTGAAGCAAATGCCTAAAAAAAATACGATACGTTTCTTAAAATATAGTCACTTAATATGCAGTCACAAAAAAAAATTGTACTTGATATTGATTTTGCCAATTTCAATTTGTTGTGCTGACGACAGCCGTCACAAACGCGGTGACAGCGGCTGGGTAAATGGTTAACGTGGTCTCCGACATACAACGCCGGTGTTTCGGCTAAGTTAAAATTCACTGGTTACTTTACGAGTAGTTAGAATCACACCCAGCATATTCAATTTCAAAGAAAACGTCCTTGTTTAAGTAGTAGAGTCCAAAATGATAAGGATTTCAAAGGAAAAACAATGGGTTATGAGGAGAATGATCATGAAATATCATAAACTTATCTCTTTGAAGTTAGGAAATTGAAAATTCAATACTATATACTGCCAATCTGATTAGCTGGGCCAGACCCGAACAAGAGTTCTACCGATAATAATAGGTTCAGCCATTAGGCATCCTCTATTAGAGATAAACCTTCTCCGTAAAGTTCCATGACATATTTACAAGTCTAGGTCATGTTATATTTTTTTCACTAAAATGAGAAAAATGTGATATAGAAATAGAGTAATCCATTAACCTAATGTCATTTGTTCTTGAGGAACAATGAGATAGGAATTAGGTAATTACCTCAAAATTCTAGAAATGGTGCTAAATACAACAACGTTTAGATTCTTTTATCTTATTTTTACAGAAAAGTTGCCTAACTCGAAAAACAAATATTTTTGAAAATAGAAAATTTAACCGCAATAATTAGGGCTCGTTTAATAAAATGCACTGAAACGAAGTTTCTTATTACGTAACCAAAAGTAGTCTTCAATTATATCGGTTCAGAATCAAATATCGACGCGTTACCAAATCAAATAAAAATGTCGGTTAAATAGTCTGTTTTTAAAAATAGTTACATTTCTTGCAATCGGGAAGAATTTGTTCTAATCATTTATTTAGATATCGTGATGTGTGATCGACTAATCAATGTCCTCAGAATTATAGTATCATATACACCACAAAGGAGCTTTTTAAAATAAATAAATAAGCCTTTATTGCTGATATTACTCTTATAAGTATGACAATATTATTAAATCTAAAGTTAAATATAACGAGGTAAGAGAATCATTATTTTAAACTAATTTCTGTTCTCAGTATTCGGTTTTTCCTCCCTTTTTCACAGCTTGTCTTTCGACTAAGGCCTCCTCTAAAGCTTTTCATTCGTGTCTCTGTTTTGCTGTACGTAACCATAATGGGCCCGATACCTTCTTCAAGTCGTCCTCCCATCGTTTCGTTTGTCTTCCCCTGCTGCTATTACTTCTTCTGGGATTCCATTCGATGATTAATTTGGTCCATTTTTCTTTCCTTTCTCTCAGCATGTGTTCCGTTCATTGCCATTTTAATTTTCTACAGACGGTCTGTACTTTTCGGAACTTACTCTTTTCATTTATTCTTTCCAGTTGTATATTGTCTCTTTTCTTTACTCCCAACACACTTCTCTCTATTTCGTTCTGACAGATATTTATTTTACTTTGTTGTTATTCAGTTAAGACCCAAGTTTGGCAAGCGTATGTCAGGCATGGCAGGATGGAAGTATTGTAAACTTTTCGCTTCACTGACATAGACATCTATTTATTTTTCATTATCTCACTCAACAACCAGAATCTCTTCCAAGTGTTAGTCATTCTCCTCTTTTTTTTTTCTGCATATTTTCTGTTGGTAATATTAGTTGTCCTAGATAAATATACTCATTTACGTATTCTAATTGTATATTATTAATTCGAATAGGTCTTTCTAATTGAGAATTGCTCATTATTTTTGTCTTTTTTTCATTCATTGAGAGATTAGCATTTGTTGCAACATTTTTTCCAAGGCCATCGTATATTTTGAGAAGAGTGCCAAGTTGTCAGCGAATCTCAAGTGACTTAAATTCGCACCATTTACGTTCAATTCGAATCTTTCCAAATTTAGTCTTCTAAAAATCATTCCTGACACAGCTGAAAATAACTTCAATGAAATAGGGTCACCTTGGCGAACTCCTCTTTCAATTAGAAACACCTCACCCGTTCTTTTCAATTTAATTCTGTACTTGTATGTAGTAGTTGTACTCTTCTCATAGGTTATTTTTAATAGGCGTATGTATTTTGTATGTACTCTTTGCCGCTCCAACGATTCCCATATGTATTGGTGCTCCAAGGAATCAAACGATTTATGAAGGTCCACAAAACCCAGATATTATACTTTATTATATTATCTGTACTTTTGTAATTAATTGTAATATCTGCCTTAGGAAGTGGATGTGATCTATAGTCGAAAAGTTACTTCTAAATCCAGTTTGCTCCTTCAGCTGATTTTCCTCCAGTGTATTACTTAGTCTAGAAAGAAATATTTTTGAAAAGACTTAATAAATATCAGACATCAAGCTTATCGGCCTGTAATTGCCAATATCTCCTTTGTCCCCTTTCTTGTGCAATAAGACTATTATTGACTTTGTCCAATCCTATGGGATACATTCTGTTTTTATTATTTCATTAAATGAATTAGTCAGCTTGAGGAGAATCACTGGCATTGATATTCGAAAAAGTTCGTTATTGATATTATCAGGAATGGGTGCTTTTCCCGATTTCTGAGTCATAATTGCTCTTTCTGTTTCTTCTTTTAGAACGAGTGGTACTGGTTTAGAATCTTGTGTCTCGTTAGTTGCAGACGTGATGGGCTTATTTAATTTACTTTGGTACAAGTTTTTATAATACTCTGTAGCTATATTTAATATTTGAATTCTTTTTCTAGTACATTTTCCTTGTCCATTCCTCATATTTAGCATTTATTATGGTTTAAATGTGTAGCGATAAAGCATTAAACACGTATATGACACATGTCTGTCTATATCTTCTACAGCCATCTGAAACACCTGAATGAATTTCGATGAAATTTATGAAAAAGTATACCTCGTATAAGTATAAAAGTAAACTTATGAAAAAAAAACACTCGGTAGTGTTTCAATTACTATGTGTTTTTTTATTCCATTATATTAGAGGGTTTCACAGATAAAAATGATCATGGACAGTTTAAATGTCGGTGCTTCACATGTTTGAATTAAATAATATTTTATTTTTAATAATAACTGTATATCATTGCATACTATAAGCTAAAGCGATTCGTACAGTTTCTTTGGCTTGCGGTGTATAATTTTCCCAGTAAATATCGAATGGATATCAGCAGCATTTTCACTGAGAAATAGATACAAATAATAACACTTTGTGGATCTGTTGAATTATTATTATGAATCATTTTTATTAAGTGTTCATGGAATGGAAAAAAATATGAATTATTTTTGTGTATCATTGCTCGTGCTGCACTAGTGTTTAGATACTGGGATACAGTTTAGTATTATGACCAGTGGCGGCTGTACCTTAAGTGCGCTCGTGCGCTGAACCACCAATTCAAAAGATTTAAAAATTACAAAATATTACTTCATCTTTATTTTAAAATTACCATTTTAATATTTATTTTTAAGCATACAGATACGTATAAAAAATTAAATTTCCAATTATGGTGAAACAGTTTGAGCGCTTTATTAAACTATTAAGACTTATTTTCCTGTAAAGACAAATTCTCGTGCGATTCGGCGAGCGCACGAGGGCTGCTAATACAACTTGTATGGGATACGAGTTAATGCGTCTGACCGTGAAACAAAAGATAGTTCATAGAAATGTACCGAGTAAGGAGTCGGTTCTCGAGCGCCGCACGTGCGAACCGAAGATTGCCGAGAGCACCCGATTTTGACGAATTGGCCGGCCGGCGTGGGCGCGAGGCGACGGCGGCCATCATTGACATCTCGACTCGTTATCAGTATAGTTTCACTGTATGTGTGACGCGTTAATTATTGTTTGTTTATATTATCGTAATTGTTTTAGTTTTGTTTCGATGCTATAATAGAACTTTTATTCTATACTGTGTGTGGTGTTAGTGAAAATGAGCGTAAACATTGATTATATTAAAGAAAATAACAGGACTTTTCAAAATAAAGAGAATATAAAATTGGCCGGACCGCCACGGCCCTTTTTAAATTTAAAACAAGAGTGCAAATCAAAAAATAAAACATTTACGCGAAGTTTTAAAAGTGAAATGTATAATAGAAAGAAATGGTTGTGTGGATGTGAGCGTCTTAATGCATTCTTTTGTTTTCCTTGCATTATTTTTGGCGGAGAATCGATTTGGACAGAAACTGGAATCAAGGATTTGACGCATTTGAGTGAAAAATAAAAAAAACATGATTCTTCGCAAGTACACCTACAAAATGTAATGAGTTTGTCTGTGTTAGGCACGGTCGACATTCGTGATCAGCTAGATTCTGTGTATACAAGCAATATCCAAAAGAATTAAAACTTTTCTCCGAAACACCATGTCTTAAGATCGGCTAAATGCACTTTCTGTGCTCAGTATTGAAAAAAATTTATATAATCAATACCCGATTTTAATAAAAAGATGATTGAACATTTGCTTCAGAAAAATGTTGTCGTATTGATTTAATGAATAAAAAATAAACATATTTTATGTCAATTGTTGTTTTGTTGCATTTTCTAATTTTAATATTTGGTGAGCAAGTAAAGTGCACCACCAGTCCGATAACCCATCAGCCGCCACTGATTATGACAATGTTCATTTAAAATAATTTAAACAACCGTAAAGTACTTAAAGATTACAGCGAACGGATACATAAAGCGAGCGTTGGAGAGCGCCAATTATTATTATTATTATAGAAATCATTAGAGATAGAACGAGAATATGCACAGCAATAGGATCAATATTGAAATCCTCTTTAAATAGAGAACCGAACCGGAAGTGGAATTACATTGGATATTATATGGACTTTAGAATCGGGATACAATATAATTAATTTACGTCGATATTGTTAAAGTTGTGAGCAATGGCTAGTGCATATTAAGTTTAATATTAACTTATCTTCTTTTTGCAGTATTGCACAATTTTTAATCGAGAGACCGGCTTTTAACAAGCATTTACTGCCAGCTTTCGAAAAACGTGGTATGATCCCTCCGTCATACAACGAGATGGTGTACAACGGTTCGTTCATATTCTTCAATGCGCAGCCGGTTTTGGGTACCGGCTATAGGCTTACACAGAACACCAGATATATCGGCGGATTCCACATTGATCCCAACACCAAACCCTTACCAGAGGTAAATATTAAAAGGCGTTAATGCATAAGCTTTAATGTGAGCTTTACTTAGAAGTTCTCGTTCTTGATCGATAATTTCATGCAAAAAGTTTTATTTTAAATTTGAAGTTATTTTATGGGTGTTCACATTATTTTCATTCAATGCGTAGAGTTTGAAGAAAATTTTCGACAACGCTAAAAACGGAGTCATCTACTTCAGTATGGGATCTACTTTGAAGAGTAAAGACATGGGTGAGTACACAAAACGGGGGCTGCTCGAGATGTTCGGGACGCTCAAGCAGACGGTGCTGTGGAAGTTTGAGGAGGAGTTGCGTGATCGGCCACCCAACGTGCACATCGTCAAGTGGGCGCCGCAGGCCAGTATATTAAGTGAGTATTTGAATAGAATGGTCAAGTAGACGGTGCTGTGGAAGTTTGAGTACGACTTGAAAAGATTTCCCCCCGACGTGCACATTCATAAGTGCACGTTCTTAAGTAGAACGCTTAAGTAGACAGTGTTGTAGAAGTTTGAGAAGGAGCTGAGGACTTTGCTGCCCAACATACACATTCTCATGTGAGCGCCCCATAACAGCATATTAAGTAAGTACTTAAACATAATGCTCGTGCAAGAGGTGTTGTGGAAGTTCGAGGAGGAGCTGAGGGACTTGTCATCCAAAGTGTATATTCTCAAGTGGATACCTCAGAGCGGAATATTAATTAAGTAATTATACAAAAATCGATCGAGTAGACGGTACTGCAGAAGTTCGAGAAATAGCTAAGGCATAAGTGAACACCACAGCCCATCACTTAAATAGAACGTTCAAGCGGACAGTGCTGTGGAAGTTTGAGGGGGAGTTGAGGAACATGGCGTCTACCGTACATATCATCAAGCGAACGGTCTAGGCCTGCATACCAAGTTAGTGATATAGTATACTCAATAAGTTGTCATTGATGTTCAACAACCGTTGTTCAATTAAAATCTAAAAATTTTTGAAGAAGCTATTGGTTAAAAACTTTCACGTGTGACAAGACGTTGTTTATATTTTGTGTTGATCTAATTACAGCCCCGTTCCCGATCTCGTTCAAGTCTACATTCCATTACGGTTCTTGTTTCGATTTCATTTCTGCTCCTGGTTGCGTTCTCGGTTCCCTACAACCATTGTCCGCTAGACAGTAGTTTCAATCTCAGTTCTAACCCCATTTCAATCCCGATTAATTCTTAGTCCCATTTTCATAAAGTTTTGATATCGATCCCGATTTCACTATTAGCTAGAATCCCGATACCCAATTAAGCTATGGCTCTAGTTATGTCATCTGTTCCATTATTCCTTTACTAATTAGCGTCGCTTTTGAGTCTTATATTAAACATGATCTTAATCCTGGTCCAGTATTGAATAAACGAGGTCATATAACACATTATCTACTTTAACTGAATTAGTGATTTTCATTGAAGAAAAACAAGCAAATTAGCATTCTTTTTTATATATACCGTTGTTACATATTTTTAATTACTATTTATATATCATAAATACACTTCCTAGTGTATTTCTATTGTACACTTTCTATTATACATTATATGTCAATTTTGACGTTGATTGTTCTAGTGTATTTTTGTGCAATAATCTGACAATGCATAACGCTTTGTTTGCACATACAACCTATGTTTTGCTGTTTTGCCCATAATTAAAGCACATTCAATATGAGAAATTTTAGTTATTCTCCAGGAAAACCAAAAAATAACTCCCTTACTTACTAAACACGTCTTTGGCTAAAGGTGTTGCTACTCTGTGTGAAAAATTTGAAATTAATGGCATCTACTGTTTTCATACAAAATAAACGTTCTGCATACTACTTATGAGAATTGCTGGAAATTTATGATTTTCGGATCCACAATAAAGAAAAGTTAACTGTAGTTTAGACTCGGGATTAGTCATCGGCATTGGTACACTAGTGCACGATATATCAAATAAAAATATTTTTACAGGTCATCCGAAAACGCTCTTGTTCATTACTCACGGTGGAAAGTTATCGACCACTGAAACCGTCCACTACGGAGTGCCCGTGATAGGGATACCGATAGCTGCAGATCAATTCGCCAACATGAACCAAGCTGTTCACAAGGGATATGGCATAAAAGTAAACTATGAGGAAGATTTAGCGAAACCCCTCAAAGCTGCACTCGATGAGATGCTTAACAAACCTAGGTATTGGATTGATTGATTTTTTCAACATACTATAATTAAAACTACTTCACTATAACACAACAGGGCTACGAAAACCATGTATTGTAAATTTAGTTTTTACTTTTTGCAAAAAATACTCGAGACTGTGGAATATACCACTAAAATGTTTACAGAAAGTAAAAATTTATCATGATTTACATCGTAAAATAAAGTCTTCTGCAAGTTTGATGACAAGTTCAAATGTTACATAGTTGACATTATTTCTATTTCTCTTTTATTCACATAGTGAGATAACCTAATAATATTTCACAAAAATCTGCCAACACATAGAATTGAGCAAATGCACACTCATTTACTTTCCTTAAATTCCCGGGCTTTATTTAGATTTCCTGAAAATTTTGCATCAACCTCTCAATAATTTTGAGAAATATTTTTTAACCCAAATGTGGTTAAATTTTTTAACCTCAATATGTTTGACCTGTGTGCTTAGTGACTTCGACTTATACGTATGCATATCCGTTTTTATGTTTTAAACAGATTTCATTAATTTATACGTCGATACATTTGTCTTGGTGGCACGAATGTCGGTAGATATGAAAATAGTGAATTTCTAGAGCTGAGTGTCGTGAAAAAATTTTTCTTCCAAACCTGCCGAATGGTGTATTAAAACGAAGACTTTTAAGAGGTGACCACAAAAATACAAACAAATAATGTATTTAAATTGTCTAACTGGTAAAAATTCCCATTAATGTTCGTCCTTCGGGCTTATATGAAGCGATAGTGGAATTAACGCTCATTTATTTCGTGAAAGCATAAATTGCTTTAAGTCAAATTAATACGTGTGAAGGCTTGGTTATTTGAGCATTCGATCAAAAAAGCTTTTAAATAGCTCTCATGACCTCAACTCTTTGTGAGAATTAAAGCATCCACAAACATTCGTACAAGCTTAACAATGGTGATCTAAAAATAAAAAAGACATAAAAAAATATTAACAAGAAACCCGACTACAGTAAATATATTTTAAATAAATAAAAAAAATAGTTTAATTTACAAATTAAAAGCATAAAGTACGTAGGTCTAAGTTAAATGTATGTTTGCCGAAATAAGAATATCTTTTTAAACAAAATATGGTGAAACATGGCATTAAATCAGGTCAGTATGCAATAACTTTTTGATAACATTAAAGGAAAAATTAAAAGTCACTGAAATCCGCTTGTATATAGATAGGTCTCGCCTGGTTCTATGTTTTCTAAGAACATTAATTATTTCTCGATTCGGAGGATTAATATACACATATATATTCATAAAATGTCTATTTATTCCAGTTATACTGAAACGGCTAAGCGTGTGTCAGCAATATTCCACGACGTGATAGCATCTCCCCGCCAAGAGCTGGTGCACTGGGTGGAGCACGTGGCGAGGACAAAGGGCGCGCCGCACCTGCGCTCCATAGCGCTCCACGTGCCCTGGTACCAGAAGATATACCTAGATCTGATAGCTGTCACTGCCGTATCGTTGTATATAGTGAAAAAAGTAATATGTTGGGCATGCCAGCTACGCTCATCTAAAAAGCAAGTAAAAGTTAGTAAAAAGGACAATTGAATAGTATGAAATTTTAAAATCTAATGTACATACTGATACATGTCGCTAATAAACTATGCACACAGAACAAAAAGATTTATTTTTTAAATGTAACTTCTCTATTACTGCGATTACTCATAACGATAATGTTATAAATTTACACACATTATTGCCACACATTAGTGTTAAAACCTTGCAATGACGGACGTTTGTCCTGATGAAAGAATGGATACGACATTTCTATTCCGTTCTTGCTTCAGACAATTTTTATTGACTATCTTTATGAGATTTTTATTATAATTAATATTAGTTAAATGAAATTAATAAGGGCATAACATACCCAAAAAATAAACCAGTCTAGGACGTGACTACTTAATTGAGGGGAGTTTAACGGGTTACATCTCCTGTTTCGCTTATTTAATGTCACTAATACCATAGACTGACTGGCGAGCAGATCAGACACCCTTTCTGATTTATGTGTTTTCGTATGTATTATATTGACTCTTACAATCAGTATTGACCATATATTGAAATTATTGACTATCACGGACGCTTGAGTGATGAGCTTTGACAAGGGTGGTCCCTCATTTAAAAAAAATATAAATTTACGTTTATTCATGCAAAAATCAATAAAGTCAAGCAAATATAGACGTGCGTCATTCATAAATTATAACTCGGGTTAGGTATGTACTCCAAAAAAAGAAATAGATGTCTTCAAAGAAAAAAATATACGAGTTTATGTATTGCAGTATTTAATCAAACTTGACTACGGCGACGGATGGATGAGAGGTAACCGTGTGTGAGCTTTAAAACTTTGAAGAATTAAATATAGTCTTTAACGTTTCATAACCAACTCGGCATCTAGTTGCACCGCCAGATCCCGATGTACGCTCATTAAAGCCAGACCAGTCAGTCTTTCATCTCCCATCTTATTTCTGAGGTAAGTCTTAAATCTCTTTAGAGTAGAGAAAGATCTTTCAGCGGTTGCATTCGACACTGGGTGGGTGGCTAAAATGATGAGAAGCTTCTTAATTGAAGGGAAAAACTGATCATCGCAATGATCAATAGCGTCTATCACAATTGCTGGTTTTTGTACTACAGATTTCCAGTAATTGTGCCATATTTCATATTCCATATTTAAGACTGTGGCAGTGGTTCGGGTTTTGGCATGGCATGAGCACTCTCCAGGCGACTCCAGCTCTGCATCGGGCACAGATTCTAGTACTGCTCATAGTCTAGGAGGCGGGTCCAAATTTAAACGACGTATCATACATTTACCTACCTTTTCGGGTTGATATGATAACTGGTTAGCATTTCATGACACTTACGGTACTTTCATTTCATTTATACCTTCTGATTCGTCTATTTCATAAATAAACGAATTTCACTACTTGCGCGCAACTCTTGAGGATAGTGCTGCGTGATTTTTTGGCTGATAGTTATAATTTTGAATGGGATCTTCTTTGTAATCGCTTTAATAATACAAGACTTTTAGCATACAAACACATACAAGGAATTTTCAAAATTGATTATTTGAACGAAGAGTCCTTCGAAGCTTTACGGAATATGAATGATAGAGTTTACTCTATTATATTTATACGGATAGAGTAAAATCTTAAAGCTTTAAAGAAGCTTAAATTACCAACTGAACACTGGGATGTACTTAATGTGTATATTATTTCCAATAAATTATATTCCGTCATCATTTGTGAATGAAAAATGTACCGTAATACTTTAAAAGGGTTACCCAAGCTTCAAAATTTTAACGAAATCTTAAAAATAGTACAGACCTCTTCGAAACCATGAAAAAAGATTATATAACGGAGACATAGTGACGTCACACATAATCGTCAAAAATCTTTTGTAGTAAGCTCCCAATCTTCGCTTTAAAAACCATATGTTTGTCTGTTATGTAAAAATAATCACACAATTTATTGCTGTTCAAAATTTCTAACATTTTCATTAAAAAACAAAATATCGAAGGTTAAATCTCTTAAATTATGCCTAATCTGTTTAGGTCAAGGTCATACACCAAACAATTGTGGAATACCGTCTTGTCATTTTTGCAACAAGTCACTCAATAGCTTACTGCACACGCATGATTCACCTCCAATAAATCCATGTAACTTTGCTCCTGAAAACTATGTAGTATTGTCCATCATGCCGCTGCCCATGCCGCCGTCGTTGCAACAGATTTCACCTGAAACTCAAATCTTAATTAATAATACACAAAATAATATTACCCTATCTACCGTTAATAGATGGTTTGTACAATTGTCGATAACTTTAATTGAAGTTACCAATGATAACGGTAAGAAAACATGCAATGCGAGCATTATTATGCAACTGTTGACGACAGAAAAACAACCACCCCGCGCAGACACCACCCCGCCTGCTAACACGTAGATAGATGTAATATGTAGATATAAGCCGATAATTGGACTATTAATGATGAAAAATCAGCTCTCAGACTCTAAGTTAGAAGAGTAATATTTTTACCTACCTGTAGCACGTGACATCTGAGAATCGGCTGTCGGCCCAATCTAGCAGGTAAGTATACCTTCACTATACGTACAAACATAGTGGTCCTAATGTATCCTGTAAGTATTGATTAATTCGCACAATAGTGAAATTTTTCAGGTACAGATTCTTAGCAAAAGACTTCCATTTTTTAGAAAACAAAAGATATTCAAATTATTTCCTTTTTAAAATCTAATCAACATTTAAGCTTTATACTAGCCAGTATTTACTTTTTTTTGGTTCTAAAGAGTTTGCATCTCATTCACATTTTATATTATTGAACACTTTTGGTACAGTATTTCTTTATATTATTTATTAATACTCATCAAAAAAAAAAGAACAAAAATTTATGAAAACATACTTATCTAGGTTTTCTTATATACCGAGAAGCCTGTCTCTAAAAAATACACAGGTTGGTAATACATCTTGGGCGTCGAGCACGCGAAGGAAACTCGCCAAAGGCCTCGTAAACAAAAAAACAAACAAACACTACTCTATCGTACATATTTTATTCATCAGAAAATAAGTAAGGTCAGGGAGCCCTGGGATCTTGAACTAATTGCTTCGTTCTTTCCATCACATCATATCTTTACTGTTTCGTTATCACCGCACCCTGTCAGTGCACTCTGGTCCACAGCTATTACTTGCTACTGCAAGAAATAACTATTTGATCATCGATAATAGAAATTTTTCCAGAAAAATTGTACATGAATGCATTAAATGTTGTAATATTTTAGGGAAAACTAAACAGCTTATGATTGGTGAACTCCGTGAACAACGTTTGTACATCAATTTTCCATTCTCGAATACAGGAGTAGACTATGCTGGACCAGCCATGATACTGAATCGAAAAGGTACAGAAAACACATTATAAAATATTATTTGCGGATATTTGTATGTCTAGCTTAAAAGGCAGCACATATAGAGTTGTGACCGACTTGAACAGTAAAGCTTTCTTTGTCGCTTTAAATTGCTTTATAGCACGTAGAAGTAAACGCGCCAACATCTTCTCGGTTACCGGAACGAATTTTGTTGGCGCGTGCAACGAGCTGCCGAAATTTCTAAAACAAAATTTAAATTTCATTGCCTTTAGAGCAGCAATTGTCTATTATTTTCAAATTGTTTTCTGTACATATTCTTCACTTTCACGGATTAGCTGAAGATGCGGTAAAATTTGTAAAACATCACTTGAGACGAGTTTATCTCTAGCGAACTTAACTTATGAAGAAATTAATACAGTTCATACAGAGATTGAAGCTATTTAGAACTCCAGACCTCTCAAGTCATGTTGTTAGATCCTTTAGATCTCATAGCCCTTAACTTATTTCTTTTGCTGATGGCCTTCCAAGACTGAGATCGAACATAAAACTCCCTCTCTTCGTCTAGGAGCTAGCAACGTTTTCCAGAGAGAATTTTGGGTTACCTAATTTTTGGATATATCATTCCTTTGACTCCTTCGAGCAGCGCCTGGCCAGTCTGGCAGGCGGTACCGGTGGGTTGATTACTGCGCATTCCACCTGTGCAGGTAGAAATATTAATTTTAAAATAATTAAAAGACGTCTAATCTCTTTTTTACCGACTTTTGATAGGCTTAACAGACATAAACATCATATTGGCAGACATTTTTATTGTTGGTAATTATGTGCCACAAGTGACTTTTCATTTTAAAAAAAAAAATTTCAAATTAATTCAATATGTCTGTCATTTTGATATAATGTTTTAGTACTATCAAAAAGCCTATAATTAATTCGTCAGACAATAATTCAATTGCTTAATAATAAGTTAGACCGATAAAACCTAGAGAGTCGAGTCGGTCTGTTAGAAGAGTGCTGTCAGTTGTGAGACAGTCAGTAAGAGAGAAAGACAGTGCCGGTGGCGAAAACGATAAGTTTTCAAGATGACGTCAGTACAAAGTCACATTTTGGCGTTTGTGTTTATTTTATCGTTTACATTTAAACTTTGTTACAATGGTGGATAATAAAATAAAAAAAATGTGTATTTTGATGAAAACGACATGAGAAAACTATAATTTTTAGGGACGATAAACTACAAAAGCGTAGGAAAGTTTTAAGTGTACATGCAAAATGTGATTTGCTTTACAAAAACATACAATTTCCTGGACGAGTAAATACGACAGATGGTTATCATAGTGAATGTTACGGCTATTTTACAGGTTTCATTGCTAAATTTATTTACTAGAAAGTAATGTCTCATCAGAACCACCTCTAGCTCGACTACTGTAGCATTGAATACCTCAATAGACAACAGTGAAACTGCTCCAGAAGATGCCGCTTCAGGTGCAAAGGGTGAGATTACGTCTAACAAAGCTGCTCCTTCCTCAAGTAATAAGACAACATCAGAAAATAATGCTTCAAAATCATACAGTGAGTACTTGTCATTGATATTCGGAGCAGCATTTATATCCTGCTTGAATATCAACAGTCATACCACGTCAGAAAATACTACTTCAAGTTCTAGTAGTCATACTGCGTCAGAAGAAGCTGCTTCCAGTTCCAATTGCAATGGAATTACGAAGGAATCTGATGTTTTCAATGAAATTTCTGACGCTACAATTCCAAACATAGAAATAGGTCTTGGAACTTAAGAAGTTTTGTTTTTTTTTTTAATAAGGATCGAAAGAAAAGTAATGGTAAAAAACAAATTTGCGTTCTTCAAATGACGCGAAAATTTACGAAAAAATCTTTGAGTGGATGCAAAAATTAAATAATAGAGAGTTATTGGAAAAAATAAATTGTCTTAAAGCCGAAAAAAAATATCGTTTTTTATCATCATTCGTGTCAATCGATATATTTAAACAATCATAATAAAGTAGTTGCAGACACTCCACATACTTCTTGGCACAAATCTCGTATTATTCACAAAGAAATTGGAATTAAATAAAATTCAATTCACAAAGAAAACATTACACAATGCATTTCTTTAATTACGCCCTCTATAATTTAGTCTACTTTCAGCCGTATTCACTTTTTTTGACACTACAATGTTATAGTTTTTAACTCGAAGTTCTTTAAATATTTTTCGTCTTTTTCTTAACAATCTATTCTGCAACTGTCTCTCTTATTACTAACATGTTACCTACTCGACTCTCTTAGTTTTATCGGTCTCACTCTCTAACTGATTATAAAACAATTATTGTCTGGCGAATTAATTATAAGCTTTTCGACAGTAATGGAACATTATATCAAAATTACAGATATACTGAAATAATTTGAAAATTTTTATTTTTTTTAAATAAAAAGTCGCATATGGCACATAATTAGCAACAATAAAAATGTCTGCCAATGTGATGTTTACGTCTGTAAAAGCCTATCAAAGGAGTCGGTAAAAAGAGA